>CM019824.1:84528107-85128107 GCA_009763385.1 Coix lacryma-jobi var. lacryma-jobi | reverse complement strand
GACTACAATTGTAGACAGAAAAGTGATAACAACTTCGAAGAAGCATAATTGGAGTTTTAGACATCCAACATACATGATTCTTGACTCTTTGGAAAACTTACTAAATTATGTATAACTTTGTCATTTCTATCTCAAGATTATTCTTCAGCTATCATGGACAAATAATGCATTGAAGGCATATGTGTCCTAATTTGGACAGATTCTGACCTTGCACTATAAACAGTTATAACTAGAGCTTCATATGTCCAAAAATCATGGTTGTTGAATTTTTAGAAAGCTTATCAAATTGTGAGAAACTTTGTTATAAACATCTAGAGGTAAATATACTGTTAACAAGGTACGACTAATTTATCACCATCCACATTGGCAAAGTACTGTAATTGTCCAGATTCCTGTAATGGTATATCTAGGGATGTTGGAACTCAGCATCTCTTTTTTACAAAATTTAATTGTTCTTATTTGATTAAGAATAAATGAAACCCCACAAATCATTTTTAGGGAAAAAAACCATGTGAACCAAGGAGGGGGGGGGGGTCCACACTCTGCTATGCTGACATAACAAACTGAAAAAATTTGATTGAAGGGAAATAATAGATGATATGTCTAGAAATTCATGTTACTTAATAAATAATTGACTAACCTGCAAAAGAGCCAACTGATTCAATCACTGGATTACCAGAAAAAAGAATCAAGATTGCACATGTACATATGATGCTGACTGAACAAAACAAGAATATTTGTCCTTCTGCAATGATGTAAAAGCAAAATGATAGCATTCCATGTCAGCAGGAACTGAGGCGTAACATTTAAACAACCAAAAATCATAGAAAGGAAATCACTTCTTGAAAAGTATTGCATTGTTTTATTAATAGATCTAGATCCCAAGTATTTATCACTTCTTACATGACATAAAGTATCATCCTTCATCTCTCCTATGTTTGTTTCAGAGTATTGCACAATTCTCCAACATATTTTACATGAAAATGGAAGGAAACAACATGATCATGGTTCAGAGTAATTTACTTTTAAATAAAATATATTTAAAATACGAGCAAGCGAATGATTTATGAAATCTGGATAACTGATGTCAGCATGCAAAACATATCCCTAACCATGTGTATTATGTAGTTAAGGATGAACATCTCATCAATGACCTGCAGCTCATTATTCTCGCTAGTCCCAAAAAAATTGTCCCTAGCATCCAGTATTACCTTGATTACAGAGCATGTGCTTCTACAATCAATAATATGGAATATCACCATAGGATTAAAAGCAAAATTGAAATGTGACTATAGCTAGTAATCATATTATGTAGTATTTAGTAAATATCCAATTATCCAGTACACTTAGAGGATTCCTCTTTCTTATTATGAACTGATTTAGTAGAGAGCTGCAGCTGAGAGCACCGTACTCTACATTTGAACCTGGATAGTCCCTTTCCTCCTTATACAATAACGAGTCAACAAAAATTGACGGAATGTTAGAATCCCAATGTTTCAACAGAATAAAAGAACATAAAAAAACCAGGGCACATCCAGCTCACCCAAAAAGTAGGTACTATTCATGGCGACCGGGAATCCGGCAGAAAGTAGCCATGGCTCTAACCAAGGAAACATTGATGAGCTTAACTAAAAGTTAAGCCTGCATACAACCTTCCTTCTGAAATGCCTAATGATGCGGATACTCGCAGGCAGTGGCAGGTCCAGTATAGTAGAGGGGCGCATACATGTACACTGATAATTTTTGCAAAAAAAAACAAGTTAGCAGGTGTAACATCATTCTTGGCGTATACATGTGCACTGATAGTTTTTTGCAAAAAAAAAACCCTGAAGTTAGCAGACATAAACCCAGCAACAAGCCATTTTAGGAAAGACTTCATGGGACACATGAAAACTTGGTCCTTGATGCCATCTTTCCATATTCGATTTGGGGTTCCTGCACATTATCCAGTCTTGAAAAGAGATCAGTTGAATGAAAATAAGATTGACGAGTATCAATGCTGAACGAAAATCTATTGCATACTGTTTTCAGTATACAAACTCCTAATCAGTCTTAGCTGAAAGTGAGTTGGGATGTCACATTAGCAAAGGATACCGTCATGACTTAGATTGCACTTGAACCTACTAAGCTCGAATTTTCAACACTAATTTATCACATGAACAAACAATGACACCACCAGCCTACTGACTGAACCAAGAATCCGATATATTTTCACTCAGCAGTAGGGATTTCATCAAACACCTTACATGCATAAGTCAACTGACAAGAACGCTATGGCCGAGGCAGTGTACTGGCAGTCTGGCACACCTGTTCCTTGTGCAAGATCAGCACATCCTAATGCGTGTGGTGGCCATCGCAGCTGATTGCCTCCATGCACTTCCCCAGCGCCCTCCCTGACTTAAACTGCTGCCACCACCGGGTCTCCGTCCTTCATTCTGGCCTGCAAGGAAAAGTGGGAGAGGAGGATGAGAGAGGCCGGAGGCAATGAGGCATGACAGAAAAAGGCCGGCACGTCACGACAACCTCATCCTGCTAGATCGAGCTCCTCACCGTGAATTAAGATGCCTCGCACGGCGGGGGCGAGGGTAGGGGCGCCGGATCCAGGGCCAGCGGTCGACCCCTACATGAAAGCCTCTGTTCGTGTTGCGACACACAACCACGACTCCTCCATGGCCGGCGGCGGCGTGGCAACCACGAAACCCTAGATCAGCGCTGCCGCCGTGCTAGGGACCTGCCGTCGCCCCGTCCATGCAGGGTGTGGGCGGCATGGAGGAGGGGAAGGGCCCCGATCCGACGCACTGCCCGTCGCCAGGTGCCTCCGCGCCGGGATCTGGCGGGGGAGCGCCTACGGGGATGGCCGACCGCGGCCGCCCGCCAGCGCGCGAGGGGATGGAGAAGGGGAAGCCTCTGTCGGGGCGACGTCCACTTACAGACGTCGGGCTCCTGTGCGCCGGATCTGCCCGGTGCCGCCATCACCGCCGAGGAAGCTCGCGGGAGCGAAAGGAAGAGGGAGAAAGCGGCAGGGAGGGAGAGAGAGCGACGGGAGCGAGACGATTTAGACGAGAAGTGCGAGAGAGCAGCGACATGTCTTCTTTTTTCCTTTTCTTTTTTATATGGATAAAAAAATATAGGACAAAATATAGTATAGGATATATATCTATATTAGATAGGGTAAATTTTATATACTCCCGGGAGTAGTTACTCTCATGTTCAATAATTAACATTGTATAGGGATGTATACTCATTTATCACCTTGAGTATGTTTATATACTATTTTAAGATACTCAAAATCTTACTACCTGGAAAAAAAATTAACATAGTCTATATTTTTTAATATATTACTACAAATATCATTACAGTACTATATAAAATAAGTATAACCATATACTCTATGTATACATACATACTCAACATAAATATTGCTGTAAATATTTTAGTACGATTATATACTCCGCGTACATATACTTCGTTAGCCTATATACATCATAAATCTAGAGATATACCACATGGGAGTAACTACTCCCTAGGAGTATAGAATCATTACCCTATTAGATATATATAATAATATATATCTATTTTTTCATTACATTAAAAATTAGATATATATACTCCCTCCGTCCAACAAAACATATAATTCTCACTTATCGAAGAGTCGAACATTTTAAACTGAAATTATATAAAAACGTATTAACATTTTTGATACAAAAAATATACCATTAGATTAGTAATAGAATATATTTTCATAATAATTTTATTTAACGACATAAATACTAACACCTTTTATTATAATCTTGGTCAAACTTGAATTACTTTGACTGACATGGATCTCATAATTGCATGTTTTTATGGACGGAGGAAATACGTAGGAAAATTTAAATCCCTCGGCTCCACAAAACTTTCTTAAAATTTGAATTCCAAATCTTTAAACATACAAACTCCTCAAATTTGGATCGTAGATGCTTCACAAGTGGGCACATCTCTTGCAAGGTTTAAGTGAGTTATGTGAAAGATTGGAGTAGATGTGGACAGTGCGTGCCACGACAGTGTCAAATGAAGGAATGACCAAAACAAAAGTTATAGATCATGTTGTCCCCTTCAACTTTGCTATTCAAAACTTTTTCATAAAAGCCACTTTAAACTCACTTAGCGGCACAAAACTCTCTCAAAACTTGAATTTCAAATCTTTGACCATATAAAAAAGCGTCAAATGAAGGGATGGCCTATATAAAGGATGTGCATGATGTTACTACCTACAACTTTGGTACTCAATACCTCCTCACTAGAGATCATTTAGTGTCCCAAATTTCATCTGCGAGCTGCCAAGATTTAAAAATTCCTAGAACTAAAAAAATTCAGTAATTCAATAGTTTTTCAAAAAATTCTAAAATTTGGTGTGGTGACATGTCTTGACCGCTTAAACTCCAGGAAAAAAATATAAAATGATTTCAACAAAGTGGCATCGTAGATGCTTCACAAGTGGGCACATCTCTTATAAGGTTTAAGTGAGATTTGTAAAAGATTAGATTAGATGTGGACACTGTGTGCTACGACAGTGTTAAATGAAGGAATGATCAAAATAAAAGTTATAAATCATGTTGTCCCCTTCAACTTTGGTATTCAAAACTTTTTCATAAGGGCCACTTTTAAATCCCTTAGCGGCATAACACTCTCTCAAATTTTGAATTTCAAATCTTTAGTCACTAAAGTTCAGTTACTAAAGTTCAGCCACTAAAGTTTAGTCACTTTTAGTCACTAAAGTTCTAAACATCCCTACTTTTAATCATTTTTAACACTATTATTAAAGTCACCTTCACTAAACTTTAGTGGCTAAAATTTACGGGGTGGGAACCAAACACACTATGAAACCGGGAAAGAGATAATCAAATGCAAAGGTTTGTAATATAATGAGCCTGTCTACAAGCCGTCGTACACCGCTCTAGTTTCCTAGCTCCAACTCTCGGCCTCCCCCGAGTTTTCCCAGTGTTGTTGTTCTCTGAAGTCTGAATTTTGCAGTTTCATGTTGCAAGCGTCCATGTTCTTTACAGTTCTCATATTGCAAAAGTATGCAATGTTAATTTCTCATCTTTTTTGAATGCATAATTCGATCATATCGTTAAATACTTGGTTCATCTTGCTTTATTTCAAATTCCCAATATTTGTTTTTTTTTAACTCCAAATCTTCCCCGATGCCTCCGCCAATATAATTGGCGTAAAAAAATGGCCACCGACCAAAAAAAAATTGTCTCCCTGCCAACATTTCCCGCCAACCTCTCCCTCCCCCGCCATCTTTTTTAGGCCAATTGTCACTTCTATCCCCTATCATAAGTTTTCCATATACTCAAATCAAGGGTATTATAGTAAAAATTCTATCCAAAAGTGGAACCTAGACATCCCGGAATAATTTTCTCCTTCCCCTTTTCACTCGCGCCTCCAGGCGGCACGGCGGCACGTCTCCCTTTCTAGTGCCTACGCCACCACTCCCCTCCACCTCTGCCGGAGCAGCCCCTGTTCTTTGCTGAAGCCAGCGGCACAAGACCTTCTCCCAGTCACCAAAGACCTTATCCCAGCCGCCCCTCGGGGAAATTAATTTTGAGGCCCTCTTACCTCAAAATTCATGCCGAACCTTTAAAGTTCCTTGAACGCATTCAAGGAGACATATATGGTCCCATTCAACCATTGTCTGGGCCGTTCAGGTATTTCATGGTTTTAATAGACGTATCTACACGATGGTCTCATGTGTGCTTACTTTCCACACGAAACCATGCATTTGCCAAAATTGTTGCGCAAGTTATCAAACTCAAAGCACAACATCCTGAACATCAAATCCGATCCATCCGCATGGATAATGCTGCTGAATTTTCCTCACGTGCATTCAATGACTATTGTATGACACTAGGAATTCAAGTTCAACACTCGGTCCCATATGTTCATACTCAAAATGGGTTGGCAGAATCTCTTATCAAAAGAGTGAAACTTATTGCTAGACCATTACTACAGAATTGTAATCTACCAACATCATGTTGGGGTCACGCAGTCTTACACGCTGCGGACTTGATTCAATTGCGACCAACTGCATACCATGCAACCTCCCCGTTGCAACTAGTACGTGGAAATACTCCAAATATCTCCCATCTGCGGAAGTTCGGTTGTGCTATCTATGTACAGATCTCACCACCGCGGCGTACATCTATGGGCCCACACAGGAAGTTGGGGATCTACGTGGGATATCAATCTCCGTCGATCATTAAGTATCTGGAACCTCTTACAGGGGATCTATTTACTGCCCGGTATGCTGATTGCATCTTCAATGAAGATCATTTCCCGGCATTAGGGGGAGAAACAAAAAACCACAAACAATGCCAGGAAATCAATTGGGATGCCTCAGCCATCACCAATTATGATCCACGTACTTCAGAGACTGAACTTCAAGTTCAGAAGATCATCAATTTGCAACACATTGCAAATAATATGCCAGACACATTTGCTGATTATAAGGGTGTTACCAAATCCTACAATCCTGCGAGAAATGTGCCGGAAAGAGTAGATGTACCAAATAAAACTACTCAACTCCCAAGTAAGAGGGGGAGAAGTACGGCCATTCCCATGGATACAGCTTCCAACAAGCAAAGGAAAAAGAAGAACAAATCTTCCAACACAGTAAATGCAACTCAACCTCATGTTGAGCAACACCCTGTGGAGGTTCAACCTCCACATCCCACATCAACAGTGCACTCAATACCTGATGTTGGGACATCGGAACACCCTAATGATATCATATTGGGAAATAATGATTCATCTCCAGGGGTGCAAGAAATTTCCATCAATTACATTGAATCTGGAGAATCATATGATAGAAAGTCTACAGTTGTCGACATATATTTCGCTGAAACAATTGCAGAAATCATCCAAAGCGATCCAGATCCTAAGTCCATGGCAGAGTGCAAAAAGCGCTCGGACTAGAACCAATGGAAAGATGCAATTCAAGCGGAATTAGCCTTGCTCACCAAAAGAAAGGTATTCACTCATGCAATACCTACACCTCGTGGAATCTTCCCGGTGGGATTCAAATGGGTTTTCGTCCGGAAACGGAATGAAAACAATGAGGTGGTGAGATATAAAGCAAGGCTTGTAGCACAAGGGTTCACGCAGAGACCCGGCATTGATTTCAATGAAACATATTCCCCAGTTATGAGTGGAATAACGTTCTGATATCTTATATCTCTAGCTGTACAAAATCGTCTATCTATGCAGTTGATGGACGTAGTGACTGCATATCTCTATGGGTCACTTGATTCAGATATATATATATATATATATATATATATATATATATATATATATATGAAGGTTCCTGATGGAATCTCTATACCGAATCAGAGCGCAAATCGCAACATGTACTGTGTAAGGCTTCAAAAGTCACTTTATGGCTTAAAGCAGTCGGGAAGAATGTGGTATAACCGACTTAGTGAGTTCCTTCTAAAGAAGGGATACACTAACAATGATGATTGCCCATGTGTATTCATAAAGAAATCCCAAACGGGGTTCTGCGTCATATCAGTGTATGTTGATGATTTAAACATCATTGGCAACCCACAAGATATTGATGAAGCACACAATCATCTAAAGACGGAGTTTGAAATGAAGGATTTGGGTCAAACCAAATTTTGCTTAGGTCTTCAACTTGAGCACCTTCCCACTGGAATTTTAGTGCATCAATCTGCCTATGCCCAGAAAGTGTTGGAGAAATTCAACATGGATAAGTCACATCCCTCCAATACTCCTATGGTTGTTCGGTCTTTAGAAATGAAGACTGATCAATTCAGACCAAAGGATGAAGGAGAAGAGGTTTTGGGAGCCCATTACCCTTATCTCAGTGCCATTGGAGCGCTAATGTATCTTGCAAATTGCACCAGGCCTGATATTGCATTTGCAGTGAACTTGCTAGCACGACACAGCGCTGCTCCTACCAAACGTCATTGGACAGGAGTTAAGCATATCCTCAGATATGTTAATGGTACACGAGATCTTGGGTTATTCTTTCAAAGGAACCCAGAATCCAATATGATTGGGTACACTGATGCTGGCTATTTATCTGATCCCCATAATGGCCGATCCTAGACAGGCTTTGTATTCTTACACGGAGGGACTGCCATTTCATGGAAGTCATCAAAACAGATCCCTGTATCTACCTCCACCAATCACTCTGAAATAATTGCACTATATGAAGCTTCACGCGAATGTGTTTGGCTTCGCAGAGTGATTAACCACATACAACAGTCATGTGGAATGAGTACTCTCGACTCACCTACCATTATCTATGAAGATAATGCTGCTTGTGTTACACAGATGGGGACAGGCTACATTAAGAGCAACATAACCAAGCATATTTCCCCTAAGTTATTTTTCCCTCATGAATTACAACAAATGGGTGAAATAGACATCTTGCAAACCAAGTCATGCGATAATCTCGCTGATTTGTTGACTAAGTCATTACCAGCTTCCTCGTTCCAAAAATGTGTTCAAGGAATTGGTATGCGACGACTTCGGGATTTGCAAGGTTCAGGGGGAGAGATCTCCTAGTTGTTGCCTTGTCCACACCATCATATTGTACTCTTTTCTTTGTATGAGTTTTACTCACAAGGTTTCTCATATAAAGTTTTTAATGAGGCAGTATTAGCATAAGCTTATGTCATATATCCTGTTTTCCCTACCAGGGTTTTTAAGAAGATATCAATGACGTATATTGTCCTCTAAACTATCTATGAGTTTTTCTCCTGCAAAGGTTTTTCTCATATGAGTTTACAATGAGGCAATAATCATATATGCTGGATCACTTTCTCCTTATTTTCCCACTGGGTTTTGAAGGAGTTTTTAACAGCATATCTATCAAAGTATTTCTCCTCGTTTTTATCCTACAGGACTTTTTGGAGGATTAATACTATTCATTGATCTCAAGATGGATTCGATCAAAGGGGGAGTGTTACGAAGCAGTTGATGTCCTCAGAGATCAGAGAACCGCTCTCTCAAAGAACCGCTTCCTTCTCTCTCTCGATGTAAACTGCCAAGAGCAGTTGCTTATTCCATCCATACATAAATATGTAAACACAAGATCAATGACAATAACAAGTTCATTACTACTCATTACATTCGAGTCTTCACACTTCCTAGCGCTGGGCGACGAGTTCCGGTCCAAAGACAAGATGCCTCCTGGGAGAAAGGTGCAGACTGCCATGACAGCTGAGACGAGCATAGGTAATTCTTCAAGCTTGAGAGATGGGAAAGGGATCAACGAGTGGATCTGAGGGGGGCCAACGGGATTCTGGTTTTTTTGGTGTTCTGGTGTTCGAACTTAGGGTTTGGGTGAGGGGATTTTGGTTCCTGTGGCGAGCTCGGGTCAGTGTCCAGCGACAGCGAGTGGTGGACGGCCGTGCGCCTCGGTGGGCTTGAGCTTTTGGGGGAGCGAGCAGCATGTGAGGAGCATCTGGAGCGAGGAGTGGCCGGTTGATGGCTGTTACGGGCCTTGCTGTTCCTCTGCACTTACTCCTATTTCTGTACGTATGCAAGAAGATGAACAGTAGAAGCTAGTTAGCATGTATGTTAGTTAGCATGTATGTCTGCATCATTTATTCATGGTTTTTGAAAAATCAAAAGAAAATAATGGTAGATCCATTTGGCTTGAAACTAATTTTGTTAGATTCCCAGATCGATGCTACACACAACAAAAATATGTTTATGCATTTTGTTATGGTCCAGATTTCTATGTTTGTTAAAATATGAAGAGGATGTTTAAAGCAAAATAAATTTCGACTGCCCTTAACATTAGCAAAACTAATTTTTATGGATTTGTTATGATGTTTACTAACTAAGAAAAATGCATCTGCACATATTCCTTAAGTGGTGAATATGGTTTGTCTTAGGGGGAATTTTCTGCCCTAAGACTGTAGATTTAGATAAAATTACGGTTTTTTTGCTAGCAGCAACAACATATATTTTTTTGCTAGCAGCGTACATTTTTATTTTGCTAGCAGCAGCATATATTTTTATTTTTTTGCTCTGACTACTTCCTGACAGTTGTTTTAATTGAATGCACAGAAGCAATGGCACGTGAATATTTGAGACAAAGGGATAAAAACATTATGAGGAACGACCAATTCTTCCAAAGCCTTGGGCTCAATGCCCTAGTTGCAGAAGATAAGGGTACAAATGCAAGGAACAAGAATGATGTTCCTGAAAAATCTGGATCTCTATACAATCCTGAGGACGATGAGGGCTCTAACCAACATGACGAAGATGAAGTCAGCAAGGTACAAAGGATTGTTATCGACCATTAGCATTTTGGTGACACATAATGCATTGGCATCTGCTAATACTTACTATTGAATTCAGAGATAACGATACATGTTAAATCTGTAGAAATAGTTCTAATGTTAATAGCGTCTTATGCATTCACTATTATTAGCATGTATCAGTCCTAGGTAACAGTACAAATATTTAGATATGCTAGTAAAATCAGATTTGATACTTATTTAGTAAATCAGGAATATATTTGCTACTAACTCTACAAATGAAATCTTGTTATGTTTGCAAGTGCACAATAGATGCAGCGGGGAAAATATATTGGCAAACAGCTGGACGCGTTGAACAGAGAGGGCTACGGGCTAAGATTAAAATTGATAAAAACTCTCTGATAGACTTAGTTTTTCAAATATAAAATGGGACAAGATAATCCAAAATTTGATAAATGGGTCATATTTAGGAAGCTTAGTGGTCTCTTCCGTCCAGCTTCCTTTAATGCAGAGAAATCAGTTCCTTCATTTATGGATTACTTTGTTTCCTCATGAACTCGATGGCAGTATATAGAGACAATTCCACAACTTTAAACCACTTGATTCCTCATCATCTGTACTGTTTTGTTCTTCATTTTGCATAGTCCACTTTGCAGACCAATTTGGATTTCTAGCTATAGTGTTAAATATAATCCACCCTTAAAACGAACTTGTGTTTATTTGCTTAGCAAAAATATAGCTCCAGGAATAAAATTAAAATCAAATTGTCTTATTTATTGAGCGAACATGTGGTTGTAGTAAATATCAAAAGAAAATGGAGAAGGGGTTTAGCAACTTTGTTGTAAGAGTATGTTGCTGATTTTGTGAGAAACCATTATTTTCTCATTTTGAGCATTGATACTTTTGAATTTATTATTTACTAAATCCAAATTCACTAAGGGCCTGTTTGTTTTCCCTGAATTGGCCCAAATTGAATCAATTTCCATAATGTGGCCTGTTTGGCTCTCCCTAGAATCGAATTGTGTATTTCAGCTCATTTCCGATCTCTAAAATTGTGGACTGCTCCCGATTCAGAGCCCTGCAGACGGAAACCCTCAGAATCCTCTCCCATCGCTTCCCTTCCCTTTCCCCGACTCCATCCCGACGCCGCCCTCGTCGACTCCAACCCGGCGGCGCTACCTCCCAAACTCCATCGCACCGCGGCCATGGCGTAGTTTCTTTAGGTCGCTGTGCCTCACCGCCACCAGAGCATCATTTGGATCCAGATCTGAAGCTTCTCTGCGCCGCCGTCCTCTCCAATCCTGATCTGAGGCTTCTCCACGCCGCCGTCCTCTCCAATCCGGATCTGTGCCTGCTGCTGGCGTTGTTGCTCGTGGCACGAAACCTCACCAGCTAAGGCTTCATCACCCACCTAGGTATGACTCGTCGTCCTCCCCCCTCCCTCTTCTGGTAGATCTGTGGCAGCGCAGTGTTGGCTCCGATCCCATTAGCATCAGGCCAGGGGCGTCGGGTCGTACCCACCACGTACGTGGTGCTCCAGGCTCCAGCCGTGGCGCAGCCGGGTGAACGGTCATTGAGCTAGGCATATACATGAGCTTGGATCCGTCAGTTCATCTGACTGGACAGGCTGGATGTGCGTTGTATGAGGCGTATATTAGTGATGTGATTAGTGATTCAGAAGCATCCTACTATGTACTCTGATTGGGGGAACGCGAAATCACTACTAGGAGTAAAATGGCAAGCTATGAGAGGAGTAGCAGATTCAGGCAAGCAGCAGCTTGTGTTCACGGATGTGGTTGGGCTGAATAAAGTCTTCACGGGTGATCTGTAAAAATCACATCAATTTGCCACCCTAAACTAATGAAATTCAAACCGGTGTAGCGTGCTTGCCAAGTATGCAGTATGCACCCGACATCTTTGTTATATGCAGTACTTGGCTTCAGTTTCTTTTTTGGTATATAACTATGGGTGAAAAAATCACAAAGAGCAACATCGAGTCCCGGAGCAAGACATTCGATAAGCACTACAATATTGTCAATGGCATGCTATCTTCAAGTGGGTTTGGCTGGGATTGGGAGAAGAATAAGCTTTCAATTGATAGTGAAGCTGCATGGGAATCTTATATTGAGGTATGCCAAATTCTCCTCTAAGAATCTGTCTTTTTTTATCTTTACTGTCTCTGAGAATCCTATATATGTATAGTTTAGTGCTAGGATAGATTGTGGAGATGAAATCCAGATATTATCTTCTAGTTCATTACCATGTATAGCCTGAAATATATTTATATCAGCCTACCTTCAACTCTAGTTCTTTTAACACTGTAACTTTTGTTCTCAACTTCCATTGTTTCAAGTGAATTGTGATCATACCTCAATATAAACTGTGATCTGGGACACTGAAAGAAGAATTAAAAGGAACACTGGGCAGACAAAATTACATAAAGTGATGGTTACTGTAACTTTTGCTAAATTACATATACTGTAACTTTTGTAACATCAGAGGTAAGGGAACTGTGATGTTTCAAGTGGTTTAGCTTCTTTTAGCTAGTAGCATTATAACAGTGGTCTGTATGAGTTTTAATTTATGGACTGTTGTGCCTAGCATATATATGGTTACTTTGAAAAGAATTTTTTTTACCCATTTCTCTCATTCCGAACTGATAGTATATAAAGTGATAGATGTTTAACTATAACTATCTCTGTAGAAAAACAAGGAAGCTAAAAACTACAGGAACAAAGTCATCAAATATTGGGAGTCTATTAGTCTAGTTTATTGCAAGGATCATGCCAATGGAGAGGCGGCTCGTACAGCATCTGAGAGCTCCAAAGAGATGGCTAAAGAAGGTGGTAATCCAGCTGGTTCAACAACGACCCCAGGAGGTTTGAAGAGGCAAAGGTCAGATGACTCATTCAATTCAATGTGGTCTGAGAAGTTGGATATGTTCGCTGCAGTGATCAAGGAAGATGCACCACCAAAGCCTCCCTCTTTAGCTGAAGTACTTACAGCACTACAAGAAGTTGAAGGACTTGATTCTGACACTGAGCTCGACTTGTATGATATCCTCACCTCTGATGCTCGCAAGTTTGAGTCTATGGTAGCCCTACCAGTACACAGGAGGAAGAGGTGGTTGCTAAAGCAGCTTAAGAAGTGATCGGTACTGTTCAACAATATTATTGTGTAATGCTTCTATAGTCATATGAAAATGGTGTTAATTTTGATGTGTAATCAGCATGTGCTATTTGGATCTTATTGTCTGTAGGTGATTGTACCTACCTCTTCACTAATGTACTGGTTGTGATATTCTACTATTTGACTCATATATTATGTTGGTTACATACATATATTATGGTGTTTATGTGTCCCATATGAGTCTATACTGCTGTTTGTGTCAAATATATTTCGTTGATTACATACCCTGGGCTCAATTCTTAATACAAGTTGGCCAAACAACATTTTGATTTTAATTCTAGGAATTCAATTATGTTTGCACCCAATCAAGAATAATGGAAATGAATCAGTTTCCAGCTGATTCAATTCTAGACAATTCAATTCCTAGAATCTGATTCAAGGAAACTGATTCATTTCCAGGGAGCCAGGCCCTAAACTAAATTGTAGACAAACATTATAGAATGAAAATTACGAGATCCATGGGGAATTTAAATCATACAAATCGGCAGGAGATCCACGGGGACTCAAATCATATAATACTTTGTTAGGCAGGGATTTTTCATATTGTGATTTTAGGTCCCCTAAAATTTTTCCAACTGAACTGGACTCTAGATATCACACCAAAGACTTTTGCTTTGAGTAGGTCCCAACAGTCTGGTTAGATATTTACAGTTTCGGAGCTATGCCCTTCGGTCTCATTACTAGACGAGTTGGATGATAACAAATGTACTCTAGAAATGAGGAGCTTGATTCATTGTTACTTTTAGAATTCTTTGCACCATTCATACTGATATGCACATATTTGTTTTCTATTTTTGTATGCTAATCTATAGTACATTTTTTAGGCCGAGACCAGACTATGGAGGACCACAGTGTCAAGGGCAATGAACAGGACAGGACAGTGACATCGATGACGTACAATACTGAAGCTTGGAGATGGCTTGCTGAACGCTCGCCTAATGCACCTTATTTTATCAGATCCAAAATATAACAGCATGTAGTACCACTCAAGAAGGTGCACTTCTTTAGGCACATGTCGTATTCTCTCAGCATAGGTAATATGAGCCCTGTATGTGGCACTCAGATTTGATCACCAACCTCTGTATCAGTCCTTGGGAATGTTCCATATTTTGTCTTTTTTCTTATCGTTATTGGTAATATTGGCGAAGTTTCACGTAAGTTGGTTACAAGTAACAAGGAATGGGTTATCACAATCAAGTTGGAGTATAGATTGAGTAGAATAAAAAATTAGTATGCAGCTTACAATTATTTGGTTTGTAATTTCTTCTTTGACTTCTTCCTTTATATGCTTCCAACTGTTCACTCCAATTAGTGGTGCCCATTTTTTTTTTATACAATACGATCTCATCGACAAATGCATGACAGTCGGCCGATGACGATGGTTGCTTTGGCCGGTTGACCGCCGCTCTTAATCTTGACGCTAGGGCAGCATGACTCTGTGGCCAATCGTTAATCGTATCTCTGGCTTGCTGGTGATGGAGGACGGCAGTAGCGACGGAAACGCAGGCCACCAGCTGCCCGCCCTGAGATTGCCGGCCTCGAGTGCAGGGAAGAGTTAGGGCCGACAACCAAAAGGACGACCACGACTACAGAGGAGATAAATCGATCTGTTGCATCAAGGATAGAATATTAGATCAATCTAGCTTCTAATATGTAATTAAGCACGTCTATATTATTATATATATTCTGCTGTGGCGACTTAGGACACAAACATTAAAAGGTTTAGATGGTTAGTGCGTAGCTTCTAAATCATAGAGGTTCAAGGCTCAAATTTCATTTGAAGCATTTTTTATTTTTTGATGTTATATTAAACATTTTAACTCTAGAGTATTGCAACGGCAACAAAACTCATCAACGGAAAATCAATCGTGGCAAGAGTGACTTTTTATTGCAACCAACAAATAAAAGTGTTGTGAAACCATCTTAGTGTTGCAAAGATAACAAAATTTTCAGCAATGGAAAACCAATCGTGGCAAGAGTGACTTTTTATTACAACCAACAAATAAAAGCGTTGCAAAATCATCTTAAAATTGCAACGACAACAAAACTCTCAGCAACGGAAAAATAATCGTGGCAAGAGTGACTTTTTATTGCAACCAACAAATTAAAGCGTTGCGAAATCATTTGAGTATCGCAACGCAAAAAAACTCTCAGCAACAAAACTGTAATCGTGGCAAGAGTGAACACTTATTGCCACCGATCTGAATTGCGTGGTAACAACTCCTAGTTTTTGCAACGATCTCCATACTTATGACCACGATACAGTTTGCGTGGCAGGAATACCATCTACCGCAACCAAAAGTTCAAATCGTTGCGAGAGAACCCCTTGTTGCAACCAAATCAGTATCGTTGCACCATAAAAGCGTGGCAAAAGGGGTAAAATTTAGTAGTAATTTCAAAACTATTTTCAATTACTAAGTGTGCCCAGTCGCGTCCTTAAGCCCTATACTAGGATTCAGGTGGCTTAACTACTAACAAGGTTTAGGATTTTGCTTCATGCTGGATCTTTATTTGCTGGTCCATTCTCGAGGGAAAAGAGAATGCGTCGATCCCGAAAACATGCATAAAATGATTTTGTAAGATATGAGAGCATGACCGTCCAACCGTCGGTCTAGGTGAGAGTTCTTATACCAAGTATATGCGAGCTCCACGCAAACACATACGAGGGTATCAATGTTTTGGGTATGTTTTCTGGACTGGTGCATGGTGTTTAGTGCTGGCTTCTATGTATTTTGTGCATATGAGCCAATACTCCGTTATTTTACCATTGGGATTTTGCTTTGGGCTGAAATGAATTTTCTGCAGGTACACTAACTATGCGATCGAGTAGAACGTATAGATAACGCATGAGAGATCGTTCTTGCCACCGACTAGAACATTAGGACTTACGAGTCATTGTTAGTGAGTGAGAACGTAAGTACGATCATGCATCATGTTTATATTCTTGCATTTACATTACATCCCCTTAATTAAAAGTTCTCTCTTTTTATAAAATTTGCCAACTTAATATCCGTCTCATGAGAGTTCGAAACCCTTTTTGTTTCTACAGATGGCTTAGACTAAGTTGACTGCTCGGAGTTCCACGTCACCGCTTGGCCACCAAGTTGACCAAGAAAACATTTTTGACCTACTTCGGGTTGCCGACTATCCTTTGGAGGATCCTGCAGGCAGTGGGCTATGAGGAGGGACAGGAGCCCAGGTACTCATGGCAGAAGGAGATCTATGGGCAGGATTCGTTGGTCATGGTGCAGATCAAGGTCAAGGCCTTGTCTGCCAAGCCCCATTGGTCAGGATGGACTGAGATTACCAGAGGCACTTGCGCCAAGGATGGAGCCAACAGGGCAGCGTATCTAGTGCTGAAGGACATCATCGCCCGTTTCCCCGCCGACCTTGCTAGTGCGATGGCAGGAGTGTTCCCTCGCGGATCACCTTTTCCATTGCGCTGGAGGCAGACTTTGGAGTTAGTCTTGACCGGGAGTCCCAAGGAGAGGTTCTACTGCGAGACGTCTGCGATGAGCGCCACCGGAGCTTTGGTGGGTGTGTGTGAGAGTCTGGAGCGCAGCCTTGAGAGCGTGTCCTTCACCCTCACTGCCACCTACCAAAGCAAGAGGAAGCTGTAGGAGGAGTTGGACGCCGAGGTAGCCCGCCTACAGGAGAGGTTGCAGCAGGTCACTCTTGAGCGTGACGACGCCCGTGCTACAGCAGGAGCAGAGAGCACCGCCAGGACCGTCGCTGAGCAGATGTACCTGACGACAGCCTTCCAGCGGGATGAGGCCCGCACCGCGCTTGACCAGCTCAGAGAGGGCGCCCATCACCTGATTCAGCAGGTGCACGACCAGCAGGCCTACATCGACCAGCTCCACGAGGCGATCCACCAGATGCATCACGCCGCACAGGAGGCCGCCGCCCCAGCAGCTGTCGAGGCCCCTGCAGACGAGGCCCGGAGGAGGCTCACGCTGATGAGCCGATGATCGACGCTGACATAGAGGATGCTGCATCCGCCGCTGGAGACGCCTGAGCGTTAGTTTCGCTAGGAGTCGTTTTCTTTTGTATAGCTTGAGCGTGCTCGCTAATGATGTAACACCCAGACATGTGTTGGTTTTATGTTTAAGTTGTATGATGGCATGTATGGCTTTTGGACATAGTCCAGACTTCGATCTGGCACCTTTTATGGAAATTTCGTCGTTTGCATGTCTAATTTCGAGCGATTATTCTGTGATGTTGTATGGAAATGAGTACTTATACTTGGTCGTGTGCTAAATTTTTGAATTATGTACAGCGCAGTATTTATTCATGATCAATGTGACATCACCTAATGATTGCTTATTAATGGGATATGCAGATGTCGGCACACACTCGCAGCCAACGTGGACAGGGGTCTAGACAGGAGGAGAATCTGCCACCACCCCCACAGGCACCAATGACGCCGGAAGCGTTTTTCGGCCAGTTTCTGGGCAGTCAGAGGAACATGGAAGAGATGCAGAGGCACATGGAGGCCACCCTCTGCAACATCGGTAACAACACTGCGCAGCAGCATCAGCAGCGCCAAGGCCTAGAGCCCAACCAGTACAGCTCCTACCGTGACTTCTTGGACACTCGTCCCCCTGTGTTCAAAGAAGCCACTGAACCGCTTGAAGCAGATGAGTGGCTAAACTCCATCACTCAGAAGTTCCGTCTTCTCCGCTTGACTGAAGAGCTTAAGGCAGAGTATGTCGCCCACATGTTAGAAGGACCCGCAGGTTTATGGTGGGCCCAGTACCGTGCATCCCTGCCCGCCAATGCACAGGTTACTTGGGACCAGTTTTTTACTGCTATGCGCAACCACTACATCCCCAGTGGTCTGATGGAGATGAAGGTTACAGAGTTCATGAGGCTATCCTAGGGGACCAGGTCTATGTTAGAGTATCTACATAGCTTCAACAACCTATCTTGCTACGCCCCTGACTTTGTCAACACAGAAGCTAAGAAGATTGCTAGCTTCAAACGTGGCATGAATGCCACCATGCTCTCCAAGATGGGAAACAGTCCCCGCACCACGTTCAGTGACTTTGTCAGTGACTGCCTGAACCAAGAGGCTAATGACAGCAGGCTGGCGACCGAGACTCATCGCCGTGCAAACGAAGGAGGTTCGTCTCAGCAGAGGACCCCTTTTGGAGCACGCACCCAGTACAGCCCGCCAGTTGCAGGAGCAAGGTTCCATTCCCCCCAGAGGAAGATAACCACCAACCGTCCCCGTCCCGGTTTTCAGAAACCCTACACCGCTCCCTGTTGGTAGTTCTTAGCTTCACTAAAGATAGTGCTAGGCAACTATCCCCGGTAACGGCCCAGGAATGCTTGTTGGCACTTGCTAACCTTGTTACTAGGAGTAGACTATGGAGTCTATCCCCGGCAATGGCGTCAGAAATGCTTGAAGCAAGACCGGTCACTATACCTAAAGGAGTGGAGCTAAAGCAGCTATCTACTAATGCCAAGCGGGGTTGTCAATCCCGACACTAGTAGGAGCTAGCTAGAGAGAATGCAATCTACCAGGAGGAGATTCTGCAAGCGCACAGAACTATTGTAGTATCACTTCGCCTGGGAGTACCAGGTGTCGATTTATTTGATCCCAAGGGAAGGCTAGGGTAGTGTATGAGTCGAGTCAAGGAGGGGATGAGAGTCGAAGAAAAGAGAAAAGGGAAAAGGGGAGAAGGGAAGATGAGAGGCTAGAAAGAATATGTGGGTGGATAGGTAAGGATGAAATGGATGGCTAAGGTAAGGTGGATGGATAGGTGGATAAAGGGGGGTAACTAAGGGATAACTAAGATAACTACTAACTACTAACTACTCCTAGATAACCACAGAGCAAGATAACTACGAAGCAAGATAGTTACGAAGCAAGGCAGGCAAAAGACAATAAAACAACTAAGTTGAGTATAGTTTTATTCCTATCTTGTCAAGTATCGAGGCGTACTAGCCTTTACCACTTACTTAGGTTGAATGCTAGCACAACGAGCCTTACTGTTAAACTGGGCCAACTACGTGGTGGAATTCAAGGCGCACAGGGCTGTCACCACCTGCTTGCTACCACAGCTCCGGGGGTCCAGCCGTATCTGAAGGTAAGTCTATAACTAAGCACCATGCTTAACTATATTCTAACTATCTCTACCCTAGCTTTGAATAGAGACACACTTGCGGGCGTCAGAGCAAACACTTGACTTAATAAGATAAACACTAAACTAACTAAGCAACCTATTGGCAAAAATCAATCACTAAGCACACTAGAGATTAACTACTATGGCTAAGTGAATTGAACTGTAGGATAGCTAGGTCACAATCAAGGTACATGATAAAGTAATACTGAAAGTAATACTGAAAGTAATGCTTAAAGTAATACTAAGATAAATATAAATGTACCTGAGATACAAGAGAGCAAACCAGACCAGAGACACCGAGAAATCAACCGACCTCCGATGCCAGTCGCTCGCACCCGCTTCTCTCTTAGCAAGCTCTACGCTAATTCTGCCAAGGACTTAGGCTAAGCTGTGCTAAACTAAGAGCCGCGTTGTAGCGAGGGCACTAAAGCTATACTCTCTCTACTAGCTACCCTACTTGCGTAAGCTCTCTGAGCTCTCACTTGCTTGCTTCTACTTGCTTTTCTTCTCTTGTGTGGGATATGACGGTGTTGGTACCTCAGGGGGGTATTTATAGTCTTGAGGAGTGAGGGGGGTACTTATAGGGGGTAGCCAACCGACCTAGAGTTAGGTCAGGTGGCGGCCGCCACCCCCTACTGGCGGCCGCCAGTCCCCTGGCCGTTGGATGCACCGGCTTTGATCCTACGGCCTCCAGGTGGTTGTCCAAGGCGGTTTGGAGGTCGGTTGCATGTCCTAGCAACTGCCATTCAGCCTTGATCCACGCCACTCCTCCCTGAGCCATCCGATGCCACTGACCTAGTGACCAAGGGCCAAGATTTGGCCTTAGGGAGGTCACACGGATCGATGACGTGGCAGGGAGTGGAACTTGGGCCAACCCAAGTGGCGGGCGCCACTTAGAGGTGGCGGGCGCCACCTAGGGGTGGGGGGCGCCACCCCCCTTAGGCCCATTTGGGCCCTGCTGAGTGGGCTTGGCCTCTGGTGGGTCCATATGTCCAAATTTGGTTCAAATCCTGCATTCAAATAAAATTCTATGGACATGTGGAATTTGGTTAGTTTGAAACCTATTTGACTACATTTCATGCCTTTTTGGTGGACTTTAGGGTCAAATGTTGATGGTAAAACAGGTGTTTAAGGACCATCAACAAGCTCCCCCAAGCTAACCTGTTGCTCGTCCTCGAGCAACAATGCGGTTTAAGCATTGAGCATGAAATGGATAGCAACTTAAGATGTATGCAAGTGCATATTGTATAGTGAGAAATAACTTAGCATATATCATTAATCATAGCAATGTGGGGCTTATAGCTTTTCACTTCAAGCATGCAAGAGTGAAATAAAGAAGTAGATAGGAAACTTTTATCTTGCTTAGGTTTGACTAGGATTCTGTCTGGAGGTTTTTCAAGGTTTTCAAAAGATAACAACTTGCTTAAGTCCTCCAAGATTCACTCAATCACTCAATGGTGTTTAAATCCTCACTTAGGCCAAAATGTAGCCTCTCCCATTTCTAAAGAATGACATGTGGAGTTATAGGTAGGCTAAGTGAGAACATATATGATGAATGATTGACTTTGATGAGGAAGGTTTGAGGCTTTTCCCGGTTTAGTCCATATCTCGCTATGAGCTTAATGTTTATGACTAACCGGTGGCGTGAGTTGTGTTGTGTTTATGTGTTGGCGTGGGTGTGCGACATGTGTCTCTTAGCTGTGTTGATGTGCAGGTGTGGAGCTCGGATACAGTGGTCTATGGCGAGGTGAAGGTCAAGTAGAGACGTGTCGTGCCGACGGACCGGGAGCGGTGAAGGATGGGCATGCCGTGCGGCGGACGTGCCATGCCGATGTACCCAGAGCGGTGAAGGGCGGACGTGAGGCTTGGACTGACGGACCAGAGGGCCAGAGGACCAGCTGTGGTAGCTGGCACGTGGCATCGGCGAGCGAGAGCACATGGGATGTGCGATGCATCGGCCGAGTCGGGAGGAAGACGTGGCGTCATGACACTTGGCGGGAGGTCGGACACGGGCTTGCGTGCGGCGCAAGTGCCGTCGGCCGAGTCAAGGAGGATGGCGAAGGTGTTGTGCCCGGCGTGGAGGCTGGACATGCATCGGCATCGGTGCCGGTGGTCGGGGTGTGCGAACCACATCCCGTCTGCGGTGCGGGTTCGGTAGCTGAGCCTCAAAAAGCTACCATCGACAGTTTCCAGGTTTGGGCCTCAAAACCTGGGGTGGCCGGTTTCCGAGTTTGGGCCTCAAAACTCGGCGAGGACGGTTTCCAGGTTTGGTCCTCAAAACCTGGGCTTGCTGGTTTCCGAGTTTGGGCCTCAAAACTCGGGGTGGACGGTTTGCCAGGTTTGGGCCTCAAAACCTGGGCTGGCGGGTTTACCGGTTTGGGTCTCAAAACCGGGGGCGGTCCTAAAGGACGGTCGACGCGTGGCGGCACCGAGAGGCTTGCGTTGCGGCGAAGCTATCGATGAGAAGGCGCGGCGGTCGACGATGGCGGCACGTGGCGGCATCAGGGAGGTCGCGTCGAGGCGAAGCTACCTGATGTGCGGGCATGGCGGTCGGATGAAGATTGACCGGACTGGACGGTTTTACCCCTGGGGGGTATTTGGGTTGAGTGCTTAATGTAAGGGCGTTTTGGTCTTCGGACGTTGGCCTATATATATGAAGGGGGCTGCTAGGGCAGCCGTATCCTTGGGAGTTCTTGGTGGTGTCTCTCTCATTTTGTTCCTGTGAGAGTAGGCTAGGGTTAGGGAGAGTTGGCTCTTGTTCTTGAGCTTTTTGCCATCCAAGCTTTGTGTTGCTAGGATTGGCTTGTAGCCCGACACCAAGTGATTAATCAATTATCCATTCCTCTGAATCCAAGGATCAAATTCATGGTTGAATTCGCGTTTCGATTTTGTTCGTTTCGTTCTTCTTTTCTCCACGATTTTCTCCTCCCTCGATCTCCCTCTACGCTGCGTCTTTTGCGATTCCGTTTGAATCAACTTGTTCTTTGATGTGAGGAGAACATTTCCACCGAAGGAATTCATCCCTACCCTCACGAACAAGTAGATCGGCTCGAAATCGTTTTTGTTCTTCCCTCTTCCCCTTTTCTAGTGTTCTTCGGATTTCTCATGGATTAGTTGGGATGGAGCGATGATATCCTAGGATTAGCTTCCCAACACGTAGAAGAACACTTGAGAGAAGTTTGGTTGAAGCCCCATTCGATTTGGTGAAGATCCAATCGATTTTGGTTTTGTCCCGTGGCGTTTTTGGGGTCTCTGGTCATTGGCGGACTGTCCGGCCATCGGGCTCGGCCAGACCAGAACAGCGCAGCGCGCACTGCTCACGGTCACTTTGACCGGCGGACAGTCTGCCGTATAGGGCGCGGACAGTCCGCGAGTCGCGCAGGGGTTTGCAGCAGCGTTGCTGTCTTTGCAACTTGGCCGGCGGACAGTCCGCCGTACAGAGGCGCGGACAGTCCGGGAGTCTCGCAGGGAGGGTTCAGCAGCTGTGCTGATTTTGCTTTTTGACCTGCGGACAGTCTGCCAGGGTTTCGTGGACAATCCGCCCCTGGCACGGATAGTCCGGCACCCCAGCCCGGACAGTCCGCGAATCGGCTGTAGGTTCCAGTTTAGTGCGTTTGCTCTCCTAGCTTTTCCACTTCGCTTCCGGACTTCTCGTTTGCTCCTAGAGTTCACCTAGGAACCTCTCTACATATCTTTGCTACTCGTTAGCATTGGTATTTGGAGGAATCCCGATGTAGCCCTCTATCTACGTTTGGGAGTGGTCTTTTAGGCACGAACTTGACTCGGGGTTTTTGAGAGTTTTGGTTTGCTCTCTTGTGTGGTGCCTCGCTGTGATCCTAGGGATCATCCACCCTCTTTCCAAGGGTCGTGGGCACCACGTTTGAGTCCGAAGCTTTTGGGGTTGATTTTATTGGGACAGAGGCTGTAATTTCTGAGAAGAAATTTTAGGCTCCCATTCACCCCCCTCTGGTCGCCTTGCTATAGCATTTTTGGTCCTTCAATTGGTATCGGAGCCAGTTAAGGATCTCTCTACCTTAACCGGTTCCAGATCCGCGAAGGCGACCTTTTGAGAGCGGTTTTGTTTCCGACTTTGCTTGTCGAGGTGTTTGAGCTTTTATCTTGCTAACACTAATGGTGCTTTTAGAAAGTGCACCAAGTTCTTCTTCAAGCATGTCTTTGTCTTTCAGCTTGAACCTTTCCAAGGATGACATCTTAGAAAGAAGGAGGAGTGCAGTTGATGAGAGGGATCGCGAGGTGAACGATGTGCTGAACCTTCTGCGACATGACGAGCTTTCACCGGAGGATCTCCTATGTCAACTTGGCAAGGCCAAGAGAGGTACACTTGCTCATGGACTTGTGACCTTGCACAACCTATATGAGGCTCGCTCTAGTTTTGTTGAGCTTTGTAGTACCTTGCGTTGAAAGGTCGAAAAGTTGAAATGCTCCAATGCTAGTTTGAAGTCTAGTGCCTCTTTGCCTTGCACCTCCTGTAGTGACATGGTTAGGAAGAATGTTGAGCTATGCTTTTCCCTTGCTAGCTTAACATCTGAAATTGAATTGCTGAAATCTAATGCTTCCAAACCATGTTTAGTATGCATTAACTTGCGCAAGGATCTTGATTGTGCTAAAACTGAAATAGCCTTGCTAAAGTCGGATGCTTTGTTACCATGTGTTTCTTGTGAGTCTTTGTGTACTGAAATTGATGAACTAAAATTGACTCACACCACATGTGTAGATGAACTTGAGCATGCTAGGGCTGAAATTGTTGAAATAAATTCTAGGCCTTGTAGCTTATGCTCTTTGAATAAAAATGCTTGCCCTACTTCTTGTGCTATTCATGATTCATTGCTTGATGTGAATGGTGATGGTTCTTCCACCGATTTCATGTGCACATCATGCATTGATTTGGAAAAAGAAGTTTTGGGTTTGAAAGCTTTGCGCGATGATATGAGCGCCAGGTTGGTTGGGCACAATGATATGAGTGCCAACCTTGAAAAGGAGATCGAGCTCTTGCATACCACATATGCCGAGTGCATTCAGAAGGAGATGGAAAACTTGAGAAACACTCCTTGTGGTACTTGTGATCGCCTCATGTTTGAGAATGAGGTTTTAGCCAAAAGGTGCAAGAGCCTGTGTGCTAAGTCGTTTGATTCATGCATTTCTTGCAACTCCGATGTTGATATTTCCAAGTCTGCATCTTTGCAACCGGAGTTGAGTTCTTGTGTTGCGCGTGAGTCTTTTGACGATAGCACTAGTGTCAAGGTTTCGGATAGCTCTTTCATAGCTACTCCCAACCTTGCTGTTTCTTCGGGTGATGTCCAAGGGACTTCTCTTGACAAGGGTGCTTCTCATATTTTTGGGACTCGTGCTCCCAATCCGGTTTTTCATTGCACCTTTTGCAAGAAGGATGGACATTCGCTCGATTTTTGTTTTCGTCGTGTCAAGCACGAGCGGCGTATTCGAGCTAAGGCATTTAGGAAGCCGCGTAGCCTTTCCCATGGCACGTGTGCTCCTAGTGTTGGCACCAAGTTGGTAGTTGATGCTTCTTGTTCTAAGCCCCAAGGGACTTCTCACTTGTCGGAGAATGGTGTGCCTTCCGGTAGGCCTTTGTACCATTGCTCTTTTTGTGAGAGAGATGGGCATCAAGAAAGCTTTTGCTATCGGCGTGCCAAACGTTTGCGCCAAGCTCGCTCTTCTAGGAAGATGGTGATTCATAGCCCTTCTCATGGCATGAACACTTGTGCTCCTAGTAAGAAGCCCATTTTTGTTGATGGGTTTTATGACTCCTTTTCTAGTGGGATAGGTCATGGTCGTGGACATGCTTCTACTGCTTCTTCTCTTGGTCCACGACATGCTTCTCATGGTGCATCTATTGGTTCTTCTACAAAAACCTTGGAAGATGTTTGCCTCTTTTCCCGTGGTACGACTCGTTCTTCTTCTCGAGTTGTCCTTTTGAGGAATGCTTCCAAGGGTGTTTCACAATTGCATTTGAACCAACATTTGCATCATGCTAACCCACATGATAAGTTGAGATTGGTGACCAAGTCCTGGATTCCCAAGTACATGCTTGCTAACCCTTCAGGATCCAAGACTCGGGTTACTTTGTCCTCTTGTGTGTAGATATGAGGACGCGAGGTGGAGAACATGCGCCTGATGGAACTTGATCTTTTAGATGTGATCAAGATTTGATGGTTCTCTACACCCCGCTTAGATTTGCCTCCAAAGAGGTTTTTGCTACTTGGTGAGCTTTCTTATACACTCATACCTTGTACATCCATGATTTATGTCTTGTGGTATGAGATGGATCATCATGCGCTCACTTGTATAGTTCTTGCATGTACATTTTCTTTTGTATCATGTTTTGCTTTAGTCTAGCACGTGCTATCTTGTATATCATGTCATGCTAGCTTTGTGTATAGCTTTTGTGGATTATCCACTTTTCTTGCTAGTTGGTGATCCTTATGAACATAATGCCATGCTTTACCATTGTTCACCATGAGCTTTACTTGTAGAGGTATGATATTCATTAGGTATCACTTTTCAGGTGCTAGTTTTAGTTAGCTACATGTACCCTATTGATGTGATTAGTTTGAGCACTAGCCTCTCCACAATTTTATCATGTTACATGCTTTTGGGTCTATCGCTATCATTATCTTGCATTGTAGCATGTGTTGAGGTTTAGGCTGTGTTTGGGTTGATCATGTCTCTAGGATGCATTTTGCTATACAGTGCTTTATCCTGTTGCATGGTAGTCTTGACTAGGTTGAGTTCAGATCTCCTTGCGGTATTATGTGACTAACCGTTTTCGTGGAGATCTTGAGGTCACACTGGACGAGACAATGCCTTGTGTTTTCTTCTGCTTTTGAGTGTGCAGGAGGACAGGAGCCTGGAGAGAGCATTTCGGAGCAGCATCTCCAGTGAGCACTAGCTACACCTGTGGGAGCGACAGCATCAGACGAGGGGGAGAAGATTTCGGCGAGGCAGGTGCCCCAAAGATTTCAGCAGATTCAGGCGTCCCCTCGAGTATCACACCAGCAGGCGGTCATGCGTATCATGAGGTACCCCGACACACTTCTGAGTTCGGTTTCTGGTACTCTTCTTCTCCGACCTCTTTTTGCTATGTGGTGTTTTTGATGAGGATTTTGCTGGCTGTCGCTTGAGCGTTTCTTGGCTCTTCTCTTATGAGTCTGGTGTGTGTTTCCCTTTTAGTTTGGGAAGCATTTTGCTTGTTGTATCTTAGTTGGTCTTCTCCGATACCCTTTTGTTTTGGGTTTTCCTTTTTAGGCTAGTTTTGTTTTGTCTGTGATAGACTAGCTTTTGCATGTATTTCATCATGTACATCTTGCATTTTAGAGCTTCATGTATATAGTAATGAAAATGAGATTATGCTCTTTTTGGTATGCCCTGTTTACTCATGATGATGCTTGTAGCTTAGGCTCCTTTTGATCACTTAATACATGTTATGAGCTAAGCTATTTTTGCAAATGGTGAACTTGACTAATCAACTATGAAACCTTTAATTTGTTCACCATTGAGAGTGGCAACTAGCATGGGTAGGATGTGTTGAGATCACTTGTGCTATCTTTTGTATGCTAGGTTGCTATGTCTCTTACATTGAGTCATTCACTTGCTTGGATTGTTCATATTTACCTTGTGCTTAAAATTTGATCCAAGTCTAAGTGAAATGAAAAGATCGAGATGGGATTGCATGTGTCAGCACCTCACGGTATCGAGACTGTTTCTCATTGCACTTTTGAGTTAAACTTGAGCCGTGTAGTGTAAGACCGAAACCGGTGCTTTAAGCTTCTGATTGCTTTTGTTGCATAGGCTTAGCCTGGTTGAAAAGTTAGGCAATGACCATGCTTTTAACCTCTCGCAATCACATGCTTTAATATGAACTTGTGTTAATACCGCTGCAATCTCCGATAAAATTTGAAAAATAACACAAGTATATGCTTCATTCTATTGCATGATGATTGAACTTTGCTAGGGGTAGTTCACCTTGTATACTTGAGTTAGCACTTGCTCGATTTCCTGTCTATTCATGCTAAGTGCTATTTTAGTGGACTCCTTTTCAAATGGCTTAAAACTGCTCATATGCTTAATTGTTCATATTTCGTATTCATTTGATCAGTTTGAGCATTTGCTAGCATTTGTATTGATTGCTACACTTTCAGAGCAGCACCCTTTTGAGCATCTTTTTATTCTGATTGCTATACACTTGAAGCTGTTGCATTGTACATTTCATGCATTTTTAGCTTAGTGTACATACCCCCAGCTCCGATACACTTTGTGGTCACTTTCAGTGCTTTTCATTGCCCCCATATGCTTTTGGATGACTTGTCTTGTGTTTGTGTCAACTTTGGGAAAAATGTTAAAACCCCTCAACATGTTCCCTTTTGTCAAGGGGGAGAAGCTGTTTGCAAGGGGGAGTTTGTGTGTTGGCACAAACGGGAGAGTCATGCATTTTGGGGAGAGCTTTGAGCAAGGGGGAGTTTAGCTCTTTTATGTCCTTCTTCACTCGGTATAGCTCTTTTATGTGTTTCAATTGGTATCCATCTTTTGGTATAGAATGCAATTGGTGTCATGAGCTTTGTTACATAGTCTTTGTATGTAGGCTTGCTTTTAGGGGGGAGTCGCTTTTGTCTTGCTGCTTCTCCGCGTGCTCCGAGTGATTGTGCTCCATTTAGTGTTGAGCTTCTCTTGTGGTTTTTCTCAGTCGGTATCGAGCCTGCTAGTCGTGTTGTGCCGTTTTTGCCTCTGTCTAGAGGGACTAGCAGTTTTTGCTTGGTATTTTCGATTGGTATGGACCCTTCAGCTAGTTGCGTCGAGCCTATGTGCCTCTGTCTTGAGGAGCTAGTTGTTTTCACCAATTCTTGGCTGATTGTGATTTGTTGCATTCTAATGCGTTGTTTCAGCCTCAATTGGTATTGAGCCTTGAGCTAGTGGTGTTGAGCCATTTTCTGCCTTTTCTTGAGGGCTAGCTCATTTTTGACTTGGTTGCGTCGAGCCGTTGCCCATGTCTTTGGGAACCAAGTCTTTTGCTCTATGTGATCGAGTTTTGCTCATTGTTGAGTTATTACTCCGATCTCTTGCTTGGTTGCGTTGAGCCGTTGCCCATATCTTTGGGGACCAAGTTTTCGGTTATGGTATCTCAAACCATCTCTTGTGCCGAGTTTTTTGTCAATTCAATCATCAAGGGGGAGAAAGAGAAAGAGAAAGAGAAAAAGGGGGAGAAATTGACCCAAATCCAAGTGGATAAGTACCTTGGTCTCTCTTTTGTGATGACTGTTTGACAATTTATTTGAGATTGGTTTTCGAGTACCTTTTGGGATTTCATGAAACTCTTGTTTTATCTTGATTCTTTGGTTGTGTGGAGGCTTTGCCCTCTTTTCCCGTTTCTGTCGGGACCGAGAGCTTTTGTTTGGAGTTTTCATGATCCTTCCTCATATCAAGTGGCCTTGTGTTTGCTTTTACTTGGCTTTTGGGCACTTGAATGAGGCTTGCCTTCAAACCCTTCCTTTGTGTTTTATTTTTAGTCAATGCATTCATCAAGGGGGAGATTGAGAACATATATGATGAATGATTGTCTTTGATGAGGAAGGTTTGAGGCTTTTCCCAGTTTAGTCCATATCTCGCTATGAGCTTAATGTTTATGACTAACCGGTGGCGTGAGTTGTGTTGTGTTTATGTGTTGGCATGGGTGTGCGACATGTGTCTCTTGGCTGTGTTGATGTGCAGGTGTGGAGCTCGGATACAGTGGTATATGGCGAGGTGAAGGTCAAGTAGAGACGTGCCGTGCCGACGGACCGGGAGCGGTGAAGGATGGGCGTGCCGTGCGGCGGACGTGCCATGCCGATGTACCCAGAGCGGTGAAGGGCGGACGTGAGGCTTGGACTGACGGACCAGAGGGCCAGAGGACCAGCTGTGGTAGCTGGCACGTGGCATCGGCGAGCGAGAGCACATGGGATGTGCGATGCATCGGCCGAGTCGGGAGGAAGACGTGGCGTCATGACACTTGGCGGGAGGTCGGACACGGGCTTGCGTGCGGCGCAAGTGCCGTCGGCCGAGTCAAGGAGGATGGCGAAGGTGTTGTGCCCGGCGTGGAGGCTGGACATGCATCGGCATCGGTGCCGGTGGTCGGGGTGTGCGAACCACATCCCGTCTGCGGTGCGGGTTCGGTAGCTGAGCCTCAAAAAGCTACCATCGACAGTTTCCAGGTTTGGGCCTCAAAACCTGGGGTGGCCGGTTTCCGAGTTTGGGCCTCAAAACTCGGCGAGGACGGTTTCCAGGTTTGGTCCTCAAAACCTGGGCTTGCTGGTTTCCGAGTTTGGGCCTCAAAACTCGGGGTGGACGGTTTGCCAGGTTTGGGCCTCAAAACCTGGGCTGGCGGGTTTACCGGTTTGGGTCTCAAAACCGGGGGCGGTCCTAAAGGACGGTCGACGCGTGGCGGCACCGAGAGGCTTGCGTTGCGGCGAAGCTATCGATGAGAAGGCGCGGCGGTCGACGATGGCGGCACGTGGCGGCATCAGGGAGGTCGCGTCGAGGCGAAGCTACCTGATGTGCGGGCATGGCGGTCGGATGAAGATTGACCGGACTGGACGGTTTTACCCCTGGGGGGTATTTGGGTTGAGTGCTTAATGTAAGGGCGTTTTGGTCTTCGGACGTTGGCCTATATATATAAGGGGGCTGCTAGGGCCGTATCCTTGGGAGTTCTTGGTGGTGTCTCTCTCATTTGTGGTTCCTGTGAGAGTAGGCTAGGGTTAGGGAGAGTTGGCTCTTGTTCTTGAGCTTTTTGCCATCCAAGCTTTGTGTTGCTAGGATTGGCTTGTAGCCCGACACCAAGTGATTAATCATTATCCATTCCTCTGAATCCAAGGATCAAATTCATGGTTGAATTCGCGTTTCGATTTTGTCGTTTCGTTCTTCTTTTCTTCTCACGATTTTCTCCTCCCTCGATCTCCCTCTACGCTGCGTCTTTTGCGATTCCGTTTGAATCAACTTGTTCTTTGATGTGAGGAGAACATTTCCACCGAAGGAATTCATCCTACCTACCCTCACACAAGTAGATCGGCTCGAAATCGTTTTTGTTCTTCCCTCTTCCCCTTTTCTAGTGTTCTTCGGATTTCTCATGGATTAGTTGGGATGGAGCGATGATATCCTAGGATTAGCTTCCCAACACGTAGAAGAACACTTGAGAGAAGTTTGGTTGAAGCCCCATTCGATTTGGTGAAGATCCAATCGATTTTGGTTTTGTCCCGTGGCGTTTTTGGGGTCTCTGGTCATTGGCTGTCTGTCCGCTTGACTGAAGAGCTTAAGGCTGAGTATGTCGCCCACATGTTAGAAGGACCCGCAGGTTTATGGTGGGCCCAGTACCGTGCATCCCTGCCCGCCAATGCACAGGTTACTTGGGACCAGTTTTTTACTGCTATGCGCAACCACTACATCCCCAGTGGTCTGATGGAGATGAAGGTTACAGAGTTCATGAGGCTATCCTAGGGGACCAGGTCTATGTCAGAGTATCTATATAGCTTCAACAACCTATCTCGCTACGCCCCTGACTTTGTCAACACAGAAGCTAAGAAGATTGCTAGCTTCAAACATGGCATGAATGCCACCATGCTCTCCAAGATGGGAAACAGTCCCCGCACCACGTTCAGTGACTTTGTCAGTGTCTGCCTGAACCAAGAGGCTAATGACAGCAGGCTGGCAACCGAGACTCATCACCGTGCAAACGAAGGAGGTTCGTCTCAGCAGAGGACCCCTTTTGGAGCACGCACCCAGTACCGCCCGCCAGTTGCAGGAGCAAGGTTCCGTCCCCCACAGAGGAAGATAACCACCAACCGTCCCCGTCCGGTTTTTTTCAGAAACCCTACACACGCTCCCTGTTGGTAGTTCTTAGCTTCACTAAAGATAGTGCTAGGCAACTATCCCCGGAACGGCCCAGGAATGCTTGTTGGCACTTGCTAACGTTGTTACTAGGAGTAGACTATGGAGTCTATCCCCGGCAATGGCGTCAGAAATGCTTGAAAGAGACCGGTCATTATACCTAAAGGAGTGGAGCTAAAGCAGCTATCTACTAATGCCAAGCGGGGTTGTCAATCCCGACACTAGTAGGAGCTAGCTAGAGAGAATGCAATCTACCAAGAGGAGATTCTGCAAGCGCACAGAACTATCGTAGTATCACTTCGCCTGGGAGTACCAGGTGTCGATTTATTTGATCCCAAGGGAAGGCTAGGGTGGTGTATGAGTCGAGTCAAGGAGGGGATGAGAGTCGAAGAAAAAGAGAAAAGGGAAAAGGGGAGAAGGGAAGATGAGAGGCTAGAAAGAATTTGTGGTGGATAGGTAAGGATGAAATGGATGGCTAAGGTAAGGTTGATGGATAGGTGGATAAAGGGGGTAACTAAGGGATAACTAAGATAACTACAACTACTAACTACTCTAGAGACCACAGATAACCACAGAGCAAGATAACTATGAAGCAAGATAGTTATGAAGCAAGCCAGGCAAAAGACAATAAAGCAACTAAGTTGAGTATAATTTTATTCCTATCTTGTCAAGTATCCAGGCGTACTAGCCTTTACCACTTACTTAGGTTGAACGCTAGCACAACGAGCCTTACTGTTAAACTGCGCCAACTACATGGTGGAATTCAAAGCGCACAGGGCTATCACCACCTGCTTGCTACCACAGCTATCCGGGGGTCCAGCCGTATCTAAAGGTAAGTCTATAACTAAGCACCACGCTTAAGTATATTCTAACTATCTCTACCCTAGCTTTGAATAGAGACACCCTTGCGGACGTCAGAGCAAACACTTGACTTAATAAGATAAACACTAAACTAACTAAGCAACCTATTGGCAAAGATCAATCACTAAGCACCCTAGAGATTAACTACTATGGCTAAGTGAATTGAACTGTAGGATAGCTAGGTCACACTCAAGGTACTTGATAAAGTAATACTGAAAGTAATACTGAAAGTAATGCTTAAATTAATACTAAGATAAAGATAAATGTACCTGAGATACAAGAGAGCAAACTAGACCAGAGATGCCGGGAAATCAACTGACCTCCGATGCCAGTCGCTCGCACCCACTTCTCTCTTAGCAAGCTCTACGCTAATTCTGCCAAGGACTTAGGCTAAGCTGTGCTAAACTAAGAGCCGCGCTGTAGTGAGGGCACTAAAGCTATACTCTCTCTACTAGCTACCCTACTTGCCTAAGCTCTCTGAGCTCTCACTTGCTTGCTTCTACTTACTTTTCTTCTCTTGTGTGGGATATGATGGCGTTGGTACCTCAGGGGGGTATTTATAGTCTTGAGGAGTGAGGGGGGTACTTATAGGGGGCAGCCAACTGACCTAGGGTTAGGTCAGGTGGCGGGCGCCACCCCCTACTGGCGGTCGCCAGTCCCCTGGCCGTTGGATGCACCGGCTTTGATCCTACGGCCTCCAGGTGGTTGTCCAAGGCAGTTTGGAGGTCGGTTGCATGTCCTAGCAGCCGTCATTCAGCCTTGATCCACGCCACTCCTCCCTGAGCCGTCCGATGCCACTGACCTAGTGACCAAGGGCCAAGATTTGGCTTTGGGGAGGTCACACGGATCGATGACGTGGCAGGGAGTGGAACTTGGGCCAACCCAAGTGGCGGGCGCCACCTAGGGGTGGCGGGTGCCACCCCCCCTTAGGCCCATTTGGGCCCTGCTGAGTGGGCTTGGCCTCTGGTGGGTCCATATGTCCAAATTTGGTTCAAGTCCTGCATTCAAATAAAATTCTATGGACATGTGGAATTTGGTTAGTTTGAAACCTATTTGACTACATTTCATGCCTTTTTGGTGGACTTTAGGGTCAAATGTTGATGGTAAAACAGGTGTTTATGGACCATCAACACTCCCCTGATGCAGAACAAAGCAAAGGCAGGAGGTTCAGGAGGTCCCAAGACCCTGTATGTGATTGGACCGTGCTACAACTGTGGTCAGACCGGACACCTGTCATGTCAGTGTCCCCAGCCGAAGAAGCAGTACACCCAGCCCCGACCTCGCACCGGCCACGTGCACTTCACCACCGTTGAGGAAGTGCCAGAAGGAGAACCTGTCATCGCTGGTACGTTTCTTGTTAATCAGTACCCCACAGTTGTGTTGTTTGATTCCGGAGCATCGCATTCTTTCATAAGTGAGAATTTTGCTATAAGAAGTAATCTCGGGTTAGTAGAGTTGGATCGGGGATATCAGATAAGTTCCGCCAGAGCTGTTCTATCCGCCCGTAAAATGGCTAAAGGAGTGGAAATGACTTTTGGGGATAGAAAGCTATAGTGGATCCCATAGTAATCCCTGGTCTAGGTTTGGATGTAATCTTGGGTATGGGTTGGATGATACTCTGGAAGGTCAATCTTGACATTTCAGAGCGAGTAGTTTCCATGGTTAGTCTCCAGAGTGGGTCTTCTTTCCGGTTTAAGTTACCCCCAAACCCCCATGAGATCGGAGTGTTGCTCAATATCACAGCCAAGCAGATAGCTGAGATCCCTGTAGTATGTGAGTTTCCAGATGTCTTCCCTAATGAGTTGCCAGGACTACCACCAGATAGGGATGTAGAGTTTGCTATAGAGTTAATCCCGGGAACGGCGCCAATTTCTCAGAGGCCGTATAGGATGCCAGCTAACGAGCTAGCAGAGCTCAAGACTCAGTTGCAAGAGCTCTTGGATAAGGGTTTGATACGTCCTAGTTCGTCACCTTGGGGATGTCCCGCCATCTTTGTGAAGAAGAAGGACAAAACTTTAAGGATGTGTGTGGACTACAGACCACTGAATGCAGTAACTATAAAGAATAAGTACCCCCTACCCCGAATTGATGTCTTGTTTGATCAGTTATCAAAGGCAAAAGTGTTCTCCAAGATCGACTTGAGGTCAGGTTACCATCAGATCAAGATCAGAAGAGAAGATATACCGAAAACAGCTTTCTCCACCAGATATGGACTCTATGAATATCTAGTTATACTTTGGATTAACCAATGCAATGCACCGGCACATTTCATGTATCTGATGAATTCTATCTATCTTCATGCCTGAGTTTGATAAGTTTGTTGTGGTGTTTATTGATGACATCTTGGTATACTCTGAAAATGAGAAGGATCATGCTGAGCATCTACGAATCGTCTTAGCTTGACTTCGAGAGCACAAGTTGTATGCTAAGTTTAGCAAGTGTGAATTTTGGTTAAAGAAAGTACCCTTTCTCGGACACGTCGTTTCAGAGGAAGAAATTTCTGTGGATCCCACGAAGGTACAGGAAGTTATGGATTGGCAAGCACCCACTAACGTACATGAGGTACGCAGCTTTCTAGGATTGGTCGGATACTACCGTCGTTTCATTCTGGATTTCTCAAGGATCGCAAAACCGATGACTCGTCTAACTCAGAAAAACAAGAAGTTTGAATGGACTCCAGAGTGTGAGGCAGCATTTCGTACTCTGCAAACCTTGTTGACTTTGGCGCCAGTTTTGGCTCAACCAGATTTGGAGGAACCTTTTGATGTGTTTTGTGACGCATCCAAGATTGGACTTGGGTGTGTGCTTATGCAAAATGGGAGAGTTATAGCATATGCTTCGCGCCAGTTGCGACCACATGAAGAGAATTACCCGACTCATGATTTGGAATTGGCAGCCGTAGTTCATGCACTCAAGATATGGAGGCATTATCTTATGGGTAACCTATGTCATGTGTATACAGACCACAAAAGTCTGAAGTATATCTTCACCCAGCCAGAGTTGAATATGAGGCAGAGGAGATGGTTAGAGTTGATTAAGGATTACAACCTAGAAGTGCATTACCACCCTGGAAAAGCGAACGTTGTAGCAGATGCTTGAGTCGCAAGACTTATTGCAACTCTCTACAACCACTGTTGGAAGATGGATTCAACCTTATGCACCCCGTTATGCTAAATAACATCACCATACAGTGCACCCTGGAGAGTGACATCATGAAGGACAAAAGACCGATGAAGAGATCTGCCAGATCAAGAAGAGGTTGGAAACCAATAGTTCTTTGAACTTCAGAACAGATGAACAGGGAATTTGTGGTATAATCAGAGGTTGGTTGTTCCCAAGAACACGGAGCTAAAAGAAAGAATTCTGAATGAAGCCCACAATTCAAAGTTGTCTATCCATCCAGGAAGCAGTAAGATGTACCACGATCTGAGAACAAGGTATTGGTGGTCAAAGATGAAGAAAGAAGTTGCAGCTTATGTCGCAAGGTGCGATACTTGCTGCAGGATAAAGGTTATACACCTGAGACCTGTCGGATTGTTGCAACCGTTGTCAATCCCAGAATGGAAATGGGAAGAGATTAGTATGGATTTCATCACAGGTCTTCCCACCACCCAAGAAGGACATGATTCTATCTGGGTTATCGTGGATCGGTTATCCAAAGTGGCTCACTTCATACCAGTCAAAACTACACACCGACCCCACCAGTATGCTGACTTGTACATTCAGAACATCTTAAGGTTACATGGAGTTCCAAAAAGGATTGTATCTGATAGAGGACCCTAGTTCATAGCGCATTTTTGGGAACAGTTGCACAAGGAGCTAGGGACTAAGTTGGTAAGAAGTTCCGCTTATCACCCACAAACCGCAGGACAAACGGAAAGAGTAAATCAAATTTTGGAAGATATCCTCAGAGCTTGCGTTTTATCCTCAGGACAATCATGGGAGAAATGGTTACCTCTCGCGGAATTCTCGTATAACAATAGCTATCAAGAAAGCATAAAAATGGCACCATTTGAAGTTTTATTTGGACGAAGGTGCAGAACCCCGGTAAATTGGGTTGAATCAGGAGATCGAGGATTTTATGGGTCAGAGTATGTAAAGGATGTTGAGGAGATTGTGCAAATAGTACAACAACATATCAAGGCAGCACAATCCCGACAGAAGAGCTATGCTGACACACGAAGGAGGCCCTTGGAGTTCCAAGTAGGAGAATATGTTTACCTTAAGGTCTCGTCCGCATGAGAAGGTCCAACATTTTGGAATTAAGAAAAAGCTAGCACCCCGGTATGTGGGACCATATCAGATCATAGCCAAAAAGGGAGAAGTAACCTATGAAGTGCAGTTACCCCCAGAGATGAGCGCAGTGTTCCCTGTGTTTCATGTATCCCAGTTGAAAAAGTGTCTTTGAGTCCCGGAACAAGAAGAAGTTCGGATCCCAGATGTTGCTATCAGATCAGATCTAGAATACTATGAATAACCCCAGGAGATAATGGATACCAAAACTCGAAAGACTCGCAACCGAGAAGTGAAGACTTACAAGATTCTTTGGAGCAATCACGGACCCAATGATGCGACTTGGGAAACCGAGGAGTACTTGCGCGTGAACTATCCCGCTTTTGTTAAGAAATGGTACGTAACCCAAATCTCAGGACGAGATTTCTTTAAGGGGGAAGGGCTGTGACACCCTAGTGTCAAGCACTGCATTAGAGACTACATTTAGCTACTAAAACCCATAAGCAAGGCATTGCATCATTTCATGTGCATGAAAGTGCTTTTTGCTTTTTGTTTATTTACTGGATTTTGGTTTCTATTGGACTTAATGGTTTAAGTGGATTTCTGACTTGGCAAATAATTTTATAAAGTAGAGAATAATGAGTCTAATACTCTTATATTGACACCTTGATCTAGTTCAAAATGGTTTGACAAATAAAAAATGTGAAACAAAATGATTTATAGCTCAAGAATTGGCTTTATTTATGTGGAGGTTGTAAAAATGATTTTCAGAAAAAGTGTCTTATATGAAAGTTGTAGAGAAATTATTTTTGAGCAACTTTTATTTTTGGGTCAAAGCCTAGTTTGGACTTTTTGAAACTGTTTTGAATGGTCAAAGTTTGAAAATTTCTGGAAAAAGAAAAAGGGCAAACTTTTCCTTCCCGCGCCACCCATCCGGCCCAGTTGGCCTTTCGGCCCGCTCGACCGCCTGCGCCGGCCCACCGCACGCTCGCCCACTGCCGCGCCAGCCGCGCACACGCACGCTCGCCGTGCAGTGCTAGTCGCCGACACGGTCGTGCCGCCCGCCGGCCCCGACCGCCGCGTGGCCGCCAAACCCTGCGCCAAATCCGCTCACGCCTCTCGCCGCGCGATCCTCTCTCACTCGCGCACGCAAGCGATCTTGCTTGCCCTCTCCACGCGTGCCTCGCCTGCCGCGCTGCCCGCCCCGCTCGCCGCGTTCACGCCACCGCTTGCCGCCTCGCTCACCGCACCACCGTGGCCCGCCACGACCACCGGCCAAGCCACAAGCAAAACCCCGAGCACCTCTCCCTCTCCCTCACTCACTCCCACTCACCCTCGCCAGCTCCCTCTCCCTTCCTCGCTCTTGCACGCGAGCGCCACACCGAACACCCTCGCCCACCGCCACTTTGCCTCTCCGCCGGCCACGACCGAGCCCCATCATCCAATCCACCTCGCACCGAGCTCCGCCTTCGCCTCGCGCACGCGGTGCGCGCGAAGAGATCGCCGGTCGAGCTCCACCGCGCCGTCACCGCCACTTCCCCCTTTCGGTCGCCGCCGCCGCCGTCGAAGGAGGGCAAGTGTCCGTTCTTCGTCAACCGAGCCTCCCGAGCCTTCCTTCTTCCTCAACGAACCTCACTAAGCGAAGGCAAGGTGAGAACACCTGTCACCCTCAACGCTACCGCCCCCTAACTCCCGCTACTCCCCGGCCGAGCGCCATGGGCGCCGCCGTGGCCCTCACCCATGGCCAAGCCCCTCTGGAGCTTCACCGCCCGCGCCGACCCACTAGTCTTGCCCCCCTAGGGTTCACGAAGCACGATGCACGCGTTGATTTCACCGGCGAACGCCGGAAACGGCGAAGCCGTGCCTCGCCGCCGCCGCCACCTCCCGCCCCCTATAGCTCGCCGCCGACGAGCTACGGCCATGCGCTGGCCCAACCACCACCACCACCATTCGATCTGCCTCGTCAAGGGGAACATGCCAAGCACCACCTCACCGCCCGCACCTCGCTCGGCGAGCAAGCCGCGGTCAAACTCTTCCCCTGCTTTTCTCTCTCTGACCGATGGGCCCCGTTGACCAACTAGTCCTAGGCGTCAGCCACCCACGGTCTATAGACCGAGTCCACGCAGGCCTGGCCGGGAAAGTTTATTTTGTTGTTTTTATTTAATCCAGTTTATGTGCTTTTGTTGAGATAAATGGATGTATATGTTTTCTAGTGGAGTTAATTCATGACAAAATTTGTGTAGGTTTCTTATCATGTTAAGTACCTGTGAAAAATATATGAGGCACTGTTTATGTAGAAAAAGTGCCATTTAGGGCTTAAAGTCCTTTTTGGCTGTTTTCTTGGAATAAGTGCTAAGGTGTTTTATATATGTGAAAATAAAATATGAGAAATTTTGTACAGTCTTTGTGTGTGATGTTCCAGTTAGGAAAAATGTTAAGCATAGGTTGTTATAAAGAAAAATATGAAGTTGTTGTACAAATGTGCTTTTCTGTGTTTTTCTTAGGAAATTCAGGTAGAAAAGAATATATTGTTTCTGTTCATGGAACTTCTTTGATAAATATGAAATGTGGAATAGAACCTGGGAAAATATGAAAATGAGCATGTCACCCTTTTCCAGTAGGGTTGTAGTTCAAATGGTTTATTTTGGAATAAACTTGTTTAATTTGTGTAGGTTGATATGTCCATGCTTAGGCAGTGAGTTTTCTTACAGTAGAGTGGTTATGAATAGGTGAATCTAGGAAAAATATGAAACCTGCTGTTTGACACTTTTCATGTGAAGAGTTAGTTCAAAGCACCTTTTGAGCAGTTTATTTCATCTTTTTGTATCTGCTGTCCTGTATTTTATTTCTTGCTGAAACTTTTTCAGTGAAGTCTAGTTAGTGTTAGTTACCTTCTGAAATTTTTGTGAATTTTTCTGAGTTCAGAAAAATACACTTGCAGTTCAAACCTGAGTTTCTTTTGAATTAATAAATGAGAAAAAGTTGAAATAATGATTTTTGTTTTACGAGGTAAATAAGTGTTTTCCTCAATGTCAAAAGTGGTTCAACAAGTTGGCTTTGTTGGTTTGCAAGTAATAATTTCATTCATACCACCATATCTCGCACCCCGCATTAATTATGTGTTACCCACCGCATGCAAGAGGATCGACAGTCCAGGAGCCCAGCCAAGAGCCGGAAGCAAGCATCGAGCAGGAGATCCCGGAGCTACCCCAAGCCGAGGAAGTCGACCCCGCGCAGGAAGCTAACTTGCCTGAGTGCCCCGCTCACGAGGCCTTAGTCTTTTCCAAAGGCAAGCCCCGGAGCATTTTAAGTCTCCCAGCTTTTATAATTAATTTACTTGAGTATTTTATATTGTGATGCATTAGTTATAGGAGTTGATTGAATCCTAAATTGCTGCATTATCCTTCCTTGATTATTGTTTACTCCTACCTTGTCATCCTGTTACTTATTTATATGTAGAATTGCTTAGCCTTCTTAATAAAAGTAGTAGTTAAGGATGTTTCCGTAATACCCCTGATGGGTATTTACCGGATTACGGTTGGCTATATTTGCTATCGTGGAAAAAGAACCTGAGTAGTAATGAAATACGGTCAACTGGAAGGCAAAGCACAAGTTAGAAACTTGGGGCAGTCCGTCCGTTGGATCGTGTAGGTTTGTATCGATGATGGCCCTCGTTCATTTTTGAACGCGCCCTTTTACTTAGGGATATGTCGGTGCTGTAATCATCGACCCTAAAGCCGGTTAGAAGCTGTTCGGGCCGGTCTCAACCCGTGTCGCACCCTCTAGTATGGAAACACGATCTGCCGCAGAATGGCCATCGTATAGTTCCAATTGGGTGGTCTGTGCTGTGAGCCACGACGATTACCACCACGAACAAGCATCGAGCGGTTACCCAATGCATGGACCCGACGGGGAAAGTGTGGGTTGGTATTAAAGGTCTTTTACCAGCTGGTTTGGAATTCGATTCGAGTCGCCGTCTCCCCCGGTTAGTGAGAAACTATGGCGAGCTTCACCACGATACAACTCCATGTGATGTTTTAAAGGTTCAACTAAAATGTGGATAAGTCAACTGAATATGGTTATATTATTGCTTGTTAGACTCAAGTGGATGTAATAGTTCAGGAGCAAACCTAGATTAAGAGGTAGGTCTAAAACTGACAGCTCATCAATATCATTAAATAATCCTTCTCTTAATTTTGAGCTTTTCGCAACTAAAGATCTCAGCTCCACCAAAAAGCTTTGCATACCCTTGGTGTCTTTATTTTCAGTTGGACGGGTAAGTCTAGCTGAGTACATTCCCGTACTCAGGGTTTATCCCGTTGTTGCAGATGGCCAGGTGTACTATGGCTATTGTAAGCACTGCCTCTACCCGGTGGAGGGTGATGAGGAGTAGGCTCAGGGCAGGGTCGTCAAGAAGCTTCCCCTTCTCTTTTGCCGGACTGAGACTCCTAGTGGCACACTATCTGAAAAAGGAGGAGTGATTTGTGTTGGGTTAAGTTATCAAACAATGTTTTATTTGGACCACGTGTGTGGTGGTCGTGTTTCAAAACTTATTTAAAGCTTCCGCACTTTTGAGACTCCGTATTGTAATAACTCTTTTTGTTTCCGCACTCTGATGTTTAAATTCGGTTTCGTTTTTCGTCTGTGAATCCTTACGAATGTGGTAGTTGAACAATGCGATCCTGTATGTTGTATGATGTTTGAAATCCTCGAGATTTCCGGACTACCCGGGTTATATGGGTTCAAGTATGAGTCGATGTCAGACGGTTTGGGCTAAGATGGTACTTGAGCTCTTATAATCAGGACGGTTCCGCCACACAATGCTCCCAAAACACGGGTCTAACGACTAGTTTTCCAATGACTATTCAATATATGAGCATAGGACGCGTCTGATGCTCTACAGAAAGGTTTTTTTTAGCCTCGCCAATGACTTTATTTGCTTGGGGGCCTATATATACCACCTCTAACTGACCAAATAAGGTGTGGAAGAGTGAGGAAACATACCAAGGGTGTTTCTATACCATCTTAGTGCCTCCATATGCATAGTGCTTAGTGATTGACATGGTGATTAGTGTAAGTGCTTTGTGAAGTGCTTAGGCTAGTTCGACCACCACTCGTGCTCTTGCTCTGGGTTTAGGCCTAGTGTTTAGTGAGGTTTGCATACCTCTAGCTACCTGGTGCTTGTGAGCACTGTTGTTCTACACCAGAGAGGCTTGTAGTCTTGCGGGACCACACCAACCGCGTTTGGGGTGTGGCCGCCATTGTGTACCGAAGGTAACAAGGCCCGCGACGATTCGGCCGAAAGCTTGATAGTGGAGATGGCGGGGAGCATCCGAGAGAGCCTTTGCCACAAGTGGCTTAACCCGAGACCCACTTGCGCATGGAGAAGGCCCAGAGCTATCTATGGAGTTACCCGACCGGGAGCTTGGCCCTTGCGAGGAGCTCCGACGAGGACTAGGGGAAAGCTTGTGTGCTTCTTGATTCCTCGATAAAAATACCTAAGTCATCGACGGGAGTTTGCATCTCTACCTTTCTCTTTAGCTTCTGCATTTACTTTACTACCTTGGTTATGTGCTTTACTTTTTCTAGCTTAGTTTATAGGCTAGTTGATAGGATTGGAACCTATGTTGCATAACTCTTTTGCGGCAGAGATAGCAACACACCTAGCGAAACCATAGTTACATAATTAGATAGATTACTTTCTTGCATAGTTTTAGAGTAGAGTTTTTAGTTACCTAATTCACCCCCCTCTTAGATGTCACGGTCCTTTAAGGGCATTTCGGTCCATGTAAAAGTTATAGACGTGTATTTTTACCTTCTTTCAGCAAGGCTAAGAAGGACAACACTCTGTAAATCCTAATCCTAAGAGCAAAGTGTTTTGTTCTATTCGTCATTCACCGTCTCTATTATTTCTTTATGCTATTGGTTCTTTCGAGTGACGATCTAAGTTCAAAGGTCCAGGGCTAGAACAACACAAACGATAAGTTATTAGCCAATATATAATAACAACTAGTAAGGCCTCAAATAAAAATTTAGAACATCAATGAGCCACATCATAACATAAAAATTCTCATTTGACAATCATTTTTAACCCTAAATTCCTCTATGTTTTAGGGGTTGTTTGGTTGCTAGCCACACTTCATCTTAGCCAACTTTGACCAGATTAGTAAGGGGGTGTTTGGTTCCACCCCCACTAAACATTAGTCACTAAACTTTAGTTACTTTTAGTGGCTAAAATGTCAAACACTCTCACTAAAAGGGATTAAAGTGCATGTTTAGTCTATTTTAATGGGGGTGTTTGGCATTTTAGCCACCAAAAGTGACTAGAGTCTAGTGACTAAAGTTTAGTGGGTGGAACCAACACCCCCTAAGTGTTTGGTTGATGACTAATCTTAGGCAACGTTCTTCTGAGCTCCACATGTCATAGAGTAGAAAAAGTGTGGCAAGATTCTCTTAGACAAGCAAAAGTGTTGCTACACTTTCTATGGCTGCCCCACTTTGCCTAAGATTATTTGTGGCAGTGTGGCTAGCAACCAAACAGCCCCTTAGTCAAGAAAGAGAAGTTATTGCATATCATATCCTAAACATCGAATAATCCATCAATTATTTAGTGATAATTTATATCAACTAGATTTTGTCGATTCCATATCCTTCCTCACATCAGCATACAATGGGATTAGAATTATCCTTGGAAACTTTCACTCGAGCTCTAGGCACACCAAAGCCTCTAACCGGATTGGTTGGCAGTGACATGTCAATACTTTGGCTCTGTTCGCTTGTAGGAGCTTTAATTTATATAAATCAGTCATAAAATAATATTTTTCTCTCACAACAAATTCAGTCGTTTCAGCTTATTCCTAGCTTATAAGTCCTGTCAAACAGAGCCTTTGTAATCCACCAACCACTTGCACTTTCCAAGAAAAACGTACATTTTTCCTCCTCTATAATTGCACCTTTCATCAAGCAAACATGGCTTTGCTTTTCTTAGAGTGCACAGACGCGACCGTATTTACAAATCACTACTGATGCTTGACAACGATTTGGATTACTATACAGGTTCACCAATTTTCCCAACAAATCACCACAAATTTGTTAGATGAGATGCATCAATCATTGAGAAGAAGCTAGCTAGACAGGGCTAATATCGTCATCTAACGAATCACTACCGCCGCTGGGGAGCGGCGGCGGCACGGCGGTGGCCCGGCACACGGGGCACGTCGGGTGCGCCTTGAGCCACTTGCCGATGCACTTGTCGTGGAAGCGGTGGCCGCACCGCGGCAGCGCCAGGAGCGCCTGGTGCTCCCGCATGCCGGCGAGGCAGACGCAGCACCTGTCCTCTGCGCCGGCGCTGCCCCCGCTGCCGTCATCCTCGTCGTCGCTGAGACGCAGGAACGACTTGGCGGCCGAGACCGTTGACCCGGTGTCCGGCGAGAGCCAGACGACCATGACGATGTTGTTGGCGAGGCAGAGCGCGTAGGCCACGACGTCGGCCTGGCTCCGCTCGAAGACGACGATGACCAGTGGCACGAAGACCATGAACACCACGGCGAAGCACCGGTTGGCCAGCGTGGACGACCGCACGCCGTCTGGCGACCCCCAGCGGTGTCAGGAGGGGGCGCGGCGTCCGCGTCCCCTGCTGCTGCTGCGGCCGCACCGACGGCGACGGGTCTCGCGGCCCCCAGCGTCGTCGCCGGCACGGCCTGCGACGGCGTGGCGGTACCAGCGCGCGAAGCAGTAGAAGAGGAAGACCTGGATCGAGAAGCCGCCGGCGAAGGCGGCGGCGACGTCGCCGTAGTAGTCGTAGGCGAGCCGGGTGGCGAGGAGCAGCGTCAGGAAGGTGAAGGGCAGATCCAGCCACGGTAGGTCCGTCGCCGCCGGCGAGGCCGCGCTCATCACCCGCAAGCACCAGCGCGCTCAGCGCGGGGAATCCATGGAAGGAAAAACAGGATGAGCTGGGAGAGATTCCGTGGAATGTCTCCTCACCGCACCAAATCTCGCCGTTTTCTGCGGGCGGACAAGTCAAGAAAGTTAATTTAATACTAAATTCAAGAAAAGATTTAATACAGTACTGATGTGAATGCTGAATAGTTTGCTTCCACATAACTAAAGTGATTAGCGCACGTCTGAGACCGGATCACGCACTCTACTTCCAGTAAGCAAAGAGCATCGTAAAATCCGAACAGCAAAAACCACCGTAGTTGTTGAACTAAAACAGGTCAACCATCGATGCAGAGTGCAGCTGCAGGGGAGGGGCGCTCTCTATCATGTCTCAGTCTTATCTTTTCTCATACTCAGGCCTTGTTCAGTTCGCGAAATATTTGGCGAAAAGTTACTGTATCACTTTCGTTGTTATTTGACAAACTTTGTCCAAACATGACCTAATTAGACTCAAAAGATTCGTCTCGACATGAGCAGACTAAAAGTACAATTAGTTATTTTTTTAATTACATTTAATGCTCTATGTATGTGTCTAAATATTCTACTGCGCAATATTTTTAGCCAAATGTTGGCAAGTAAACAAGGCCTCAGATAATAGCAAAATTCGGTTATTTAGATCCAGAGATCGAATTTCTAACTAATTTTTTCTGTTTTGGTCTTGGTCAGAGATGGGTTTGATTCGAGCCATATTTAATTTGGATAGTAAAAACTTTGCACCATCATATCAAATGTTTACATACAGGTATTAAGTTAAACATAGACTAATAAATAAATAATTACATAGATTGCTTGTAATTTACGAGACGTTTTTAAGCATAATAAGTTTATATTTTGATAATATTGTGCTATAGTAAATATGTGTTTATATTAGATTAATTAGTCCACAGTTTTCAGACGAATATGTAATTTGTTTTCTAATTAGTCTTATTAACCTGTTTGGATACAAAGTATTTTTGGAGTTTTAGAAAAACTATGGTTTTATTAAATACTTTGGTTTCAAAGTGCCATAAAGTGTTTGGATACAATCAACTTTGTGGTTTTAAATACCATGGTATTGCTAAAACTATAGTCTTTTTGAGTTTTTAAAACTCCACTCTAGACCTCTTTTCTAAACCATGGTTTTGCTTGCCTCCTATTTCTAAAACTAAAGTTTCTTGATACTAGAGTTTCTCAAAACCGCAACATCCAAACAGCGCCTAAATGGGTACTGAAACATCTAATATGATATGTAAATTTTTTTTTACACTTTAACTAAACAATGTCTCGGTTTCTCGGTTCCAGGTAATTTCCATAAGACGGGTAATAGTAAAACCACGAGGAGTACTTGAGCATCTCCAACAACTTCGTAAAAATTACTTGGTATATCTTGAGTTATAGTAAATTGCTATTTTATTTGACAAGTGAAAAAGATGTGTGTCCAACAAGTTGCTATTCTCACTTGGTAAAAATAGAGGATGACAGATGGGACCCGCCTGTCATTCTATTTCTTCTTCCTCTTGCTCCGCGCGAGCGCCGCTGGGAAGAGGGCAAGGGCCGTTGGAGGCGAGCGTAGCCGCCGGTGAGCGCCGCGGAGGCGTGGGTGAGGCCGTGGAGGCGTTGGCGAGGGCGCGGTGGCCGCCGGCGAGCGCCGCAGAGGCGCGGTGGAGGTGCGCGCGGCGAGCAGGCGCAACCGTGGCCGTCATTGGCCGCACACGCCTCGCCTCACGCCTTGGCCCACCGCATCATCTCTCGTATTTGAGGATAGCAAGTTGGATAGCAAGTTTGTATATATGTGAGTGCGAGACCTTAGGATAGCAAGTTTGGATAAATAGCAAATTGATTTGAAGATTTGTTGGAGAAGGAATTTTATGATTTTGTCAAATTAATAAGGATAGTAACTTGATTTAAAGAGTTGTTGGAGATGCTCACCGGCTAGATATTGACGATTCCGTGGGTCGCTGTCGGCAGGACTGTGTCCCCTCAAGCAACGCGGCCATGTGGGGTACTAGCATGTCTCCGTGCCGATGATTGGCCACCGGTCTCTGTCAGAGAGGTATGTGCAGCGTTGAGCGGCGAGGGCTACTCGGAATGGGAAGGAAGCGTCGCTTTTTCTTCCTCGTCGAACGAACGGGTGGCTCCACTCCAAACATGGATAATCATGAGGGGTGGCCGATGTTGATGATTGAAAGGCGAAGACGGCGTCCTGCAGCAGCCGAAATCTAGCGACCCAACCAATTCAGGGTGTTCTCAGATCCAAAGCTAAAATTTTAGTAGTATCGCATTAAATGTTGTGTTACTAATTTGGTTTAACAAAAATAAGCTAATTATAAAACTAATTACACTGTCATATGGTCTTGTTAGAGCATGTCAACAACTCCCTATTCTCACTTGCTATTCTTATAAATTTGGTAAAAGCACAAATTTTCTTCTCCAACAACTCCCTATACGAACTTTCTATCTTTCCCAACTTCCTATTCCTCCATGCCACACGCGTAAATTTCCACGCGCGGGTGAGGTTGCTATCCCGTGATTTCACCGTGGCCGGCTGCCGCGCGCTATTCCCCACCTCTCCTAGCGCAAAATCTTTTCCCCTCCTCTCCCGCGGCAACGCAGATCGGCCTAGGTGGGCCTAGTTTTTTGATTTTAGCAAGTTGGAATAGCAAATTGTTGAAGAGAGGTCTTTTTTTTACTTGTCAAATGAATTAGCAAGTTGTTAAAACTCATGATATACCAAGTCATTTTTTCTAACTTGTTGGAGATACTCTTAAGCTAATTATCTATCTATATCATTAACAAATTTTATTGTAGCATTATATTGTCAAATCATGGGCTAATTAATCTTAATAGATTCATCTCATGAATTAGTCTCCGACTCATAAATTAGTTTTGCACTTAGTCTATTTTTAATAATCTAAATTAGAGTCACAACATTCAATATAATAGGGTTAAAATTTAGCCTGTAAAGCAAACACACCCTTAGATCTAGGTGCCTATGTTGGTCCAACAGTCTTTATTCGCTAACCCACACGACAGTCTTTTAAAAATAGAAATAAAGTTTTAGTTTGAATTAGACTTAAATTCAAACATCGTGATATACAGTAAGACCAAGTTTAATTTGAGGTGAGAAATGAGGGTTAACCTAGTGTGTATGCTTATAACTCTTTAAATGCACAAACATCTATAACCTCTATAAAATAAATCTTCACAAGCTTATTTTAATAACATCTCCTTAATCCACGTCATCATATGGGTCCCACTAAATCAATTAGTTCATCTAGCATATTTTTCTATGATTTCATAGAGCCACGTCACCTAAGAGCGTGATTGATAGTTTGTATCCTAGCCGAGATAGGCCCAACCGATGCAACATTTGCATGTTTGGTTTCGTGAACAGCGGTGCCAGCCTGTCCTAATTGATGCAAAAGTCCCCTTAGATCTTGCATGCGCAGAAACAAGACTAGCTTTTGTTTCTAACCGGCGTGGCTCGCTTGATGCAAGGGCACACTATGCGACTGCAAGCAACCGCGTTCAATACAAATCAAACACCATCTATCATGCACCTAGTTCGTTGCATTCAACAAACCAAACATGAGCGTGTGTATGCACTCGGCCTGGCTCCATCTTCTGTGTCTAGGGGCGTGTTTGGTACCATGCAGCCCAGGAGCCAGGCTCGACGACCAGGCCGAAACCAGCTAGAGCCAGATGGAGATGGTGCAAATGCCCATGTTTGATGCCTAGCCAAAAGCAGTGTGGCCCAACAGAGATCCTGTTTGATTTACAACACAATAGCATGGCTCAAGGCTAACTGCCACCAACTGCCAGAGAGGAAACGTGTTTGGTTCCCAGTCCAGGCATCAACAGCAATGAACCGGCAACAAGCATGGTGGCATGGTGGCAACAACCAGCAACAACAAGCATGGTGCAACAAGTGTTTTGCACAGGCAGACAAGATTAACAAGAAGAAGATGCAACATAAATTGCCTCAGGTCCTCATCAAAGTGTCAAAATAAGGAGTACACAACCCTCGGTTAGCAACAACAACGATCATTGAATAGCATGAAGACCAGAGGGCAGCTCATCCATCCAGCAAAGCTACTCATCACACACGGCTTAACATAAAACCCAACAACAATTTTTTACAAGCCCTAACAGAACCAACAACCAGTTTGGCTCGACCACCTTTAGATCACTATTGTCAGGGTTAGCGGTGACATGAGAACAATTGCAGAATTCCAAATATGCTGTTGTTGGCACCAAAAGTGACGCACTGTGCCAATCACACGGCAAGCCGGAGAAGCTGGCTTCAAACGTGGCCCGGGTGCTCAGAAGTCCGGTGCGTGCCAGTCAGTTTGCCCTGCAACTAACAAGGGAGATAAACTGTTAAATACAAAGCTGGAACATGTCGGGTATAACCAGACAGTTCAAAATATACGGCCCTGAAGCCACTTACGACGACATATAGCTATGAAAACTATATCTGTCAACAGGTTTAAAGATTATTCGGCAATATGAACAGAGTTACGTGAAAACAGGTTGCCGAACACGTTTGCATGAGAATTGTACTTGCATGATGTATTAAATATAAGTTAAAACTTAACCAATCTCGATTGTACAACCGAGTTGGGATCCATGGGGATTGAACATACAAACTAAGCATGACTAAGCTAATCTAAAGCCTGCGCCTGCCGCACGACACCTAGCCTTGTCATAGATCAAACATACTTAACATGCATGGACCCTCTCCACGTGACAATCCAGATACGATCCAATCGGCTATTACGAACAATAGATCTACTGCATAAAAGACCTTTCAACAATAAACGTGAAAGAACAGAGCAGATCTATAAATAAAGATGAAGCCGAACCGAACGGTATCTAGATTGGGCAAAAGTGTTATGATGAAATAAACATAACAAAACATATAACACAAGGTAACTTAATGAATCTATCAGATTGCCAAATCTAACAGAGCCGATAACTATTTTTATTACTCATGACTCAATCCGCCGCACGATACAAGGCATAAGCAAAAACCTCCCGTCATAAGCTTAAATCCGCCGCACGATACTAAGCTTAACGTACGAGACTACTTGCACCATATCTAAATCCGCCGCACGATACTAGACATGATAACAAGGTTGCCGGAACTTACGGAGGTCGACGGATCGATGGCCCCTCTCGAAGAACACGACGACACGACTTGGACTCGAAGACGGCACGGGGCCGGGTTGGTTGTATTGATTGTGAACGTTTTTACAATAGTCTCAGGGTTTATATTTATACCCTGGTGTTCTCTGAGTCCTAGAAGGATACGATTACAATGATAAAATTAGGAACTATCAAAAACATGATGCCTTTTGCTCCAAGCTTCCTTTAATAACCGGCATGCACTAAAATGATGAGATCCCCATCGCTAAATCTTCTTGACATGCCGTATTTGTCATCTTCTAACGCAAACCGACTTGGCTTGAGGTAGCCGACCGCAGCGTCACGTTGCCGAATCTGCTCGCCGTTGACTAGTTGCTTTCACAGCCTTGCCGAATACATTGAGTTAGCCGACCGCGTCCGCTATCTGCCGAATCCCTTAGGTGGCGACTCCTTCTGAATCTGCGTCGTGCTGGCCCACTTGTCATAGTGCGAAAATTCTGTGTTAACACATGCCCCCTCAATTTCTGAATAAAGGCATTTGTTCTGAAATTGACCACTAGTCCACCGCGCGCCCTAGATCGGCACTGCTTCAAACTCCGCATTCTCCCCAAATCGCCAACAGTTTCAATTTCCACCTGAGCTCTGTAATGGCAACCCGTGACGAGATTCCAGAGGTAATCCTCCCTTCTCCCCTCAACACGTTCGGTCAATTCCTATTGCATTCGGTTCTTCTAACTTTCTTGCACACAATCTTCTTTTAGGCTTTTAGGGACGAAATTCTGATTCCTTGTGATGCGGACCCCGATTCCTACTTCTTGGGTCCAATGGGAAACCCCAATCCAACCAACATCATCATCAGTATATGAGACCAACAGAATTCCCTTCAAGCATGGAGTCATTTCGTCGAACAGGTGGCGGTACACCTTCAAGAACTAGCCTTTGCCTGCGGTCACTGGCTGGAGGAACTGGTATAAAAGAATCCAGGCGAAATTTGGTCCCTATTGGGAAACTCAAGACATTAATCATGCCCTGGAACTGTCTCTGGCCGAAATGCCCAAAAATGAGCCATTACTCATAGCAGCTTCTCATTTTTGGTCGGATGCCCTCAATGCTTTTGTATTTGGCCATGGTATAATGACGATCACATTAGCTGATGTCTTCATGATGAGTGGCTTGAATATTACTTCGACCATGAACGCTGATGAACTGTTAGAGAAAATTACCCAGAGGTCCATTGATGTCAGCGTTGGATGGATGAAGTACATCGAAATCCACAACAAAGCGCCAAGCCAGTGACAGAGACAGAGCACAGGGCCTTTCTGAACATGTGGCTGTGCAGATTCATCTCTGTGGGAGATCCAACGAGCCCCTCAACTACATTGCACCGGCTGACAAACTGTCCAAAGGAAAGCAAATTCCTCTAGGCAAACTTTTCCTGGGATCCATATACCACATGATGCATCAAACCTCCACTCAAATGTATCATGCCACTCATGCTGACACACAGTCAGACTTACCACCAATTGTTGTGTCAATGGCCCCTGGTGGTTTGTCCAGATGTGGCTTCAGCTATATATGCATCAAATAGTTGCCGTGCCATTGGACAATCTCAGCTTCCCTTCCAGCAACTTTGCTGAGGATGAAGAAGCCACAGAAAAGGCCTGCCAAACTTATGGGGAAGCAGCCACTGCTATAACCATTAACAAAAGTATTGGCAATCTCTTCAAGTTATTCTCAAAGGCTTTAGTCAGGTACTCTGGCTACCTTACAGGGAGGATGACAACCTTACTTTCCCTATCAAATTCAGCTTTGATGATGGCTGCGTAGATGAAATGGCCACAGGAGTCTTCAACCATTTCATCAAACCCTGCATTCTACCAGCCGAATTCAACAGGGGAAGACAAGTGAAACACACCTATGAGTTCTATCACCCCAACATAGCAGCCAGGCAATTGGTTGTGGACAGCTTCCTCCAAAACTCATCTTTTCTACTGTCATCAGGCCTAGGGAGCAAATTCAATCCAAGGAGCAGATTACAATAGGGATGCAGGCCCATCGGGTATTCAGGCTGGGACAAGATCTGCCAGACTACCAACCAGTACCATTTCATTTGATCCAGTCTGCTCACCCTCTTTTGAGTCCTGGTGGCAAGAATGGCATGATCATATCTTCAACAGCCCAGTCCACCCATGTGCCTGGAACTTCAAGCAGACTTCAGCTCTGACAGCGAGGTACAATAACAAGTCATCTGCTATTTCAGTGTTCAATCCTTGGGGTTTCTAATTCTTTTAAAATTTCCACAGGACTTCATACCCAATCCTGACACCAGGCCCATCCAATATCATCAAGCTGGTCCAACCACTGTCTTGGGGCACAACGCTCCCTCATTGTCTCGGTTCATGAAATCCCAAGCAACTTCATCAACAGTCCTTTCAGCTAAAGGAGGGAAAAGAAAGGCCACTGAGGAATCCTCCCGTTCTAGGCACACCAAGACCAGCAGAACACACCTCTTCCAAGGTAAGATGTTTTAGCTCTTCCATCATTATTAACTTATTCTTGATTGGCTTGTATGTCACTATATAGGCCTCCTCCTCTGAACAAGAAAACGTTCAAACAACAGTGCCCCCAGTCCTTATTACCTTGGAAGATGAGTATGCAGACACCAGGGAAATAGACATGATCACCCAGAATCCGGATGATGCTAACATTGGTACGTTCCTCAGTTACCTCTTCAACCAGCAGATCTTGCCTCCCTCGGCTGATCGATAATTTCACAGATGACACGATCGATGAGACTTTCATTGGTTCAACTCTAGACCCTGTTGGCCAATCCGGTCCTCAACCAGATCAAGACCTTATCAATCAGCCGACTCATCAAGTAAGAATTAATTCCTCATTTCATCCTTTCTTCATACTTTACCTTGATCGGCTAACCTGTCCAAATCAACATAGACTTTCATCATCATTCAGCCTCCGAGTATGCATTTGATGTCAACGAGTTCCTGGGCAAAAGAACAGCGGCCGAAAGACCATCGGTATTCGTCCAAGATGTTCTGAGCAACATAACAAATTTTCTGAACCAAGACATCTTGTCCTTAGTCAGAGACGCCGATGAAGTTAAAAATTTCCTCGCCCATTGCTGAGGACATTCCAGAAAATCTGAGGCTTCACCTGGAGGTTGTATCTACACTGGATGACTGCTTTGCCAAGGTAAAACGAGCAATCAGAAGCACTGATCTTCGGACTGCCAAGTCTAAGTGCACCCAGGAAGTCAATGATTTGTACACTCAATTCCAAGAAGCCAAGAACTCCCAGGAGACTCTGGAGGCTCAGTTGAAAGAACTGCAAGAAAAGAGATCTGAATTGGAAGTCCAACTAGCCCAGGTCAACTCCGATATTCAGTCATGCACCTCTCGGCTATCGGGTTTACCGAACATCATTGAAACAACATCTTCCAAGCTGTCATCAGTGCTCAATGAGGATATCAAACTTAGCACGAGGCTTTCACAGACACAAGGCACCGAAGAGGAGGACCAAAAGACACTGGAGCATGCTAATCAAGTCAAAGCCGATACTCTTGCGGCTATAAATCAATTCTTGAACAATTGAGATGGCTGTGTAATGAACTTTTAGACTCTGTAATCCTGTGTCAGAATGACTCGATCATTTCCTTGTAATATATCTGTATTTTGCATCCAATCGGTTACCGTTCTGATGACATCGTGTTTAACCGTGTGAACCTGTTCGGCAATCTGGCCAGTGTTTGTCCCGAACACCTAAATCGGCAATTTTGCCGAAGCCAGACGCTCTATTCCCCGCCGAACACGTGAGTGCATCCAGATGGTTTGCACAGCCCGTTACTGCAGAGGCCCATCTCGGGAAGCAGGAAAACCCCAATCCGCCGGTCGATATTCGGCATAAATCGTCCCTGGAGGCCTGCCTTGTCACAGAACCGACCAATTTGCACCAGATTAAGCACCGAATCGCTGCTTTCACAGAGACTACAAGTACTTAAGCTCGTACAAACCCGGTAGTCCGGAAATCTCGAAGGATTTCAAGTCATTCAACTTTAACCAAGATCGTAATAGATTAGCGTACATGCCCACAAGGTATATTCAGTTCGCACATAGTTCAAATACATCGGAGATCGATAGTTATTACAAACCATAGTTTTGAATTCAAGCGGAAGCAACATAGTTTTGAAACACAAGTCCTTAGTTCACAATACGGTGCCATATGCCTGATCTGTCCACAAAAGCATCAGGAAAGATAAGGATTGACCATGCCCATGGTCTAGTCACTGCCCTCGACGGGATACAGACAGTTCTCGCAGTAGCCGAAGAAACACTGCCCATCTGCAACAACAAGGGATAGCACCTGAGTACGAGAAGGTACTCAGCTAGACTTACCCGTCATAAACCAGAAATAATTGACACCAAGGATTATGCAAGGCTGTATCTGAGGTTGGCCACACTTACCTTTTGCATAAAGCATTTATTCTTAATAATTCCTTATTCGAGCATTAGCAGTCACTTTTAGGTAATCAGCCTGATTATCTAGATTTGCACCTGATCTAGAGCAAACACTTGACTACTTATTCAAGCAAGAGTGACTATTTCATCAATAGCCTTTCAGATTCACCAACCATAACCATCATTAATTCCATATATTACTACGGTAACACATGCTCAGTCAAGTTACTCACTAACCAGGAGCGATGGCGATTATAATCGATTCCTACCAGCTGGGGACAAAATGTCGCACACTCGCCCGACACACCCTGCCAGGCGGCCATTGGCGACCACTCAGGAGGTTCGAGAACCCAAATCGCGGGACGGCCATGGACCCTTCTACACCGAGGGTTATCTCAATGCCAGGTCGCTCAAGCTATTAACTGCCCACGGTCATGGCCAGGTCGATCAGGCCCTGCCTTGCCCTCGGACCATGCCAGGTCGATCAGAATAGTTGCCCACGGTACATGTAAGGCCCTGGGTGTTAGGCGTCAACGTCTCCATCACCGGCTCGAAACACCTTACTCGGCTTCACGGGAGGTACTCCGACCTACTACTCGTTAAGTGATTGACGCGTTCAAAATGACTGAGGTGTGCCTTCGTCGGGTCCTAATCGACACAGACGGGAGACTACTAGCACACAGAACCCATTCCTCCTGCTGCCTACATCCCGCCCGGTCTCCAATTAATTAACACATGGTTATATTCCACGATAGCACGAGGCTAAACATGTTTAGTATCCACCTATAATGCGGGAGACAGGAAATCACCCGACTTTTACCGGTCTAAGCAGGGCTAAGCATATAATTCGAGCCTAGACCTAACAGGGATCACAAGATATATTTGCAGGTGGACAAGGATAATTAATCAATGCAGCAACGGTATCACACAACTCCTATGACCTAATGCAACAATCATATCAGGTTAACTTGTAAACGGTAATTTGCAAACCGTAGGAGAAAAATGCTCCGGGGCTTGCCTCGCTCGAAGTCGGCGGGCGGTGATCACGGCACTCCGGCAGGTCCTCAGCGTCTCCTTCCGGGATCCCCTCCTCGGTTGTCTCCTCCTGACGCTGCTCCTCCGGCGTGTCTTGGGCTTCGACTACCGACCCTGCATGATGCGGTACATGAATGAATAACATGAATGCACATGGGATGCACAGTGATGCAACATGGAGTAACAACTCAGGAGATAAGCACATGTCATCTACTGCTACTTACTTATTTAATTTAACATACTACTTACTAAGTCTTGTTGTCACCACATCAAAGTTGCTTAACGGGTTTATTACCCTCTAATATTTGTAGAATTAAATCTAGTTAATTAGGCCTATAACAGTAACCTAACTATCCTAGGCAGCTTCATAAAAAAAACTATAAAAATTACTGGAGATTAATAGTACTTAATCTAATCCTCTGTCCAAATTTCATCCCATTTGGACCTAGACCTCTATCCCCTATGAAAAAGACAAAATCTATCATGAACAGGTGCTTTGAACTACTCACCCTAGCAACAGGTGTCAAACAACAGATTTCTTATTTTCCTACTGGACTTCCTAGCATAAGAGCAATGTGCTTAAATTCTCAGGTTCATATTCCTCATATTTTAACTACTACAAAATAAACAAGAAACAGCATTTAATCATTTTAATAGCTACTGTCAAATTAATTCACAGAATAACCTCATATTATATTTTCTCTCTGAAACTACACATTCATACAAATCTAACAAAACTGGAATTACATTTTTCTGACTTATACATAATTAGTTATGCATTTTCCAAGTTATCAGCTCTTTCTAATTTAACTAAATCTACACATAAAAATATCACCAACAGTGCAATTAACATATTTCACAGATGGATCTAATCATGCTTAACACAACAAAATTTGTTTCACAGGATTTGGACTAAAATGAGCCTTGTACGAATTTTTGAAGCCTTTACATGAATTCTGCAAAACCACACTAAAAAGGGAAACTCAATCCTATACGCTACAGACTTCGGCCGAGGCTCAAGACACGGCTTCGGCACACCTGGTGCGACTCGCCCGAGGCTCAGACGAAGGCTTCGGCACGTTCAGCGCGATTCGGCTGAGGCCCGAGGCTCAGACACAATTTCCGATTCGCGCCGAGGCTCAGACGAAGGCTTCGGCACGTTCAGCGCGATTCGGCTGAGGCCCGAGGCTCAGACACAATTTTCCGATTCGCCCGAGGCCGAGGCTCCTATTCAGCTGAGGCTACTGACTCAACCGAGACTAACTGACTTGGCTCGACTCGACCGAGGCTTACTGACTTGGCTCGACTCGACCGAGGCTCGAGGCGAAGGCTCGGTTCATCGACTGACTTACCGAGGCCTACGGCAACCAGGCTCTACCCTTTTCTGCCAGTCGGGGCCCGCTGGTCAGGGCGACCAAGCTTCCGAGGCCAGGCTCGGCACGTTACCGCGCGAGGCCAGGCTCGGCAGTCAACGGCGGAGTTTGGCGCCGTGGTCGTTGACCGGCCCTAACTCGTCGACAGCGACACTTCGGGCGACACTGAGACCATCGTTGGGTGCGGGTTTACGAGACGAACACGACCGACTAACTGGCTGAGCCAGAGGGATACCGGAGCAAGCTCGACGGCGGCCATGGCGGAGCGGCGGCTCTGCGACTCGGCGGCGGAACTCTCCCCGGCGGCTTGCGACTCGGCAGCACTAGCACTAGCCCACGCAAGACCTAAGCAACCCATTGGAGCAACTCCCAGGCTTCGGCATCCCCGGCATTGCCCGACGCGATGCACGGCGGCGGTCCATGACGGACACAGCGCGACTGGCCCGTGGTCCGGCGAGCTCAGGGCGCGAGAGGGGTCTCCATTTGACTCTAAGCTACTACGGCGGTAGAGAAGACTAGAACATGGCTCGGTTTGGGATGGCTTGGCCGGAGATGACCGGTCCACGTGAAGGTCACGGTGGCGGCCATGGCGGAAGCTTGCGGATGGCGTCCGCTGTTCCGGCAGCTAGAGAGGAAGAGAGGTGAAACCAACCCTACCGGAGGAAGAGGAGGTTACGGCGGAGAAACTGGCGGGAGGAATCGGGCGGCGCTGAGCGGTGGAGCGAGTAATCGCTCGCCGAGGTTCGGCGGCGGCGGCGAAATGGCGGCGACGCTTCGCTCTGTGAAGGCGGGTGGAGTGGAGTGGAGTGGAGTGGGAGTTCCTGGCTTGCAAGCTCAAGGCGGACAAGACAAAAGGAACAAGTGCCTGGGTGTATCACACCTGGCCAGTTCCCGTCGGGGGAACTCCCGACCGGACGCGGCGGCGTCAGGCGTCGAGCTCCACGCGGCGGGCATGCACCGAGCTCCGGGGCGTCGTGGCGAGCTTGCAGAGAGCGAGGGGTGACATGGCGCACGCGGCGCAAAACCGCGGGCGGCGATGCCGGTGGTTTTGCCGGCCAGCGAGGCGGTCTCGCGGCGGCGGCAGGCTCGGTCGGCGCGGAGGGAGCGGCGCACGCGCGGGAAGAAAGGGAGAGAGGCTGACAAGCCGGGCCCACTAGGGTTAAATAAAGAGGTTTTGTTTCAAACTTTGATGCTCTATAACTTCTAAACTAGACCGAACTAGGAAAAGGTCCCAACAGCAAAGTTGCTTAGAATTTTGTAAGGACAAAATCATCCTTAAGGCTTCCAGTCCAAATCTGTTGTTTAAAATAATTTAGTGCTAAACCATTTTTCTAATGCAAGAAATCCTAACTAAAAAGCTTTTTCTGAGAAAGTGCTGTTAAAGCAAAGTTGTTCCCCTCATCAAGATCTACAACTTTTTTGTTATAAGGCACTTGGTCAGAAACAGTAAGCATAACAAGGTTACACTAGAGACCAAACAAGGACTTAAGCATTCAACAAACATATGCACATGAAATGATGAGATGCTATGCTTATGCCATGCCAAATTATGCATTTAGGGATTGCTTAACACCGGGGTGTTACATGCCTTTTCCCCAATCTTGCATTCGTTCCTCTAGTACTCTCGCCGCCTCGGCTTCCTTGCTTGCTCCGCCCCAGAAAACCCTAACTTTCCGAGTGCAATGGCGAGCCATGATGACCGCGGCAAGCGCCCGGCGACTGAGGAGGCCGAAGGGAGCCGCGCTCGGCGCCTCCGTCAGCGCGGGTAGGACTCCTCGCTTACGTCCTTTGTGGCAGTTTCTTGAAAACCTCGCTCACGCTCTGTTACTGCTCGCCGACAGGGTCCCCGTTATCTCTTCCGCCGGCGGGCATGCTCGGCCTTCTCCAGCACCAGGGAGGCTAGAGGCTCCACCATCGGGCTCGTCGAGCTCCTCCGACGGCCTCTCCTACGACTCCCATCCTTGGGAGGCGAGCCCGGACTGGGACTCCGACGGCGGCCTCTACGACCACAACGACGCCTTGAACTTCATGGCGCTGCGGGACGAGTCCCGGGAAGAGCTGGCCGCCGTCTCGAAGCAGTACGGGATTGACCAGCTGGAATGGGAAGACCAGTGCCGGCAGTTTTGTGACGCAATCACGGGTATGAACGCCCAATCTTGGATCTGCTTTCGGTCGTTCTCATTGATCTTTTAACCGATCCATTCCATTTTGTCGCTCACGCGTTGTCTGTCTGAAGAACTGGAGCGCCTGAAGATGGCAGCGAACGCCGTCGCAGACCGGGTGAACGCCCAGGGCGTCACCGCCGATGCGCGCCTGGCCAACGTGTACGGCCGCATCGAGCAGGTCGCCCTGCAGGGTGTGCACCACGGCGTGGCGCTGGGGCTGTCGGCGCTAACGGTCCGCACGGAGGAGGACTTCTCCGTGACGCCGGTTGGCTTCCCCGGCGGGGCATGTCCGGAGGACGTCGAGCAGATCAACGATTTTCTGGACTCCTACGAGGATCATGCTCACGCCCTCACCGCAGTCACCAATCCGCAGACGGTCATCAACAAGGTGCTTGGTAACTGATCTGCACTTTCGTACCGCCCCAACTTATGAACAATGTCCTACTTTGCTATGTTCACGCGTACAATCTGTTTTCCCTTTCTGTGCTTGTCTAGTGTTCGACCTCTTCGTTGAACCGGTTGCACAGCACCGCGTGCATTTGGCTCTGTTTTAGCGTTTTTCGCGCTAAAGGCGACACATGTCGTGTCGGCTGTTTTTGCTCTAAGGGCGATAGAACCTATGGCCATTTTTGTGCTAAGGGCGACACAACCTTGTATCGGCCGTCGGCGCCCGCTAGTCCTTGATTCCGTTATGCACCGACCTCCACGCTAGGATGAAATCTCTTTAGATAACGTCCATTAATTGCCCTAGCAAACTCTTCTCCTTGGAGGGTTTTCAGAATGTACGCATTACCCGGAGCACGTCTCAGAATTCGAAAAGGTCCTTCCCAGTTAGGGGACCATTTGCCGAATGCCTTATCTTTGGTACCGATCGGCAAGACAATTTTCCAAACCAAGTCTCCTTCTTCGAATCCTTTTTCTTTCACTTTCGAATTGTAGTACTTGGCAACGCGTATCTTGTTCTTTTCAATATTTTCCAAGGCCTTGAGACGAATCAAATGCAAATCTTCTAGCTCATCCATCATCAAATCTTTATAATTCCTTTGGTTAGATCGTTCTGCAATGTAACTCGTCTTGACCCCGATTGCAATTCCCATGGTAGCACTGCGTGATGCCCATAGACCAACTCGTATGGCGACGTCTGAGTCGACCCATGACAAGCCATTCGGTAAGCCCACAAAGCTTCGTTGAGTACCAAGTGCCACCTTTTAGGTTTCTCTTCGATCTTCTTTTGAATGATTTTAATCATGATTTTGTTAGAAGCCTCTGCCTGTCCATTGGCCTGTGCATAGTAAGGAGAGGAATTATATAGCTTAATCCCCATCCCTTCGGCAAAGCCACAAAACTCCGAGGAAGTGAACTGAGTTCCCTGATCGGTAGTGATGGACTGAGGGATGCCGAATCGGTAAATGATGTGCTCCCTGACGAAGGACACCATGTTCTCTGATGTCACCTTCTTCAATGGGATGGCTTCAACCCACTTAGTGAAATAATCCGTGGCTAACAAAACAAACTTATGTCCCTTGCTAGATGGAGGGTGGATTTGGCCGATCAAATCAATGCCCCATCCTCTGAAAGGCCAAGGCTTAATGATCGGATTCATGGCCGATGCTGGGGCCCTTTGCACATTGCCGAATCGCTGGCAATCCTGACAACCTCTGTAGTACTCAAAGCAATCTTCGAGCATAGTCGGCCAAAAATATCCAGTCCTCCTGATTAACCATCTCATACGGTGAGCCGACTGGTGTGCACCACATACGCCTTCGTGCACCTCATACATCAGTTTCCTAGCCCCGTCTTGGTTCAGGCATTTAAGCAAAACCCCATCTATGGATTTGTAGTACAATTGATTGTCCAAGAGCGTGAACTTAAGAGCCTTGTACCTGAGTTTTCGGGAGACTTTCCTGGATGGGTCCCTGAGGTAATCGGCAATGTTGTCTCTCCAGTCTTCAATTGCCTGATTATCACTTGGGACTGCTTGATCATCTTCTGGGGTTGTTTGCTCTTCCTCAAGTGCAAAAAATGTTTTGATTCTCCCTATACCGGATGCTGCCTGAGCCAACTGGTTTGCTTCTTCGTTTTGCCCCCTAGGAATATGTTGCAAGGTTGCTGATCGAAACTGTCTAAGGAGCTCTTGGCAACCTTTGAGATATTCCTGCAGCGTGTCGTTTTGCATTCGTACTCACCTGTCAGCTGCCTGATCACCAACTCCGAGTCACCGAAGATCTCTACGGCGTCTGCCTTAACGTCCACGAGCAACCGCAATCCCGAAGCAATGCCTCATACTCCGCTTGATTATTAGTCACCGGGTACTCGACCGGTATAGAGTATTTGAAAGGTGCCCCCTTGGGAGAAATCAACATGATCCCGACTCCACCACCTTTGCTACACGACGATCCGTCAAAAAACAACGCCCAGGGGGCAATGGTTACTATGTTAGCGTTAGAATCACGATGGTGAGTGACGAAATCAGCCATAATCTGGCCTTTAACAGCCTTTGCCGATTCAAAACGCAAATCAAATTCAGAAAGGGCTAAAACCCATTTGCCGATCCTTCCACTTAAAATCGGCATTGATAACATGTGCTTGATTACATCAAACTCTGATACTACCACGCATTCGGCATTCAATAGATAGTGCCGAAACTTAGTACAGGAATAGAAAACACACAAGCACAACTTTTCCGTAGCCGAATACCTCGTTTCGGGGTTCAGTAGCTTTCGGCTAAGATAGGCTATGACTCTCTCTTTTCCTTCGAATTCTTGCATGAGGGCCGACCCTATTGTTAGGTTGTCGGCCGCCACGTACAACTTGAAAGGCCTGTCGAGTTGTGGAGGAACCAATACTGGTGGTGCCTTCATGTACTCCTTGATCTCATCGAAAGCCTTTTGTTGCACGTCACCCCACACGAACTCCTGATCTTTCTTGAGCTTCAACAGTGGAGAAAATGGCAGCACGCGCTCGGACAAGTTGGATATGAACCTTCTGACAAAGTTGATTTTGCCGAGCAGTGATTGAAGTTCTTTGAGATTGGTCGGCGGCACTACCTTATCAATTGCTTCCATGCTCTTCTTGCCGACTTCGATCCCCTTTTGTGGACCAGGAATCCCAGAAACTCACCAGCCGACACACCCAAATGCACACTTGGTTGGATTCATCTTTAAACCATGTTTCCTTGTGCACTCCAAGGTCTTCCTTAAATCGGCTAAGTGTCTTTCTTTGCTTCTGGATTTGATCACCACGTCATCAATGTAGATCTCTACGATTTTGCCGATCAGCTCATGGAATATGTAATTCATGGCTCGCTGGTAAGTGGCACCGGCATTTTTCAAACCAAAAGTCATGACCATCCATTCAAACAAACCTATATGGCCGGGGCACCTGAAGGCGGTCTTTGCCACATCCTCTGCAGCCATGAAGATCTGGTTGTAACCTGCGTTGCCGTCCATAAAGCTTATGATTTCAAAACCGGCCGAAGCATCTACTAGCAAATCGGCCACCGGCATTGGATAACCGTCCATAGGAGTGGCTTTGTTGAGGTTCCTGAAGTCGATGCAGACTCTCATCTTCCCGTTTTTCTTGTACACCGGGACAATATTGGAGATCCATTCCGCATATCGACACGGCCGGATGAAGTTAGCTTCTAGTAATCTTTCCACTTCCTTTTTCACGTCGGCCAACACCTCCTCCTTGTAGATCCTGCGCGGAGGTTGTTTGTATGGGCGGTATCCAGGTTTGATCGGCAACTTATGCTCAACAATGGACCGATCTAATCCGGGCATCTCTGTGTAGTCCCACGCAAAACAGTCTTTGAACTCTTTTAGAAGATCTACTAGCTGCATTCTGAAATCAGGGTCTAAACTGGAACTTACAAACATCGGCCTCTTCTTACTCGTATCACCAACATCCACCTCCTCTAACTTGTCGGCCGACGCGAAACCACGTCCCAGTTTGCCCTCGCTGTTGTCGGTTGGGTTGTCCATCTAAAAGAAGCTTTGAGAGCCGATTGCTTGGATCGGCTGTTGATCCCTGCCGTAGACGTTGACAGGACCTTCTCCCCACACGCGATCGGAGAAGCAGTCTACCCCGTCGAATTCCCAGTAGGTGGGCTCAATGGTGGCAACACTCACCGAGTCGTCAGCTTGGACAATCTCGATGTCATCTCCAACCCACTGTATGAGTATTTGATGCATGGTTGAAGGTATGCAGCAGTTGGCGTGGATCCAATCCCTGCCCAAAAGCAGGCTATATGCCCCCTTGCCGTCAATGACAAAGAAGGTCGTAATGAGCGTCTTGGATCCAATCATCAGTTCCACGTGCACGGCACCCCGAGTGTCGGAGGGATTGCCGGCAAAGTCACGGAGAATCATATCCGTTTTGAGCAGGTCTTCATCGTTCATGCCCAGCTTTCTGAACGTGGCGTAAGGCATGATGTTGATTGCTGCGCCGCCATCAACAAACATCTTGGTTAGCGGCTTCCCGTTGACGTACCCCTTGACATACAACGGCTTCAAATGCCGATGCTTGGCTGGCTTGTCAAATGCTGCCTTCTGAGACAACATGAGCTGTGCCGCGAGCTCGTCGTGCTCGGCCTCGTCGGAATCCGAATACACCTCGTCCTGTGCCCCCGGCCGGCAGGAGCCATGAACTCCAGGGGAAGGAAGAAAGTCATGGCCACGTCAGCGCCCTTGTCAGCGTCATCTGGTTTTTCCTTCGGGCGCCATTCTTGCTTCTTCCCATTGGCGGCTGCTTCTTCCAACTCCCTGTTCCGGAGGCGTGCACTCTCCTTTTCTGGCTTTTTCTGAGCCCTGGTGGGCACCACTGCCCCTTTTGCCACCTATATGGGCGAGGCTGTGCCTCCTCGCCGTCGTCCTGGTGGTGCACCCACTCTCGATCGGCATATCTCTTGGCTTGCCGGCCCGGGCTTTCCGTTTTCAGGCGCCGATCGCTCATCGGGATGCGAGCTCCCAACCTTTCGTGAACGGGACGGCGGTTGACCCGATCCTGCCTATACCCCTGTACTGATCGCTGCATTCGGGGCAGTTGTTGACGGCAGGCAGTTTCAAGCCTTCGTTCCAGCAGTGGCGGAAGAACGGGCAGCCCCAGTGCTCTTGCTCCCGCTCTTGGCGGTGTTCTTGTTCCCAACGATGGGCCTGTTCTCTGTGGTAAGCCCTCTCCTCCAGACGATACCGGTGCTCTCCCGTGTGACCGTCTTCACGCTGGTATTCCTCTTCGAGTTCTCGCTCTTCGCGTTGGAGACGCCTCTGCTCTTTCTCATTTTGCCGGCGCCATTTGTTAAGGAGATCTCTGTGGGTAGGCCTGCGCCTGGAAGATGACTCTCCGTGCTCGTATCGGCTATTCGTGGCTGGGGGCGCGCTGCCGGAGCTCATCGCCAGTGATTTGCCGATCGGGATCCACTGCGCCAGATTCGCGTGCCTTGTCGGAGGTGAGGACTTTGACTTTGCTCTTGCCTCTGGGATCTGCTGGGGTTACCATGTTCACTGAGAAGAAACGGCGTTCTGGGAGAAGGGGTTTGCATCGATCTTCATCTTGCCATTGAACTTGATGTGGCCGTCCTGGATGGCTTTCTGGATCCTCGTCCTGAACACACGGCAATCATTAATAGAATGAGTGTTAGTGTTATGAAAACCGCAGTACTTCTTGTCCTTGACTCCTCCAGGACGCAGCATCGGGTGATCCGGGGGTAGCCTGACTCTTCCTTCGGCAACCAGGAACTCGAAGAGCTTGTCGGCTTTGGTGACGTCGAAGTCGTATGCCCCCTTCTGCTGGCGCAGCCATTGCTTGTTGGCTTGGGTCGGCTCCTTGTCCCAGTTGAGCTCTGCAGCGGCCACCTCATCTTCCGCGTCGGTATAGTCATCGGCTTCGTCCAGGAAAGCCTGATACATCTGCGCCGCGACATTGTCCTCCAGGAAGCCTTGCGCTTGGATAGTCATCTCATTCAGCCGGCGGAGAGATGACCCAAGTCTTCAAACTCCTGACCGAACAGCTTGTCCCTGATGCTCGGGAGCATGCCTGCCACGGCCAATGGTGGAAGCTGATCGTCCGGCAGGTGCATGCCGAAGCACTGGCTCTTGACTCCCTGAACCTGCGCAGGTAGTCCTGCGGTGTCTCATTTGGCTTCTGGCGTACGTACATGATGTCCACCAGTTTCTTCTCCTTGGTGCCCGTGTAGAAGTGTGTATGGAACTTTTGTTCCAAGTCCGCCCAAGAGAGAATAGAGCCCGGCGGTAGTGACGTGAACCATGCGAATGTCGGTCCAGTGAGTGACGACGAAGTACCACGAACCCTGAAGGCGTCTTCGGTATTGGCCTCCCCAAGCTGGAGCAGATAACGACTGACGTGCTCCACCGTGCTGGTGTCGTCTAAGCTGGAGAACTTGGACAGGTCCGTCGGCACTTTGACTCTGGGAGGTAGAGCCACACGGTGGAACCATTCGGGGAACGGAGACCTGTAAGCATAAGTGCCCTTAGGCTTCAGGCCGAAAGTGCGCTGCATCATATCCGCCATCCTCTCTAGCATGACATCGACATTAGAGTCGGCGGTTTTTCGGCCGCGGCTTCCCATATCCTGGATGCGGGGCGCCTCTATGTTGTGAGGCTCAAGCATCTCATGGTACCCGTTTCCGTAGTAGTCCTTTATGAGCCTATAGGTTTGCGGGGAGATCTTGCGTGTTGACTCTGGCGGCTGACCCTTAGTGCCGAACGTGAGCTGCCCCATGGTCGGCAACTGGCCTTCTGGCGTGTGCTTCTCCTGAATGGTCATCCCGCTTGATTGAGCCTTAGGCGGGGTCTCCTCACCGGCAGCTCCTGCCCCCTTGAGGTGATTCGGCAGATTGAAAAGATGTGGTCCTGCTATAGGGCCAAACTCGGCCTCCATAAGTTCATCGGCCTTGGGCCGAATTGGGCGATCATGATGGTGCGGAAAGTGTTGAGAAACGCCCCATGCATGCGACCGATGGCACCAGAGACAGCTTCGTTGATCATATGAGACATTTTCAACACTGCCTCTGCTTCCCCGGATCATTCGGGTTGAGCCGGACGGGCTTCGGCAGATCGTGCAAACGGCGAACCTTTCCGCTTTTGTTCTTGGAAAAGGCTTCTAGGCACTTGGCCTGGAATTCGGCACAAGCATCATCCACCTGCTCTCTGTACTCGTCGGGTAGTTCAGTGAGCTGCACCTGCACGAGCCCCGCCTTGTTGCTGCCCCTCGGCTTCAGTGACTTCGACCATCGCTGCAGGAAAAAGGGGTCCCACCGGCGTGCCAAAAAGTGTGTTGGCACCAAAAGTGACGCACTGTGCCAATCACACGGCAAGCCGGAGAAGCTGGCTTCAAACGTGGCCCGGGTGCTCAGAAGTCCGGTGCGTGCCAGTCAGTTTGCCCTGCAACTAACAAGGGAGATAAACTGTTAAATACAAAGCTGGAACATGTCGGGTATGACCAGACAGTTCCAAAATATACGGCCCTGAAGCCACTTACGACGACATATAGCTATGAAAGCTATCTGTCAACAGGTTTAAAGATTATTCGGCAATATGAACAGAGTTACGTGAATAACAGGTTGCCGAACACGTTTGCATGAGAATCGTACTTGCATGATGTATTAAATATAAGTTAAAACTTAACCAATCTCGATTGTACAACCGAGTTGGGATCCATGGGGATTGAACATACAAACTAAGCATGACTAAGCTAATCTAAAGCCTGCGCCTGCCACACGACACCTAGCCTTGTCATAGATCAAACATACTTAACATGCATGGACCCTCTCCACGTGACAATCCAGATACGATCCAATCGGCTATTACGAACAATAGATCTACTGCATAAAGACCTTTCAATAATAAACGTGAAAGAACAGAGCAGATCTATAAAGATGAAGCCGAACCGAACGGTATCTAGATTGGGCAAAAGTGTTATGATGAAATAAACATAACAAAACATATAACACAAGGTAACTTAATGAATCTATCAGATTGCCAAATCTAACAGAGCCGATAACTATTTTTACTCATGACTCAATCCGCCGCACGATACAAGGCATAAGCAAAAACCTCCCGTCATAAGCTTAAATCCGCCGCACGATACTAAGCTTAACGTACGAGACTACTTGCACCATATCTAAATCCGCCGCACGATACTAGACATGATAACAAGGTTGCCGGAACTTACGAAGGTCGACGGATCGATGGCCCCTCTCGAAGAACACGACGACACGACTTGGACTCGAAGACGGCACGGGGCCGGTTGGTTGTATTGATTGTGAACGTTTTACAATAGTCTCAGGGTTTATATTTATACCCTGGTGTTCTCTGAGTCCTAGAAGGATACGATTACAATGATAAATTAGGAAACTATCAAAAACATGATGCCTTTTGCTCCAAGCTTCCTTTAATAACCGGCATGCACTAAAATGACGAGATCCCCATCGCTAAATCTTCTTGACATGCCGTATTTGTCATCTTCTAACGCAAACCGACTTGGCTTGAGGTAGCCGACCGCAGCGTCACGTTGCCGAATCTGCTCGCCGTGACTAGTTGCTTTCACAGCCTTGCCGAATACATTGAGTTAGCCGACCGCGTCCGCTATCTCTGCCGAATCCCTTAGGTGGCGACTCCTTCTGAATCTGCGTCGTGCTGGCCCACTTGTCATAGTGCGAAAATTCTGTGTTAACAGTTGTTGTTGCAAGCTGCTTTGTGGCATATTTTTTGTAGTTGTTGCTGTAACCAGTTATCTGTTCATGGCATTTAGGCCATGATTCATACACACCAGGGATCCTTCCTCTGAACACAACATACCTAGCCATCTAACAAACAAATAGAGAATCAAATGTAAGGCCTCTGTGAAGAATGATTCATAGCCGCCATGGAATCATGTATGACGACATGCCACCTCAGTTTGTATGATTCATAGCTAGTCCATGGTGGCATGTTGTCATTACACGATTTGATGACAACCATGATTAAATTTAGGTGACAATTAGGCATTTCAGATTGCCTTCAGTTCATCATAGACCCAAAAGACAACTAGTTATTTGCCTCGGCTATATAATCATGGTAGTCAACACTTGTTTGTATCCTTGGTGGCTCCTATTAAAAAAGCAAATGCAGAACCAGAAGAAGAAGAGGCAAGGTCATGGATGACATGATATCCAAGAGCACATCCATACCCTGCCATCAGCTCAGACAGAAGGGAGTGTTGAAAAGGTATGGATGTGTCTCATGGTTACAATGGCATACATGAAACAACAAGTCATGTGGCAACCTGAAACTCATAATGCAATTAGGAGCCACCTCTACAAAATATTTTAGCATCATCGGCATGACAACTTGACAACAATAACCAATAGGTGCTCACACCTGGCATGACATCCATGGATACATCCATGCCCTGCCATCACATAGGTCCTCTAGTGTTGCAAAGGGCATGGATGTTTCACATGGATGCGAAGACAGACATGAAAATAATTGCCTCCAAACATTGAAAGTAACCAGTCCCTCAGTCTATAAATTGAGTGCACCCAATGAAAAGGAACTTGAAGACCTACTGTTGAACTATAAAAGGCTAAGTAGATCTTAAGGACCTTTTCAATATTCACAATCAGGATTGACATTGACATCAATGGGAACAAAATAAATTAGTGGCCTCAGCTTGACAATTGTTACCATGTAATCCATATCAGCTTGTCATCTCACATAAGCTTTGGCAATGACACACAGCCATGCAGATGTTGTACCATAGTTCAGCTATGGTCCTACCATTGTATGGCCGAGTTTCTTTGCCAAAGACATCAAAGGAAACAAGCCTAAGTCAAGACATCATAGGTTGAAAAGCAACTGTAGGGGCCTCAGCTTATTAATTGGGTGGCTCAATTTAAGTTAGAAAAGTCATTGGTGCCTGCCATGCAACTTGAACAACCAAAAAAACTGCAAAGTCATAGCTGCCATGGAATCCTTCGGACCATCCATTCTCTGCCATCAAGTTGGTTTTCACCCCCATGTTGCAAGAGAACGGATGGTACCGATGGGTGGCAATGACAGACATGAAGAAGATACCAACAACAACAAAAACAACACATAAGAACTAAGCAGGCACCTCTTTTTTTTGTTATTGCATCACATGCCTTTCATACTATGCCACAAGAGCCCAGGAACAACATAAACCTCACAACATAAGAACAATAAGGTGGCAAACTCAAACAACCAAAACCAAATGTGAACAGCCAAAAGATAAGAACATAAGAACAGAAGGCCATACACACTAGGCCAGTAATACCAGATGTACCAGCCTGTAACACCTCAGGTGTTTACATGAATAAAATGTTGTCATGTCATCATAAGCATTTCATAGCATCGGGTGCTAGCTCACTTTGAGATGCATTCACTAAAATAAGTTTAATTCCTAATATGTGAGCAACTTTGTTTATATGCTTGTGATGCAGCTCAAAAACCTAATTTAGAATGTCATTATGAAGTAACTTGTGTTCATTCCCATTTGACTAAAGTCATGTAAAGGCATGAATCCAAGTTCATCAATTCAAAAGAATATAAAATTTATTTAGCTTAAAAAGGGGAAAATCATTAAATTCCTATATAAGTTAATTAGCCCTTTCTAGTTAACTCAAAATCTATGCATAACTAGGGGTTGACCCTAAAAGCTTTTTGGTAGATCTTGAGGAGAGGTACAACTTTGGTATTCAACGTTTTCAAAGTTTCTGTACAAAATTTAAAGTAATTTTGAATTTACTCAACCCTAGAAATGGTCACCTTTTGACTTTAAACTTGCAATTCAAAAACTATTTGAAAATCTACATCAAGTTGTAGAGAATTTGAGATCTACATCACAAGTTTGATAAATTTATTTTAAAATTATAAATGAATTAAACATTTAATTTAATTGAAATTCAAATTAATAAATTTTTGCTTTTACTCTGTAAAACCCTAACTCTGTCCCCTTTTCAAATTTCAAATTTGAGATCAGTTTGAACTGTTTTGATCAAATTGACCTATTTCCAGTTGATATCAGCCAAAGAGTGTTAAAGCAAAGTTGTACAACTTTTCAAACTCTACATTTCATATTTTGGCAAATCTTGAAGTGTAGTTCAAATTTCAAAAGTAATTTTGAAAATTCAGAAAGGGGAGAGGAGCAAGGAACAGTGCCGACGAGGGGGGGGACATCCAGAGCTCGCCAGCGAGCCGCTCTCCCTGCGCAAAGCTTGCGCTGGGGCGCATGCGCCGCGCCAGCGAGCTGCCTGCTAGCTTCGCGCGCGCATGCAACACCCTGCCGCCCTCTTCTTTGTCTCTATCATCCTCCAGAAGCACCGTGTCTCGCCTTTCTCCTCCACTCGCTCGCCGCCGCCGTCTTCCCTCTACTCGGCTATGCCGGCCATGTGAGCACTCATCCGCTCCGATTGACCGCACCAACAAGCTCGCCTCGTCGTTGCGGAGCTGTAGAGCTAGGTCGTAGCCTCTCTCGCCCCCGCAACCGCCCGGCGTGCTTGTCGTCTTCATCTCCGGTCCCGGAAGCCACCATCGACGCCCTCACCGTGGTCAGCACACTCGGAGTTCGTTTGTCTTCACTTGAGCCTTGTTCTCGCTTTCTCATCTCTTCCTGATGCTCTAACACCAGTCCTTGACCTTTTCTCCTCTCTATCTCAGCCGGAACAGGCCGTCGCCGTCGAACCGCACCGCTGGAACCCGCCCGCCGTCGTCGTCCTCACCGTTCGGAGCCGCGTCAGCCTCGGAGATCTAGCCCGCTAGAGTCGTGGTGAGCCTCTGGTGCTGATGCGCAAGTCCCCGGCTCGGTAGAGCACCCAGTTGGCCGGCGTGTCGCCGCGTCCGCCGCTGTCATCGTCGGAGTAGAGAGAGAGAGGTCGAGGGAGGGAGTTTGAGGGTTCAGCGAAGTCGTGAGGGCAAGGGGAAGGTGCTGAGCCGGTTGGTTTGGCGGGAGGGGGTCCCGTTGCTCCGGCGTGCGTGAGCCGAGCTCGCCGCCGCAAGCCCCGGAGTCGGGGACTCGTCGATTTGAATTCGACTAAACCCGAGGGCCTAGGTGCAAAGACCATGACTCAGTTGAATAGTGCTCAACAGTGTCAAGGGCTTAGTTGTAGTTTGGTTAAAGCCGAAGGGTTTTTCTGCAAAACTGGCTGTGCAACGCGGGCAGGCCCGAGTTGGGCCGGTTTGTGTACGCGTTGGGCCGAGCGGGCCGGTTTTGGCCCGACGGGGTCTTTTGTTTATTTAAGCTTTAATCTATTTTATTTATATGAATGCAATGCTGACTTTGTTATTTTTGTATGAATTAATCCGTTGATCCAAAAATTATGGAAAATTTGTACATGTTCTTTGAGATGTGTAGTTTTTATTAAAATATAATATATGCATGTTTCTGTATACTGATTTGCAGTAAAAATTGTACCTTGTAATCCTTGAATCATTGTTCAATGATTTTTATAAAATTGAGTTTAACTCCAAAATGCTGAAATTTATTTTGTGTACTGTTTGGAACATAACCAATCGGTGTACCAAGTTTGAACTAGTTTGAGCATAGTTTGCTTCACAACTTAATTTCATGCTAATTAGATTGCTTTCTTTATGAATAAGTAATGTTGTAAAACATAAAAACCTAAGTTTCCTTATGGAAGCTTGGAAGTTTAAGATAAGTGAATTATCTTGATCTGCTGCTTGATGCAGGTAAGCGTCACTCATATAAACCATGTATGTTTATGCAAGTTGGTTTTGTTGGCTTGCAACTTTACCGTGAGGGAAAGTTGTTGCAAGTCAAGTGTTTATAACTTAGTAAATTTCCATCTTTACCATAATCATGACATGAGCATGTCATCAAGCATGCACTCCTTTATCGTGTAGTTTCCGAAGAGGTCGGTTGTCCGGTCGAAGTTGGTCCAGGGAGTTCGGAGTGTCCAGTTGATCCGGAATATCAGGAGTTTCCGACTTTTTCGGTCAACGAAGGCAAGCCCGGTTCATTTAACCATTTCCTTGGATTTACAATTACACTTACTTTCGATAACCTGATACATTAGATGTTTATCAAATAAATGCTTTAAACCCGTTGATGCATGATCAACCTTGTTATCGATATATCATTCCTTGATACCTGCTTTATGCAAATGATAGAAATGCTTAGCCTTACTTTATGAAGCTTTTGATAAATGTTTTCAATACTTACCTTTTTGGATGATAATGAGAAAGAATGATGGTTAAGACCAGACGGGCACATGCATCGAACCTTAGGTTGGTGTAGGTGACCCGGATGTGTCGGGATAGGGTTAACCGTTGTTGGCCTGCTAGATTGAGAAACTGTGAAGTACCGATCATATGCTACGGTAAGCCCTACCTTGGTGGTTCTTAAATGAGAACGGCTACTCGCGCACTGGGAGTGGAGAGATGGCGGGAGTACTAGCTACCCTCGTGGGTTAAAGTCCCGGATTGGAGGTGTACAAGTGCTCTCGGGTGGCGCGGACCCGGTCTTGTTTGGAGGATCCGAGGTTGGGGTTGATATATGTGTGATCGAGGGTCTACATATGTCGTATGATCATGGAAAACTCCCAGATCTGGTTTAATCGGTTCGAATCGTCATGCTCCTCGGTTAAGGAGACTCAATCTTTCGACCCGCATCGTAGAATAAAATGGAACTTGTTTAAGAAAGAATGATAATGATATTTCACTAGTGTTCACTTTCAGTTCTTACCATGTACTTAAGTGATTAAGTAAAATTTGGATCTAGGATTACTTTAGTAAGCTTTTATGCAAATAAAAGTACTGTTGAGCCTACCCAAACCAGCATATCTGTTTCTTCTCCTATCTTGTCGGTTAAGCCTTGTTGAGTACCTTTGTACTCAGGGTTTGTTAAACTCCTGTTGCAGGTGACGTTCACGAGCAGCCTTGCTTTGAGGCTTGTTGTGTGACCGTCATTGAGGAGGACGTGTCCGGGGAGGAGTAATGCAACCCTTAGGCGGGGTTGTTTGTGTGTATTACAGTTACATTAATGTTGTTTCCACTACCTAGGGTGAAGTTTGAAACTATTGTTTGTAATAACGACTTGAGTTTGAACAACTGGTTTGTAAAACTTATGGTGTAATACTTCCGCACTCTTATCTCTGATGTATATTATTTGTGAAATGTTGTAATACTGCATGACTCTTGCAATGATCCTGGGAGTGTAAGGAAACGTGGATGAGTCGGGTTGCCCGATGACACGTAATGGGTCTTTTGGGTTATGGGGCACATGGTATGACTATCTGAGGTCTGTAGGACAAGGACAGGTACTCGTGGGCCTTATTAATTTAGGAAGTTCTGTCACACAGCCAATAGAGGCCAATAGTGCATTACAAACCAAAATAAATAGTCTCAGCCAGTAGTGCCACCCTCTAACAAAACCTTCCCAAAATAATAGGTGTGAGTCCGCCTACCTACCTGCACAAAAGATACACCAACATTGGTGTTCAAAAGGTGTGAGAGTGGGTTAGGGGGTGGAGGAACTATACATCTCAACAGTCAACCCCCTCCTTAGTGTCCTAGATGGATAGAACTACATGTAGTAGTTCTTGGCAAGGTAGGTCCTCATCCAAACATCCTTGTGCCCTGGTTGCATTTTCACAAAACCAGTGGCAATTGCCTTATTCTCCAGCAGGTAGGTGTAGGCTGTAATGAGGGCCTCATTGCTAAAATCAGGCATCTCCAAGACAGCTAGGTACAGTTCAGGGTTCACATGAGCTGCCCCTGTCTCCCTAAGTGCACTGGCTACATCTCTAACAGCATCAGACATGTTGGTGAGCATCACCATCTCATCTTCAGTGAAGGTCCCCCTCTTCCTCTTGGAACCAACTGGTTCTTGGGACAGCTAGATTGTGCACTTGCTGCCCTCCCCCCATGAGTAGGGCTCTTCTCAACATAGGCATCCCCCTCTACCTTAGCTTCTTTGCTGTCAGCCTGGTTGACCCCAAGGGCCTCACCAGACCCAACAACATATTTCCTCAGGTAGTGTTCTTGGTCTAGCATGATGGCATGTGTGTCACTGTCCCACAAGGCAACACTAAGTTCCTTAAGCTTTGTAATCCTAGACCATTTCTGCCATCTTTTCCTCAGGTGGTTGTACACCTGAGTTGGGCTCACTACATCACCACTTTAGTCCTTCAAGCACTTAGCCACATAGTTAACATCTTTGTCTTTGAAGACCTTTTCAAGCCTAGTTCCATCACTCAACAACTGGGCCATCCTCCTGAGGACAAACCCTAAGGTGTTGTTGTTCCACCTCATTGGACCAGGTGCTGTAGCTGGAGCTGGAGCAGGAGCTGGTGGTGCAGGGGGGGCCTCAACATCAGGACCCAACACAGCAGCCCCCAAAACATCAGCAGGTTCCACAAAGGCAGCCTCAACCTGGGATGCCATCCTAACTGGTAGGCATTGCATACATCAACCCCCAATACATCAACAAGTATAAGAAAATACATGGACAATATATATTGGGGGCAGTGGCCTCAGTTTTAAAATACATTGCAAACTCAGTAAAGAACATCATAGGTGGCTGTCAAAAAATATCCAGAAAAATCACAAGCACATGACAGGCATGGAATGTTCAACAACATCCACAGTTTGCCATCACAGTGAGGAAGCCCCAAAGGATGCAGACTGTGGATGATGCTAGAACACTTGATGACTTCCATGTAAAATAGACAACAACATCACAGAAACACAAACACCTCAGCTAATAGATTAAAACATCACAGGCCAAATAATATAGAAACATTGGTCTCAGCTTGTCCATCAAATAATTATTACATAATGTTCACAAACAATTGTTCCAAACCAGGGCAGCATAACGTAGTTTGATTTGAAAACATGCATGGTTTATGTCCTATTACCCCCACCCTGGCCTGCCACATGGCATTACAAATCTCATCCCTTCTAGCAGTCATGGCAAGAGTATCCTGGTCCAATAGATCCTCCACGGGCTCAGGGTCAGGGTTTGGGTGGTTGGGTGGAAGCCAGTCCTCATCTGGCACACAGTGGTCAATACCAAAACCCAAAATCCAGTTATGCAGGATGCAATAGGCAATGACTAGTTTGACCTGAGTCTTGTAAGGGTGAAATGGCTTGTTGTCTAGAATACGAAACTTGTTCTTCAAAGCCCCAAAAGCCCTCTCAACTGTGACCCTCAGTGAGGAGTGCCTGAGGTTGAACAATTCCCTTGCATTGGTTGGTCTGTTGGTGCTATTGTACTCAGACACTATGAAACATGGATACTTCCAGGAAGGCACGTATCGCGTATCCGATATGTATTGGATACCGATACGCCTCCGATACGTATCCGAGGAGTATCCGGAAAAAAAGAAAAAATCGGATACGCCATCCGATACGTATCCTAGGAGTATCCTAGGAACAACGGCCGACAGTTAGTGCCGCAGGGAAGGAGCGGTTGCACTGCCGTGCACCGAGGCAGGGGAGGAGGGGCGTCGCCGCGCGCCGAGTTGGGGAAGCAGGGGCGCCGCCTGGCCGGGAGAGGCAGGCGACGAGCGGAGGCAGGGAGGAAGGCGGGCTACGCTCGTAGCTGTGAGGTGCGGTTAGGGACATCATGCTCGACACAGAGGAGGCTGCCGGCACCGGAGAAGAAAGAGAGGAGGTTGGCTATGATGGAGAGGACAGGAGGAGGCTAGCTACGACAGGGATGGAAGGAACAGAGTCGGGCGGCGATGGGCACAGAAGGAAGAGAAGCGTTTGCGGCTACATGAAGGGTGTGTGCGGCTGGGAAAGAGATGTGAATGGATAAAGATAAGGTGCTGCTGGTTCATGCGTATGAAAGGGTTAGAAGGAGTATTGACTATTGACAAGATGAGCTAGACTCTTTTGATAGGCTTTTCTTCTTGACTAGAGGTCCACTAGTGTACTGGTTCTTTTTTATTTATATACATATAAATATATACTATTCTCTAAAAAACATATGAATTTACATTATTATTTATTTATTAAAAAATATAAAACATATCGGCGTATCGGGTTTTTTGGAAAAATGACATATCCGCGTATCCGTATCGGCCCGATACCAATACACATATCCGTAGACAGATGGTACCTAACCCCCTATAGGGAGGTAGGAAGCCATTTTGGCATGCATAGCCTGCATCTACAAGGTACATCTTACCTACAAGTGCATAAGGCAAGGACATTGTGAGTGTCTAGTGGCTAGTATGGACACAAGTGCAGTGTAGATGTGGTCTGTGTTACCTTGAGGAACAGTGAACCCATCCTCCCTCTCAATGGCATCATGAAGTATGTGGGAGTCATGTGCAGACCCCTCCCAACCAGCCAGGACATAGGTGAACTTGAGGTCCTAGTTCACAGCAGCCATCACATTATGTGTTGGCTCTTTCTTCTTCTACCCCTGAAAGCCTGCTAAATTCTCCTAGGGACCCTAGCCAAGCAGTGAGTGCCATCAATGGCAGCAATGCAGTCCTAAAAAATGTGCAACAGTGCTAATCCAGTGTGGACAAACAAAGGTGGTTGGTTCACACTTTAGATTGACTATTACCTTGAAATATGGGTTCCATCTAGGGCTTCCAAGGATCTTTGGATGAGTAGCAGTTGAGGGGGGTTTGATCATTTCATTTCTAAGTTCACCAATAGCGTACAGGACCTGGTGAAAGTGTTTGTGCATTGTCTCAATGGACCTCCTGAAGGATTGATGAACCACCTTAAACCTTTGGTTATGGCCTACAATATGGAGGAACATAGCAATCTGCTCCTCAACACTGCAACCAGCATTCTCAGGTACAAGCCCTCTAGATCTAAATAGGTTACACAAAGCAAAGGGGCTCTGCACATCCTAATCATGGATAGGAACTCCCTATCAGTGGACCTGTAAATGGCCATCAGGGTACGCTGCCTGTGTTGTTCAGCATCACACCTCAAATGGTAAACTAGGGGGTCAGGTTTAGGGATAGGCCTCCTAATCCTACAGTAACAAAGGAAACCAGGACAACTACCAGTGCAATGGCTTGCTTGGCCAACTCATCTCTTTTCTGGGCAGGATCCATCTACATGCATGAACAATACAAAACAAACTAGTTTACTTAACCCTGGTAGGCATCAGCTTGTTTATGAAACAATTAAGTATAACAAAATTGTCACGACTACATCAACAAAATGGCCTCCTAGTGACACTATGGACATCATCATCAACCAAAATAGTAAGAACACAGCGGATTGCATAAAACTTAGCATCAACCATCATAAAAGTCATGGCTGCATAAATGAAATGCCTCCCAGTGACTATATCCCCCAAAATCTGCATAAAGCATCAGAATATTTCACAGACCAAACCCTAACGCACCTTGCTTCACATCCAACATATCTTTCACCACCACCACCACAGAGCAAAAACGATTTAGAGGAAGCACAGACAAAAAAAGATGGCGCTTTTGGGGTTCATTTCACCTCAGGGTCGTCGATGGACGAAGCACAAACAGAGCAACGGCATAGAAGAAGGCGAGGTGATTGTTGACGGTAGATAACTCCTATTTTAAACCACACTAACCCATAACTGACCTCAATGACAAGAGTGTAGCATGTTTGATTCAAAGAGTGTAGCCATTGGCAGTTTCATATCATCATAACGTATCTCAATGATGCATGGTGTTGATCTGAGTGGATTCAATCAAGTCTCATGATATCAGTATCATCAAGAATCAATTGCACAATGCAACGACAACATAGAGAGCAGAGTACACTCCACAACACGAACATCAAGACCAGATGATATCATCACACCAAAGATCCACCAGAAGCATATATGAACCACATACAGACTCAACAGAAGCAAGAAACAACATAAACAAACAATAGAATACCAAAGACTAAGACTCGCACGAATATCGCCAGGAGCCATCCGATGACCAGGACTCTAGCGACCGGACGAGATTCCGCTACTGAATCTAGAATAGGACCAGACATAGGCCTCAGCCATGACTCGTTGCGTAACCAACGAACAGGACTCAAGACGAAGAAGGAAGGTTCTAGAAGACTTCTCGGCGAAGCAACCACCTGGGGGCTGCCAAGTGGGGTCGGCCGGCACCACCCCAGGCCGGCCGGCCTGGGCCTAGGCCTGCCTCCTCTACGACCCGTCTTCGTGGAGTGTGACCTAATCGACCTCTTCGATGTATCTCGACCATTGTTCAAGGTCGGTTTGATCTGAGGGCTGCGATTCATCCCACCGGGCTATATAAGAAACCCCAGACCCCCCTGGCATCTCATCCAATCTTAGTCTTAGATCATTGATCAATCAATTAGAGTAGAGGTAGCCTAGACAACCAGGAGCTCCACCATCCAAGGGCGTGGTTAGAATAGAATTAGAAGAGTCGAGGAAGCTCGGATTCCGAATCTAGTCAAGAGGAGCTAGGTAATTAGCCTTGTCTTCTCTCTTGTATCAACATTGTTATTCTAATTGTTCTTCTAATTGTCTAATTGTGTTCTAGTTCATCTTCTAATCTCTCTAGTTCATCTCTGTGTTCTAATTATCTCTCTAGTTCGTCTCTGTGTTCTAATCTAGTTCTAATTGTTCATCTAGTTCTTATTCATCTTCTAGTTTGTGTTCTAGTTGATACATGTCATGACTTGTTACTATTTCATGTTCATAATTATAATGTTCATCGTCTACTTTGATTATATGTCTAGCATAGCTAGGTATCTCTATGTTTATGCTCTTGTTCGTATAACGCTCATTTTGTCGATCGCGGGGTGAGTGGTCAACATTATGTAAGCATGGTGCTTATACATTGTTTACCTACGAATGCACCCTATATTCTGGGCCAGCAAGTGGTAGATCGTGAGGGTGATTTATAGCCTCGTTGAGTCCTTTGTAGTCCACTCCCCGAATATAGGATAAGTAAGACCTGGTCACCCGGAGGGGATAGACTCTGGATCTGATCCTCCATGCGTGATGTCTCCTGCGTATAAATATAAGTTATTCTAACCATGATTGCTAAACATAATTGCACTAATTGATGTAGTCTATGACCTATAGTTAGAACCATATTAGGAAGTTAATCTATCTCTTTCTAGATTTGGCTACGATCCGACCTTAGGTGGGAATGCTTTGTTGGAACTCTTTTATGGTTTACTCTGTTCTAGTAGATTTATCTTATTTATCATTTATGATTGATTCCTGTATTTGAAGGACCGAAAGTGTCAAACCAAGGCGACCAGAGGGGGGGTGAATGGGAGCCTCAAAAATTTCTTCTCAAAAACTTCGGCCTCAGTCCCAACGAAATCAACCCCCAAAAGCTTTGTTCTCAGAAGCGATGCCCACGACCCTTTGGAAGGAGGGTAGATGATCCCAAAGATCACAGCGAGGCAACACTGAGCAGAGAACATGGAAGAAACCGGCAGAAGACAGAGCGACAAGGCCTCGGGGCCAAAACTCCGATTCGCCCGAGGCTCAAGAGAGGCCTAACGGAAAAACTCCGTCTCGCCCGAGGCTGGAGGGAGGACTCAGAGAAAAAACTCCGCCTCGCCCGAGGCTTGAGGGAGGCCTCGGGAAAATCCGAGGCTCGAGAGAGGTCTCGAAAAGGGGCCAAGGGGAAAACTTCGGTTCGCCCGAGGCTTGAGAGAGAGGGGCCTCGGAAACTCCGATTCGTCCAAGGGGAGGCCTCGGCTCGCTCGAGGGCACCGTTCGAGGGTGAACCTCGGCACGCTCCGATTCGCCCGAGCCTACTGCGAACTGTTCCCCGCAGAAGCTCGGTCCTGGGTGCGTTCTCCCGAAAAGCAAATCTCTCCAAAAATCGATCAAATCACAATCCCAAGTTTCCAAATTTGGAGAAAAAGATCACAGGGTAGTTAGGAGACTATCCCAGAAATCATCCTCTCAAAACAACCAAAACACCGGGAAATCAAAAAGGGAAAGTGGATGAACGAAAAAGTGCCACAAAACGAAATCGTCCCGATCTACTCGATCATGAGGAGTTAGATGAATATTTCCTTTGGTCAAAATGACCTCCTCAATGATTCGACAAATGATTCAAATGGATTCACAAAGACACACTGGAGAGGGAGATCGACCGATGGTAAAGCCGAAGGGAACGAAGAACGCAACGAACACAGACCGAAACAACCAAAGCGCGAACCACGATTCGAACGAACACTGCGTCGGACACGGACCAAAACGCGAACCGGAAACGAGCGGTACTTGCAACAGTGAGTGATTCGGCCTCACTTCCTCAACAGTACACAGAGAACAAGTTTCCCTATGGATCTTAGCTAGCTACAGCAGAGGTATAGAAGTTCAGGAAAACCTAGAAGGCAAAGGCAAAATGGCTAAAAACTGAGATGGCTAAGATGGGGGAAAGGGGTGTCTCCCCTGACTACTTATCCTATTCTAGACTAAGTCTATTTCCTACTCTACCCCTCTCTAAACTAATTACAGAGCGAACCAGCTAAACCCTAAAGGTTATTCTGGACCAACTCGAAGTAGTAGGTGAATCCGACGGCCACGCCCGCACAAGTCGTCCGCGTTGCCTCCACGCAACCTTTCGATTGCCGCCACGTGCCGTCCTCGCTCTGCACCCCCAGTTTTGTGGCCCAAACCGGGAAACCAGCCTTTTCCAGCTATCCCCCGGTTTTGAGGCCCAAACCGGGAAACCAGCCCACCAGCCTGAGTTTTGTGGCCCAAACTCAGAAACCCGCAGCGCCCGAGTTTTGTGGCCAAACTCAGAAACCCTCAGCACCCAGGTTTTGAGGCCCAAACCTGGAAACCGTCCACCGGTGGGTTTTCGCTAGCTCAGCCACCAAACCGAAGCTGTAGAGGGGATGCACCACCTATGCACCCCGTCCACCGACACGTGTCCCCAGGTCCTCGACCCGAGCAACACCGTGCCCCGCAAGTCTTCGCTCGTCGCTATCCCAGGCTGCCAGCCACTACAGCTGATCTTCAGGCACTCTGGTCCCTCAGTCCAAGCTTCTCGTCCGCCCTTCACCGCTCAGTACATCGGCATGACACGTCCGTCGCACGGCACGCCCATCCTTCACCGCACCCGGTTTGTCAGCACGGCACGACTCAACTTGACCTTCACCTTGCCCTCGATCACTGTCTCCGTGCTCGACACCTGCACAACACAAGCCAAAGAACATGCGATCAAACCTGTTGACAATCACTCATCACTCAGAGACTCGGCATACACCCATGTATCCGCAATCTCCCCCTTGATGAGTGCATTGTCAACTACACACAAATCATAATGAAGAGAAAGAAGGTAGGAGGAAGGAGAGGAGAAAACTCGACCAAATGACCAAAAAGCATAACAAGGCCGAAGAAGGTCAAGTGGAAGAAGCAAAACAACTTGGTCCCCAAAGACATGGGCAACGGCTCGACGCAACCAAGCAAAGCAAAGCTAGCCCTCAAGAGGAGAAGAGTAGAACAGACTCAACACCACTAGCAAACACCAATTTGAAAATCGAAGCAAAATGCTAGTCCCTCAATATAGAGGCACAGAGGCTCAACACAACTAGCAAGGAAAGCTCGACACCAGTGCCTTTCGTCCAGCAAGAAGCAGCAAGCAGCAGCAAGGCTCGAGGCTCCTGGGAACTCCCCCTCAAATGAACACTCGGTTAACACAGAATGATTAGCAAATTCTCCCCCTTAGTTGAAAATGCACTTATCAAGAAAAGGCATCATCAGGCAACCGAGCAAAGATCTCCCCTTCCAAAATGCATATGAGTCAGAGATGCAAGTTAGGAGCTTCAGGCATATAGTCAGAAGAGTGCAAGAATGCTCTAAACAGTAGAACTCCAATGACTCAACTAGGCACTCAAAAAGCAAAGGCTCAAACTGATCACACATACGAAATATGAACATATGAGCATGTGAGCAGTTTTTAGCCAAAAAGGGAGTCACCATCAAGATAGCACTACACATGTATAGACAGGAATCCAAACGAGGGCTAAACATGTATACAAGGTGAACTACCCCTAGCAAAGTTCAATCATCATGCATAGGAATGAAGCATATACTTGTGATTTCATTTTTATATCGGAGTTGCAGCGGTGAAATTACACAAGTTGAATCATTTGCATGTGATTGCGAGAGGTTGAAAGCTTGTCATTGCCTAACTTTTCAACCGAGCGAAAGCCTATGCCGAAGCAATCAGAAGCTTAAAGCTACGGTTTCGGTCATACACTACACGGCTCAAGTTTAACTCAAAGTGCAATGAGAGACCGTCTCAATACCGTGATGTGTTGACAAGCAATCCCATCTCGATCTTTTCAATTCACTAAAACTTGGTTCAAATTTTAAACATGATATGAATCAGACCAAGCAAGTGAATGACTCAGAACTAGAGACATAGCAACCTAGCATATATGAAAAGCATGAATGAACTCAGCACATCCTACACATGCTAGTTGCATATCTCAATGGTGAATATTTTCAGATTTTAAGTTATTGAGCAAATTCATCATTTCAAAAATAGCTCAGCTCACAATATGTACTAGTGATCAGAGAGAGCATAAGCTACAAGCATCAACATAAGCATCGGAGCATACTAAATAGAGCATAGTTGCATTCTAGTGATTATAGACAAGAAGCTCAGAATATAAATGCGTATGCTAAAATGCAAAAGAGAAGAAAGACAAGAGAAAAGGTCAGTCTAAATACAAGATCCAAAATGTTTCCCCCATCTAAAAGGGGAAACACACACCAAGCTCACCCCTCAACCGATTAAAGGTTGATTCGTCTAAAGGCTTGGTGAAAATATCAGCCAGTTGATGATGAGTATCGACATGGCGAAGGTCGATATCACCCTTCTCCTAGTGGTCTCGCAGAAAATGAAAGCGCACATCAATGTGTTTGGTCTTCGAGTGAAGCACGGGGTTCTTAGCAACGCTAATAGCACTCGTGCTGTCACAAAGCAAAGGAACTCGAGAAAAACTCAGACCAAAATCACGCAAAGTGGCCATCATCCAAAGTAACTGGGAACAGCAGCTAGCCACAGCAACATATTCAGCCTCTGTGGTAGACTGAGCGACACTAGACTGCTTGCGAGAAGACCACGATACAAGAGAAGAACCAATAAACTGGCAAGTCCCAGAAGTGGACTTGCGATCAATATGGCAACTAGCAAAATCGGCATCCGAATAACCGCAAAGAGAGAGGGTGGAGGAAGCAGAATACCAAATCCCGAACTCAGGTGTGAAAAAGGTACCTACTAAAAATCCGCTTCACCGCCTGACGGTGAGAAGTGCGCGGCGATGCCTGAAAGCGCGCGCACAGACACACCGCGAACTGGATGTCCGGGCGTGTCACCGTCAGGTAGAGAAGCGACCCGATCATGCTGCGGTACTCCTTCTGGTCCACTGCTTCTCCATCCACATCCGCATCCAGGGCAGTCGTCGTCGACATGGGTGTCGGAAGAGGCTTGGCCTCACCCATATCAAACCGCTTCAGCAAGTCCTTCGTATACTTGCCCTGGTGCACAAACGTCCCCTCTCGGGATTGCCTAATTTGCAACCCGAGAAAGAATGTCAGCTCCCCCATCATGCTCATCTCGAACTCCCTGCTCATAGTATCTGCAAACTTGGCAACCAAAGCGTGAGAAGAACCACCGAAAATGATATCATCCACGTAAATCTGAACCAAGAGTGTGTCTTTGCTTTGCCTGAGGAGAAAGAGCGTTTATCTACACATCCCATTTTAAAACCCTTAGCTAGCAGAAAGGTTTTCAATCTATCATACCAGGCTCTAGGGGCTTGTTTCAAACCATATAACGCTTTGTGGAGTTTAAACACATGGTTCGGAACCTTGGGATTTTCAAAACCGGGGGGTTTGCTCAACATACACTTCCTCTTCTATGTAGCCGTTTAAAAGGCACTCTTGACATCCATTTGAAAAAGTTTAAAACCTTTAGATGCAGCAAAAACCAAGAGTATCTTAATAGCCTCCAAACGAGCTACTGGAGCAACAGTCTCCTCATAGTCTATCCCCTCCTTCTGACTGTAACCCTTCGCTACAAGCCTGGCCTTGTTTCTCACAACGTGGCCATCCTCTCCTTGCTTGTTTTTAAAAACCCATTTTGTCCCAATAGGTTTACAGTCTGGTGGAGGTGGAACTAACTAAAACCCAAACCCGATTTCGCTCAAAATTTTCTAACTCCTCATGCATGGCATTGACCCAATCCGGATCCATCAAAGCGTGTCCAACATCTCGGGGCTCAAAATTAGCAACAAAAGCAGAATGAGCGAAGTGCGAGATTTGCTGTGAGACTGGACCGAGTGACTCGTCGTCGATGTTGCTGATCATCTGCTGAGGCGGGTGCCGGCGCTGGATATACTGTGGCACTTCCCTTGCCGAGGTAGCCTCGGCTCAGCAGCAGCTGGTGCCTCCCCGGGTACAAAAGGTACCTCGCGGGGTGCCGGATCCCACGGCCCCCAGGAAGAAGAGGTCTCGGGGCCGTGGATCGTCGTCGAGGCCGCTCTATGCGGCTCGGCAGGTGGAGGAAGTGCTGGGCCGTCCAGACCCTCGGCACCCTCTTCCTCGTCATCGAAAAGAGGCTCGCTAACCTCATGATCACCTGCACGCTCAAAACGAGAAGAAGGACATACAAGAGTCTCGTCGAAGGTGACATCTGATGTCTCCAAGACTCGGTTAGTGTCAAGGTTAAGTACACGATAAGCTCGAGTGTGAGTGCCATAACCCAAAAACACACCGTCAGAAGAACGAGACTCAAACTTGTCCAGGTTGCCTTTCTTTAATATAAAACAATGGCAACCGAAGACTCTAAAATAGCTCACTTTGGGCTGTCTACCAAAACGCAACTCATAAGAGGTTTTCTTGAAGAAAGCTCTCAGAAAAATGCGATTTGAAATGTAACACGCAGTGTTCATAGCCTCGGCCAGTAACGCCTGGGAGTCCTATGCTCGTCGAGCATCGTCCTGGCCATCTCAACAAGGGTCCGATTTTTCCTCTCTACAACACCATTTTGAGGCAGTGTGTAAGGGGAAGAAAACTGGTGCTCTAAACCCAAGGAGTTACAAAACTTCTCAAAATCCGAATTTTTAAATTCGGAACCATTATCACTCCGAATTGCTCGCATCGAGTTCAAAGGGAACTCGTTCTGAAGACGTAAAATCAGATTACGAGCAAAGGAGAAAGTCTCGGTCTTCTCAGCTAAAAAGAAGACCCACGAATATCTCGAAAAATCATCGACAACGACCAAAACATACCACTTGCCACCAACCGAGCTCACCCGAGCCGGACCAACAAGGTCCATGTGTAAAAGCTCTCCAGGGTGCGAGGTCATGACCTTAGTCACTGGATGGTGGGGAGCAGCAACCATCTTCCCGTGTCTGCAAGAGTGACAGACTAGATCCTTCTCCATCGAAAGCTTGGGCAATCCTCGGATTAGGCCAAGTGAGCTAAGTCTTGCAAGCAAGTCGAAGCTTAAATGACCGAGCCTCCTATGCCACTTCCAAAGATCAGAGGAGGAAGGACTAGCCAAAAGACAGCGAGAAGTGCCAAAAGACTCCGAGAAATTCGCACGAAAGACTTTCCCAAAGGGCGAAATCAGACATACTAGATTGCCCTGAGGGTCTAAAATACGACTGAGATTCGGTTTAAAACGAATCTCATAGTCATCGTCAAAAAGTTGCGAAACGGAAAGCAAGTTAAAATGCAAGTTAGAAACAAGAGCAACATCGCGCAACACAAAGTGCTCATTAACTCGCACTGACCCGCGAGACAGTACCTTACCCTTGCTATTGTCGCCGAAGGTTATGTACTCCTTTCCGGCAACTGGACTAAGGCTGGAGAACCACTTGGCGTTTCCGGTCATGTGCCTCGAGCAACCGGAATCCACCAACCAAATGTCCTCCAACCGGTTTACCTACATCAATAAAAAGACATAGGGTGAGCATACGGTCCAACACTGGGGTTAGTGAAATAAGGAGAATACCAGTGATGGGCCGGCTGCTCAAAAGAACGGTCAGTATAAAAACTATCCCTAGCCTGTCTGCGGGGGTAGCGATCACCACGCACAGGAAACCGTGGTCCGCTGGGGAAGAAGCGCTCACCGCCAAACTCAAACTGCGGTGGAACAAAACGCTCAACAAAACCTCCGCCACGGGGTCCGTCAACTGCAAAAGCAGGACCCCGTCGGGCACGCTCTCTACGAGGCCTACGCCTGGGAGCCTAAGGCTCAACATGCTGCCGAGGCTCTGGACCTCTAGGCCGAGGCTCTGGGCCTCTAGGCCGAGGCTCTCTCCTCGGAGCTCTCCTCCGCTGCCGAGGCTCAGGAGCCTCATCTCCAGCAGCTCTCCTCTGTTGCCGAGGCCTGAGAACCTCACCTCCGGGCCTTGCTTGCCGAGGCCTGGGAACCTCACCTCCGGGCCTCTGCTGCCGAGACCTGCGCGCCTCCCTCTTGCGCCGAAAGCAGAACTCATTCAAGTGACCATCCCTCCCACAGAAATCACACTGATACCTCACCGCACGCACAGGGGGTTGTTGGTACGCAGGACTGTGGGTATGGTTCACTTTGCCCTTCTGTGGCAAACACTCCTGCTGGATAGGTGGCATTGTGTCCAGCTTGTTTTTGAGGTGGTTCGGCTTGGGCTGCCACTGCTGGTTCTTGGGTGGAGCTCTCGGGGGTTCTTCAACCACCCCGTCCTTGGTGATAGGCTTAGGAGGCTCTTTGGGTGGAACCTTGGCAAGTTTGGGAGTAGTGGTGGAGTTGGGCTTCTCACTGGGGTTCAGACCACTCGACTCTCCAATCTTCCCAAAAGCAGAAGAAGATCAACACCCTGAGCAAAACCAACACCAGGACCTCCAGCAGCTCGCTTAAATTGGGAGATCATCATCCCGAGCTGCGGCTCACTACAGGAGACCCATGACAAGATGGTCCGAGGGTATGTGTTTTCTCCTCGGTTTGCATCTTGTCATGTGTAACGTAACGGCCCTAATCCCATGGCCCACTGATCACCGTCAACCACTGACAGTCGACCCGTACAACCAAGAGATTATGACCGGTTCCGCTACTGGGCTACATCAGTGCCCGATGTCCGCAGGATCATCTCACAATTCAGTTACAATCTTTCGTACATTTGACAATAAATCGGAGTAATAGCGGAGTAAATAGCGGAAGACTTAGATAACAATAGTTTTACAAACCAGGGTTCGACATAAAATAAAGTAAGAAGTTATTACAAACCATAGTTCAAATAGATAGAGTTGGCAGAGTAGCATATGACAACAACTGAAGGGTAAAGGTACTTCACCCAGCCCGAGGGTGAATAATCACTCATCGGCCTCATCGGCCTCTTCCTGAACAACAGTCACACAGCAGGGTCCAAGGCATACTGAGGAATCTGCCATACCTGCAACATGGGTAAAAAAAACCCTGAGTACAAAGGTACTCAACAAGACTTACCCGACTAAAGAAAAAGGGAGAAGACTCAGGTATGAGAGGCTTAGGGTAGTCAAGGTAAAGCTTTAAGCAAGTTCAAGTATTTTGCAGAAAAGCATTTTTGTAAACCTTATTTTATTTTTTGAAAGATTCAGTATTCCTCAATTCTTCATCATTCATGATTCATTTTACATTTCAAAACATTCCTGGTTGAGAACCACTCCGTTGCAGTCAGTGGACCAAGTCTCCATAACCGAGGAGCAACGTTAATCCGGATAAATAATACTCAGCTGAGGATCCCTATCCACACTGCATATGTAGCACCCAAGCTTGCATATGCCAACTCGTCTTCCACGATTCCTCCAAGATTGGGCCCGGTCCTACGCCACCCGGAAGTACAGTACACCACTCCAATCCGGGACTCTAACCCACGTGGGTACATGCTACTTCCGCCATCTCTCCACTCCCAGTGCGCGGTTGTCGGTCCAATAATGGATTTCTCGGAGCCAGAGCTTTCCGTAGTATGTGAATAGTTACAAGTCTTGACCAGCAGGCCCCCATACGGATGGTCCCTACATTTTTCCGCCAGCGACAAGCACCTCGGGACTCTAACCCAAGAGTACAGGTCCTGTCGGTTTTTCAACCCTGTCCCGGTCGGTGTCAACTGTTGAGTCCTGGACTACAACATGACGGCACCGTACGCAAGGACAACCTCTCCTTCCTATTGACTAAGTACGGATCAGATACTTAGCCAATAGTGGGAGTAAACCAGAAATTCCCATAAAGTTTCTTTCAGTGATCACACTTTTGAAATTGGCATTTTTATTGCAAAGTCTAATTCAATAAGCATTGCTAAGCATTTTTCAAATACTTTTGAAAAGCAGGCTTCGGGTGTATCCGTGGTCAAGGTGGATAATGCATCAGTTAGGATATCACTCAATTCCTATAAACCTAATGCAATAATTTAACTCAAAAGCATTTAAGGAAATCACTTTATAAATTCAAGGAAGGGTTAAATGCACCGGGGCTTGCCTTGGATGGCAAAAAGAGCAGACTCGGGGTTGGTGGTGTAGGTGCCGGAGCTCGGGGTTGCCTCGGGGACAGATCCTTCGGTGGCTACCTCGACTTCAGGTCCTTCTTCGTCAACTATACGGATGCAATGATGAATGCTCATGAGAATGATGATATGAACTTATGGTGCAAGACAATTCCACTGATTCTAGATTACTTTTAAACAAAGCATGATTGAAATCTAGGTTGAGCATAAAAGGTAACCATTTCTTCCTTAAGCAATATTGATTAAACTAGCCCTTATTATAATTATCCTAAGCATCAACCAAACATAGCATCACAAACATCATAGGCCAAAGGGTAGGGGTCTATGAACATCAATCAATCCAAAGATCACATCATCAAACACTTATTACCAACCCTAATCCATCTTTTCTATTTCTTAATTTATTTAAAAGGTCATTTTATGTAGTTGCTCCAAAAATTACCAATTTAATCACATAAGTTCATTATCGTGTAGATAGATGGCAAAACAAATTTCATAATTTTTGGAGGTCATTAAGGTGTTCAAATAATTCTAGACATTTAATTAACAAAAGGCACTATTCAAGAATTAAAATAAATGCTCAAAAATCAACTTGTTCCAAAAGACTTCAAAATTTTACCAGAGACTAAACATGGCATAAGAAGCTCACAAAAATTTGTCTCATGATTTTTGGAGTTATAAATCACTCTCCAAAAAATACCAAAACCTTCATTTTCAATTAAAAGGGGAATTTTACATTTTCAAATTTTTGCACAAAACTCAAGTTTCATATTTTTATAAAATACTCCAGAGCATAAAGAGTCTACCACAAAATTTCAGAATTTTTGGATGCACACAAAAAATCATACAAAAAAGAGAAAACAGAACACTATTCACATCTCTCAGAAAAAGAGAAGAGCACTGTGCTCCTTCTAGGCCGGCGGCTCGGCGAATCGCGGGGCTCGGGCGAATCGCGCGGGGCTCGGCGAGACGGCTCGGTTGAGACGGAAGCGACAGCTTCGTCCGAGGCCTGGCCCGGAGGCTCGGGCGAGACGGAGAAGTAAGCCTCCGTCCGAGGCCTGACTCGGGCGAAGCGGAGAGCATGCGTCGCCGAGGCTTGGGCTCGGGCGAAGCGGAAAAACAAGCCTCCGCCCGAGGCGTGACTTGGAGGCTCGGGCGAAGCGGAGTGGAAGCAGAGGCCGGAGGCTTCGGATGCTTACCACGGTTCGGAGGCAGGGCTCGAGGGTGAGGCTCGACTCGTTCTCGAGGGTGAGGCTCGACTCGTTCTGGGAGAAGACGACCGCGGCGGCGCTCCGGCGATCCGGCGGTCCTGCTCAACACACGAGACCGCAAGGGCCGGGTCAGAGTCGCACGGAACTGAGGAACACGACACAGGGGTGGGAGAAGGTATCCGTGACCGGAGGGGAAGTATTTGACGAACCCGAGTTCACCGGCGTTCCGTCGGAGATTGAAAGATGGGGTTACGCCGGGCAACGGAGGCGGGGAAGGTGAAATTGGGAGGTGGGAAAGCTTCACGAGCTCAAGGCGGAGCTTTCGGGCTAGCTGGTGGAGAGGCGGAGTGGCTGGAGTGGGCTGGCCACGGTGGCGGAGGTGAGGGGAGAGGTCGGGCTCCGGCGGGGCTTTATAGGCACGGCCAGGGGCCGGTAGAGACCTCGGGGTGCGCGGGTAAGGTTTGCGGGGGCGTGCGCACTCGATTGCGCTCTGGCGGATAAGCTGGCGTGCAGCCGGGGCTCGGGCGCAAGCTCGGCCGGAATGGCCACGCGGCGGCGGCGCGCTGGACACTGTAGGGGCCGAGAGCGAGGGTCAGCGCTCGCGTGCGGGCGCGGAGGGAACAGGGAGACAGCGGCGGCAGGTTGGTGGCGCGTGGGGAGCAGCCAGGCACGCGGCACGCGCAGCGCCGGAGGCTCGGCCACGGCCGGGGCCCCCTCTGCACTGTGCCGGCTAGAGGGAGGGACGAACAGTGCTAGGCCTTAGGGTTTGACTTTTGGCTGATCTCTGTATTTTGCAAAATACTCTCAACAATTGAACTGTGCGACAAAAACTCAAAACACCAAAGTTGTTCAGAAAAATGAGATCTACAACTTTGTCAATATGAACATTTTCAAATTCCAAATAGTTTTTGAAATATTCAAAACAGAAAAGGGGACACTTTTCAAAACTGATTCAAATCAAAATTACTCTGGATTTCAAACTGAAACTTGAAAATCTTTATATATGAAAGTTGTTCCATTTGGCAAAACCTACAACTTTGCTAATATACACTTTTTCTGAAACTCAATAGTTTTTGAATAATTTTAAAACTGAAAAGGGACAAAAACTGGAATTTGAATGAATTTGAAATTACTTCAAATTTTATATAGAAACATGGAAATCTGTAAATACCAAAGTTGTTCCTCTAGGTCAGATTCACAACTTTGCTTTTTGAACCAACTCAAAATTTTGAATTTTGAAAAAGTTATCAGAAAGGGAATAAATCCAGGATTTGGGATTTTAGGGTTTTGCAAAAGGAAAATCAAATCAAATCTGATTTTTGAACTTTGATCAAAGCAACAAACATCAGGGCACTAAATTTGAACAAGAATTACATAGAACTAGGCACAGAGGTGAAATTACCATTTTGCCCCTATAGGAAGAAGTGGGCTAATAAGGTTTTTGCAATAGAGGTACATCACATAAAATGATACACTAAGCAAATGCATACACATGAATTCATGATCAAGATGATTAATGATGCTAATGATGATATGTCAAGTTAATTACATGCTTAAACACCAGAGGTGTTACAGCCTTCCCCCCTTAAAGAAATCTCGCCCCGAGATTCTGCGTCTTAAGAAAGGACAAAGAAGGGATAAAAGCAAAACTTTACATAGACAGGGATTCGAGAAAGTCGGGATAGTTCTTTGCCAAGAAGTCTTCAGATTCCCAAGTAGCTTCTTCTTCAGAGTGCTGGTTCCACTGGATTTTGTACCACCTTGTGGTAGTTCTTCGAGTAACTCGATCTTTGTGATCCAACACGCGAACTGGATATTCCGAGTAGGATAGATCAGGCTCTAGCTCGACACCTTCAACTTCCACGACATGTTCTGGTACTCGGAGGCACTTCTTGAGTTGGGAGACATGGAAACATTGTGGACAGCAGAGAGATGATCGGGCAACTTCAGCTTGTAAGCTACCTTGCCACAACATTCCAAGATCTCAAACGGACCAAAGTAGCGGGGTGCTAACTTTCCCTTGACTCCAAAACGAGTGACTCCTTTGGTTGGTGAGACCTTGAGATATACGTAATCTCCAACTTGAAACTTCAGAGGTCGACGTCTCTTGTCAGCATAACTCTTTTGTCGGGATTGGGCAATCTTCATGTTCTCTTGTATCTGCTTGACTTTCTCTTCCATATCTTTGACCAGGTCAACTCCAAAGAATTCTCTTTCTCCGGGCTCAGACCAACTGAGGGGTGTACGACAACGACGACCGTACAGTGCTTCAAAGGGTGCCATTTTGATGCTTTCTTGATAACTGTTATTATATGAGAACTCTGCCAAGGGCAAACAGTCATCCCAAGTATCTGCGAAGGTGAGCACACATGCTCTCAACATATCCTCTAACACTTGGTTGACTCGCTCAGTTTGTCCATCTGTTTGTGGATGATATGCCGTACTATGCAAGAGCTTGGTTCCAAGTGAGGTATGGAACGCTTTCCAGAACTTTGCGACAAACTGAGTACCACGATCTGAGATAATGGTCTTGGGTATTCCATGAAGCTTCACTATGTTGTCTTGTACAAGGCGGCATACGTGGGGACGGCGTAGCTGTAGCTGGTCTTGACTGGCAGAAAGTGAGCTTGTTTGGTGAGTCGGTCCACGATTACCCAAATGGAATCGAATCCCTTTTGAGTCTTGGGTAATCCATTGATAAAATCCATGCTGATATCTTCCCACTTCCAGGCAGGTACAGAGAAAGGCTGCAATTCTCCTCCAGGCTTCATGTGCACGGCTTTGACTTTCTGACAAGTATCACAGCGAGCGACATAGCGAGCGATTTCAATCTTCATCTTTGTCCACCAGAATCTCTGCCTTAGATCCTGGTACATCTTGTTGCTGCCGGGGTGGATGGAAAACCTAGACAGGTGTGCCTCATCAAGGATCAACTGTCTCAACTCAGGCACCTTGGGAACTACTAGACGGTTCTTGAACCAAACAACTCCTACATCATCGATCCTGAAACAATCAGCCTTACCGGTCTGGACCTTTTCGATGATGTGCTTGATTCCAGGGTTATCTTTCTGTGCAGCGATGACTTGTTCCTTGACCGATGTTTCTATCCTGACATTGTGTCAGGCTTCCTTGCGGAACTATCTCAATACCCATCCTTTCAAGAGCATGGCACAAGGAAAGATCATAGGGCTTCGTCGTCAGACAGTTGCAGTCGGCAATGACTTGCGACTGAGGGCATCGGCAACTACATTGCCCTTACCAGATGTAATGTACTTCGAGATCATAATCTTTAATCACTCAAGCCATCTTCCTGTCCTCATGTTCAAACTCTTCTTGAGTGAAGATATACTTCAGGCTCTTATGATCGGTGTACACATTGCAGGTACTGCCCAAACAGATAATGACGCCATATCTTCAAAGCATGTACCACTGCTGCTAACTCAAGGTCATGGGTTGGATAATTCTCCTCATGTCGCCTAAGCTGCCGTGAGGCATAAGCGATCACTCGACCTTCTTGCATCAAAACACAGCCTAACCCAGTACCAGATGCATCACAGTATACATCAAAGGGTTTCTCGATGTCTGGTTGAGCTAGGACTGGTGATGTAGTTAGTAGTTTCTTCAAGGCTTGAAAAGCTTGCTCACAGGCTGTTGACCAAACAAAATCCACGGAATTCTTCAACAACTCTGTGATAGGCTTGGCAACTCTGGAGAAGTCTGGGATGAAACGACGATAGTATCCAGCCATTCCCATGAAGCTGCGAACTTCGCGGACAGTGGTAGGTGGCTTCCAATCCAAGATATCTGCCACTTTTCCAGGGTCAACTGACACACCTTCAGCGGACAGGACATGACCAAGGAATTGAATTCGATCTAGCCAGAATTCACATTTACTGAACTTGGCATACAGCTGGTGATCTCTGAGACGAGAGAGAACGACACGAAGATGCTTGGCATGATCTTCAGGAGTTCTTGAATAAACAAGGATGTCGTCAATGAACACGACTACAAATTTATCGAGCTCTGGCATGAACACAGAGTTCATGAGATACATGAAATGAGCGGGGGCATTGGTCAAGCCAAAAGACATGACCAAGTACTCATATAGGCCGTATCTGGTGGTGAAAGCTGTTTTGGGAATATCTTCGGGACGAATTTTTATTTGATGATAGCCAGATCTGAGGTCGATCTTGGAAAACACTCTGGCTCCAGATAACTGGTCAAACAGAAGATCAATGCGAGGCAAGGGATATTTATTTTTGATGGTGACCTCGTTGAGCGGGCGATAGTCAACGCACAGACGAAGGCTTTTGTCCTTCTTCTTCACAAAGATAGCAGGACAGCCCCAAGGAGATGAACTTGGGCGAATGAGACCCTTATCCAATAGCTCTTGCAATTGGATCTTCAGCTCTGCCAACTCTCTGGGAGGCATTCGATAAGCTCTACGGGATATAGGAGCAGTCCCGGCTTTAGCTCTATAGCAAACTCAACATCACGGTCAGGAGGCAGACCAGGTAAATCTCTGGAAAGACATCAGGGAACTCACAGACCACGGGATATCTCGGATCCCTTGATCATAGGTAGCATTTAGCTGTGTGGTAGCTGGTTTTGAAGGCATAGGAAGTTGGAGAAGGAGTTTGGCGGTACTGTTAGGAATATCCACTCTCACAACTCTATTCAAGATGTCTATCATGGCTTTATACTGACACATCCAATTCATGCCTAAGATGACATCTATCTCTTGATCGCGCAGTACTATCATGGTGGTAGGAAAGACATGTTTCCCCAACATTACTGGTATACTGCGGACCACTTCCTTAGTATTTATCCGCCCTCCAGGCGAAAGTATGCAGAAACTTTCTTTTAACTCCCCCATGGGCAACTCATGCTTGATGACAAAAGTGCGACTGATGAAGGAATGCGATGCACCAGAATCAAACAAGACGACTGCAGGATGATTGGCAACAGGGAACCTACCGAGCATGACGGGCTCTCCGTCTGGGATGTTACTGACGGTGGTGAAGTAGACTTGCCCGTGCTTCCTGACAAGCTTGCCCTTCTGGACGTGCTGCTGCGGTGCACGGTGCTGCTGCTGTGATCCTCCAGGGCCTTTCTGTGCATGCTGGGCATTCTTCTTGGGTTTTGGGCACTCGCGAGACCAGTGACCAACTTGGCCACAGTTGTAGCATGGATGGTTGTAAGCTGTTTGTGGGGTGGTGACACGAACACCGGGGGCGTTCGGCTGAGTGGCACTTTGCTGGTTGGCATTGTGGGTGGTGGCCGCGGTACGAACGACCACTTGCTGATGGGGGTATGGGGCACGGTTTTGGTGGTGGCTGGGGTGGTAGATGATTCTTGGGCGCTTATGGTTGCTGGAGAAACTGCTAGACCCAGCCTTCTTCTTCTTCTTTTCTTCCTGATACTGGCGGTTGCTTTCCTCGAAAGCAACAGCACGGTCAACGACATCATGGTAGGATCCGTTTAGGTTGTTGGACAGACCTCTGCGAATCTTAGGGTGCAGACCCCTGAGAAAACAATCTCTCTTCTTTTCCTCTGTGTTGACATAGTCGGAGGCATACTGGCTGAGGTGGTTGAATTGTCCCACGTACTGCATGACGGTGGAATCTTTCTGTTGCAGGGCCAAGAACTGATCCAACTTCATTTTCATCAATCCCGAAGGGATGTGATGTGCTCTGAAAGCGGTGCGGAACTCTTCCCAGGTCAGCTGGTGACCTTCGGCTGGGCCGCCAACAGGTTGGCGTACCAGGCACTTGCAGGACCACGGAGCTGCTGAGAAGCGAACCGAGGCTTCTGGATCTCCGTGCAGTGCAGTAGACTGAACTTCTGTTCCATGGTGCGTAACCAGTCGTCAGCCTCGAGAGGTTCATCGGCCTTTGTGAAGACCGGTGGTCGTGTTTCAGTGAAGTCCACATAGGTTGTCTCTTGGTTGTTGCGGCGACCACGGTTGCCGTTGTTCTGCTGCCCTTGATTCTGAGCCATCAGATTGGCAGCGGCGGCCAAGGCTGCAATGGCATCTGCTAGGGTAGCTGGTACAGGTGGAGGGTTTGGGATGTTGGCATCATCAGAACCTCCAGCTCCGGTACGGGTGTTCACAGGCATCTGTATAAGCAACTCGGAACTCAGCATATATGGACAAAGGTTCTGAAACAACTTGATTGACAACTTCACTGATACAAAGATAGCTGACTTGATAAAGATGACAACAGACTGATAAGGGAAAAGGTACGAAAAGAAAGATACATGCCAGACTTGGCAACAGACAGACTAACGCCCCCAAACCTAGTCTAAGGTTTTAGGTAAGCAGATGGTACAGACACAAGGAGTCTAGTCATCATCGATGAAGATCAACTCTTCGTCATCATCATCATCCTCGATGATAAGCTCAGGCTCTTCCTCCTCATCTTCATCTTCAACGTGGACATCTTCAGCAGGTTCCACTTCCTCATTCTGATCGGGCTCGTGTTCCACTTCAGGTTCCTCCACGACTCCGTCTTCGGGGTCCTCAGCAACTGGTGGAATCACGGGGTGAAGCTGGTCGTGCAGCTGGTGTACTTCCTCATGAAGCATATCATTGAACTGCTCGATCTGGGCGGTGTATTGCTGCAGTCCATGGAGCTGGGCTCTGGTAACGTCCTCGCGGGTCCAAGCATCATTGCGCTGCTCGATAGCGCGAACCGTGTTCCGGTTGGCCTGCTCCAGGGAAGCTCGTGCCTCATAAAACTCCATGCGGGAAAGGTAGAAGTCATGCTCCATGTTCTCCATTTCAGCCTTCAGATTCTTGATTTCCTCCTTCAGCTGCTTGCGGGTGCGGCGGGGAAAGCGACGACCATTGGAGGATTCTCCAGTCTCTTCTCCGGTGCGTGGCGCCAGCTGGTGACGCGGCACACCGTTCGGTCCAGTCGACTTGCGGGCAGTCCGCTTGATGATGGCCATATCTGGACAAGAGGTTATAGATGAGAAAGGCTAGCAAGAAAAAGGTATAGGCACACTAACCCAACGAACTCTTTTATAAACTTAAGTGAATGTGACATGATGCATGAATCGTTCCTACGGAACAAGGCAATGCAACTACTAAGGTAAGGTACATAGGGCTTATACAAGTTGTCTTGCTACTAGTTGCCAAAGACAAGATGAGATGAGAGAAGCAATTTGGACTCAAAATAGTCAAGTTTAGTTTTGTTAAAAACATTTTGAAGTTTTCGCAAAAAGATTGCAACGTCATAGTGAGATGCTCCGATACCACTCTGTAACGTAACGGCCCTAATCCCATGGCCCACTGATCACCGTCAACCACTGACAGTCGATCCGTACAGCCAAGAGATTAAGACCGGTTCCGCTACTGGGCTACATCAGTGCCCGATGTCCGCAGGATCATCTCACAATTCAGTTACAATCTCTTGAACATTTTGACAATAACATCGGAGTAAATAGCGGAAGACTTAGATAACAATAGTTTTACAAACCAGGGTTCAACATAAAATTAAAGAAGTTATTACAGACCATAGTTCAAATAGATAGAGTTGGCAGAGTAGCATATGACAACAACTGAAGGGTAAAGATACTTCACCCAGCCCGAGGGTGAATAATCACTCATCGGCCTCATCGGCCTCTTCCTGAACAACAGTCACACAGCAGGGTCCAAGGCATACTGAGGAATCTGCCATACCTGCAACATGGGTAAAAAAACCCTGAGTACAAAGGTACTCAACAAGACTTACCCGACTAAAGAAAAAGGGAGAAGACTCAGGAATGAGAGGCTTAGGGTAGTCAAGGTAAAGCTTAAGCAAGTTCAAGTATTTTGCAGAAAAGCATTTTGTAAACCTTATTTTATTTTTGAAAGATTCAGTATTCCTCAATTCTTCATCATTCATGATTCATTTTACATTTCAAAACATTCCTAGTTGAGAACCACTCTCCGTTGACAGTCAGTGGACCAAGTCTCCATAACCGAGGAGCAACGTTAATCCGGATAAATAATACTCAGCTGAGGATCCCTATCCACACTGCATATGTAGCACCCAAGCTTGCATATGCCAACTCGTCTACCACGATTCCTCCAAGATTGGCCCGGTCCTACGCCACCCGGAAGTACAGTACACCACTCCAATCCGGGACTCTAACCCACGTGGGTACATGCTACTTCCGCCATCTCTCCACTCCCAGTGCGCGGTTGTCGGTCCAATAATGGATTTCTCGGAGCCAGAGCTTTCCGTAGTATGTGAATAGTTACAAGTCTTGACCAGCAGGCCCCCATACGGATGGTCCCTACATTTTTCCGCCAGCGACAAGCACCTCGGGACTCTAACCCAAGAGTACAGGTCCTGTCGGTTTTTCAACCCTGTCCCGGTCGGTGTCAACTGTTGAGTCCCGGACTACAACATGACGGCACCGTACGCAAGGACAACCTCTCCTTCCTATTGACTAAGTACGGATCAGATACTTAGCCAATAGTGGGAGTAAACCAGAAATTCCCATAAAGTTTCTTTCAGTGATCACACTTTTGAAATTGGCATTTTTATTGCAAAGTCTAATTCAATAAGCATTGCTAAGCATTTTTCAAATACTTTTGAAAAGCAGGCTTCGGGTGTATCGTGGTCAAGGTGGATAATGCATCAGTTAGGATATCACTCAATTCCTATAAACCTAATGCAATAATTTAACTCAAAAGCATTTAAGGAAATCACTTTATAAATTCAAGGAAGGGTTAAATGCACCGGGGCTTGCCTTGGATGGCAAAAAGAGCAGACTCGGGGTTGGTGGTGTAGGTGCCGGAGCTCGGGGTTGCCTCGGGGACAGATCCTTCGGTGGCTACCTCGACTTCAGGTCCTTCTTCGTCAACTATACGGATGCAATGATGAATGCTCATGAGAATGATGATATGAACTTATGGTGCAAGACAATTCCACTGATTCTAGATTACTTTTAAACAAAGCATGATTGAAATCTAGGTTGAGCATAAAAGGTAACCATTTCTTCCTTAAGCAATATTGATTAAACTAGCCCTTATTATAATTATCCTAAGCATCAACCAAACATAGCATCACAAACATCATAGACCAAAGGGTAGGGTCTATGAACATCAATCAATCCAAAGATCACATCATCAAACACTTATTACCAACCCTAATCCATCTTTTCTATTTTCTTAATTTATTTAAAAGGTCATTTTATGAAGTTGCTCCAAAAATTACCAATTTAATCACATAAGTTCATTATGGTGTAGATAGATGGCAAAAACAAATTTCATAATTTTTGGAGGTCATTAAGGTGTTCAAAAATCTAGACATTTAATTAACAAAAGGCACTATTCAAGAATTAAAATAAATGCTCAAAAATCAACTTGTTCCAAAAGACTTCAAAATTTTACCAGAGACTAAACATGGCATAAGAAGCTCACAAAAATTTGTCTCATGATTTTTGGAGTTATAAATCACTCTCCAAAAATACCAAAACCTTCATTTTTCAATTAAAAGGGGAATTTTACATTTTCAAATTTTTGCACAAAACTCAAGTTTCATATTTTTATAAAATACTCCAGAGCATAAAGAGTCTACCACAAAAATTTCAGAATTTTTGGATGCACACAAAAATCATACAAAAAAAGAAAACAGAACACTATTCACATCTCTCAGAAAAAGAGAAGAGCACTGTGCTCCTTCTAGGCCGGCCTCGGCGAATCGCGGGGCTCGGGCGAATCGCGCGGGGCTCGGTCGAGACGGCTCGGTGAGACGGAAGCGACAGCTTCGTCCGAGGCCTGGCCCGGAGGCTCGGGCGAGACGGAGAAGTAAGCCTCCGTCCGAGGCCTGACTCGGGCGAAGCGGAGAGCATGCGTCGCCGAGGCTTGGGCTCGGGCGAAGCGGAAAAACAAGCCTCCGCCCGAGGCGTGACTTGGAGGCTCGGGCGAAGCGGAGTGGAAGCAGAGGCCGGAGGCTCGGATGCTTACCACGGTTCGGAGGCAGGGCTCGAGGGGTGAGGCTCGACTCGTTCTCGAGGGTGAGGCTCGACTCGTTCTCGAGGGAGAAGACGACCGCGGCGGCGCTCCGGCGATCCGGCGGTCCTGCTCAACACACGAGACCGCAAGGGCCGGGTCAGAGTCGCACGGAACTGAGGAACACGACACAGGGGTCGGGAGAGGTATCCGACCGAGGGGAATATTTGACGAACCCGAGTTCACCGGCGTTCCGTCGGAGATTGAGAAGATGGGGTTACGCCGGGCAAACGGAGGCGGGGAAGGTGAAATTGGGAGGTGGAAAAGCTTCACGAGCTCAAGGCGGAGCTTTCGGGCTAGCTGGTGGAGAGGCGGAGTGGCTGGAGTGGCTGGCCACGGTGGCGGAGGTGAGGGAGAGAGTCGGGCTCCGGCGGCTTTATAGGCACGGCCAGGGGCCGGTAGAGACCTCGGGGTTGCGCGGGTAAGGTTTGCGGGGGCGTGCGCACTCGATTGCGCTCTGGCGGATAAGCTGGCGTGCAGCCGGGGCTCGGGCGCAAGCTCGGCCGGCAATGGCTACGCGGCGGCGGCGCGCTGGACACTGTAGGGGCCGAGAGCGAGGGTCAGCGCTCGCGTGCGGGCGCGGAGGGAACAGGGAGACAGCGGCGGCAGGTTGGTGGCGCGTGGGGAGCAGCCAGGCACGCGGCACGCGCAGCGCCGGAGGCTCGGCCACGGCCGGGGCCCCCTCTGCACTGTGCCGGCTAGAGAGGGGACGAACAGTGCTAGGCCTTAGGTTTGACTTCTGGCTAATCTCTGTATTTTGCAAAATACTCTCAAAAATTGAACTGTGCGACAAAAACTCAAAACACCAAAGTTGTTCAGAAAAATGAGATCTACAACTTTGTCAATATGAACATTTTCAAATTCCAAATAGTTTTTGAACTAATTCCAAAACAGAAAAGGGGACACTTTTTCAAACCTGATTCAAATCAAAATTACTCTGGATTTCAAACTGAAACTTGAAAATCTTTATACATGAAAGTTGTCCCATTTGTCAAAACCTACAACTTTGCTAATATACACTTTTTCTGAAACTCAATAGTTTTTGAATAAATTTTAAAACTGAAAAGAGGACAAAAACTGGAATTTGAATGAATTTGAAATTACTTCAAATTTTATATAGAAACATGGAAATCTGTAAATACCAAAGTTGTTCCTCTAGGTCAGATTCACAACTTTGCTTTTTGAACCAACTCAAAATTTTGAATTTTGAAAAAGTTATCAGAAAGGGAATAAATCCAGGATTTGGGATTTTAGGGTTTTGCAAAAGGAAAATCAAATCAAATCTGATTTTTGAACTTTGATCAAAGCAACAAACATCAGGGCACTAAATTTGAACAAGAATTACATAGAACTAGGCACAGAGGTGAAATTACCATTTTGCCCCTATAGGAAGAAGTGGGCTAATAAGGGTTTTGCAATAGAGGTACATCACATAAAATGATACACTAAGCAAATGCATACACATGAATTCATGATCAAGATGATTAATGATGCTAATGATGATATGTCAAGTTAATTACATGCTTAAACACCAGAGGTGTTACATCATGCTTCACGTTTGCAATCTCCATCTCCAGACCCTCGCACAAAGCGCACCTAGCCACACAAGTGCTACCTGAGTTGGCCTCTTCAAGAGACACAATCTTGGCATTCTTCTCTGCCAACTCAGTTTGCAAGGCAGGATAGGTCTGCGCGCACCACCCAACAGAGAAGGTCTAGCCTTCAGCTCATCCAGCTCTCCAACCAACGCAGCATACTTTCCTCTTCTCAAAGGGAGAAGGTCAGTCATGTGCGTCGTGCACGACTCACACCAGCCTCCCCCTTTCCGACACGACCACGTTTGGACCAGCGAAATCAAGCTCCTTCACCGTATCCTCCCACTTCTGCCTAAACTCCTTGCGCTCTCTAGCGGCTCGCCTAAGCAATTTATCTTGACTAAGGAGGGCAGCAGTAAGTTCTCAACTTCGGAAGAAAGCTCGTCGTAGGTGAGAGATACCTGGGAGGTGTCGTCGTCGTCGTCGTTCCGAGGGGTGTGCTCCAGCTCGCCTCCGACCTCGTCACCGAGCGCCATGGTGCAGAGGCCTGCATCGTCGGCGAAGAAGCAGAGACCATTCAACTGGTCCTCGACCCTCTTCTTCTTCTCGGACTCGTCATCGCTCGAGGAAGCGGAGTCGACATCCGAGCCATCGACGTCGCTGAGCGTGGCGAAGAACGCGCGCTGCTCGGCCTGGGCCTTCTCCAAGTACTTCTTCTTGATGTACACCTTGTTGAAGCCACCCCTCTTCTTGCGCCTCGGAGGGACATACTTCTCCTTACGCTTTCCGAAGTCGTACTTGTGCCCATGATCGCCCTTCCCCGAATGCTTGTTCTTCTTGGGGCAGTTGGCGATGAAGTGGTCGGGGTCGCCGCACTCATAGCACCCTGAGCGTCCTCCTCCGCGGCGACGGTTCATGCGGTTGTTGTGAAACCGCGAGAACCGGTTGGCAAGCAGAGCCAACTCGTCGTCTTCCAAAGACTCCAGCTGGTCCTCTGTAACAGAAAAGAGAGAGGACAGTGCAAAACTAGCAGAGGAGTTAGGAGAAGAGCCAGAAACCAAAGCCATAGTCGGGCCAGAAGGGTTCGCATAAGAAGCCCTCGACATGGCGTCAATCTCACTGGACTTGAGCTTACTGAAGAGCTCGTCGCAGGTGAGGGTCTCATAGTTAGGCGATTCGATGATCGCCTGAACCTTGGAATCCCACACCGACCGGTCAAGAGTGTGCAGAAGCTTCAAAGCACGCTCATGATCGTCAAAAGGCAACTGCTCCTTGTTAGCCCTCATCCTGTTGACAATCACCTGAAAGCGAGCGAATACACTTTCTATGCTCTCACCAGGTTGATGTCGAAAGTTCTCATACTCTCGCTTGAACGACTCGTAGAGTCGGGTTTTGACTTGAGAGGTGCCCTCATGAAAACGCATGAGGGTATCCCAGATCTCCCGAGCCGTAGCGAGGTGAGAAACGCGATCAAACTCACCCATGCTCAGACAAGAAAAGAGAGCATTACGTGCTCGGCTATTGGCATCGTGCTCATCGATCTGTTGCTGTGTGACACGAGCAGCCAAGACCACGTAATCAGTAGAGTTGCAAATATCCCAAATCGAAGCACCCAAACTCTGCAGATAGGCCGACATGCGTATCTTCCAGTACGCATAGTTCGTCCCATCGAAAAACGGCGGTTTGCCCACGCTGCGATCCATGTCGCCTTCGGTGGATCTGGAACCGGCTAAGGTGGAAGATCCTTAACCCGCCGATACCAATTGAAGGACCGAAAGTGTCAAACCAAGGCGACCAGAGGGGGGGTGAATGGGAGCCTCAAAAATTTCTTCTCAAAAACTTCGGCCTCAGTCCCAACGAAATCAACCCCCAAAAGCTTTGTTCTCAGAAGCGATGCCCATGACCCTTTGGAAGGAGGGTAGATGATCCCAAAGATCACAGCGAGGCAACACTGAGCAGAGAACACGGAAGAAACCGGCAGAAGACAGAGCGACAAGGCCTCGGGGCCAAAACTCCGATTCGCCCGAGGCTCAAGAGAGGCCTAACGGAAAAACTCCGTCTCGCCCGAGGCTGGAGGGAGGACTCAGAGAAAAAACTCCGCCTCGCCCGAGGCTTGAGGGAGGCCTCGGGAAAATCCGAGGCTCGAGAGAGGTCTCGAAAAGGGGCCAAGGGGAAAACTTCGGTTCGCCCGAGGCTTGAGAGAGAGGGGCCTCGGAAAACTCCGATTCGTCCAAGGGGAGGCCTCGGCTCGCTTGAGGGCACCGTTCGAGGGTGAACCTCGGCACGCTCCGATTCGCCCGAGCCTACTGCGAACTGTTCCCCGCAGAAGCTCGGTCCTGGGTGTGTTCTCCCGAAAAGCAAATCTCTCCAAAAATCGATCAAATCACAATCCCAAGTTTCCAAATTTGGAGAAAAAGATCACAGGGTAGTTAGGAGACTATCCCAAGAAATCATCCTCTCAAAACAACCAAAACACCGGGAAATCAAAAAGGGAAAGTGGATGAACGAAAAAAGTGCACAAAACGAAATCGTCCCGATCTACTCGATCATGAGGAGTTAGATGAATTCCTTTGGTCAAAATGACCTCCTCAATGATTCGAACAAACTGATTCAAACGGATTTCACAAAGACACACTGGAGAGGGAGATTGACCGATGGTAAAGCCGAAGGGAACAAAGAACGCAACGAACACAGACCGAAACAACCAAAGCGCGAACCACGATTCGAACGAACACTGCGTCGGACACGGACCAAAACGCGAACCGGAAACGAGCGGTACTTGCAACAGTGAGTGATTCGGCCTCACTTCCTCAACAGTACACAGAGAACAAGTTTCCCTGTGGATCTTAGCTAGCTACAGCAGAGGTATAGAAGTTCAGGAAAACCTAGAAGGCAAAGGCAAAATGGCTAAAGACTGAGATGGCTAAGATGGGGGAAAGGGGTGTCTCCCCTGACTACTTATCCTATTCTAGACTAAGTCTATTTCCTACTCTACCCTCTCTAAACTAATTACAGAGCGAACCAGCTAAACCCTAAAGGTTATTCTGGACCAACTCGAAGTAGTAGGTGAATCCGACGGCCACGCCCGCACAAGTCGTCCGCGTTGCCTCCACGCAACCTTCCGATTGCCGCCACGTGCCGTCCTCGCTCTGCACCCCCGGTTTTGTGGCCCAAACCGGGAAACCAGCCTTTTCCAGCTATCCCCCGGTTTTGAGGCCAAAACGGGAAACCAGCCCACCAGCCTGAGTTTTGTGGCCCAAACTCAGAAACCCGCAGCGCCCGAGTTTTGTGGCCAAACTCGGAAACCCTCAGCACCCAGGTTTTGAGGCCCAAACCTGGAAACCGTCCACGGTGGTTTTTCGCTGGCTCAGCCACCAAACCGAAGCTGTAGAGGGGATGCACCACCTGTGCACCCCGTCCACCGACACGTGTCCCCAGGTCCTCGACCCGAGCAACACCGTGCCCCGCAAGTCTTCGCTCGTCGCTATCCCAGGCTGCCAGCCACTACAGCTGATCTTCAGGCACTCTGGTCCCTCAGTCCAAGCCTCTCGTCCGCCCTTCACCGCTCGGTACATCGGCATGACACGTCCGTCGCACGGCACGCCCATCCTTCACCGCACCCGGTTCGTCAGCACGGCACGACTCAACTTGACCTTCACCTTGCCCTCGATCACTGTCTCCGTGCTCGACACCTGCACAACACAAGCCAAAGAACATGCGATCAAACCTGTTGACAATCACTCATCACTCAGAGACTCGGCATACACCCATGTATCCGCAGTATTGAGTATAGATCTAGTGGAACTCTTATCATAATCATACATGTGTGTGTCATAGTTATAGATGTTTATCTCCTACTAGTTAACTCATGATATGAAAGGCTCCGTTATAAATAACGATACCTTGGAAACTCTTTCCTTGGTGAAATGCTACAGCGAATGTATTTTATCTTTGCGCTTGCAGATAATCTCATTTCATATTTTATAAGGGCAAGATCATAAATACAATCCACATCTCTAGTGTCGCTGCTAGTGGTGACAGCCTAGCGTTAAAATAATGTTGTTAGATTTGTCTACCTGCATTTCTGGCATCGTTATTTGAAGTGATTGTTGACACTCCTTAATGGAATCACTCTAAGATAGACTTCATAAACAACAACCTAGTGAAGGCACTAAGAAGTGTACGGGACACTACTAGCATCACTTAACGTCAAGTTGTCATCCCCAACATGAAACTAGCAATGTGATTATATCATAGCACTGACTCTAAAGATAAATATTTACCCGCAAGCGCACAGATAAATACACCCGTCGTAGCAGCATTTTACCTAGAGATGTTCTAAGTATCGTTATTTATATTTAGCACTAGGAATGAAGTGAGATAAATAAGGACAAGAGCTACTCTACACATGTGATAGGAGAATTGAGAACAAAGTAAGAACACACTCCTTTATCCTAACAGGGATCAGTCACAATAATGAGGTACACTATAAATGATAAAAGATCAATCTATGATAGTCCTTAGAGCATTTCAACTTAGACAAGGCATGCAGATTAGAATATACATTATAAAGAAGTATTCCTAAGTTATTCTAATTATAAGTCATAATATACTTTGATTAGTGCAATTATATTTGGCAATCATTGGCTAGGTTATCCCATATTCATATTCAAGAGGCAACTCTATGGTAAAGGTGCCAAACAGAGTAACCCCTAAACCATGAGTTAACTGAGCCATACGATTCCTATATTCGGGGGGTGGAATACAAAGGACTCAACAGGCCTGTCACACCCGTGATCTACCCACTCTACCCGGAACATAGGGAGCATTCGCAGATAAATAGTGTATAGGCACTACACTACACAACATTTATCACCCACCCATTGTACTTTAAGATGAGCGCTATACGAACATGAGTATAAACATGATGATAATCTATCTATGCCAAATATATAATCAAAGCATACTACAAGTAGTATAATTAAGAATATAGTAATTAATGTCTTAGTCATATCAATTATATCTAATTATTATGAACTAGACTATGAACTAGCACACAATGATGAACAGTATGATGAACTAGAACACATAGATGAACTAGAGTATGAACTAGAACACGAACTAGAACTAGATTAAGAACTAGAAGATGGACTAGAACTAGAAGATGAACTAGAACATGAACAATGAAGAACAATGAAGAACTAGAAGCATTATGAACTAGAAACATAATTAGATCCATAATGTTGATACAAGAGAGAAGATTTTGGGTTTACCGAGCCTTCTCGCGACTAGATCCAGAATCCAAGCGAAGCTTGCCTCTTCTAATTCTAATTATATCTAGCTATGCCTAAGTTGATGTGGCTCTAAGGAAATTAGGGTTTCTGATTGATCCTCCTCCTCTTCTAATGACTTGAGATCTGATGATGATGGAGAGGGGGGTCTGGGGTCTGGTTATATAGCCCTGGGCGAGGAAACGTGGCCCGTGGATCAAACCGACTTCACGTAGGGTGGAGATGCATCCTCATAGGCGGTGAAAGAAGGTTCCAGAAGATGAAGGCCATCGGGCCCACACCTGGCGGCCTCTTGGGGTGCCCCGCCTTGTGGTGTCCTCTGGTGTCCTCTAGGTCCTTCTGGAGTATTCCTGACGTGCCGGTTCCGTAATCTTCCGTCGCTTTCCTTCTAAGAGAAGTAATCAATGCTGATTTTCCTGTTTAGTCCCTGCAGAATCACAATTCACCAAAACTCGTGGAATATTGTTAATTAAAACCCTAAACCTTTATTGGTGATTGAATTCATGCCGTTTTTATATTTATTTATCCTTTAGATTTCAAGAATCGCACACTCAAGACTCGTGTACACCCATAGTCACCATATGAGTACGAGTATGCACCTGCTGCCCCAAAGAAGAAGAAGAAGAATAGAAGGAGGAGGAACAAGATGAAGCCACAAGAACAAGAACCAGTATGGATGGTCAACACTGTTGAACCACCAAAAGACACCACTCAACCTCCACTACGCCTTGAGAAGTTGTACGATCCAGGAGTACCTGCCATTGACTGCATGATCAAGGTGAGTACCTTCTACAAAACATTTTGCGACATCGGCTCGAGTGTCAACATCATGTCTACGGTAACGTATAAACATTTATTTCGTGATGCACCACTGAAACCAACATACTTGCAGGTAAAGCTAGCAGACCAAACATTCCGATTTCTGGAAGAAATGGTGGAAGACGTTGTAGTCATAATTAGAGGTCATGAAGTCCTCACAGACTTCTTAGTTCTCGACATGGGAGAAGACGATGATGTCCACCTCATCCTAGGAAGACCGTTCCTTTACACTACGAGTGCAATCATCTACATGAAGCAAGAGGAGATCCATTTTCACTTTCCTAGAGAGAAGGTACGATGCTACTTCATCAACTACATACCTAATGAAGCACCTAAGAAGAGTAGAAGTAAAAGACACCGCTCTCAACGCCAAAGAAGACAAGCCATCAAGAATGGAGAGGCCGATCACAGAGAAGAAGCTAGTGACACTATCCCAGAAAGGAAAGAAGAAGAGACATCTCAAGATAGCGAACAACAGGAAGTAAAGACTCAGATCAAGAAAGTATGGAAGAAAAAGACAGCGCCTAAAGAGGAACAATCAGAAACAACTTTCCAAACGTCTAACACACCTTGGGAGATCTGAACCAAGGGAATGTCCCGTTCGTCGGACCTAAATATCCGAACCTTCATCAAAAGGTAAAATCGATAGTTATCCTCATATTTACATTTCTGTATATTTCTCATATTTAATTCTTAGACATTTACTACATCATCATATTTAATATTGCATCATCTATAAGCATTTTAATTTCTGCATTGCATTAGAAAAAGAAAATAAAAATAATCATATTGCATTATCACATTGCATTTCAAAAGAAAAACTCTTTAAGCACCATGTGAATAATTCAATTGTTTACTGTGGGGGCACAAAGAAATGTTTGTTACTTTTTGCATCTGCATATAAAATATAAAAATCCAAAATATATATATTATTAAACTCTTGTTGAATCATGCTTGCTTAAACATCTATAAGGCTCGATAAGACATAAATGGTTTTACCACTAACGCTTAATCAATTCCACGAGCTTTGTTGTCTATTTAAGTTTAGCAGGAATCAATAAGAAGGCTAGATAACTTCATCCACTCTGGAGAGACGAGACAACAACCTTCCATAAGGACCAGAGGAGTGAAGTACATCGATGCTACCAAAAGAACGAACACACAAGCATCTAGCTTGGGGGAAAAGGCTCCCCCGTTATCCGAGTAAGGTAATATATATATTTTTGAATTTCATAAAAAATAGAAAACATCAAAAATATGTGAGCACATGAAGGCTCACTCTTAAAAACAAAAACCCCAAAAATATGTGAGCACATGAAGGTACACCCTTAAAAAGAAAAAAGAACAAAAATATTCGGGCACATGAAGGCTCGACGCTATCGAAGGGATTAGCTTGGGGGAGACGCACCTCCGTTATCTTTGCTATTAAGGTATGTTATTAAGGTATGTTACTACTGCTATTATTATTACTATTATTACTATTACTATTATTACTATTATTAGTCTTTATATATCATTAGTCTTATTAGTCTATTATATATTAGAGTGTGTGTGAGTCAATAAAAAGAACAATGATGATCTAGAATAAAGCTTGCCCTGAAATAATTGAGCTCTAGGATAATAAAATTAATTTAGATGGAAATGATGAATAGTTGCTCTGCCGTAATTCTTTTCAAGTGCCTAGTGTTCAGTCTTGAATTTTCCCGAGTTTTGGATGAGATTGTTTTAACATGAAAATTTACTTTGAATCTGAGACTTGTGGGTTGCAAAAGTTTTGACCTAAGTCTAGGTGTTTGATGAGTATGATATGAAAAGGTTGAACTGCTATTATCTTGTTCCTAGTGATACTTGAGTTCTGAAGATTTATCTTTTGAAAACTTAAAATTGCTACATGATGAGATCCTCTATGATGAGTGTTTGAAATTCCTACCACAACCTGATATACATGCCTGATAGACTAGGAAGTCCACTCTTTATATTTACTGCTTGCATATGCATTGAGTATTGTCAAATCGTGTTGACCCTTAGAGACTCGTCATATAGTTAAAATCAAGATCACGTACACACCACCCATATATGCTGCTCCTACACTGGGGGTACGCAACAACATGCCTTCCATTTAGATCCACTAAAAAATATTTCACTTCTACACTGGGAGTGAACAGCCAAAAATATTTCCCTTCATCCATATGACCTTTTTATGCCTTCATTGCCATTCATAAATGCTCCAATTTATCATTACTATCTCTTCAAATATTATGCTGCAAAAAGATACATGGGTTATGCAAAAGTTATCTAAAAAAGAGAGAAAAAAATGGACAAGTATCCAACAGCAGAATTAGGGGTGCTTCGACGCCCACCTTAAAAAAGAAGAGAGAGATGATAGCCCATGTTGTCTCTAGCAGAAGTTATACTAGAGAGAAGTATCTACGAGTAAAGTAAGCAAAGGTCTACACCCATCATCCATCATTATGTTTACATCATCATCACTGTGTTTTCACCCTCACACTTGTTTACCACCACTGTTCCACCATACACATCTATTCCACATATAGGTCCACACACATGCACATCTTGATTTGATTGTATGCCAAGTTTCTCTGGATCCATGCTTTGACTTTGTAATATATGCTATGTAAGTATGTACAGGTTATCTCCCACCTATGAACTCCACAAAAAGCTTATTGTTATATAGGTGAGAGAAGGCGCAATATCCACTGCCTTGGAGAGAATCCGCAAATACCACAAATGATAGACTTGAAAGGATCATATGAAGGAATCTCTGAGTTTTATTTTGAAAATCATACAAAACTCCAGAGTAAAGGTAGATCAAAGAACCTGAGATATAGTGTTTAACTTGATCGTTCTACTTTTCAAATTGCTCAAGACCCATGTGAAAGCTACAAGCACCACAATTGAAGGTAAGAGGTAAGTTTGAAAGTTGAAATGATTGATTCTAATTCGGAGGAAAATTTTTGTTTAAACACGTGTACTTTTGAGGCGTGAAAGCATAATAGCAACTCCTGATCCATTGTAATATATCATCTAAATGATTGCTAAGGGACTAGCAAAGGTTAAGGTTGGGAGAACTTGTTGACGGTAGATAACTCTTATTTTAAACGGTGAACTAACCTCATAAATGACCTGCAATGATCCAAAGAGTGTAGCTATAGGGTTTGATTCTAACGAGTTCCACGAGTTGTGTAGTTCTCACTTGTTTTGCAGGATATTCAATATTTGCGGATACATGGGTGTATGCCGGATCTTGAGTGATGAGTGATTGTCAACTGGGATGATGCGCATGTTCTTTGGCTTGTGTTGTGTAGGTGCCGAGCACGGATATAGTGATCGAAGGCAAGGTGAAGGTCAAGTAGAGATGTGCCGTACCAATGGACCAGGAGCGGTGAAGGGCGGACGTGAGGCTTGGACTGAGGGACCGGTGGTCTGAGGATCAGCTGTGGTGGCTGACAGCCTGGGACAGCGACGAGCGAAGACTTGCGGGGCATAGTGTTGCTCGGGTCGAGGACCTGGGGACATGTGTTGGTGGACGGGCGGTGCATCTCCTCTACATCGTCGGTTTGGTGGTTGAGCCACAGAAAAACCACCGGTGGACGATTTCCAGGTTTGGGCACAAAAACTTGGGTGCTGCGTGTTTGCCGAGTTTGGGCCACAAAACTCGGGCTGAGGATGGTTTCCAGGTTTGGGCCTCAAAACCTGGGCGCTGGCAGGTTTCTGAGTTTGGGCCACAAAACTCAGGCTATGGACGGCTGGTTTCCCGGTTTGGGCCTCAAAACCGGGGGTTGGTCAGGTTTGGTCCGGGTTTGCGTGTGGGTCGGAGGTGGGAGGAGGAGGAGGAGGAGCATGACGTAGAGCGGCGGTGGCATGTGGCGGCAATCAGTGAGGTTGCGTCGAGGCAACGCTACTAGTTGTGCGGGCGTGGCCGTCGGATTAGCATCTACTTCAAGTTGGTCCAGAATAACCTTAGGGTTCAGCTGGTTCGCTCTGTAATTAAGTAGGGGTAGAGTGGGAATTAGAATTAGGATAAGTAGGGGGAGACACTGAAGGACCGAGAAGCACTCAGAAAGCGACCAGAGGGGGGGTGAATGGGAGCTTCAAATTTTCCTTACGGAAACTAGTAGCCACTGTCCCAAGAATAAACCCTAGAGCTTGCAAATGTCCATGACCCTAGATGTAGGGTGGATGCTTCCAAGAAACACAACGGGACACTAGACAACTCTAGAAAGCCAACGCAAAAGACAGAAATCAATTCCGTCAACGAACGAGCGAACCGCGGACAAAACCGTGTGAAAACAGTAGCATCGGATGCTGCCTGCGTCCGATGCCAGACCACCGGACGCGTCCGATGCGAAAACTGCCTCTCGGGAACCTTACTGTTCCACCATCGGACGCTGTGAACAGTGAACAACCAGCGTCCGATGCTTTGGCTCCGGCGCGTCCGATGGCCAACGGACGCGTCCGATGCCTAGCGTCCGATGCCACTACAAACGCTCAGAAAGTGACACGCGTCACCGGAGCGTCCGACGCTTAGAACCCTAGCGTCCGATGCTCCCATGTCAGCGTCCGATGCCCCCGAAAACTGTGCGGTTCTTTGATGATTCAACCCGATTTCCTCCGAATCAAAAGCTCTAGGCCGGGGATTCGATCTGAGGGGTCACAAGGATGTTAGTGAGCTATCTCTAAGAGATCATGGCTCGAACCTAACTCCAAATCGGTGAATCAAGAAATTTCGGGACAAGGAAGCAAAAACACGATCCAAAACAAAAATCGATCGATCTCCTAGACCGTGAGGTTAGAGGTTAATTCCTTCGGTGGAAAGAAGTGCCTCATGATCTAGAACAACTTGGTTCAAACGGTTTTGCAAAAGATGAACCAACCAAAGAGATCAAGCGACGGGAAGAACGTGGAGAAAAAGGATTCCGCGAAGAACACCAATGAAACGCGAATCACAACCACGATCTTGCAGCCGAAGCGCAAACACATGCTACGACAAGGAGGTTACGGCCTCCTTTCCTCAAAATCACCAGAACACAGAGTCAAGTTTCTCTGCGGATCTCAGCAAGCTACAGCAGGGGATGGGGAGAGCAAGAAACCCTAAGTGTGAAAGAGCAAATGACTGAGATACGGGAGGAGGGTGTCTCCCCTGACTACTTATCCTATTCTAGACTAAGTCTATTTCCTACTCTACCCCTCTCTATTCTAATTACAGAGCGAACCAACTAAACCCTAAGGTTATTCTGGACCAACTCAAGTGGTAGGTAGATCTGACGGCCACGCCCGCACAAGTCGTCCGCGTTGCCTTCACGCAACCTTCCGATTGCCGCCACGTGCCGCCCTCGCTCTGCACCCCCGGTTTTGTGGCCCAAACCGGGAAACCAGCCTTTTCCAGCCAACCCCCGATTTTGAGGCCCAAACCGGGAAACCAGCCCATCAGCCTCTAAGTTTTGAGGCCAAACTCAGCAAACCCTCAGCGCCCAGGTTTTGAGGCCCAAACCTGGAAACCGTCCTTAGCCCGAGTTTTGTGGCCAAACTCGGAAACCCTCAGCCTGAGTTTTGTGGCCAAACTCGGAAACCGTCCACGCCCAGGTTTTGAGGCCCAAACCTGGAAACCGTCCATCGATGGTTTTTCCCTGGCTCTACCACCAAACCGAAGTTGTAGAGGGGATGCACCGCCCGTGCACCCCGTCCACCGACACGTGTCCCCAGGTCCTCGACCCGAGCAACACCGTGCCCCGCAAGTCTCCGCTCCTCGCTGTCCCAGGCTGCCAGCCACCACAGCTGATCCTCAGGCACTCCGGTCCCTCAGTCCAAGCCTCACGTCCGCCCTTCACTGCTCGATCCATCGGCATGGCACGTCCGCCGCACGGCACGCCCATCCTTCATCGCACCCAGTCCATCGGCACGGCACGTCTCAACTTGACCTTCACCTTGCCCTCGATCACTGTCTCCGTGCTCGACACCTGCACAACACAAGCCAGAGAACATGCGATCAAACCCGTTGACAATCACTCAGAGACTCGGCATACACCCATGTATCCGCAGACACCCACCTCTCAAACAATCTCAGTCATTTGCTATTCTCCACTTAGGGTTTTTATCCTGCTCTCCCAATCCCTGCTATAGCTACTGAGATCCGCAGAGAACCATACCTCTGTGTCCATGAGATTTTGAGGAAGTGAGACTGTAATCTCACTATTGTAGCGTGTGGTAGCCACACAGTTGCAATTCGTGGTTGTGATTCGTGTTTTGGTGTTGTTCTTCGCGGGTTGCTTTTCTCCATGATTTTCTCGGTGATCGATCTCTCTACTCGTTGCATCTTTTGCGATTCCATTTGAACAGAGTTGTTCTAGATTGTGAGTCACATCTTTCCACCGAAGGATTTCATCTCTAACCTCACGAGCTAGTAGATTGGTCGATTTTCGTTTCGGATCGGTTCTTGACTCCCTTGTCCCGAATTCTTCTAATTCACCGATTTGGAGTTAGGTTCGAGCCATGATCTCTTTGGGATAGCTCACTAACCTCCTAGGAACTCCTCATACCAAGTCTAAGCCTTAGAGCTATTGATTCGGAGGAGATCGAGTTGAATCCGCGGAAGAACTGTGCTGTATCGGGGGCATCGGACGCTCTGTTCGTGATCATCGAACGCTGAGTTCATACCATCTGACGCGTCCGGTGCCACGTGTCACGTGTCAGTTTCTGACATTTTGAAGGAGCATCGGATGCTCCGTTGACCATCGGACGCGTCCGGAGGGAAAGCATCGGACGCTAAAAATTCACTGTAGCCAGCGTCCGATGGCAGTCCAGTAAGGTTCCAGATAGGGTCTTTTCGCATCGGACGCGTCCGGTGCCTGAGCGTCCGATGCAGGGTGTTCTGCACTGTTTCGTCTGCAGTTTGTTCGTGCGATCTCGGATTTGGTTTTGGGTTTTTGTGTTGGGTTCTAGAGTCGTATAGTGTCCCGCTGTGCTTCTTGGAAGCATCCATGCTACATCTAGGGTCGTGGACTCTATCGAGCTCTAGGTTTGCTTTTAGGGTGATTCTCGGGACAGTGGCCACAAGTTTCTGAAAAGAAATTTGAAGCTCCCCTTCAACACCCCTCTGGTCGCTTTCTGGTAGCACCTTCGGTCCTTCAATATTTCATCATAAGAAAGTATCTCAAGTGGAGAATCAGAGCACACCATTGTGACGAGCTCGTTGCGACGATCGCAACGGATATATCACTTGCCATATTTGGAGCCGTGGAGCGAAAGTCCTTGATGAATACGACCAGGAAGACTGATCTGGAACCCTCTAGAAGCATTATCCATACAAAGATCAGGGGTGTAACAGACAAGATTCCAACAGCTACAGAATACCAGAATTATCCAGGGACCAGACAGGAAGAAGACGACAAGGAATCCATCCACGCCACGACTCGTTGCGTAAACCAACCGAACAAGGACTCAAGACAAAGAAGGAAGGTTCGAGAAGACTTCTCGACGAAGCAACCACCTGGGGGCTGCCAGGCCGGCCTGGGTCGGCCTCCTCTATGGCCCGTCTTCGTGGAGCGTGAGCTAATCGACCTCTTCGATGTATCTCGACCATTGTTCATGGTCGGTTTGATCCGAGAGCTGCGGTTCATCCCACCGGGCTATATAAGAAACCCCAGACCCCTCAGCATCTCATCCAATCTTAGTCTTAGATCATTGATCAATCAATTAGAGTAGAGGTAGCCTAGGCAACCAGGAGCTCCACCATCCAAGGGCGTAGATAGAATAGAATTTGAAGAGTCGAGGAAGCTCGGATTCCGGATCTAGTCAAGAGGAGCTAGGTAATTAGCCTTGTCTTCTCTCTTGTATCAATATTATTATTCTAATTGTTCTTCTAATTGTCATTGTGTTCTAGTTCATCTTCTAATCTCTCTAGTTCATCTCTGTATTCTAATCTAGTTCTAATTTTCTCTCTAGTTCATCTATGTGTTCTAATCTACTTCTAATTGTTCATCTAGTTCTTATTCATCTTCTAGTTTGTGTTCTAGTTGATACATGTCATGACTTGTTACTATTTCATGTTCATAATTATAATGTGCATCGTCTACTTTGATTATATGTCTAGCATAGCTAGGGTATCTCTATTTTTATGCTCTTGTTCATATAGCGCTCATTTTGTCGATCGCGGGGTGAGTGGTCAACATTGTGTAAGTGTGGTGCTTATACGTTGTTTACCTGTGAATGCACCCTATATTCCGGGCCAGCAAGTGGTAGATCACAAGGGTGACTCTTATAGCCTCGTTGAGTCCTTTGTAGTCCACTCCCCGAATATAGGACAAGTAAGACCTAGTCACCCGAAGGGGATAGACTCTGGATCTGATCCTCCATGCGTGATGTCTTCTGCGTATAAATATAAGTTATTCTAACCATGATTGCTAAACATAATTGCACTAATTGATGTAGTCTATGACCTATAGTGAGAACCATATTAGGAAGTTAATCTGTCTCTTTCTAGATTTGGCTACGATCCGACCTTGGGTGGGAATGCTCTGTTGGAACTCTTTTATGGTTTACTATATTCTAATAAATTTATCTTATTTATTATTTATGATTGATTCCTGTGTTGAGTATAGATCTAGTGGAACTCTTATCATAATCATACATGTGTGTGTCATAGTTATAGATGTTTATCTCTTACTAGTTAAATCATGATATGATAGGTTCCGTTATAAATAACGATACCTTGGAAACTCTTTCCTTGTGAAATGCTACAGCGGATGTATTTTATCTATGCGCTTGCGGATAATCTCATTTCATATTTTATAAGGGCAAGATCATAAATAAAATCTACGTCTCTAGTGTCGCTGCTAGTGGTGATAGCCTAGCGTTAAAGGTAATGTTGTTAGATTTGTCTACCTGCATTTCCGGCGCCGTTATCTGAAGTGATGTTAAGAGATGTCAACAGTGACGCAAAGGTAGCAGATCTGGACGGAGAGGCAGCATATCTGGTACCGCTCCACCGGAAACGAGGAAGACGAGGAAGAAGACCCTCGCCGCCCGGAGTCCCAGTAGCGATGGCGAAGCGGCGCCGAACCCTACCAGATCCGGCCCTCGGGGATGGAGGGGAAACCCACTGCGTCACCAGGACACCACCGCACCACGCCGCCGGTCTCTCACGGGGGATGGTGGAAATGGAAGAGGATGCAAACGACCGGAGGTAGGGAAGGGGAAGGCCGCCTTATAAAGGCGATGGAAATCACCTCTGAACAAGCGCGCGGAGGTTTCAGGGTTCCCGCGTGAGCCAGGGAGGCGGCGGTGGGAGACGCCAAAATCGCTCGCGCGTGCGCCGCCCGCAGCCGTGCCCTAGAAAAACGATGGGCGAGAGCTTCACTCGGGAGCCAGGCCGAGAGGGCCTTTTGCCTCTCGAGGGCCTGTCCGGGTGGTGGGCCCCTGTTGGTATAAATTAACGCACACTCTACTTTATCCGCAAGCGCACAGATAAAATCTACCAATGTAGCACTTCACCGGAGTAAACCAGTTTTAATATCGAACCCAAAGGAACGGATAGTGTTAAGCTTTTAAGTCTAACCCTGAGTAGCTAACAAGGACAGAGAAGCTAGAAGTATAGAAGGGATCACTAGGGCTGTCTAAATCCAATTTAAGAGTGATATGTTTATATTATTCTTAGTGGGGAAGTTGCCATAAAAGGTCACAAACAGAGTATGAGTCTTTTATGCAAATGTATAATCCTACCGAGCCTACACACGAGTAAGTGGACTATAGAAGAATCGACAAGGCTATAAGAGTCACCCTTGCGAACAACCACTATTACCGGCATTATAGGAGGCAATTATGAGCTATCAAGTCTAAGCACCACGCTTACACCATCCAACTACTCTAATTCCAGAGCAACTTAGAATTAAAGTACTCAAAAGAGAGTCATAAACCTTAAGAATAATAAGAACAATGGCTCAAACTTAAATATATACGTTGATTACTGAAACAATCGCTGAAGCAAGTTGAAGATAAACTTGAGTCCGCAGGTACAAGATGAAGAAGTGGATCCGACAGGCCGGAGCTCCTTCTTGATCTCTTCCTCTCTCTCTCTCTCTTCTAGTTCTAGTATAAGACTAGGTTCTAATCCTAAACTAGAGGAGTAACTAGTCTTCTAATTGGAAGCTGGCTCTTGAAGTCTCTTCTAGGGTTTCTGAATGAGGCGTAGACTTTTCTGAAGAGGGACCTTCTGTCCTCCCTGGGGTCTGGGGGTCTGTTTATATAGCCCTGAGGGATCAACCACGACCGTTGGATCAAACCGACTTCACGTAGGGCTGAGATTGATCCTCAAAGGCGGTAGAGGAAGGTTCCAGAAGGGCGAGGCCGCCGGCGCCCTGGGCCGACCGACCGGTGGGTCCACCAGACCGGTTGGTCCCACCTGTCGGGGTCTCGCGGTGCCTCGCCTCGTGGAGTCTTCAGGTGTTCTCTAGAGTCTTCTGGAGTATTCCTGACTTGGCGGTTGCACCATCTCACGTCGGTTTCCTTCTAGGGGAAGCAATTGAGGGCTGTTTTCCTGTTTAATCCCTCTGTTGACGTTTGTTAGTGCAAATAGAATATGAAAGATTCCGCAAGCGCACAGAACACCATTGTAGCATTTTACCAGGAGTATTCCAGGATCGTTATTTATATTTTACCACAGGGAAGCAAGGGTCAAGAATCTGATAACTCACTATCATGCATCTACTAACTTAGAGTACTAATTAGACTAAAGCAGGAGTAATTGATATATGATATATGATAACGAAAGCACATCAAAGAGAATTCATGATAAATGTATAGATAACTATAGTGGGAGGACAACGGGAAAGATCAAGGTTCCTATGTTCTTCTCTATACTTGGGTTCTAAGGTAACAAAGATGAAAAGATATAACAGTTATAAACATTGGCACTTTGGAGCAATAGTACCTTTCTGACTCTCGAATAAGACTGGGAAGAAAGTAGTCAGGGGAAGGCTGCCAAAAGCTCTACGAAAACATCAATCCGAACATGGTGGACTACGAAGGCCTAACAGAGCTGCCACCCCTGGGGCTACCACAACTATTCCGTGGGATTGAGCGCAACCTCAGGTAACCTATAGACTAAACACCATGTCTAATCTATCGATTACTACTCTAATTAGCTAGCATAACTAGAGCACTCAATACGAGCAAAGATCCCATGCCAAGATATAACAACTATACTAATCATATAATAAAGCATAAAGTAAATAGAGAAGATAAATATATTAAAGCATAAGTCTTACAAAGAAAAGATACAAAACATACCAAAACTCTGAAGACTCCTCCGAACCGGAGCGCAGCTCCGCTCTCCCTAACTCCCGACTAAAGCTGAGCTATTACATTGGAAAATCTAAACCTAATTCTCTAGGGAGGAGAGGTTGTCCTTCGAGGGACGCCTCTACAAAGACTCCCAGATGATGATCGTCTAGCCTCAGGGGGGTCCTGGGTTTATTATATAGGGGCTCCTGGCCTCCCCTCCACTTTGGGAAAGCGATGTGGTACTAAATCCTTCGTCATATGCACTTGGGCCTAAATGGGCCAAAACGCGTTGGTGAGGTCGGTTGGAGTGCGTCACGCGAAGGGGGGCGAACTTGGGCCCTGTAGCGGACCGGTCGGCCCAGGAGGGAGACCGACCGGTCTGTCTCTATGACAGGTGGGTCCCACCTTCCATGGGTCGCCTTCTCGTGTCTTCTGGAATGTTCCGGAATGTTCTAGAATCTCCCAAGTCGTATCCATCGAGGACTCTCACTCTAGGACTCCAAATATAGCAAATCATATGTCCATTTCGATCGTCTCGACGAGGTCTTTGCAATGGTGTGCTCTGTTTCATCACTTGAGATACTTTTATATGGTAAAAACATGGATGTCCTACAAAACAAGTGAGAGCACCAAAACTCCTGGAACTTGTTAGTTTCAAACCCTACAACTATGCTTTGTGATTCATTTAGTGTCATTTCATGCATTAGTTGATGGTATAATATTGACATTAAGGACCGTCAACACCCTGCAGATTCACAATTCACCAAAACTCGTGGAATTCATTAGTTTTAAACCCTATACTAAGGTGGAGTTTATTTATTTATTTATCCATTTTCATGTTTATTTGACCTTTGATAACAAGAGTTAATTAATGTCAACAAACTCCCCCACACTTAGGCTTTTACTCGTCCTCGATAAAATGTTGGATCATAACTATAGGATAGGATATCAAACACTAGACCTTTCTATTCATACCTGCATTGTGAGATTCAGTGTATTTACCATAAAACTTAAGTAGTGAGAGAGAGAATAGTTGAAACAGATCTCCCTTTTCTTTTAGCACAAGACTTGGATTGAGTTTTGAATTTTTCGAAACAAGTCATAGCTTTCCTCCTTTTGTAGCACTTCAATTCCTTACCAAAGTATTTTATTTATGTGGAGCAGTTCGTCTTACCAAGCCAAAGGAGAAAAAAATACTATACTCTTAGATCAAGATATTAATCTTTTAAACTTTGTCACTCTTGCTGGCATATTGTAATTAGAGGGACCATGGGCTGTCTTCTTTTTTTTCTTTTCTTTTTATCATATTTTTATCATAATACTCTCTCTTTCTTTTTTTCTTGAGGTATGTCGGACACTTGTCCATTTTTCTTTCCTCATTTTTTTCATACTTTTGCATAGCCCATGCCTCTAATACAATACTACTTCGGAAGAGTGAATCTTTCTTCATTTGTAAAGGTCTCGATCTTTAGAGCATAATAAATTTCTCAACAAAGACTGTTTGATAGAAATCAGTATTAAAATAAGTAATTAATGTGATGATTGATTTTATGAATAACTTGGGCTGGCAATTTATTTACTACAAAGGAGAAGTGTTGCTAATCTTTTTAACTTTGCAAGTGAAATTCTCCAATGCTCATACTTCAAGAATTAGGCTCTCATTATTCTTCTATTCTATTCCACAACAATTCTACGTGATATGGGTTTAAAGTTTTTATGAAAGCAAGAGATTTTAGAAAAGGTGTTGTGTGACTCTATACCATGAGCATGTCAAAATAATCTTTCCTTTTTAATCAGAGATTATAGATTGCATGTTATGGACGAGAATATATATTTAATTTGAAACAGAAGCTTAAACATCAAAGAATAGAGTGTAGCGATCGTGTACCGATCCGTGGACGAAGGAGGAGGCCAGGGGTGCCGACCCCTAACCGACCGGTGGGGCCCACCAACCGGTCGGTTGGGCCCAGGGCCGAACCATGGCCCGCTTCGCGGTGTGTGATCTCGGTGACGATGTCTTCTGTTTTCTGCAGTTTTCGCGATCGGGTTTCGGTAATTCTGTCGTCGTCTTCTCCCCCACATTTATTTTCTGTTTTCTGCTAATCACAACATGTGGAGACAAGACACATATCCAAAATAACAAGATAAAAAATAACTCTAACAAAAACTTTATTGATATCATTTAAGGCACCTTTATTACACAATGAACTAACTAATCAAAATTTCTAATAAAGTAAGACTCTGCAAACACGAGTGCCTTATCAATCTACTGACGACTCATCTCTCAATCCTCTCCCTCGAGTAGCTTGCCTAGCGTGGAGGCTACACAAACGACCTAAGCCTTCAAGCTAATATGTTTTGTATAACATACTTATTCAGCACTTCGGTCATCTGTTTTCTAGTCTTAGCTAGAGAAGCGTATCTCTTCTTGAGCTCTAAATTATCCTTCTCAAGGTCCTCAATCCTATCCTCGTGGTGATCTAACTAGGTAGTTCTCTTGCGCTTAGCCTCGGGATTAGGAGTGACGGGCGCCCTCTTCGCAGGCGGAGTAACCTTGATCTGCTTAGGCAGGCCACGAACTCCATCAATGCAAGGACGCAGAGATGTAGTTGTGTACATTATGACCGTGGGATCCCCAAACTTGTTCGTCTTTAGCCCGACGAGTGTCTCATTGGGTTTAGGAGGGAGAAGCTGGAGCGGCTTGGAGACGGAGAATGCCGGGAGATCTCTTGCCGGTACTGCTTGAGCATAGAGAGCTTGTTAACGACGCGACGAGATCTCTCCCGGTGGAATCACATCAAGGGGTGTCGACGAGATGACGGGGGCGATCTCCTTTGGCGGGACGACGACGAGAGCCATCGAATCATCGGCGGGCTCGTTGACGTCGATCCTTCGGTCGGAGGCCATTAGCGCTGCTTGGAGGAGAGCTTTGCTGATGCTGGTATTTTGTGAGGAGGTGCAATGAATCTAGAGATAGGCCTGGGGCTGGTTTTATAGCTGAGGTGGCTTGGAGAGGAGGCTGAATGATAGGCATGATAGGTTCGCTACGGAAGTTATCGATTCTGTGGATCAGGGTACCAGAAAGGATAGGAGGAAGAGTCTGGACACATAACGAAAAAGGCAGACGATGAGGGGAGGCCAGGGCTGACCGGTCGGTCTCCCTAGGGGACCGGTCGGTCCCACCTGGTGGCCCCTCGTGGGTCTGTCGCTCGTGGGGTCTTTAAACTTGATCCTAATCCCAGAAAACATACCCCCGATGCGCGAACTTATCGAAAAATGATGATGGTGTAAATCTATAGGATAATAAAGAATTGGATGACATCCAACTCTTCAGGACTCTTTTCAGGTTCTAGAAAAATCTTAAGACGTTGCCCGTTTACCTTAAATAGCGTACTTTCATCATTTTGAAGTGTAATGGCTCCATGTGATGAAGTGGCTACCACTGTTAAAAGGTCCTTCCCATTTGCTTCGTAGTTTTCATGCCCGAAAGCTTTCCCCTAGAAGTAAAGAGTAGTAGTACCTTGTCTCCTTGAGTGAAGCTCTTCTTCTTGATTCTCTTGTCATACCACCTCTTTGTTCTTTCTTTATAAATCTTCGCATTATGATATGCCCTTTCACACCATTCATCTAGTTCAGAGAGTTGCATTTTCCTTCTAAATCCTGCAGCTTCTAAGTCCATGTTCCACCTCTTGATTACCCAGTGAGCTTTGAATTCTAGCTCCACTGATAAGTGACAAGTCTTCCCATAGATGAGTTGATATGGAGACATTCCCAGTGGTGTTTTGTAGGCAGTACGATAAGCCCACAATGCTTTGGGTAGTTTATCTTTCCATTGTGTTCCCATCTCGTCGACCGTTTTCTGCAGAATATTCTGATTTGCTTGTTCGACGTTTCTGCTTGGCCACTTGTCTGAGGGTGGTAGGGAGTGGCAACATTGTGGCGGATCCCATGACTTATTAGATACTTATGAAAGCCTTCGTCAATAAAGTGTGTTCCCCCATCACTAATTACCATCCTTGGCACTCCAAATCTTGGAAATATCACCTTCTCGAACATCCTCTAAGAGTTTCTTGCATTAGCAGACTTGCATGGCACCGCTTCGACCTAGTTTGAGACGTAGTCGACAGCAACCAGGATGTACTCATGGTTCCTTGATTTAGGGAATGGACCCATGTAATCAGTTCCCCAGACATCGAAGAGCTCAATCTGAAAGTTGTTAGTGAGTGGCATGACATCTCTAGTGTTGATGCTGTCGTGCCTCTGACATGGTCCACACCTCCGTACAAAGTATTTTGTGTCTTGGTACATGGTTGGCCAGAAAAATCCACTTTGCCAGATCTTTGCATGTGTTCGGAATGCCCCATAATGTCCTCCATATGGTGAAGAGTGACATCGTTCAATGATCTTAATTCCTTCTTCCGCTGGCACACATCTTCTGAGTGATCCATCACAGCATACTCTGAATAGATATGGATCATCCCATATGTGGAACCTACTCTCATAGATCAGCTTTTTCTTATTTGCTCCTGGTGGTACATACCCTGCAACTATAAAATTGACAATATCTGCATACCAGGGGTCAGATCTAGAGACTTGAAAAAGCATGTCATCCCTGAGTGAGTCATTTATAGGCAATTCCTGCGGATTTTCAAAATACATTCTAGACAAGTGATCAGCTACAGAGTTTTCTACCCCTTTCTTATCTTTTATTTCTAAGTCAAATTCTTGGAGTAACAAAACGCATCTTATAAAGCGTGGCTTAGCATCTTTCTTAGTGAGCAGGTACTTTAGTGCAGCATGATCAGTAAAAACAATCACCTTTGATCCTACTAAATAAGATCTAAACTTGTCTATAGCAAAAACAACAGCCAGAAGTTCTTTTTCAGTAGTAGCATAATTAAGTTGAGGTCATGTTAAAGTTTTACTGGCATAAGCGACCGCATGATGCTTTTTATCTTTATATTGTCCTAGCACACTGCTCCTACAGCAAAATCACTTGCATCACACATGATCTCAAAAGGTAGAGACCAGTCAGGAGGTTGAATGATAGGTGCATAAGTGAGCGCTTTCTTAATAGTGTTAAAAGATTCTAAGCATGCATCATCAAATTCAAAAGGAACATCCTTGGCCAAAAGATTTGTGAGTGGTCTAGCAATGTGAGAGAAATCTTTTATAAACCTACGGTAAAAACCAGCATGGCCAAGAAAACTTCGAATTCCTTTGACATTAATTGGTGGAGGCAAACGTTCAATTACTTCAATTTTAGCTTTTTCTACCACAATTCCACGTTCAGACACTAAGTGACCTAGCACTATGCCCTCTTTAACCATAAAGTGACATTTTTCCCAATTAAGGACTAAGTGCTTTTCTTCACATCTTTGCAAAACCTTGTCTAAATTTTCAAGACAATCATAAAAAGTTTTTCCATAAACAGAAAAGTCATCCATGAAAACTTCCATGATTTCTTCAATCATATCAGAAAATATAGACATCATACATCTTTGAAAAGAAGCAGGTGCATTACATAATCCAAAAGACATTCGGCGATAAGCGTAAGTTCCGTAAGGACATGTAAATGTGGTTTTGCTTTGATCATCTAGGTAGATTGGGATTTGGTGATATCCAGAATATCCATCAAGAAAACAAAAGAAAGAGTGATTTGCTAACCGTTCTAACATTTCATCTATGAAAGGTAGCGGGAAGTGATCTTTCTTCGTTGCCTTGTTTAATTTTCTATAATCAATACACATTCCCCAACCAGTGATAGTTCTTTGTGGAATTAATTCGTTCTTCTCATTCTTTACCACAGTTGTCGGTGTTTCAAACCCGGGGGTATGACACCAACGAGTAATATGATCGCGTGCTCTCTTCCTGGATGGTGATGCAAGATGACACAAGGATTTATCCTGGTTCGGGCAAAGAAGGCTCTATGTCCAGCGGGGGAGGAGGTTCTTGTATTACTTGCACCTAAGTGCTTGTACAGGGGCGAATACAAGCTCAATGAGCGTGGACCGGAGTCCGGACTCGAGTGTGCATGTGTGTGGTCTCGTGTGTTATCTCTCGGAGTTGTATCGCCGTCTGCGCGAGGGGCCCTGGCGTCCCCTTTTATAGAGCGAGAGGAGGCCAGGTTTTTACAGGAATGACATGTACAACGCTAGATATCGCGTAGGGTAGAAATCCTGTCTTGTCGGGGCCACTGGAGCCGATGTGGGCGTTGCTGTTGAGGCATCCTTGGAGCGTGGCCTCCATCCCGGGCGCGATCGTGGAGGCGTGGCGATGTGGAAGCCGTACAGCACCCATCCCGGCACGTACAGGACACGACGGGGTCCCTCCGGGTCTTGGGGTACCTGTCCTCCAATAGCATGAAAGCAGTCAGGGCTCGAGGAGCTCAGAGCCGGCCTCGAGGTGGCGCCTACGGGGGGCTCGAGTCCCGCAGTTATGGGCAAGTCCCGGGAAACCCGATTGAGCAGCAGGAATCCGGGCCTCGAGACGTGGCTTGGACGTGCGACAGTGTAAGGTATGGGTTAACAGTGCTGTACTGGCGCCTTTTTGCCCATGCTTGTGGTGAAAACGAGACTTGACTCTGCCCTGGTTACTGTGGTATACGTCGGGCTGCAGAGGACGTGACTGGAGTAGGTGGAAGCTTCCTCCTTGTGGAGGCCTTCGAAGGGTATTGGTGCACTCGCTCGAGGCCGGGCGCGGAGGGCTCGGGTGAGCGGAGGTTGAGCTCCAGCTCGAGGCCTAGAGTGAGACGAGCCTCGAGGGATAGGCTATCGTGCTGGAGGGGCTCGAGGTCCCCGCGCGGGGTCCCGAGGAGCGGTGCACAGCTGTAGAGGGTTCGAGGGGTAGGCTACCAGGAGGCGGCCGGTATGGTTTTGACAAGTCTAAGCTCCCTGGTGGTGTGCCAGCGTTGCAGGCTCCGAGGGGTTGGTTTCTTGGAAAGTTAGCTTAGCTGGGTTTATTAATTGGTGTTCTAGGTTTAACATATTTGTTTGCGTTGATTGGGGGTACCCCTTTTGTGGACCCCAGACAGTAGCCCCCGAGCCCTTGTTCGAATGCTTGCACTCGAGCAGGGGCTCCCGTCTGGGATCTCGAGGGTTTGGCCGCCTTGATTCCGTGGGTGTTGTGCGAGCGACACCCGCGGGTGTAGCCCCCGAGGCCACGGGGGAGTGGTTAGGACTCCCTCGTGGGCTCTTTTTTGAGCGAGTGTTAGTTGCGTTTTTTAGGTTCGGGAGTGTCGAGCCCCCGAGTTTTTTAGACCCTCTTTCGTCGAGGGGTGCCAGGCTGAACCGGCCGGCCGGCTCTTCGAGCTGTCCGGCACGCCGGTTGCCCTGGCTTGTCATCCCGCGAGTCCTTTCGATCGGATGCGAGGGGGGATGCCTCGTACTACCACGAGCGGGCGAGTATCGAGGTTCCCGGTGAGCTGGTAACGGGGAATCCAAGTGAGACCTCGTGCCCCGTTCGATAGGGGTCGACTGTAGCCCGGAGGCGATCTCATAAAGCATGGGTGCTCAGTCTGCAGGAGTGCCGGGTCCATTCGATAGGACCCGGTGGCTCGATGCCTCCCTCCGAGGGGATCTCACTGCACGTCATGCTCCCTGCCTTGGATACACGTGAGGGGCCTCGAGGGCTTGGCCATCGAGCGATGCTGTGAGTGGCACCCCTTGGTGTCCCTGACTCGGGTGCTCGAAGCCGGCTGTCGAACGCTCTTCGAGGGCCAGCCTTCGCTGCTTCGAGACTTAGGGCCGGGGCCCGTTTTTACCTTCCTGAAGAAGCCTTCGTCGCTTGGAAACCTTCCGCCCATTGGGCGCGCCTTTTTAGGCGGGGTAGTGGAGATATTGGCACCAGGGTGACTGACAAGAAGTCGGAGCGGCGGCCGCGGTGGGCCCGGAGGAGTGGAGCGAGTGCGGAGTTGCCGCGTGTACCTGTCGACCAGCTCGAGGTGCGGTTAGGTAGGCACATTAAATGTGTGCGGTTACTTTTTCCGCCGTCGTGGGAAACCCCGCCTGCTGGGGTTTTCTCTTATAAATACCGAAAGAGGGGAAGAGGAACCCTTTACTTTGCCTTTGCCTCTACCGCCGCCGTAGCCTTCACGCGCCCTCTCCCTCGAGTTAGTCGATTGGGAATTTTCCGGTCGTCCGTCCGCCGCTCGGGTACGTGCCGTCATCGCCATGGCTGCCCAGACACAAGCACTGCCGGCCGAAGACTGGAGCCCGACGAAGGTGACGCAGCGCGAGATGGAGTCGCTGGTGGCCCAGGGGCTTCTCCGTCCCAACCCGGAGGAGGGACCTGCGTGGTGGGTTATCCCGTCGGCGGATCACCGGGAGCCGCACCCACCGGAGGGGTACGTGGTGAGCTTTACGCGCTACCACCGCATGGGGCTCGGCGTTCCGCCAAGCCGCTTCATGCGGGCGCTGACCCATCACTATGAGGTGGAGTTGCAACACTTCTCCCCCAACTCGATTTCGCACGCCGCCATCTTCACTGCGGTGTGCGAGGGGTACCTGAAGATCGAGCCGCACTGGGAGATGTTCGTCCACCTCTTCCGGGGCGAGCTCTTCATCAAGGCCTTGAAGCCCAGCGGGAGGCGGCTCGTGCGCATGGGTTCCCTCACCGTCCACTGCGAGGACTGGGACCTCGTCGGCCAATGTCCCCCTGCGAATACCTCCGCTACAAGCTTTCCTCCAACCAGGCCGGGTGGGACAACCACTGGTCTACCTGCGGAATGAAGGCGGTCTCCTTCGCAGTACACCGGCAGGGTCCTCACTCAGCGCCCGGAGAAGTGGACCTGGGGGGGGTCGGCGGCGGACAGGCAACGCCACCTGGTTCCACTGATGGAAGATGAAGATGCTTGTGGACGAGAAGAACCTGACCGTTCAGGCGGTCATCTGGGCGTTCCATCAGCGAAGGTTCTTCCGCTGGCGGACCGCCCCCTTCTTTGCACGAGATGGGGCCGAAGCCCAGCTCGAGGCGCTAAATCGGTCGAGGATGGCCGAGGGAGGACTTGCCTCGGAACGAGGGCGTCTCGCGGGTGTCGATCACAATCAAGGGTCGTTCATCCCTGAGTACACCGACCTGGTCCCATGGCACCTGACGAGGGGTGTCTGACCTGGTAAGCCCCCTCGAGCTAAGCTGTCCCGAGCCTCCTCCCCCTTTCTCTTTCTCCGAACCTTGGTGCATTCTTCTTGTGGTTTGTCTCGTCACGCTTCTTCTTTTTGCAGGGGGCGTTTACTTGTCGTGCGTCGAGGCCCCCGGTGAGGGAGGACGCCGCGGATACCCAGGTGAGGCGCCTCTCTGCTCAGAAAGACAAGGAGAGCAAGGATGCCAGAAAGAAGAAAGAGAAAAAAACAAAAACTTGCGTCGCTCGGCTCGGGAGCAGAGGCTGGCGAAGGCTCGTCGCAACCGGCAGCCTGGAGATGGGTCCCCCGAGCCGAGCTCCTCGAGCTCGGAGGAGGAGAGTGATGATGAGGAGGAGAGTGACGACGAGGGGATGGATGTGCGTCTGAGGCGCGCGGGGGTCGTCGATGTCAGGGCTGACCGCTCCTCTGTGCAGGAGGGTATACTGGAGGTCCCCCCGGCGAAGGGATCGCGCGGAACGTAGCCGCGGAAGGCGGCGCCGATCCCTGCCTCGTCGGGGCCCGAGGTCCGTCGAGCTCCGTGCTGGACGTGCCCCCGGACGCAAAGAAGCCTTGGACTCGGGGCGCCGTCGCCGCGGCACAGAAGGAGGCTTCGGCCACATCGACCCAGGCGGGGGCTCTCGAGAAGGGCCGGACCTCGAGGAGTGGTCATCACGCCGGAGGGGGTGCCAGGGTCGACCGCCACGAGGCGTTGTCCAGCCCGCGGAGGAGCGGGCAGCATGAGAGGGCGCCGAGCCCCCACCATCATGACCGTCGAGGGGGGAGTCCCCGACCGTCTCGCGACCAGAGTCGCGACCGACCCCGGAGTCCGTCGCCGCACCACCGCCAGGAGAAGGAGGCAGACGTGGGGAGGCGTGCCCGCCGGCCCGAGTGCCGGAGTAGGTCTCGGAGCCCGCGCTGGGAAAGGCACCGAGATGACCGCTCGAAAGAGGCGCGGTCGCCCCCTAGAGACAAGGGGCAGAAGGAGGGCTCCCCATCGAGGTCGAGCCACGGGAAGCACCGGGAGCCTTCCCCCCGATCGAGCCACACAGAGACGGCTCGGGAGCATGGCTCGAGCCGTAGATCGGGCTCGAAGCCCCCGGGTGAATCCGGCAGTCCGGGGAAGAAGGCCCGCCGTCACTTTGGGTAAGTAGCGTTTTTCAATTTGCTGGTAGTGAGGTTTACTCCCCCCCCCCTTTCCTTTTATCTTTTGTGATGCGCGCGCCGTCTATGGTTTTTTAGGGGAAAGCGCTCCTGGCAGGAGGTGGACCTCGCAGCGTCCAAGCGGACAAAGACCTCGAGCTCTGCTGTGGAACAGGCACCTCGAGGTACGGCTTCTTCCTCTCCTGCTCGGGAGGCCGCTTGGCTGGCAAAGGCCTGAGCGGCCATGGCTCAGGGAAGTCAGATGGCCGCCACGGATCTTGGTGAGGTCGCCGCCATCGACCACGGAGGTCGAGGCATCTTCCTGACTCTGACGACGTCGTTGTCTTTTTCAGCAGGGACCGCAGCTTCTGGCATCGATCCTGCCGTCACCGCGTCCATCGCGAACCGCCTCTTCCTGCTCCGGTGGTACCTACCGAGGGGACCGCTTCTCCTCCCGCCGTGACAACCATTTTGGGGGGAGCACCGGAGATAGGCGCGCTCCGTCGGCGTCTGAGGCCGGGGGTCAGCGGCCCCCGAGACCCCCAGTCGATGAGAGTCGGCCCACGACGGAGGGGCAAGAGGGAGAGGCGTTGGTGCCGACGGTGGAGGAGCTCTTGGACGAGTTGGAGCGGGTGCCGCCTCCGGTCGAGGGCCCAACGCTGGAAGAAGGGCTCGAGGCCCCGGTCAGGGGCGACAAGACGCCGGAAGACTCGGCAAGGGTGGGAGGGCTTGGGGGCGAGCCGCCCCTCGAGTGATCCGCTACCTCGGGTCCCTGTCCCCACGCGAGGCCGCGCCGTCGCCCCAGGAGGGTACAGAGCAGCGGTGGAGACGGAGGAGAGGCGGAGGGAGCCGCAGCCTGTGCCACCGGTTGGTGGGCCGCAGCCGGCACCGCTGCTCCGCCGGAGGAGGGCCTGCCCCTCATCGAGGTCGATCGACCGGTGTGGCCGTTTCCTTACGCGTCGAGCTCGCCCCGAGCCATGGTCCCCGTCGAGCGATCAGCCCAACAGGGGGCCCCGCGGGAGGCGCGGTCCATCTTCAGGGAGATGGTCGAGCTCATGGCGGAGGCGGAGCGGTCCTTCTCGGAGGAGACGAACAGGTCCGCGTGGGCGGCGGCTGCCCTAGCTAGGGCGGAGGCGGAGCTCCAGGATCTCCGCGCTGAGCTGAGCCGGAATGCCCAAATGGCGAGCCGGCTCAACGAAGCGCAGGTAGAGGCCCAGGCGGCTCGAGGGGAGGCCGCCCGAGCTAAGGAGGTGGCCACCACCGCTCTGGAAGTGTCGAGGAAGGAGGTCGCCGCTGCCCGAAGCAAGGCCACCACCGCCCGGTCTGAAGCGGAGGCGGCGAAGAAGGAAGCTGCTGACGCCCAAAGCGGAGCCGCCACCGCCCCATCCGCAGCGGAGGCGGCGAAGAAAGAGGCCGAGGATGCCCAGAGCGAGGCCGCCACCGCCCGATCCGCGGCGGAGGCGGCGCGGCAAGAGGTGATCCGGAAGGATCTGGCCCTCGCAGAGACGGGCAAGCTGGTAGAAGACCTTAGGGCCGAAAAGCGCGACGTGCTGTCTGAGAAGCGTAGGCTTGATCAGCGCGTCGATGGCCTTACTAGCGACCTCGCCGCTCTGGGCATGCACTGCGAAGGTAATTTTCATGCCTTGCCTTGTTTTGATCTCGAGGTTTTTGTCACGCTGCGATCTCACTCCTTCTTGTTTGTTGCGCAGAGGTTGAGAAGACCGCCGAGAAGCTTCGCGGGACGACGACCAGGCTCTCTCTGGGGCAACTCCAGGATGAGACCATGGTGGCAGAACGAGCGCGCGCCACCCTCGACAGGCTTGCCTCTATGTGGGGCGTCGCTCCGGTAGCCGCGGCAGAGGGCGCAGTGGCTCGAGGCGACGCTTTGGTCGACGCCTTATGCTATTTTGACGCGGCCGCGCGGGACCGAGTCCGGCACGCTCTCCACCATGGCGTCAAGCAGGCGCTCGCGGCCGTCCGTTCCAGCTTCCGCTTCCCGATCAATGTCGTCGCCAAGGGCTTCATTGAGATCGAGGGTAGGGACGAGGAATGGAACGATCGCCGCGTCTACTTGATCCTCGAGAAGGTGGACAAGCCGGGGTCGGCGCTCGCGAAGCTCTTCGAGGAGGACGTGCTGCCTCTAGAGGCGGACAGCGGTGCAGGTGGCCCCCCTTCTCCTGGCCCGGACGTCGAGGCCGAGCCCGCCGCGGAAGATCTCGGGGAGGAGTACCAGACCGTCGAGGATTGAGACCTGCGTGTCAAATTTGGGCATCGAGGCCCTTTGTAAAAATTTGTGTCATTACTTGTGGCCTGACGAGGCCAACATGTGTATATATGACTTGTTTGTTTAAAGAAGTTGTTTTCTTTTCAAATTTATTCGATCAATTCTCTTTGTCGCTAGCTCGAGCTTCAACCGGCTTGGTCCGTTTCCTTCGATACGCGCCACGAGTACCTCGAGGGGAGGCGTAGGTAGGGTACCGTAGCCCGGGGGCATAGGTGGCCGTCTACGTCGACGCCCCACGACTCTTGGAGGCTCGGGGTATTTAAGGATTTAGACGCTGAATATGCTCGAGGTGCGAATTAAGACGAGGGTCGAATTTTTGAAAAAAACACGCATTTTTTCCGGAGTGTGGGGGGGGGAGCCCCCCTGCCAGCCCCGAGGGAGGCTCGACCCTGAGCAAAGCAGGGTCGAGGCTACCTTAAGTTGCTAAGCAAAATGAAAGACAAAGCACGAGTTTGTTCATTCATTTTGGGCGTGTTTGTACAAAGCAACAAAATGAATGAGGCCTCGAGGCCTTTAAGGGTAGAAGCGACGTAGCTGAGATATGTTCCACGCGTTCGCCAGGATCTGCCTTGGTCGTCGTAGAGCTTGTATGTTCCTCCTGCTTGAGCACCTCAGCTACGGTGTATGGGCCCTCCCATGGAGGGGTGAGCTTATGGCGCCCTCGATTATCTTGCAGCCGTCGAAGCACGAGGTCCCCCACCGCTAGGTCCCTTTGCGCACGTGCTTGTCGTGGTAGCGTCGAAGTGTTTGCTGGTAGCGCGCGGAGTTGATGAGCGCCACGTCTCAGGCCTCCTCGAGCTGGTCCTTGGCGTTGGCGAGCTTTTCGTCGCTGGTTTGCTCGTTGTAGGCTCGAAGTCGAGGCGAGCCGTACTCGAGGTCCGTAGGCAAGACGGCCTCGGCGCCGTAGGTTAGGAAGAACGGAGTGAACCCGGTGGCTCGACTCGGTGTAGTCCTGAGGCCCCACAGCACCGAGGGGAGCTCTGCAGCCCACCCCTTTCTGAAATTTTTGAGGGTCTTGAACAGCCTCGGCTTCAGCCCATGGAGTATCATGCCGTTGGCGCGCTCGACCTGCCCGTTGCATTGAGGGTATGCGACCGAGGCCCAGGTTACGCGAATGCTGTTGTCGTCGCAGAAGCTGGTGAACTTTTTGCCCGTGAATTGGGTGCCATTGTCGGTGATGATGATGTTAGGCACCCCAAACCGGTACATGATGTCCGCGGTGAACTCGACGGCTTTCTCGGAGGTGGGGTCGCCTATGGGCTTGGCCTCGATCCACTTGGTGAATTTGTCGATGGCCACGAGCACATGCGTGTACTTTCCGGTTGTCATCTTGAGGGGACCCATGAGGTCGAGCCCCCAGACGGCAAACGGCCAAGTAATGGGGATCATCTGCAGGGCGTGCGCGGGCTGGTGCGTTTGCTTGGCGTAAAACTGACACCCTTGGCAAGCTTGGACCAGGCGCTTGGCGTCTCCGATGGCGGTTGGCCAGTAGAAGCCCTGTCGAAAGGCGTTCCCTACCAGGGTCCTTGGCGCTGCGTGATGGCCGCAAGCCCCCGAGTGCATGTCATCGAGGAGCCTGCGTCCCACCTCGAGGGGGATGCAACATTGAAGGATTCCTGATGGGCTTCGACGGTACAGCTCCCGTTCGTCGCCGTAGATGACGTAGGTCTTGGCCCTTCGAGCGATGCGTCGGGCCTCCGTCTTGTCTTCTGGTAGCACGCCTTGCGTCAGGTAGTCAAGGAAGGGCGTCCGCCAGTCGAGGGGTCGTGATGACGAAGGGGTAGGTGCGTCGATTTGCATCGCCTCAACGGATGTCGAGGGGTCATTCCCGAGGGTGGTGTTGAAGGTCGAGCCCCCGCCCTGTCTGGCTCGAGGGGTGGCGTCGAGGGGCCACCCCCGGGCCGATTTTGACGGATGGTTCGAAAACGTCCCCCGAGAAGACGTCTGGTGGAACCATGCCGCGCGTGGACGCCAACTTTGCCAGCTCGTCTGCGGCCTCGTTATACTTTCGAGCTATGTGGTTGAGCTCGAGGCCGTGGAACTTATCTTCTAGCTTGCGCACCTCCCCGCAGTATGCCTCATCTTGGATTGATGCAGCTTGAAGCCTTCATAACCTGGTTGATGACGAGCTGCGAGTCCCCTCGAACGTCGAGGCGTCGGACCCCGAGCTCGAGGGCGATGCGCAACCCATTAACCAGGGCCTCGTACTCAGCGACGTTGTTGGAGGCGGGGAAGTGCAAGCATAGCAGGTAGCGCATGTGGACTCCGAGGGGTGAAATGAAGAGCAGACCCGCGCCTGCCCCTGTCTTCACGAGGGATCCGTCGAAGTACATGATCCAGAGCTCGGCTTGGATTTGTGCCGGCGGGAGCTGGGTGTCGGTCCATTCAGCAACGAAATCCGCCAACGCTTGTGACTTGATGGCTTTTCGCGGGGCGTAGGTGATGGCCTCCCCCATTAGCTCGGCGGACCACTTGGCGATGCGCCCCGTGGCCTCTCGATTGTTGATGATCTCACCGAGGGAGAAGGATGACACCACCGTTACGGGATGAGCGAGGAAGTAGTGCTGGAGCTTGCGCCTCGTGATGATGATGCCGTAGAGCAGCTTCTGGATGTGCGGGTACCGGACTTTGGCCTCGGAGAGTACCTCACTGGTGAAGTATACCGGCCGTTGGACCGGCAACGCATGACCCTCCTCATGCCTTTCGACGGCTATGACCGCGCTGACCACCTGAGTGGTTGCGGCCACATAGAGGAGAAGGGACTCGGGGGGATTGTCACCCTGGGCTGGTCGTGGTGGCACGAGGATTGGCGCGGAAGTCAGCAACCCCTTCAACTTGGTTAGGGCCTCCTCGGCTTCGACAGTCCACGCAAAGCGTTCCGTCTTCTTCAGCAGGCGGTAGAGGGGTAGCGCTTTTTCCCCTAGCCTCGAGATGAATCTGCTGAGAGCGGCTAGGCAGCCTGTCACTTTCTGTACACCCTTGAGGTCTCGAATTGGGCCATCCTCGTGACTGCTGAGATCTTCTCGGGGTTGGCCTCGATCCCCCGTTGTGAGACAATGTAGCCAAGTAGCATGCCCCGGGGCACACCAAATACACATTTCTCGGGGTTGAGCTTCACATTCTTGGCCCGGAGGCACTCGAACGTGGTCTCGAGATCGCTGATGAGGTTCCCGACTTTCTTGGTTTTAACCACGATGTCATCGACGTAGGCCTCGACGGTTTTGCCTATGTGTTCGCCAAAGATATGCTGCATGCAACGTTGGTACGTTGCCCCGGCGTTTCGAAGGCCGAAGGGCATTGTAACGTAGCAATACATACCAAAAGGCGTAACAAAAGAGGTAGCGAGTTCGTCGGATTCTTTCATCTTAATCTGGTGGTAGCCGGAGTATGCATCGAGAAATGAAAGTACTTCGCACCCCGCAGTGGAATCGACAATCTGATCAATTCTAGGTAAAGGAAATGGAACCTTTGGACACGCTTTATTCAGACCAGTGTAGTCTACACACATCCGCATTTTTTCCATTCTTTTTCCTAACTAGTACAGGGTTAGCTAGCCACTCTGGGTGAAATACCTCCTTGATGAATCCAGCCGCCAAAAGCTTGTGCACCTCCTCGCCGATGATCCTGCGCTTTTCCTCGTCGAAGCGGCGCAGGCGTTGCTTCACCGGTCTGGACCCGGCCTGGATCTCCAAGGCGTGCTCGGCGACTCCCCTCGGTATGCCCGGCATGTCCGAGGGGCCCCACGCAAACATGTCGATGTTCGCGCGGAGAAAGTCGACGAGCACTGCTTCCTATTTAGGCTCGAGGCTGGCACTGACGGTCAGCGTCTTGCCATTGGTCGAGGTCGGGTCGACGGGTATCTGCTTGGTGTGCTCCGCCGGCTTGAAGGTGCCAGCGTGGCGCTTTGCTTCAGGGGCCTCTTTGGTGGCCAAGGCTGCTAGGGCCTCGAGCGAGTCGAGGTGGACATTGGCCTCCCCATGCTCGACGCACTCCACGTCGCAGTGGTACGCGTGCTCGTAGGAGGCGCCGACGGTGATGACCCCTTTCGGCCCCGGCATCTTGAGCTTCAAGTACGTGTAGTTGGGGACCGCCATGAACTTGGCGTAGCCTGGTCTGCCGATGATGGCGTGGTAGGTCCCTTGGAAACCTACCGCCTCGAAGGTGAGCGTTTCCCGGCGGAAGTTGGCTGGCGTACCAAAGCAGACAGGTAGGTCGATGCGCCCGAGGGGGTGCGCCTTCTTCCCCGGTACGACTCCGTGGAACCCCCCGACGCTGGGTCAGAGCTGGTCCCTCGAAATCCCCAGGAGGTCGAGGGTCTCGAGGTATATGATGTTGAGGCTCGAGCCCCCATCCATCAACACCTTGGAGAACCGCACGTCGACTATGACGGGGTTGACGACGAGGGGGTACGCCCCCGGGTTTATGACACGGTCCGGATGGTCATCACGGTCGAACGTGATCGGCGCATCAGACCAGTCAAGATACTGGGGGGCGTCGTGGCAGAGCGCAAAGATCTCCCGGCGCTCCTTCTTTCTTTCTCGAGCTGAGCCCGACGGTTGACCCCCCGTAGATCATGTAGCAGTCGCGCACCGGGGGAAGTTGCCGTCCGCGTCCCCTCCGCCGTGCCGATCGTTGTCCTTGCCCTTAGGCGCGTCTTCTTTCTTATCGGCGAGCTTGGAGTAGAAGCTTTTCAACAGTCGGCAGTCCTTTAACCTGTGATTTACGGGGCCCTTGTGATAAGTGCAGGGGTCCTCAAGCATCTGGTCGAAAACAGCCCCGTCAGGGGGGCCTCGGGGCTTCTTAGGCTCGAGGGCGCCTGCGAGCACCTCTTCGTCGTCGTCATCATTGGCGTCGCGCTTCGCCTTCTGACCTTTGCGTTTGTTCTTCTTCTTTTTGTTGCTGTTATTGTTGTCGTTCTTGGCGTCGTTGCCCTTGCTCGAGCCCTCCGGCGCGGTCACCGCCTTACCTTTGTCCGTGGAACGGCCAAAGAAGGCCCCCATTGCCTCGTCGCCTGAGGCAAAGCTGGTGACACGATCCATCAGGTCCTCGACCGTCCTGGGACGGTAGCGTCCTAGCTCATGAACTAGTTCTTGGCATGTCGTGCCCGCGAGGAACGCTGAGATGACGTCCTCATCAGGCACGTGGGGGAGCTCGAGGCGCTGCTTCGAGAATCGTCGAGCAAAGTCGCGGAGGGGTTCGTCCTCTGCCTGCCTGCAACGCCGTAGATCCCAGGGGTTGCCTGGGCGCACGCAAGTCCCCTTGAAATTCCCGTCGAAGACCCTGACTAGGTCAGCCCAGTCGTCGATCCGATCCGGCGGGAGCCCCTCGAGCCACCGACGGCGGTGTCCGAGAGGTAAAGTGGGAGTTGGCGTATGATCACACGGTCTTCGTTCTTCGCTCCGCCCAGCCAGCCTAGGCGGAAGTCCGAGAGCCAGAGCTTGGGCTCGACCTCCTCGTCATACTTCACGATGTTGGTCGGTGGTCGGAAGCGGTCGGGGAGGGTTGAGCTACGGATGGCTCGGCTGAAGACTCTGGGGCCCAGGGGCTCGAGGACTTGCCGGTCCTCGTCACTGTCATAGCGCCCCCCTCGATGGGCGCTATAGCCACGCTCTTGGCCCCCCTTGTTCTTGCGCCGGCGGTTGATGTCGTTGCGGGCGTCATTGGGGTCTCGAGGTGGCCGGGCGTCGACGATCCGTTCCCAGACTGGCCTAGCTCGAGAGGCGTCCGGCTGGTGAACGGACGTCTCGCGCTCGTTGTGGGGCGTGTCTGTTGGTTTCTCCTCCGAGGCCGCCCCGCCCGCCGCGAGGCTGAGCTCTCGGCCTGCTGCACAGCGGCTGTCTCGAGGAGGTTCTTCATTTCCCCAAGCATGCGCCTGGCGTCAGGGTTGGAGACGGCGGGTAGATCACGGAGCAGCATCGCCGCCGCCACCACGTTCTGCGCCCGGCTCGCGGGAAACGCACCTCGGGGCGTGCTGGCGCCCCATCCTCGAGGATCTGCCGGTGGACCTCTCAAGCTCGGCCACGAACACCGGCGCCTCGAAGCTGGGCTGGTTCTTGTGCTAGGGTTTTCTCGAGCTGCAGCAGGCGTTGTCGATCCTCCTCAGCCTTGGCGATGGCCTCCCGCAGCTGCGCGAGCTGCGCCGTTCGGTCGTCGCTGTGCTGAGATGGTGCAGCCGATGCCGGGGGTTTGTTCCTCCCCTGAATGCGTGATCCGCCTGCCGCAGCCACGTCTCCGGGCTCTTCGAGGTTGAGCGCCGGCCTGGTGTCGTCATCGCCGTCGTCCTCGGCATCGTCCACGACCCCCTCGAGCTGGAAACACTCCCTGGTAGGGTCCCAGAGGTTAGGGTCATGGTAGTCGTACTCATCGAAGTCGGAGCTTGATGGCCTCGCGCCCGCCCTGGCTCGTGCCGGGACTGCAGCTCGCGGTACCACTCCCCGAAGGTGGCTCGACGAGGTGGCTCGACGGCTCGTGAGAGGCCGCGGTCGACGTGCACGGGGTAGACGATCTCCAGGTCGGTGGTGGCTCGTAGGAGTACGCCCGGACGCTCCTCCCGCTCCGCGGCCGCTCGGTCCTGACGGGGCTCGCCGCGGTGGGCGTGAACTGCCGCGGAGTTGTTGAGGCCAACGGGAACCGCTGGTGTCGGACGCGGTACACCCCGTGCGGAAGGGGCCTGGTGGTGTCGACGGAGCACGGCTCGGGGGCCTCTGGCCAGGCTCCCGGTCCGTGCGCGTGACGAATGCGAACTCGCTGGGGGAGTGCGCACGCGCCCTGGAAGTCTCCGGCCGCGCACCGGGCTGGTTTCCCCTCGGGGACCCTGCGCCGGCTACGGGGAAGTGGGTGTTCGCCGCGGGCACCGCCTGTGCCCGGCGACGATGGTGACGACGGCGCCGCTCACGAGGTGGCGACGCATGGTGGCGCGGGCGACGCGCCACGCCCCTCGGCGCAGGGTGGCGTGACACGCCCCCCGCTCAGGCCCTCCGTGGAGAGCAGGGTCAGCTCGTTGCCGCTGCCGGTGGCTAGGAACTCGAGGCTCCCGAACCGACGACGGCAACGACGCCGAGAACGAAGGAGGGGATGAAGCCATCCAGAAAACAACGAGAAATCGACTCGGACACACGAAGGCCCCTACCTGGCGCGCCAACTGTCGGTGTTTCGAACCCGGGGGTATGACACCAACGAGTAATATGATCGCGTGCTCTCTTCCTGGATGGTGATGCAAGATGACACAAGGTTTTATCCTGGTTCGGGCAAAGAAGGCCCTACGTCCAGCGGGGGAGGAGGTTCTTGTATTACTTGCACCTAAGTGCTTGTACAGGGGCGAATACAAGCTCAATGAGCGTGGACCGGAGTCCGGACTCGAGTGTGCGTGTGTGTGGTCTCGTGTGTTATCTCTCGGAGTTGTGTCGCCGTCTGCGCGAGGGGCCCTGACATCCCCTTTTATAGAGCGAGAGGAGGCCAGGTTTTTACAGGAATGACATGTACAACGCTCGATATGGCGTAGGGTAGGAATCCTGTCTTGTCAGGGCCACTGGAGCCGACGTGGGCGTTGCTGTTGAGGCGTCCTTGGAGCGTGGCCTCCATCCCGGGCGCGGTCGTGGAGGCGTGGCGATGTGGAAGCCGTACAGCACCCATCCCGGCACGTACAGGACACGGCGGGGTCCCTCCGGGTCTTGGGGTACCTGTCCTCCAATAGCATGAAAGCAGTCAGGGCTCGAGGGGCTCAGAGCCGGCCTCGAGGTGGCACCTACGGGGGGCTCGAGTCCCCGCAGTTATGGGCAAGTCCCAGGAAACCCGATTGAGGAGCAGGAATCCGGGCCTCGAGACGTGGCTTGGACGTGCGACAGTGTAAGGTATGAGTTAACAGTGCCGTACTGGCGCCTTTTTGCCCATGCTTGTGGTGAAAACGAGACTTGACTCTGCCCTGGTTACTGTGGTATACGTCGGGCTGCAGAGGATGTGACTAGAGTAGGTGGAAGCTTCCTCCTTGTGGAGGGCTTCGAAGGGTATTGGTGCACTCGCTCGAGGCCGGGCGCGGAGGGCTCGGGTGAGCGGAGGTTGAGCTCCAGCTCGAGGCCTAGAGTGAGACGAGCCTCGAGGGATAGGCTATCGTGCTGGAGGGGCTCGAGGTCCCCGCGCGGGGTCCCGAGGAGCGGTGCACAGCTGTAGCGGGTTCGAGGGTAGGCTACCAGGAGGCGGCCGGTAAGGTTTTGACAAGTCTAAGCTCCCTGGTGGTGTGCCAGCGTTGCAGGCTCCGAGGGGTTGGTTTCTTGGAAAGTTAGCTTAGCTGGGTTTATTAATTGGTGTTCTAGGTTTAACCTATTTGTTTGCGTTGATTGGGGGTACCCCTTTTGTGGACCCCCGACAACAGTCATGCCTCCCTTCTTAGGCACAACTTGGACAGGGCTCACCCACTCACTGTGTGACACAAGATAAATAATCCCGGCGTGTAAGAGTTTCAAAACCTCCTTTACTACCTCTCTCATTGCATTGTTAAGCCTACGTTGTGGCTCTCTAGATGGTGATATGTTAGGATCAGTAGGAATGCGATGAGTGCAGACACCACAAGGATTGTGTTGATACATGACGGTTTTCTGATGACCGTTTTTGAAACCGTCACAGCGTATCGAATCCATGACGATCTTATGACGGTCTGAGAATTAGGTAATACCTCTGTGACGGTTTAAAACAATGGTCACTATTTTAGCTATATTTGTGATGATTGAGAAGGATGGTCATAGATCAATATAGGTGACATGGCACTTGTATTGCTGATCTGGATGTGCTATGGCAAGTAGAGCTGGACGTGTCCTGTAGCAAATAGCTAGAAATTGGTGGCAAAAAAAGTGCCTCACCCAAGGGTCGAACCCACGGTCGGCTGAAAGCAAACAAAGAGCGTTACCACTGCGACACTTCGAACGTTTGTTTATGAAACGCTTCTAGTTTTATTAATAATATATGCAATGAAAAGCCATAATTGACATTTCATTCCTTTTCCAAAACCAGAACTTTTCTCACAGGGTAGAGGCAGATTGAATCGGCGAGGCGAGCTTCGCGGCTGCGGCGCTGGTGGATTGCGGCGGTTGCGGGGCCGGCGTGTGGAGGCGGCGGGGCCGGCTGGTCCACGGATGCAGCGCTGGTGGGTTGCGGCTTCGTTGGTCCTGGTGTGTGGCGGCTGCGGGGACAGCGTGTGGAGGCGGTGGGGCCGCTGAGTTGTGGCGGTCCATCGGTTTGCAGCTGCGGCGCCGTCGGATAGATCCGGCTTTGGAAGGTTGCGGCGGCGTTGCTGGGTTGCGGCAGTGGGGGTCGCAGCGGTGGTGGGTACCTCTCTAGAGATCTCTACGGTAGCTACAGCCTGCCCTCTGTAGCTCTTCTGCAACCTTGGTTTGCTAGCTCAATTGGCCAGGTAAATTTCTTTGTCCACTCCAATTTGAGCTAAGGACAGTGAATTTAGCCCATGAATGTCATGTAAATTTGTTTCTTGCATTTTTTGTTTTAGATGGATAGACGATGGATACATGAGTCGCTCTTCACAAATAAGTATGTTGCTGGTGTTAGAAACTTCATGGATTTTGTAGCAGAGAGATTTCCTGAGGATGCTGAAATCTTGTGTCCATGTAGTCGGTGTATTAACCAGAAATCCATGGGGCAAAGAGATGTGGAGAGGCACGTATTGCTTAATGGGATGTGCAGTACGTATACAAGGTGGATTCATCATGGAGAGAGCATTGATGTTCATGTTTTGGATGAAGCAGTACATGTGGATGCTGCAGATAGAGTTGAAGATATCTTCAGAGACCTCATGGGGGTTGAATTACCTTGTAATGATGTAGCAGCTGGAGATGGCAACCGTGGAGATGGCAACGTTGGAGATGGCAACCATAAGTCAGTTTTTGCTGATCTGATGGAAGAGGCAAAGCATGAGCTTTATCCTGTTGCTACACTCAATTTCAAAGTTCTCATTTGTAATCAAGATGCTCCATTTGAAGTCATACTATAGGATCAGCAACTCAGCATTTATTGCACATATGAAACTCTTGTCCAAAGCGTTCCCAGAGTACAATTGTCTTCCCAAATCATATGAAGAAGCAAAGAAAATGTTGCATACTTTAGGTCTGGGTTATATGTCAATACACGTTTGTCCAAACAATTGTGTGCTATTTAGAAAGAACTATAAAGATCTTGATAATTGTCCAGTTTGCAAAGCTTCAAGATGGAAAGATCCAGTGAACAAGAAGGTTCCAGAGAAGGTATTGAGGCATTTTCCATTGATACCTAGGCTTCAACGGATATTTGGTACCGTGAAAACATCAGAGTCAGCACAGTGGCATAAGATGAATAGGGAATCCAAAGAGAAGGAAATGTCCCACCCTGCGGACGGAGAGGCATGGCAAGATTTTGACAAATGCTGGCCAGATTTTGCTAAAGATCCACGTAACATTAGACTTGGCCTAGCTACAGACGGTTTCAATCCGTTTGGCAATATGAGTTCATCTTATAGTATGTGGCCTGTTTTTGTGATTCCATACAACTTTCCACCATGGTCATGTATGGAAGAATCAAATTTCATGATGGCTCTGTTGATTCCTGGTCCTAAATCACCTGGGAAGCACTTTGATGTTTTTCCAGCCTCTTATAGAGGATTTACTTACCCTTTGGTCTGGTGTTGATACAATTGATTGTCTGACAGGAAAAGATTTTAAGCTTCATGCTGCAGTGTTGTGGTGCATTCATGACTATCCTGCACTTAGTACTCTGTCTGGCATACCACAAAAGGTTACTTTGCTTGTCTCTATTGTGACAAAGATCCTCTGTCATATTCCATAAGGAGCAAGCTTTGTTACATTGGTCACTGCCAGTTCCTTCCTAGTAGTCATCGTCTACGCAACAACAATGAATATGCCTCTCTACATGAAAGCAAAGATAAGCCAGGTACATTCACAACTGAAGAGTTGTTACAAGAACTGGATAAAGTAAAAGATGTTAGACCGGATCGAAAAAGGAAACGTTCAGCGGGACGTGTGCCAATTTGGGGTACGCGTTTCTTGTGGGATTTACCTTACTGGCCATCTTTGAAGCATAGACACAATCTAGATGTGATGCACTTGAAAAGAATGTTTGTGAAAACCTCCTTGTTATTATTCTTGGCATGCCTAAGTCAAAGGACAATGTTAATGCAAGACTTGATCTTGCTGATTTGAACATTAAACCAGAATTGCAGTTACAACCTAATGGAGATGGTCATGACATACCTAAAGCTAGATATACATTGACTAGGAAACAAAATATTGCATTTTGTATTTTTTGAAGGAAGCCAAGTTTCCAGACAACTTTGCTGCAAATATTGCACGATGCATTACTGTAGAGGGAACCAGCTTGCAGGGCCTGAAAACTCATGACTGCCACATTCTGTTTCAAAGGGTATTACCTGTTGCTCTGAGAGGAATTTTGGATGATGATATATATGAAGCAATTGCCGAACTTGGGAATTTTTTTAGGGAACTGTGCAGCCAAAGACTACTACTACTACTACTACTACTACTACTACTACTACTACTACTACACCACCACCACCACCACCACCTACTACTACTACTACTACTCTTTCAAGTAATGTGCCACTAGAAGTCTCAGACCAACAAAAGAAAAAGGGAAGCTTCTGGACGACCCTGCCCTGGGCCTACTCCTCATCACCTTCCACCGGGTAGAGGCAGTGCTTACAATAGCCAAAGTAAACCTGGCCATCTGCAAACAAACGGGATAAACCCTGAGTACGGGAATGTACTCAGCTAGACTTACCCGTCCAACTGAAAATAAAGACACACCAAGGGTATGCAAGGCCTTTTTGGGTGGAGCTGTGGATCTTTAGTTGCGAAAAGCACAAATTTAGATAAGTGGGGAATTAATGATATTAATGAGTTGTCATTTTTTGACCTATTCCTTATTCTAGGTTTGCACCTGAACTACTGCACACACTGAGTCTAACAAAAGCAATAGTATAACCATATCCAGTTGACTTCTCCACATTTTAGTTGAACCTTTTACACATCACATGGAGTTGTATCGTGGTGAAGCTCGCCATAGTTTCCCACTAACCGGGGGAGACTGGCGACTCGAATCGAATTCCAAACCAGCTGGTGAAAGACCTTTAATACCAGCCCACACTTTCCCCGTCAGGTCCATGCATTGGGCAAGGCCGCTCGATGCTTGTTTGTGGTGGTAATCGTCGCGGTTCAAGCATGGACCGCCCAATTAGAACCTGGCGATGGCCTCACGCGGCAGATCGCATTTCCATACTAGGGGGCGCGACACGGGTCGAAACCTGCCCGAACAGCTTCTAACCGGCTTTGGCGTCGATGATTACGCACCGACATATCCCTAAGTAAAAGGGCGCGTTTCAAAAATGAACGAGGGCCCAACATCGATACAAACCTACACGATCCAACGAACGGACTGCCCCCAATTTCCAACTTGGTGCCTTGCCTTCCAGTTGACCGTATTTCATTACTCTACTCAGGTTCTTTTCCACGATAGCAAATATAGCCAACCGTGATCCGGTAACTACCATCAGGGTATTTACGGGAACATTCTTAACTACTACTTTTATTAAGCAAGCTAAGCAATTCACATTGTAAATAAATAACCGGATAACAAGGTAGATATTAATCAATAACCAAGGAATGGTAATGCAGCAAGTAGGATCATTCCAACTCCTGAACCTAATGCATCACAATATAAAAGGACTCAAGTAATTTTAATTGCAAAAGATAGGAGGCTTAATATGCTCCGGGGCTTGCCTTGAGAGAAGACTGAGAGCCTCGTGGGAGGGGCACTCAGGCAGGTTTGTGTCGGCGGCCGTGGGGTCGCTTCCTCGGCTTGATGCAGTTCCGGGATCTCCTGCTCGACGTTTGTCTCCTGCTCCTGGTCTTGTTCCTGAACTATCGATCCTATTGCAATGTGGTTGAAAATGATAAATAAATAATACGTGGTGCGAGACCAACAAAATAAATACTTATTGAACACAAAACCAATTGTTGAGCCACTTTTGACATTGAGGTAAAAATACTTATTTATTTCATAAAACAAAATCCATTAATTTACCTATTCCTTATTTAAAATTCAAAGAAATTCAGGTTTGAACTGCAAGTGTAATTTTTTTTTCTCTGAACTTCAGAAAAAATCCACAAAAAATTTCAGAAGGGCCGAATTCACAACACCTGCTGGACTCCACTGAATAATTTTCAGCATAAATAAAATACAGAACTGCAGAAATAAAATAATAACAATAAACTCTCAAAAGGTGTTTTGAACTAACCGTTTTTACACAAAAATAAAGTTTTTCAACGCAGATTTCTAATTTTTCTGGCTTCAACTACTCATAAACATTCTACGTCTGTAGAAAACTTGTGGTCAGAGCATAAACATACAAGCCTACACAAAATAAACAAATCTAATCTAAATTAAACCTATTGGACTACATCTCTACTCGAAAAGGGTGCTAAACTCAATTTCATATTTTTCCCAGATTCTACTCCGTATTTCATATTTATCAAGAAAGTTCCATGAACAGAAACATTATATTATTTCTTACAGGAATTTCAAAGAAACGCACAGAAAAGTACATTTGTAAAGCAACTTCAGATTCTTCCATACAACAGCTCATGCTTAACATTTTTCTTAGTCTGAACATAACATACAAAGACCACACAATTTTTCCCACATTTTATTTCGACATATAAAACACCTTAACATTTATTCTAAGAAATCAGCCAAAAAGGACTTTAATCATAACAGAAACTTTTTCTACATAAATAGTGCATCATATATTTTTCACAGGTGCAAAACATGATAATAAACTTACACAAAATTTTCCAGGAATTATCTCAACCAGAAAACATATATAACCATTTATCTAAACAAAAGCTCATAAACTGAATTAAATAAAACAGTAAGTAAAAAAACTTCTACAAAAATGCTTTCATATTTTTTCCATGATAGATCTACTCATAAACAAGCTAACAAAACTGAAAGTACTTCATTTGAACTTTTAAAACGAGCTACACAAAAATAATAAGCATTTCTGGAAAATAAAACCAAAAAGAAAAAACTTTTGAATCCTCTCGGCTCGGCCTTGCGTGAACGTGGTCCATGGACCGGGTGAGGCTGACGCGCGGGGTCCGCTGGTCAACGGGGCCCACCCGTCAGAGAGGGCGAAGCAGGGGGAGGTTTGACCGGCGATAGCTCGCCGACGGTGAGCTCGCCGGCGGTGAGGCTAGGCTCGATGGACTCGTCTCGACAAGGCGCATCGGATGGTGTAGATGTTTGGCCAGCGCACGGCCGCAGCACAGCGCCGGCGAGGCGGAGCGGTGGCGGACGGCGGCGGTGGCGACATACGGCTACGCCGTTTCCGGCGGTCGCCGGTGAAATTGGGGAAGGCGAAAGCTCACACGAACCCTAGGGAGGCTATCAGCGGGCTCGGTTTGGCTCGGGAAGCTCCGAGGAAGCTTGGCCACGCGAGCGGCCTTGGCGGACGGTGGCGGGGCTCGGCTAGGCCGTGTCCGGCGGTCGCCGGCCAAATTGGCATGTGCGCAGTGCTTTGTGAAACCGAGGGAGCTAAGTGAGTGGGTTGGTTTGGCTCGGATGGCTCCAGGGGAGCTTGGCCTCGTGCATGGCCGCGGCGGCGCCCATGGCTTTCGGCCAGAGAGATGGAGTGAGATAGGGAGCGGTAGCGTTGAGATGGATAGGTGTTCTCACCTTGCCTTGGCTCGGTGAAGCTCGAGGACGAAGGAGAGGAGCGGAGGAGCTTCGGTCGGAGAAGAACAGCCGCGAGCTCCGGACGGCACTGATGGCGTCCGCGGCGGGGCTCCTCGGACTCCGACGTCAGCGAGGCTCGGCGGGTGGCGCGGAGGTGCGCACCGCGTGTGCACGGCGTGGGCGGAGTGGTGAGCGGGAGGGATGGGATGACGAGGCTTCGGCGTGGCCGGAACGGTGAAGGGAAAGGTGGTGGCGAGTGCGGGCGCTGGCTCTGGCATTCGGTGGGACGGAGAGAGGCGAGCGCGAACTGAGTGAGTGAGTGAGCGAATGAAGGAGGGTGCTCGGGTTTTGTTCGGCAGGGGCGAGAGAGCGGCCGAGGCTTTGGCCGTGGCCTTGGCCGCCGGTGGGGGTGGTGGGGCCCGGCGTGGGTGCGGCGGGCGACGGCGCGGCGAGCGAGAGTGGCGCGGCAGGCGAGGCGAGCGCGGAGTGGGCGAGCGGGATCGCTTGCTTGCTCGGGCACGCGAAGATCGAGCGGGGAGTGGCGGAGGCGGATACGACGCAGAGGCTGGGCGCCACGCGGCAGGCCGGCCGGCGTACGGCGCGGAGAGGCTGCTGCTGCTGCTACTCCTACTGCTACTACTACTCCTACTACTACTACTACTCCTCCTGCTGCTGCTGCTACTACTACTGCTGCTGCTACTACTACTGCTACTGCTACAACTACTACTGCTTCTGCTGCTGCTGCTACTGCTGCTGCTGCTGCTGCTGCTGCTGCTACTCCTACCTGCTCCTCCTGCTCCTCCTGCTCCTGCTCCTGCTCCTGCTCCTGCTCCTCCTACTGCTCCTGCTCCTGCTCCTGCTCCTCCTACTACTCCTCCTGCTCCTGCTCCTGCTCCTCCTACTGCTCCTGCTCCTGCTCCTGCTCCTCCTACTCGTGCTACTCCTCCTACTGCTCCTGCTACTGCTCCTGCTCCTCCTACTGCTCCTGGTACTGCTCCTGCTCCTCCTGCTACTGCTACTGCTCCTGCTCCTCCTCCTGCTACTCCTACTACCACTACTGCTACTCCTCCTCCTACTACTACTCCTACTACTACTACTACTCCTCCTGCTACTCCTACTCCTCCTCCTCCTCCTCCTACTACTACTACTCCTACTACTACTCCTACTACTACTACTCCTCCTACTACTCCTACTACTACTACTACTACTACTCCTACTACTACTACTACTACTACTCCTACTACTCCTCCTCCTCCTACTACTCCTCCTACTGCTACTGCTACTGCTGCTGGCTGCCTCTCCTGCTCCTCCTCCTACTGCTACTACTACTGCTTCTACTACTCCTGCTACTGCTCCTCCTACTGCTCCTCCTACTGCTCCTACTACTGCTCCTACTACTGCTCCTGCTACTACTACTGCTACTCCTACTACTCCTACTGCTACTTACTAGTACTCCTACTCCTCCTCCTCCTCCTCCTCCTCCTCCTACTCCTACTCCTACACCTACTCCTACTACTCCTCCTCCTACTCCTACTACTACTCACTGCTACTACTACCGCTACTACTACTACTACTACACCACCACCACCTCCTCCTCCTCCTCCTACTATTGCTGCTTCTTCTGGCTTGGATGGAACAATGACGACGTCAACCCAGCATAGCGAAACCGAAATCGTTTAAAGGAGTTTTAATCCATTTGTATTTGAGTCTGGATATTCAATCCGAGCTCCGCGAAAAATGTTTCAAGCTTGTGCCACGACTAGGATATCATGAGTTGTGAGCATCAACAATATTGTGTGGTTATTGTTTGGTAAGCCAAAAATTTACTGTTCTTATTTATGTCATACCTAAAACAATAAAAACAATAGTTTAGACATCATTACTTGGGTTTTGAGCTTACCAAACCTTTTAAAAAAAGAAAATAGGTTGGCTTACCAACAGCAAAATCTTCTATTTAGGCGGCAAAATTTTGCTTGTTGCGCGCGTTTGGGCGCCTCCAACAGCGAAATTGCTAATGGAAAAGACAGTTGTACCCACGCCTTCCATGGCCCCGACTCACTAACACGAGGGCTTCCAGGGAATTTCGCATGCACTCAGTTCTTAATATATATACACCCCCGCCGCCGCCCAATCGCCCCCAAATCTCCAATGCCGCCGTAACCCTAGCCCACGAAACCAACGCCGCGTTGCCGCACCACCGTTGGTGTCGACCACCACTTCACCGCAGGCCATGGCGCCAAAGAAGAAAGCGCCGCCGAAGGAGCCACGGTCGCGCCCCAAGTTTGCAGGTTATGAACACTTCTTCCTTCTACCTTTGTAATAGCTCCTCTGAGTAGCCTTCGATTCTTTGTTGTGCTAGATTCTCAGAGCCGACTCATGCTTAAATTTCCTTGTACCGATGCATGTTCATGGTTGGACTGTGAATCTCGAGTAGTCTTTGTACTGATGTTTCTTTGTCCTGCAAACCCTAGCGTGCGCCATTTGGGGCCATGTTCGTCCAATGCTTTTAACCTAGAATTAGTGCAGTTCTTTGTAATTTTTTAGGTACGAATTGCCCCTCACCCCCTAGATCTTGATACTCTGTTTCCGCTGTTCTGTGTTGGATATTTTGTTCCCTAGATCTTGATACTCTGTTTCCTCTGTTCTGTGTTGGATATTTTGTTCCCTGTAGGTACTTTACTTTTGAGAAGTCCAAGCACAGTGATAGAATAAATGAGTAAAAATTAGTTTAGTCCTGGGCGCGTCTCTAGTTCCTTTGCTAAGGCCTCTGGGTGGCTACCTGGGTCACTATCTCGTCTACAACTATGATTGAAGTAGCACAGTGATAGAATAAATGAGTAAAAATTAACTTGATTGTTAGATTGACTTTTTCTAACATTATTATATTTCGGTCTCCAAATAATTTACTCTAAATGTTCTTGGTATTGTAGAAGCGCCGCTGACCAACTATGAACTCGAAAGGATGAAGCATTGTCTTCAAAACAATGCTAGGTTGCGACAGCTAGGATTACCAGCACTATCTCGTCTTGTATATGGAAGCTTAAGTAACCATCAGGCACCAGAAAAGGAGAGAAATATTGATGACCCTGACTTTGATTGCAATGCTGAAGTTGATGCTCATAGTGATGGCAATGTAAGTGATAATGACCTGATACCTGAGACAGAAGCCCTGGAGGATTGGACTCTGGACATGCTACCAAGAAACATAAGGTACTAGATCTTCAGTTATGTCAAGATTTGAGATGTTGTCAAAATCTGTCCATTCTGTTTTACCAGCTTTGTCAATAATAATTAACTAGTTCTGGATTAATTTTGCAGCCTATTACCAAGAAGTCCAAGAACTATGAGAATGTTCTTAATGTGCCTCAGCCTACTAGGGCAAAAGGGTTGTTGCACCAATGAATCCTGGAAGGCTGACAAGGTCTGGTAAGGTTGTGAGACCAAAGGTACCTAGTGCTGGTACTGAACCTGAAATCCCAGATCAGGCAACAAGTCAGGTTCAGGTTGCTGTTACTCAAGCTGGAATCCCAATTCAAGCAACAAGTCAGGTTCAGGCTGCTGTTACTCAAGCTGAAATCCCAATTCAGACTACAACTGAGGTCCAGGCTACACAACCTGAAATCCCAATTCAGGAAACAAGTCAAGTTCAGACTGCCCATACTCAAGAAGATGGTCCTACCTTAACTGTGCACACCCAAGAAGGTTAGTTCACTAGTTATTGTAACAAGTTCGTTCATAACAGTAGTTAGTATTTACATTGATACAAAATGTTGTACCTATCACTAACTCTGCCATGCAATATACGAGGTATCGGACAACACAATGACTTCCACGTTGACAATCATGTTGAGGACAACCAAAATCACAGCAACATGAATGAGGCCAATGAGAGTCTGCCCAACCAGTTTGAGCACACTCTTAGTGACACCAACATGGATGAAACCATAGATGACGATATTGAAGGTACCTTCTCCAAATCATAACATTTAAAACCCTTTTGTCAATTGAAATGGTGATCCAAGTGTATTCAACTATATATGCTTTGTTGATGCAGAAGCCTTCGAGGAGGAGTGGATAAGAGGACCTAATGTAGGGCGAGGACTTGTCAGGATGTCTCGCTTAAACAAGGGAAGACTTCCTTTGGCCATCGAGTCAGGGAAGATAAGGCCAAACTCTGTGAAGATTGCTGCAAAATTTGCTACTGAGTGCAACATTACAGTCAGGAACCATGTGCCTATATTCCCAAAATGGAAGGATTACAAGAAACTAAAAGGCCTCTTTAGGTTCTACTTAGAAAAAATTGCGGTGAGAGTCTGAACTTTGGGCTTTCTACTATGCTTATTTGTGAAACTAACATCACATACCAGCACTAAGAATTACTTTGAATTCTCTAAAGCTAATGTGTCTTTTAGTGGGTGACTATTAGGGTTCATAGTGCATATGTTATTGGATTTCTGCTTAAGTTAATTCAGTGAGTGTTACTGTTTCACTTGTAGATGCTGATTATATTGGATGGTTGCTTAGTTTTGGGTCATGAATGTTAACTGATTGTGATGAAAGCTAGATTCATTCTGTGTACTACAGATTCACAATGAGTGTTTCATTGAATGAGTGGTTACTGAACCTATTGTCCAGCCCCTGGCCAACTTAATCTGCTATTTTAGTTTATGTTTGATTGGATTACTGAATGTACAGTTTAATTTTTAGTCATTAAAAATTTAATATGGGATTAAACTATTTTCAGTCGAAGTTTGATATGGACACAAGTGTTGCTCCTGTGAGAAAGGCATGTGTGGAACAACTGAAGAGAGCTGTTCGCCAGCAACGATACAAGCTCAAAAAGAAGTACTTTGATCCTTATCCGCTTCATTTGGTGGTGAAACAGTCTCCTTTTAAATTCATGAGTGATGTAGAATGGAATAAACTTGTAGAACACTGGAAGGACGAGAAAAAAATGGTAAGCTCATATCACTAATGGTCATTTCAAGTTTTACATGTGAATCTCATGTGTGCCTAAGATCACAACTCTATTCCTGTAGTTGACTTGTGAGAAGAACAAAGCAAACAGATCTAAAGTGCAGTTCCACCAGACAACTGGTTCTCGTAGTTATGATGCGCACATCATTCACTTGGTAAGTCCAATTTAGTTAATGTTTCATTAAGACATATTGCTCTGTAATGCTGATATGAAAAAGGTGTGATAATCTGCATTCCAAAAGTATTGTTCTGCTGCTGCCCAGCTCAGCTTCTGTCACTGTAATGCTGATAGCAAAGTCCTGATATGTTCTTATTAGCAATACAGATGCTCCCTATCTGATTCCTGCAACCATACTAAAATGGAAATAGCGTAATACCAACCATATACGCAACTATAATCCTGCTAATAATCTTAACAAAATAATTTTTCCCATTCAGATATTTAATTGTACGGTTTTTGTTAATATGGATTCATAACTTATCATGCTATGGAACTGAATGGCAAATTCAACTATGGGAATTAGTACTCTGCTTCAAAAAAATGCTGACATGTGGTTTCCATTTATTACTCAGGGGGACAAGTACAAAGAGGCACCACCAGATGCACTTGACATGTTTAAAGAGTTGCACAACAGCAAGAAGAAAGGCATCGCTCCAGCAGTACAATCTGCTATTGTAAGTAAACTATCAATTAGTTGACAAACAAACAAAAGATTAAATTAGTTAACATTGATCACTGACCCATATAACGTTTGCACTGCTAGGCTGAAATGGAGACGAAGATTGCTGAACCTGTTGAGGATGGCTGCGAACCAAAGTCTGTAAATGATGTTGTTTCTCAAGTTCTTTGTCAAAAAACCAAGAAGAACAAATTCCTTCAGAATGTGGGGATCAAGAGAGGAGTGGGTGGTTCTAGTGCGGCAAGTCGTCGTGAGCTGGAATTGCAACTGCTGTTGGAGCAGCAGACCTCATCTGATCTTAGGGACCTTGTCAATGTTCAGCGCCAACAACTGGATGAGATGGTGAAGCAGCAGCAGGCAGCAGCAGAAGAAAGGGCCAAGCATGATGAGGAGATGAAGCAGAGGCAGGTCGAGACTGATGCACTACTTAGGCGTTTGATGGCCATGATTCCAGGAACTTCGGCAACACGGTAAGGTGATGTAGTGTGGTTGCATTCTCTGGAACTCCTGTGGTGATGCCTCCTTTGCCGATGCTTTTGTGGTGGCTGTCCTATGGTCATACATGTTCTGGCTTTCTTCCTAAACTCTAGTGGTGATGCACTACTGTTGCATTCTTTTGATGGTTGTCAACCTGTTGTTGTTGCAACCTATGGGTACGTTTAATCTGTGGTTATTTTGTTGGTGGGTTGCCATCCTGTAGGCAAGTTTCGGTGTGACAGCTACATGTGATGTAATTTTCTGGGGATTTGAATCTGAGGATACATGTGTTATAATATTCTGGATATTTGAATTTGAGGATGGTATTTGATGTGGTATCTGTGAGCAGCTTTTTCATTTTATATTGGGCTCAGCCTATTCTGTTAGTGCAAAAAAAATCTGTGCAGCTACTTCATTTTGAATGGGGCTCAGCCCATTCTGTTAGTGTAAAAAAAATGCTGAACAATGAAACATCAAAATGGGCTGTGCGAAAAGAAAACAGGCCTAAATTTATAGATTAAAATGGGCCAAAATCTCTTGAAAAATTGTGGGCTGAAAAGGGCAAACTGGGCTCAATCTCTTGAAAAACTGTGGGCTAAAAAGAGCAAACTGGGCCAGCCGTCCAGGCTGAATAGGCCCAGCCCAGTGAAGAAGGCTGATGTGGCAGGATCAGCCACGTGAGATTCCATGTCAGCTTGCTGAAGTGGCTATGCTGACGTGGCATATATTCATGATCCTCTAATTCGTCACTATGTACTGTTTGAAAACCTAATGAACAACTAATTCATGACGATTGTGGAGGTCACTGTTGCAGCGCATCCGTGATGGATTTTTTCCATAAAGAAGAATTATGACGTGGATTCTATTACGTTTTACCATACCCTCACAGATAGTTACCTATGATGATTTTTAGGGTGTTTATGACCAATTGAAACCATCATGTATCAACACAATCCTTGTAGTGAGAAAGCGGGGTTGATTCCCTTTAGGTCGTGGAGTGAATAGCCAAAGGCTGATTTATGCTTTTCTAAGACAGTGATCAACCTCGAAGTCTGTTCCTGAGTGAGTTTATCATTTATGTTTATAGGAGACTCAGGATCATTATTCAGGAAAGCATATCGAAGCCCAGAGGGCAAGGGTTTTAACTCTATGAGAGGTTTAGGAGGTTCTTCTAAGGAGTCTAGAGGATCTGGATCTAGTGTGTCATCCTCTTCCTCAGTGAAAAACTGTGCATCTTCTTCATATTGAGGTTCAATTGTTATTTCAAGAGATGCTTCCTTAATTTCTTCCATAGGATCTGGCTCGCGACATGACTCATTTTCAGCATTTAGAGAGTGAGTGATGGGTATGGTTCCTTTAAGATTTTTCCCAAGACAGAAGTTTAAGTTCCCTGTTTGACCTTCATGAATGACTTGTTTAAGTGATTGGCCTATCAAAAGATTAAACTCTTTAATGTCAAAGATATAAAAGCTTAAGTGTAGTGGAGTGTTATCTACAGTGACAGGCAGGACATACATGATCCCTGAACTAGGAATAACATGTCCTGAAGGGCTTTTCAATAATTTAGTTGTTGGGGTAAGTGGCATTTGTTTTAATAAATCTTGAGCAAAGGTTTCAGACATAATGTTTGTTCCACAACAGGAGGATTATAGAGAGCTTCGAAGGGTTGTTGATGGATTTGGCATTGATGTGTATGGAAGGTGAATCTAAGCGGTTATATCAGTGGAAAGCTCTGATTCTTCTAACCATTCATGACTTATTATAGAAGCTAGTCCCTTCGTAGTCTCTTTTAGGAAAACCTTATCAGTGAGTTTTTCAAGTGATGATTTTGATTTTGTGGCTTCCTAATTGTGTGATACTTCGAGGTATTACCAAATTCGGTAAAATATTCATCCTAGAAATCAAAGGTGTCTCCTAAGATTGAGGTTTCCCTCTTACTAGGAATTATGGCTGAGGTTTGTTCATGATTAAGAAGGATTTAGGCTCAGCTTCTGGATTTACTTCTAGTGATTCTTGTGATTTAGCTTCAGGAGCGGGAGTAATTGAGATAAGTTTTGCAACATTTCCCTTGCCTTGGAGGCTGGGGTATGTAGGAATGATCTGTTTGAAGCTAAGTTAAGGTAATTAGAAGTTTGTTCTATTCATACCATTATAAAAGTGTTGAAGTAGGACAGGGTCTGGAATAGATAAGGCTGGACCAGAGCGGATAAGATTATCAAATCTTTCCCAAGCTGCAATTAGAGACTCATCGTCTTCTTGGATGAAGAACAAAATCTCTAAGCGAAGACAGACAATTTTGGAGACAGGGAAGTACTCTAAGCAAAGCTAGAGACAGAGTTCTTTCCAATCCCCATTTTTACTTGGTGCAGTTTGAAGGTACCATGTATTGGCTTTTCCCTCTAAAGAGAATGGAAAAAGATTCCATCTAAGGGTTTCGTCAGACATGCCGCAATGTGTAGGCACGCACAGGTTTGTTCAAACTCATTTAAGTGAATGTGTGGATTTTTCGTCTTCTAGGCCAGAAAAAGTTTGATTCTTGACCATTTCTATCATCATGGGCGTAGCTCGTAGTTGTCTGAAAGGTAGGCTTAGCAGATTGGGCAACTCTAAGTCTACGACAGTGCGATATGTATACTGGTTCAGTGGAATGGAATCTGTGGAGCTAGTGATTGGCTCTGAGAAATCCATGGTGAAAAGAATAAAAGATAAAAGGTAAAGATAAAAGAAAAACTAAAGGTTAAACTTAAGACTTAAAATGATCTACCGTTCCCCGGCAACGGCGCCAAAAATGCTTGTTGTATAAATTACGCACACTCTACTTTATCCGCAAGCGCACAGATAAAATCTACCGATGTAGCACTTCACCGGAGTAACCCAGTTTTAATATCAAACCCAAAGGAACGGATAGTGTTAAGCTTTTAAGTCTAACCCCTGAGTAGCTAACAAGGACAGAGAGAGCTAGAAGTATAGAGGGGATCACTAGGGCTGTCTAAATCCAATTAAGAGGTGATATGTTTATATTATTCTTAGTGGGGAAGTTGTCATAAAAGGTCACAAACAGAGTATGAGTCTTTATGCAAATGAATAATCCTACCGATCCTACACACGGGTAGTGGACTATAGAAGAATCAACGGCTAAAAAGTCACCCTGCGAACAACCACTACTACCGGCGTTATAGGAGGCAATTATGAGCTATCAAGTCTAAGTACCACGCGTACACCATCCAACTACTCTAATTCCAGAGCGACCTAGAATTAAAGTACTCAAAAGAGAGTCATAAACCTTAAGAATAATAAGAACAATGGCTCAAACTTAAATATAGACGTTGATTACCGAAACAATCGCTGGAAGCAAGTTGAAGATAAACTTGATGTCGCAGGGTACAAGATAAAGAAGTGGATCCGACAGGCCGGAGGTCCTCTTAGATCTCTCTCTCTCTCTCTCTTCGTTCTGTTATAATAACTAGGTTCTAATCCTAAACTAGAGGAGTAACTAGTCTCTATTGGAAGCTGGCTCTTGAAGTCTTCTTCTAGGTTTTATGAATGAGGCGTAGACTTTTCTGAAGAGGGACCTTCTGTCCTCCCTGGGGTCTGGGGGGTCTGTTTATATAGCCCTGAGGGATCAACCGGCGACCGTTGGAATAAACCGACTTCACGTAGGGCCTGTGAGATTGATCCTCAAGATGGTAGAGGAAGGTTCCAGAAAGGGGGAGCCGGCGGCGCTGAGGCGAACGACCGTGGGCCACCAGAACGGTCGGTCCCACCTATCGGGGTCTCGGGGTTCCCCGCCTCGTGGAGTCTTCAGGTGTTCTCTAGAGTCTTCTGGAGTATTCCTGACTTGGCGGTTGCGCCATCTCCCGTTGGTTTCCTTCTAGGGGAAGCAATTGAGGGTTGTTTTCCTGTTTAATCCCTGCAGATTCACAATTCACCAAACTCATGGAATTCATTAGATTTAAACCCTATACTAAGGTGGAGTTTATGTATTTATCCATTTTCATGTTTATTTGACCTTTGATAACAAGAGTTAATTAATGTCAACAGCCCCACTTCCCAAACACGAGCCGCTGCAGCTGGAGGGCGCGAGCCACCCGGCTCGCTCCGCAGCAAACACGCCCTAGAAATTCAGTCAGGCCCAAAGCAACCAAGGTACCAATCACGCCCTAATGGGGCCCACCAAATTTCTAACTTGGTATCTTTATTTCTCTCGTGCATGCCATATACAGTACCCCGTGAGCCTTTGAATTCATTTCTGCTGGCATCTATTCGACTTCTACAACACTTAGGTCAGTCTCAATAAGATTTCATAGGGGGTTTCATGTATATTAAATAGGGTGCTACACCATTTTTTTTGCATGAACTGAGAGGAAAGAGAAGGAAAACGGTTTATTTCCACGAAACGTTTGAGCGTTGTTTCTAAAATGATGAAATCTTAGTTAAATTTCCATTAAGAACGACATTGTGTTTTATCCCGTACAACACGCACGGCTTCTGTTCACTCTGGTGGGAAAGAGAGAAAGAGAGATCAGGGCACCATGAAGACATACGAAACTATGCATTGAAATTGTATTTTGAGAGAAAGATCTATTTTATCTGTGATTTTATTTGTCTTAGAAACCGAAAGATGAAACTATACATTGAAATTAGCCTTAATATTAGTTCAGTGACTGACATGGTCTTTCCATCTTATTGCTCTTGATTTGCATCGACGTTCCTTGCTCTTAAATTGCATGGAGACTAGGAGAAAATTAAACAAAGTGTCGTCATCCATTTAATTTCCACTGCACCATATTAGTTTAGGGTATAACTCAACCTAGTCTTCAATTTCATGGAGCATAAGAAGCGCCACTCAGCAAAGCAAGAAGCCTTCTCACTTGTTTTTTAGGCCTGTTTGGATCATTTTTGTCACCGGCAAAACTTGGGCAAAATAGTTTTAGCCAAAACTTTTACCTTGTAGAGTTGTTGTTTTCCATGGCTAAAGTTGTATTAATGAATCTATAATGACAGATTTGCCCCTAATTAATGAGAGTAGGACAAAGTATTTATATGTCATGCATGATAGAGTGAGGGTAGCGGACGTCCAGCTCTCATCCTGAGGTATTTTTGTCATGTTTTGCAAAGTTTGAGTGACAAAAGAAATCAGTAAAACTTTTGCTCTTTTGTAAGTTTTTTGCCAACATGTTTGGATGTCATGACAAAAAGAGAGCAAACAATGTACAACTAAATTTTTTAGCTTGGATCCAAACAGGCCCTTAAGCAAAGCAACAATATTTTTATCACCCAAATGGACAAGCTGAGAGACGGCAATGACAGGTTTCCCTTCAGTTGATGTTGGCGTTCTGTATTGACCACGGTGACGTGCGGCATGCTGCCATGGCCATGTTTAGTGGCATCCACCGATTAATACGGCTTCATCGAATTCAGCGCGTCCTAAGCATCCTTATTATCGACCCAAATTAGCTTTTCACTTGCAAAAAATACATACTCCCTCCGTATCGCTTTTAGATGACGTTTTGGACAAGTTTTGAGTCAAACATTGAGAATATAAATCATGAATAACTTTAAAATTATTGAGTTTAGAGATATAAAAATCATATAAATAAATTTGTCTTGAAAAGTATACATATACTATTTTACAACAAATATTTTGAAAAATACATATGGTCAAAGTTGCACTTTGGAGACCGTGTCGCTATCCTGAACGTCATCTAAATACAATACGGAGGGGGTACTTCAACATGGATTCATCTTATTTCCTTGGTTAATCAATATATATAAATATTCAACAACAAAAGTCACCGTCTTCCTTCTACTTTGATGCGTATGATTAGTTTTTATACTTCACCATTTTTAGTTTTCTTGATGTTGGCAATGATGTTTACCTCAATTTTGTCTATAGTTCTTGGTGAACCAGTTACCCACAACAAGACTTTCATGAGGCAATAGGAATGAAGAGACAAAGGCACTCCAACAGGCACAAGGAATGGAAGACACTAACAAACTTGCAACAATTGTTGTATGGAAGGCTCTAATAAAAATAATATATTTGCTTTTGAAAGGACCGTGACGCCTAAGAAGAGGGGTGAATTAGGCAACTAAAAACTCTACTCTAAACTATACTATGACCTCTAGTTACCACCTAGTCAAAACCTATGCAAGAAAGTAAACTATCTAATTGTGCAACTATGATTTTACTAGGGATATTGCTATCTCTACCACAAAAAAGTTATGCGACCTGTTCCAATCCTATCAACTAAGCTAGGAAAGGTAAAAACACATAATTAAGGTAGCAAGGTAAATGCTGAAGCTAAAGAGAAATGTAGAGATGCAAACTCCCGTCGACGACTCCGGTATTTTTACCGAGGTATCGAGAAGCACGCGAGCTTCCCCCTAGTACTCATTGGAGCCCTTTGCAAGGAATCCCTCGCAAGGCCCAAGCTCTCGGTCAGGTAACTCCGTGGATAGCTCCGGGCCTTCCCCACGCGCAAGTGGGTCTTCGGTTATGCCACTCGTGGCAAAGCGTCAGCCGGACCGCTCCCCGCCATCCTATTCTAATTACAAGACTTCCTTCGGTAGCTCGACTAAGTTACAATACACGTCCTAATCCATGTACACTTCGTATCATGTCTCCGGATCTTTCCTTGACCTCCTAGGACTTAGTCCGAGTAATCATCTTTGGATGATATCTCTGACATTCTGGTCCGTCAAGCCCCCAATCTCTTCAAGATTTCTCTAAAACGTTATCTTCAGGTTTCTATCAAGAATCACCTGAGTAATGTCTTGAGAAATCTTGAGGTGCTCTGTAGAAGAATTCCAATGGCGTGCGCTTTTCCAGAAAAAGTGCAACCATAGGGTGTAGCCCCCGAGCCTCTTGTTATTTAAGAAATAACTTTGAGGATCTTCAAGACTTTTCCCCATTTGATCCTTGTATGAGAAAAACTTTTCTTTTGATGATATATACTCTGCAGCCCCCGAGCCTGAGTCTCGAGTACTGGAGGAGTCAGTACTTGGGGTCTTTAAATATATCATCCGAGTAATCCTTGAGATTAGTATGAAGTTACTACATGACACTGCTTTAATGTAGTTCAGCCGAGTAATAATTATTCAGCTTCAGGTGGGTAATGTTTTCATCAAACATCCCTTTTCACCCCAACTGAGTAAAAATTACTGCGAAGGACGACAATAATTGGCTAGTGACTGTATCACCTGTTCGCTTTAATGATTTCTTGTTGTTTTGTGCAACTGTAGCACTTTTGTCTATTTCTCCTTGAACCATGCACATGAAAGAGATAAACCTTCTGTTGTGTCAGGCTTCACATGAGTAACAGTATGCATGTGAGTGCATTTATTGAGCTTTGCATGAAAATGTTTGTAGACTAAGTCCATGAACCAATAGTAGTCGCTTATAAATACCCTGCCTAGGAAGCAAGGATGCCACGTGTAACACCTCTGGTGTTTAACTGTAATTAACCTGACATGTCATCATCATTAGTCATTAATCATCCTTGCCTTGCATTTATGTTTGCTTAGTACTTGTGTAGCAATCTCTTTTCAAAACCCTAAAAGCCCAAATCTTCCTATAAGGGCAAAAATGGTAATTTCACCTCTGTGCCTAGCTTTGTGTAATTCTTGCTCAGTTGGATGTCTTGAAGTTCTGTTGTGTTGGCCAAAGTTCAAAAATCAAAATCAGATTTCAAATCCCTTTGCAAAACCCTGATTTCCAAACCCTGGATTTTATCCCTCTCTTTGCAATTCAAAAATTATTCAAAATTTGAGGTTGGTCCAAAAAGCAAAGTTGTAGATCTGGCCAAGAGAAACAACTTTGGTATTTACAAGTTTTCAAGTTTCTGTACAAAGTTTGAAGTAAATCCAAATTCATTCACATTCCAGTTTTTGTCCCCTTTTCAGTTTTAAAAATTTATTCAAAAACTATTGAGTTTCAGAAAAAGTGTATATTAGCAAGGTTATAGGTTTTGATAAAAGGAACAACTTTCATATTTGCAGATTTCCAACTTTCAGTGTAAAATCAAAAGTAATTTTGAATTTATTCAAATCCCAAAAGTGTTCCCTTTTCTGATTTCAAATGTGATCCAAAAACTATTTGGATTTGGAAAAATGTTCATATTGACAAAGTTGTAGATCTCTTTTTTCTGAACAACTTTGATGTTTTGAGTTTTTGTTGCCCAGTTCAAATTTTGGAAGTAATTTGCAAAATACAGATACCAGCCAAAAGTCAAACCCTAGGGCCATAGCCCTGTTCATCTTCTCCGGTAGGGGGAGGGGGGGGGCCCGGCCATGGCCGCCCCGCCGGCGTTGCGCGTGCCGCACGCCTGGCTGCTCCCCGCCTTCCACAAGTCTGCCGCCACTGACTCCGTGCTCATTCCGCACCCGCACGCGAGCGCTGACCTTCCTCTCCCGTTCCCCTCAGTGCCCAGTTCGCCGCCGCCGCGTGTCCAAACGCCGGCGAGCTTGCGCCTGGCCCCTGGGCAACGCTCCTGCCCCGCTGCAGCGTGCAATCGAGTGCGCGTGCTTCGCCCGATCTTATCCGCGCCCGCGCGACACCCATCCGTCCCTGCCCGCGCCTATAAAAGCCACCGCCGGCTGGCCGGAGAAGCCACCCACCTCCGCCACCGTGGCCAGCCCACTCCAGACCCTCCGCCGCTCAACCAACTAGCCTAATAGCTCCGCCTTGAGCCCGTGAAGCTTCCCCACCCCTCAATTTCATCTCCCCCGTCTCCAATCGCCCGGCGTAACCCCATCTTCCCCAACTCCGGCGAACGACCTCGCCTCGGTAAGAAGTGAAATTCGTCGCCGTGGGTTTTCCTTCCGCCCATCTGATCCCTGCCCTCTCTTCCTCATCTTGGTGCGATCCTAACCGCTCCTCGGCCACCTCTTTTGGTGGACAGAGCCGCCGGCACGCCGCTCGCCGCTCGCCGCCGAAGAAAGCTCCACCGAACCACCGCCCCGCCGAGCCCTGTCTCCGACCGTGGTAAGCACTCGAAGCCCCCTCGGTCTCTGTCTTTTAACGGCGCAAAGCTCGAGCCAGACCTCGGGCGCACGCGTTCACTGTTGGCTCGAGCCAGGCCTCGAGCACACGTATCCGTCTCGCCCGAGCCCAGCCTCGAGCGGACACACCCTCACCGCTTCGCTCGAGCCAGGCCTCGAGCAGACTTGCGCACCCTCCGCTTCGTCGGGCCTCCCGGCCAGGCCTCGGACGAAACCCTTGTTTCCGTCTCGCCCGAGCCTCCGAGCCAGGCCTCGGACGAAGCAGTCGCTTCCGCCTCGCCCGAGCCCGTTTCACCCGAACCCGCTTCGCTCGAGCCAGGCCTCGGCGAACGCATGTCTTCCGATTCGCCCGAGCCTCCCGTATCGCCCGAGCCTTGCGAGGAAAGAGCACAGTGCTCTTTTTCCTTTTTGGGAGTTGTGAATAGTGTTCTGTTTTCTCTTTTTTTTGTGTGAATTAATCTGTTGTTCTTTAAATCCTGATAAAATTATGGTATGCTCCTTGCACTGTGTAGTATTTTATAAAAATATGAAACCTGACTTTTCTGCAAGAATTTGAAAATGTAAAATCCCTCTTTTAATTAATAAATGGATAGTTTTGGATTTTTAGAAAATTATTTATAACTCCAAAAATCATGAGATAAATTTTTGTGAGCTTCCTATGCCATGTTTAGTCTCTGGTGAAATTTTGAAGTCTTTTGAAACAAGTTGATTTTTTGAGCATTTATCTTTAATTGTTAAATAGTGCCTTTTGTTAATTAATGTCTGGAATTATTTGAGCACCTTCATGACCTCCAAAAATTATGAAATTTGTTTTGCCATCTATCTACATCATAATGAACTTATGTGATTAATTTGGTAATTTTTGGAGCAACTTTATAAAATGACCTTTTTAAATAATTAAGGAAAATAGAAAAAGTGATTAGGGTTCATGTTGTATGCCCTGTTTTGCATTGTTCATGCTAGCATACTCATGTGCATGCATCATTGCATTCGTATAGTCACCGAAGAAGGAGTCAAGATCGAGGCAGCCGCCGACGAACCTGTCCCCGAGGCTACCCCGAGCTCCGACAACTGCTCCGCCGCCTTCGAGCCTGCCCTCTTTGCTCTTCAAGGCAAGCCCCGGTGCATTTAACCCTTTCCTTGAATTTATAAAATGATTTCCTTAAATGCTTTTGAGTTAAATTATTGCATTAGGTTTATAGGAGTTGTGTGCTATCCTAATTGATGCACTATCCACCTTGACCACTGATACACCTGATACCTGCTTTTCAAAAGTATTTGAAAAATGCTTAGCAATGCTTATTGAATTAGACTTTGTAATAAAATACCAATCTCAAAAGTGTGATCACTTAAGGAATGTTTATGGGATTTGGTCTTACTCCCCGGCTGTTGGCTAGGTATCTGATCCGTACCTAGTCAATAGCGAGGAGAGGTTGTCCGAGCGTACGGTGCCGTCATGTTGTAGTCCGGGACTCAACAGTTGACACCGACCGGGACAGGGTTGAAAAACTGACAGGACTATTACGCTTGGGTGAGATATAACCAAGGTATAGTTCTGGCTGGAAAAATTAGGGACCATCCGTATGGGGGCCTGCTGGTCAAGACTTGTAACTATTCACATACTTCGGAAAGCTCTGGCTCCGAGGAATCCTTGATTGGGACCGACAACCGCGCACTGGGAGTGGAGAGATGGCGGAAGTAGCATGTACCCACGTGGTCGTCGTACCTGGAAAGGAGTGGTGTACTGTACTTCCGGGTGGCGTAGGACCGGGTCCAATCTTGGAGGAATCGTGGTAGACGAGTTGGCATATGCAAGCTTGGGTGCTACATATGCAGTGTGGATAGGGATCCTCAGCTGAGTATTATTTATCCGGATTAACGTTGCTCCTCGGTTATGGAGACTTGGTCCACTGACTGTCAACGGAGAGTGGTTCTCAACTAGGAATGTTTTGAAATGTAAAAGGAATCATGAACGATGAAGAATTGAGGAATACTGAATCTTTCGAAACAAAATAAGGTTTACAAAAATGCTTTTTTGCAAAGTACTTGATCTTTCTTAAGCCTTACCTTGACTACCCTAAGCCTCTCATTCCTGAGTCTTCTCCCTTTTTCTTTAGTCGCGTAAGTCTTGTTGAGTACCCCAGTACTCAGGGTTTGTTACCCATGCTGCAGGTATGACAGAGTCCCCGATGTGTCTTGCACCCTGCTGCGTGACCATCGTCCAGGAAGAGGCCGTTGAGGCCGAAGAATAGTTGTACACCCTCGGGCTGGGTGATTATAAGTATCTTTGCTGTTCTCCACTATGTTGCCTATGTCTATTTCTATTATCAGAACTTGGTTTGTAATAACTGCACCTTAATTTCTATTTGGAACCCTGTTTTGTAAAACTAATGTTATTTAAGTCTTCCGCTCATTATTCCGATGTTATTTGTAAAAGTATGCAATGCTGTAACCGAATTGTGAGATGATCCTGCGGACATTGGGCGCTGATGTAGCCCGGTGGCGAACAGGTCTTAATCACATGGAACATGGGTTTGGCTGTCAGAGGTTGACAGGGACACGTGGGCCATGGGATTAGGGTCGTTCCGTCACAGAGTGGTATCGGAGCATCTCACTTTAACGTTGCAGTGTTCGTTTTTGCGAAAACTTCAAAAGACCTTTTGAGTCCAAACAAACTAAACTTGACTATTTTGAGTCCAAATTGCTTCTCTCATCTTGTCTCTCATATGGCAATACTAGCTAGTGGAACAACATGTTTTAAGCCCTATGTACTTTATTTATTTATTGCATTGCCTTGTTCCGTAGGAACGATTCATGCATCATGTCATAATCACTAAAGTTAACTTCCTCTCTAAGTTCGTTGGGGTAGTATGCCTTTACCTGTTCTTGCTAGCCTTTCTCATCCATCTTCTCTTATCCAGACATGGCCCGTATCAAGCTGACTGCCCGCAAGTCGACTGGACCGCATGGTGTGCCACGCCACCAGCTAGCACCACGCGCTGGGGAGGAGACTGGAGAATCTTCCAACGGTCGTCGCTTTCCCCGCCGCACCCGCAAGAATCTGAAGGAGGAAATCAAGGATCTGAAGGCTGAGCTGAAGAACTTGGAGCATGACTTCTACCACTCACGCCTGGAGTTTTATGAGGCACGAGCTTCCCTGGAGCAGGCCAACCGGAACACGGTTCGCGCTATCGAGCAGCGCAATGATGCTTGGACCCGCGAGGACGTTACCAGAGCCCAGCTCCACGGACTGCAGCAGTACACAGCTCAGATTGAACAGTTCAATGATATGCTTCATGAGGAAGTGCATCAGCTGTATGATCAACTCCACCTCTTGGTACCCCCGGTTATGGAAGACCCTGAGGACGGAGTAGTGGAAGAACCCGATGTGGAACAAGAGCCAGACGTGGACGAAGAAATTGAACCTGCTGAGGACATCCACGCTGAAGACGAGGACGAGGAGGAGGAGCCTGAGCTCATCCTCGAAGAAGACGACGACGAAGACATGATCATCATCGACGACGACTAGACTCATAGTACCACCTGCTTACCTAAAACCTTAGTCTAGGTTTGGGAGCGATAGTCTGTCTTGTGTTAGGTCAGTCTGTATCTTTCTTTTCGTACCTTTTTCCCCTTATCGGTCAGTTGTGTCTGTCAGAAATCTTTATCAATCTATCAGTCTTTGTATCAGAAGAAACTATCAGTCGTACTTTTGTCATCAAGCATGAAATATCAATTGAGGATTTAAAAGAAAGTTTCTGCATATTTTCGCCTGGAGGGCGTATAAGTACTAAGGAAGTGGTTCGCAGTATACCAGTAATGTTGGGGGAACATGTATTTCCCACCACCATGATAGTGCTTCATGCTCAGGAGATAGATGTCATCCTAGGCATGAATTGGATGTGTCAGTATAAAGCCATGATCGACATCTTGAATAGAGTTGTGAGAGTGGATATTCCTAACAGTACCGCCAAACTCCTTCTCCAACTTCCAATGCCTCAAAAACTAGCAGCCACTCAAATAAATACCGCCTATGTTCTGGAAACCCGGGACATCCCCGTGGTCTGTGAATTCCCTGATGTTTTTCCTGAGGATTTGCATGGTCTGCCTCCTGACCGTGACGTTGAGTTTGCCATAGAGCTAAAGCCCGGGACTGCTCCTATATCCCGCAGAGCTTATCGAATGCCTCCCAGAGAGTTGGCAGAACTAAAAATCCAATTACAAGATTTGCTGGACAAGGGTTTCATTCGCCCAAGCTCGTCTCCTTGGGGCTATCCTGCAATCTTTGTAAAGAAGAAAGACAAGACTCTCAGAATGTGCATTGATTATCGCCCACTCAATGAGGTCACCATCAAAAACAAATATCCCTTGCCTCGTATTGATCTTCTCTTTGACCAGTTAGCTGGAGCCAAAGTATTCTCCAAGATCGATCTCAGATCTGGCTACCACCAAATAAAGATTCGTCCTGAAGATATTCCTAAAACAGCTTTCACCACCAGATACGGCCTATATGAGTACTTGGTCATGTCCTTCGGTTTGACCAATGCCCCTGCTCATTTCATGTACCTCATGAACTCTGTGTTCATGCCAGAGCTTGATAAATTCGTGGTCGTGTTCATTGACGACATCCTTATCTACTCAAAAACCCCTGAAGATCATGCCGAACATCTTCGTATCGTTCTATCCCGTCTCAGAGAGCATCAGCTGTATGCCAAGTTCAGTAAATGTGAGTTCTGGTTAGATCAGATACAGTTTCTTGGTCATGTCCTTTCCGCTGAAGGTGTGTCAGTTGACCCTGGTAAAGTGGCAGACATTCTGGATTGGAAGCCACCTACCACTGTTCATCAAGTCCGCAGCTTTATGGGAATGGCAGGATATTATCGTCGATTCATCCCAGATTTCTGAAGAATCGCCAAGCCTATCACTGAGTTAGTAAAGAATTCTGTGAAGTTTGTCTGGTCACCAGCCTGTGAGCAAGCCTTTCAAACTCTGAAGAAATTGTTAACTACATCACCAGTGCTAGCCCAGCCGAACATCGAGAAGCCCTTTGATGTCTACTGTGATGCATCTGGTACTGGTTTGGGCTGTGTTTTGATGCAAGAAGGTCGAGTGATCGCTTATGCCTCCCGACAGCTTAAGCGACATGAAGAGAATTACCCAACTCATGATCTCGAGTTAGCAGCAGTAGTGCATGCCTTGAAGATCTGGCGTCATTATTTGTTGGGCAGTACCTGTAATGTGTACACTGATCACAAAAGCCTGAAGTATATCTTCCCTCAAGAGGAACTGAATATGAGGCAGAGAAGATGGCTTGAGTTAATTAAGGACTATGATCTTGAAGTGCATTACCATCTGGGTAAGGCGAATGTGGTCGCCGATGCGCTCAGTCGCAAGTCTTATTGCAACTGTCTGATGAAGAAACCCTATGATTCTTCTTTGTGTTATGAGCTGGAAAAGTTAAATATTGAAATGATTCCACAAGGAACTCTGAATAATATCAGAATAGAAACCCCTATCAGAGAGCAGATCATCGCTGCACAGAAAGATAACCCTGGAATCAAGCACATCATCGAAAAGGTCCAATCCGGAAAGGCTGATTGTTTCAGGATTGATGATGCAGGAGTAGTATGGTTTAAGAATCGGTTAGTAGTTCCTAAGGTGCCCGAGTTAAGAAAGTTAATCCTTGATGAAGCACACTTGACTAGATTCTCCATCCACCCCGGCAGCAACAAAATGTACCAGGATTTGAAGCAGCAATTCTGGTGGACAAAGATGAAGATTGAGATCGCCCGGTATGTCGCTCAGTGCGATACCTGCCAGAAGGTCAAAGCCGTGCACATGAAGCCCGGAGGAGAATTGCAACCTTTACCTATACCTGCTTGGAAATGGGACGATATCAGTATGGATTTTATCAATGGTCTACCCAAGACATCAAGAGGTTTTGATTCCATATGGGTGATCGTGGATCGCCTCACTAAGCAAGCTCATTTCCTGCTAGTCAAAACCAGCTACACCTCCCCACATATGCCACTTTGTACAAGAACCACATAGTGAAACTTCATGGCATACCCAAGACCATTGTCTCTGATCGTGGTACCCAGTTTGTCGCAAAGTTTTGGAAAGCGTTCCATACCTCACTTGGAACCAAGCTCTTGCATAGTACGGCATATCATCCGCAAACCGATGGACAAACTGAGCGAGTCAACCAAGTGTTAGAGGATATGTTGAGAGCATGTGTGCTCACCTTCGCAGATACTTGGGATGACTGTTTGCCCTTGGCAGAATTCTCATATAATAATAGTTACCAAGAGAGCATCAAAATGGCACCCTTTGAAGCACTGTACGGCCGCCGTTGTCGTACACCTCTCAATTGGTCTGAACCCGGAGAAAGGGAATTCTTTGGAGTTGACCTAGTAAAAGATATGGAAGAGAAAGTCAAGCATATACAAGAGAACATGAAGATTGCACAGTCTCGACAGAAAAGTTATGCTGACAGGAGACGTCGACCTCTGCAGTTCGAGATCGGGGATTATGTGTACCTGAAGGTCTCACCCACCAAAGGAGTCACTCGTTTTGGAGTCAAAGGAAAGTTAGCACCCCGCTACATTGGTCCCTTTGAGATTCTGGATCGTTGTGGCAAGGTATCTTACAAGCTAAGTTTGCCCGATCATCTTTCAGCAGTTCATAATGTGTTTCATGTCTCCCAACTCAAGAAGTGCCTCCGAGTACCTGAACATGTGGTTGAAGTTGAAGGCGTTGAGCTAGAACCAGATCTGTCATACACTGAGTATCCAGTTCGCGTGTTGGATCACAAAGATCGTGTTACCCGAAGAACCACCACAAGATGGTACAAGATCCAGTGGAACCAACACTCTGAAGAAGAAGCCACCTGGGAATCCGAAGACTTCTTAGCAAAGAACTATCCCGACTTTCTCGAATCTCTGTAGATGTAAGGTTTTGCCTTTTCCTTCTTAAGACGTGGAATCTCGGGGCAAGATTTCTTTTAGGGGGGAAGGCTGTAACACCTCTGGTGTTTAACTGTAATTAACCTGACATGTCATCATCATTAGTCATTAATCATCCTTGCCTTGCATTTATGTTTGCTTAGTACTTGTGTAGCAATCTCTTTTCAAAACCCTAAAAGCCCAAATCTTCCTATAAGGGCAAAAATGGTAATTTCACCTCTGTGCCTAGCTTTGTGTAATTCTTGCTCAGTTGGATGTCTTGAAGTTCTGTTGTGTTGGCCAAAGTTCAAAAATCAAAATCAGATTTCAAATCCCTTTGCAAAACCCTGATTTCCAAACCCTGGATTTTATCCCTCTCTTTGCAATTCAAAAATTATTCAAAATTTGAGGTTGGTCCAAAAAGCAAAGTTGTAGATCTGGCCAAGAGAAACAACTTTGGTATTTACAAATTTTCAAGTTTCTGTACAAAGTTTGAAGTAAATCTAAATTCATTCAAATTCCAGTTTTTGTCCCCTTTTCAGTTTTAAAAATTTATTCAAAAACTATTGAGTTTCAGAAAAAGTGTATATTAGCAAGGTTATAGGTTTTGATAAAAGGAACAACTTTCATATTTGCAGATTTCCAACTTTCAGTGTAAAATCAAAAGTAATTTTGAATTTATTCAAATCCCAAAAGTGTTCCCTTTTCTGATTTCAAATGTGATCCAAAAACTATTTGGATTTGGAAAAATGTTCATATTGACAAAGTTGTAGATCTCTTTTTTCTGAACAACTTTGATGTTTTGAGTTTTTGTTGCCCAGTTCAAATTTTGGAAGTAATTTGCAAAATACAGATACCAGCCAAAAGTCAAACCCTAGGGCCATAGCCCTGTTCATCTTCTCCGGTAGGGGGAGGGGGGGGGGGGGGCCCGGCCATGGCCGCCCCGCCGGCGTTGCGCGTGCCGCACGCCTGGCTGCTCCCCGCCTTCCACAAGTCTGCCGCCACTGACCCCGTGCTCATTCCGCACCCGCACGCGAGCGCTGACCTTCCTCTCCCGTTCCCCTCAGTGCCCAGTTCGCCGCCGTCGCGTGTCCAAACGCCGGCGAGCTTGCGCCCGGCCCCTGGGCAACGCTCCTGCCCCGCTGCAGCGTGCAATCGAGTGTGCGTGCTTCGCCCGATCTTATCCGCGCCCGCGCGACACCCATCCGTCCCTGCCCGCGCCTATAAAAGCCACCGCCGGCTGGCCGGAGAAGCCACCCACCTCCGCCACCGTGGCCAGCCCACTCCAGACCCTCCGCCGCTCAACCAACTAGCCTAACAGCTCCGCCTTGAGCCCATGAAGCTTCCCCACCCCTCAATTTCATCTCCCCCGTCTCCAATCGCCCGGCGTAACCCCATCTTCCCCAACTCCGGCGAACGACCTCGCCTCGGTAAGAAGTGAAATTCATCGCCGTGGGTTTTCCTTCCGCCCATCTGATCCCTGCCCTCTCTTCCTCATCTTGGTGCGATCCTAACCGCTCCTCGGCCACCTCTTTTGGTGGACAGAGCCGCCGGCACGCCGCTCGCCGCTCGCCGCCGAAGAAAGCTCTACCGAACCACCGCCCCGCCGAGCCCTGTCTCCGACCGTGGTAAGCACTCGAAGCCCCCTCGGTCTCTGTCTTTTAACGGCGCAAAGCTCGAGCCAGACCTCGGGCGCACGCGTTCACTGTTGGCTCGAGCCAGGCCTCGAGCACACGTATCCGTCTCGCCCGAGCCCAGCCTCGAGCGGACACACCCTCACCGCTTCGCTCGAGCCAGGCCTCGAGCAGACTTGCGCACCCTCCGCTTCGTCGGGCCTCCCGGCCAGGCCTCGGACGAAACCCTTGTTTCCGTCTCGCCCGAGCCTCCGAGCCAGGCCTCGGACGAAGCAGTCGCTTCCGCCTCGCCCGAGCCCGTTTCACCCGAACCCGCTTCGCTCGAGCCAGGCCTCGGCGAACGCATGTCTTCCGATTCGCCCGAGCCTCCCGTCTCGCCCGAGCCTTGCGAGGAAAGAGCACAGTGCTCTTTTTCCTTTTTGGGGAGTTGTGAATAGTGTTCTGTTTTCTCTTTTTTTGTGTGAATTAATCTGTTGTTCCTTAAATCCTGATAAAATTATGGTATGCTCCTTGCACTGTGTACTATTTTATAAAAATATGAAACCTGACTTTTCTGCAAGAATTTGAAAATGTAAAATCCCTCTTTTAATTAATAAATGGATAGTTTTGGATTTTTAGAAAATTATTTATAACTCCAAAAATCATGAGATAAATTTTTGTGAGCTTCCTATGCCATGTTTAGTCTCTGGTGAAATTTTGAAGTCTTTTGAAACAAGTTGATTTTTTGAGCATTTATCTTTAATTGTTAAATAGTGCCTTTTGTTAATTAATGTCTGGAATTATTTGAGCACCTTAATGACCTCCAAAAATTATGAAATTTGTTTTGCCATCTATCTACACCATAATGAACTTATGTGATTAATTTGGTAATTTTTGGAGCAACTTTATAAAATGACCTTTTTAAATAATTAAGGAAAATAGAAAAAGTGATTAGGGTTCATGTTGTATGCCCTGTTTTGCATTGTTCATGCTAGCATACTCATGTGCATGCATCATTGCATTCGTATAGTCACCGAAGAAGGAGTCAAGATCGAGGCAGCCGCCGACGAACCTGTCCCCGAGGCTACCCCGAGCTCCGACAACTGCTCCGCCGCCTTCGAGCCTGCCCTCTTTGCTCTTCAAGGCAAGCCCCGGTGCATTTAACCCTTTCCTTGAATTTATAAAATGATTTCCTTAAATGCTTTTGAGTTAAATTATTGCATTAGGTTTATAGGAGTTGTGTGCTATCCTAATTGATGCACTATCCACCTTGACCACTGATACACCTGATACCTGCTTTTCAAAAGTATTTGAAAAATGCTTAGCAATGCTTATTGAATTAGACTTTGTAATAAAATGCCAATTTCAAAAGTGTGATCACTTAAGGAATGTTTATGGGATTTGGTCTTACTCCCCGGCTGTTGGCTAGGTATCTGATCCGTACCTAGTCAATAGCGAGGAGAGGTTGTCCGAGCGTACGGTGCCGTCATGTTGTAGTCCGGGACTCAACAGTTGACACCGACCGGGACAGGGTTGAAAAACTGACAGGACTATTACGCTTGGGTGAGATATAACCAAGGTATAGTTCTGGCTGGAAAAATTAGGGACCATCCGTATGGGGGCCTGCTGGTCAAGACTTGTAACTATTCACATACTTCGGAAAGCTCTGGCTCCGAGGAATCCTTGATTGGGACCGACAACCGCACACTGGGAGTGGAGAGATGGCGGAAGTAGCATGTACCCACGTGGTCGTCGTACCTGGAAAGGAGTGGTGTACTGTACTTCCGGGTGGCGTAGGACCGGGTCCAATCTTGGAGGAATCGTGGTAGACGAGTTGGCATATGCAAGCTTGGGTGCTACATATGCAGTGTGGATAGGGATCCTCAGCTGAGTATTATTTATCCGGATTAACGTTGCTCCTCGGTTATGGAGACTTGGTCCACTGACTGTCAACGGAGAGTGGTTCTCAACTAGGAATGTTTTGAAATGTAAAAGGAATCATGAACGATGAAGAATTGAGGAATACTGAATCTTTCAAAACAAAATAAGGTTTACAAAAATGCTTTTCTGCAAAGTACTTGATCTTGCTTAAGCCTTACCTTGACTACCCTAAGCCTCTCATTCCTGAGTCTTCTCCCTTTTTCTTTAGTCGGGTAAGTCTTGTTGAGTACCCCAGTACTCAGGGTTTGTTACCCATGCTGCAGGTATGACAGAGTCCCCGATGTGTCTTGCACCCTGCTGCGTGACCATCGTCCAGGAAGAGGCCGTTGAGGCCGAAGAATAGTTGTACACCCTCGGGCTGGGTGATTATAAGTATCTTTGCTGTTCTCCACTATGTTGCCTATGTCTATTTCTATTATCAGAACTTGGTTTGTAATAACTGCACCTTAATTTCTATTTGGAACCCTGTTTTGTAAAACTAATGTTATTTAAGTCTTCCGCTCATTATTCCGATGTTATTTGTAAAAGTATGCAATGCTGTAACCGAATTGTGAGATGATCCTGCGGACATTGGGCGCTGATGTAGCCCGGTGGCGAACAGGTCTTAATCACATGGAACATGGGTTCGACTGTCAGAGGTTGACAGGGACACGTGGGCCATGGGATTAGGGTCGTTCCGTCACACCACGCCTCTTTGTGCATAACTTCCTTTACTTTGTTGAGCCTCATAATGTCCGTAGCAGAGATGTCTGAGCCCCCAGGTGTCTTCCTCATGTACGATAGTTGAAGTGCCCAGAAGAACTCTTGTGAAGGGACCATTCATCAGGGTGGTTTCCATGTGGTCGCGAGCAGAGGGATACAGAGGTGCGGCTAGAAGAACTCTTGTGACTCCCGCATCGCTGACAACCTCGGGGTCACAGGTTGTCAAAAGGCGTTAGGGTTTGGGCTGACTATCGAGTTCCTTGTGTACTAGGATGAAGCCTTGAACCCACTTTGGGATGCACTGAAAAGATAGTATCTACCCAAGGTTCTGTGCCTGCTTTGCTCCGACTCACTGAACTCAGGCCTTGATGCACTGTGCATCAAGACTTTTGTACCTTGGTTACACTAGAGTAGTGTTTTACATCCTGGTGGAGCTTGTATTTGAATCTCCTTATAAGCATCTGCTTCATCTCAAGATATAACCGTGTATCTCTGTGTAATTCCGAGTAATAATTGTTAAGATCCGGGTACTTGAAAGGTTTTCCGAGTCCTGTATCTTTGATTCTGAGTACTTAATGTATCTTGTGAAAAAATGATGACTTCTGTTTACAGGACTGCCTGTTTTTTCTTTCTGACGCCGTTTAGACCGTTCTTGTAACTGTTAGGGTTTCTAACGGTTCTAGAACGCCGTCTGAGAAAACTGAATGGTTGCCCATATCAGATCTATAATAAGTCGCCCTTGTTTCACGATTTCTTCACACATCCATAGAGCCGCAGCTTGCGAAACCACTATTGCTCATAGTCGATCCCATAGTTGATGCATAGAAAGACCCTTGTAGTCAATATGGGTCCGAAGAAGCAATCTCGGGAGGAGAAGAAGAAGAAGACCACCGGTGGAAAGCCGCACCACCCGTGCCCTCCCACTGATGTTCTTGCCTGGAAGGCTCCCAACACCAGGGAGGTGGAATTGGTGCATCTGGTCCAGCAGGGGTTGCTTCATTCGCAGCCGATGGACGGGTGGAAGGTGCCGATTGATCATTGTGCCCCAGCCCCCAATGCGACGGAGATAGTGATCTTCAAGTCCATCATCGAGCGTGAGTTAGATCTTCCAGCGTCTGATTTTTTGAGGGGATTGCTCCATTATTATGGTTTGACCCTCAACCACATTACTCCGAATGCTATCTTTCATATTGCCATCTTCTCCTACCTCTACGAGGCCTTCCTAGGGATATGTCCCTCCTTTACCCTTTTCCTCTACTTCTTTTGGGTAAAGTGCCAACCAAGTGATTCGAAGGTGGAGGTAGTCGGAGGAGCTAGCATTCAGGTTAGACTAGAAGTATCTAGCCAGTATATCTCTGTAGAGTTTTCAGAGTCGGTCCGAGAATGGGCTAGTGGTTGGTTCTATATAGCCAATCCACCACCGGCGCTTCGTCGTCATGACGGCTGGCCACCATAGAAGAACCTTCGTTGGAAGGAGAAGGTTTCTTCTATAGAGCTGGAAGTAATTCAACCAGTGATTGATATAATTGCTACTCTGAAGTTAAGTGGATTGACCGGGTACACTGTACATGTAAGGACCTATGTGGCCTAGAGGGGGGGGGGGGGTGAATAGGCCTGTCAAAAATCACAGCTCAAAACTTAATTAAATAGGCCCGGCACTACCGCTCTGTGCCCGGCACTGCCGCTCCCCGGCACTACCGGCCTGAGCCCGGTACTGCCGCGCAGAGTAGAACCTAAGCCTGCAGTTCGAAATCCAGCCACAGCAAACATAATCTATATGAATGGAAATGCTACAATAAGTTTTCTGAACCAGCAGAACCAACTCTACCAAGCCAAATATGTAGTATGAAGTAGATCGGGCCAAACCTAGAATCTATCACAAGCTCACAAGTATGAAATATGAAAGCAAGTAAGCACAAGAGACAAGAGATTTATCCCGTGGTTCAGCTCGCTACCAAGGCTTGCCTACCTCCATGTTGTTGAGGTTGACCACTTAGGTCATGAGCTTTGCAACTCTCCCTCGTTCTCAAGACAAGGAACCAAATCCTTGAAGTGAGGGGTAATAATACTAGCTGCACGAGTGATTACAAACCTCCCAAGGCCGCCACACAAGTTGGCTAGCTCAAGGGCGACACCTAGCCGGCTAGGGTTCCAAGAACCCAAGAGTAATAGAATCAAATCCACCGGCTATGGCTCAAATCAAGTGCTCTAGGGAGTAGATCTCAGCTAGGGCCTCTCTTTGATGAAGGTTTGAGGCTCTAACTCACTTGGAATCAATGAGAATTGAAGATTGGGTGAGAGAGAGCTTGGGAGCCTTCAATGGGGAGAGGAAACCTTGTCTGGAGGTAGGAGAAGAGTAAATGGCCGTGGATGACCGTTGGGGTGGCAGAAGGATAGTGTAAATACCCCCTGCCATCCAACGGCTGAAACAAGTCGCGGCAGTGCCGGCCTTAGCCCGACAGTGCCGTGACCTGGCACTGCCGCGCCTACCAGACAGACAGAGAAGGATCTGAATTCTGTGCAGCTGTCTTTGGTTAGAAACAAGGATGGCTTGGGTTGGTTTGAGCACCTATCATTCAGCCATAGCGATGCATTTGCATTCCCCCTTGATAGTACGACAAACCTATAACTCAAATTCATAATAAAAAGCTCGTTGTAGCACTTTGAGTCCGGAACCGATGAATGGTAGTATGAGGGGTCCACCAACACATATGCACCATCCTTTCTTATTATCAACCTGCTTGTCATCTTGGTAAATCTCATTAGTTCTCCAATCATGTGGTCATTATCACCAAAACCCACAATTAGGGCTTGATTGCACTTACAATCTCCCCCTTTTTGGTGATTGATGACAACACAATTGAAGCTTACAATAGAAGGGTACAATACTTGAGATTTAGAAGCTTAGGTGTGAAGCCTCCCCCTAAATGTGTGAATGAGAGCTGAAATCTCAAAATGGCATTAGAGGCCAACATTTACATATTTAAAAGTGTAAAGAAGGATCAGTTTCACATCTAATAACTTTGTGGGGTGCAAAACACTGTGTCAAGATCAAATACGTGATGTGAATGACAGTTTAAGCACATCAGAGTGGTTTGCTGCCTGTCAGCCAGAGCGGCACTGTCGCTCTGGGCGCGGCACTACCGGTCCTGGAGTGGCACTGCCGCTCAAGCTTATAGACAGCAAACGCAGCAGAATTTAAAACAACCACAAAGCATAATAAACAACAGGTCTAATCAAAATATGACAAGCTAGATAAGCAGATAAAAGTACATGTCCACATCCAAGTCTAAGAAGTAGCAACATAGAGTATTACAAAATAGAGTTTTGATCGACAAACTCTCTCACAACTCACAACTGCTAATAGACAACTACTAAAAGATGGGGACATGAACAAGAAAGTGTTGTACCCCCTTCTCTTTGCCTAATTCTCCCCCTTTGGCAACAAGTCACCAAAAAGAGAGAAGTAGAGAGAAGAGAAGAGTGTCCAAGCACTCACTAATCATCAGACGCTATGGTGTCCCACTGAACTCCAGTGTCATCATCATCATCATCGTCGTCGTCGTCGTCGGACTCTACAACGGCCTTCCCATGACGATGGGTAGTGCTGGTGTAGCGGGTCGAGGTGCGTGTAGAACGACGAGATGGCTCAGGCACTATTTCCTCCTGCTCCCCGTCGTCATCTGAGTCTATATCATCTGAATCAAGGCTGGAGAGGTCGAAGTGAGGTGGAGAGCGGGGTGGAGGTAACGGCGAACGACCCGCCCGCTCTCGCTCTGCACGCTGCTCAACAAGTGCCTGGTGAGCTGTCTGGGCTGCGTAGGTGCAAGTAGAGAAGATGGCCTTGATCCATTTGGCCAACTTGCTCTTCTTCCTCCTCTGATAGGAGGGTTGGGAGCTCTCTGGCCTGTCAACTGCTGTTGCCCCTGCTGCTGCTGCCCTCTTCTTCTCTCCTCTATAAGGCTCATGCAACCCATCCTTGGCGAAGGTGAAACCGGAAACCATCTCTATCATGTACATGATGTAGGGAGCATAGAGCACTGCCTTCCTAGCATCCTCGGCTGCCACCTGTAGCTCAGTCCAAATAAAACTGGAGATGGAGAAGTGGTTTGCCCTGGGGGCCATCCTAGCCAACATGTTCCTGCCATATCCATAGAGGTTAGAATGGGAACCCCCTTTGGGGTTGAGAGTCTGCCGGAAAAGGTTGTTCAACATGTAATAGTAGCCTTTCAGCCCCTTGACCAACCCATCTGCCTTCCGAGAATCCCCATACATGAAAGCAATCTCATTATCTGTCAGAGTCCTCTCCTGGTGCAGACTATCAAGCTCTATATCCCCGCTGCCCAAACCGAGGATCCTAGCAAAGGTCTCATAAGAGACCTTGTAGTGATGACCCTCGGTCATCCAATGCATCTCCTCCACCACATTATCCACATAGAGTGTGGCATGAAACTGATCGATGATCTCGGTGTTCCAATTATAGCTAAATCCCATCAAGTCATACATGTTCCTTGCCTTGCAAGCTGCCACAACCCTATCAATATCACGATCATGCTTGGCCTCCAAGTGCTCCCAATCAACATACTTCATACTCAGAATCTTTTGCTTCTTGGCATTGTACATGACTGAACGGTAGAAGTCGGAATGGAACTCATTCCAGAACCTGTAGTCAATGCCCATATCCTTCTGAGTGTTGTATGTATTGAGCTGGCACTGTGTCTTCATTGAGCTGAACTGCTGATAATAGGGCACAGGCTGCCTGTCCTTGGTGTCCTGTGGAGGCCTCTCCTGCACATCCTCTCTGTATGCCTGCAAGTGGGCTCTGCTGACCTCTGCAAGATGCTCTGGTGTGTTGGGATAAAGATCATCCCGAATCTGTCGCCCTTGCATCTGCAGGCGAGCCTCATCACGGATCTGCTGCCGTGCTGATACATCCCCTTGGGAACTAGAACCACCTCGGCGAGATGGCTGCTTGCTCCTCCCCCTGAGCGGATCCATCCTTTGCTTCACCCTTCTCTCATCACCTCTTCCGCCCGACATCTAAAACATGGAAACTGTGAATTAGAAGACTGCAAACGAGCTAGTAGGTTATAGTGAGGCAATAGACTTTGATGGATAGGGTGTTACTTGGATCAAACCCCTGCTCATGGTCCGGCACTACCGCGCAGAGCGCGGCACTGCCGCGCGGGCAAGCCAGATCTGAGCCAAGGAACACCACATCCATCACTCCTACTGCCTCCCTATCATCTACAAACCCTTCTACAACCTCTAAGTACTACAACCATGGCGCATTTTACAAATCGGGAAAACTAGGGTTAGGGATTTGAAATATCACCTTGAGATGGAGAGGAAAGGGAAGGAGAGCCCTTGAGGAAGGGAGACCGAGCTGCAACGGAGGGGAGCACGGAGCTGCACCGCTGCAGACCGGAGACGCCGGGAAGGAGCCCGGTGAAGAGGGTGGCCGCAGGTCGCCCTCTTGGTCGCCCGAGAAGAAGAGAAAGAGGATATGGATCACGGGCTGGTAAGAATGAGGGAGAGAGAGAGGGTGAAACCGCAGGGTAAGATAAGAAAAAGAGTTTTCCCTTTGGTCCCACATGGTAACAGTCGACTCGGGCTGAATCGACTAGTCGCGGCACTACCGCGCTGAGCGCGGCACTGCCGGGGTCCGGCAGTTCCGCAGCTGGCCCGGCACTGCCGAACAGTTACCAACTGAACAGATTTATCTCTAAGCTACTACAACTCTTCCTTGGAGTGGACACGTACAACTTGCATGTTATGACCAGTGACAATCAATCAATACAGAACAATGGTCATTTCAAGCAAGTTTCTTTCTCAAAGATTTTGAGACACAATATATGAAAATTTTGAAATTGGTTTTGCCTAGGTCAAACTAGTTGATCAATCAAGCATGCTAGGTTTCAAAGTACGTTACGAGAGTCAAGTATATTTAGTTCACTTCTCAAAGCACAAAACCTTGACTCATCAAGAGGCTTAGTGAAGATATCGGCTAGTTGTTTGTCGGTGCTCACATGACGAATTGCGATATCTCCTTTGATTTCGTGATCTCTCAAGAAGTGATGTCGGATGTCTATATGTTTGGTTCTTGAGTGACTCACTGGATTGTTTGCAAGTTTTATGGCACTTTAATTGTCACACAAGAGTGGGATATGGGTGAAATGACATCCGAAGTCACAAAGGGTTTGCCTCATCCAAAGTAGTTGCGCACAACATGCACCTGCAGCAACATACTCGGCCTTGGCTGTGGAAAGGGCTACACAATTTTGCTTTTTAGAACCCCAAGACACTAAGGAGCGTCCAAGGAATTGACATGTCCCCGAAGTGCTTTTTTGATCTACTTTACAACCGGCGTAATCGGAATCCGAATAGCCAAGTAGTTCAAACTTGGAGCCCTTAGGATACCACAAGCCAAGGTTTGGAGTGTGAACTAGATATGTCAAGATTCTCTTAACGGCCACTAAGTGACACTCTTTCGTTTTAGCTTGAAATCTAGCACACATGCACACACTAAGCATAATATCGGGCCTAGATGCGCATAAGTAAAGTAGAGAGCCGATCATGGAGCGATATACCTTAATGTCCACGACTTTCCCTTCCTCATTGAGATCAAGATGTCCATTAGTTGGCATGGGAGTTTTGATAGGCTTGGCGTTCACCATGTCAAACTTTCTCAACATATCATGGGTGTACTTGGTTTGGCAAAGAAAAGTCCCTTCCTTTAATTGCTTGATTTGGAAACCAAGGAAGAACTTGAGCTCACCCATCATAGACATCTCAAATCTCTTAGTCATGATCCTACTAAACTCATCACAAAAGGATTTGTTAGTACTACCAAATATTATGTCATCGACATATATTTTGCACACAAAAATATCTCCATTGACTTTATGAGTGAAGAGAGTAGGATCGGCTTTGCCTATTTCAAAGCCTTGTTTAAGCAAGAATTCCTTAAGACATTCATACCATGCTCTAGGTGCTTGTTTAAGCCTATAGAGCGCCTTTTGGAGCTTGAAGACATGGTTGGGGAACTTGGGATCTTCAAAGCCCGGTGGTTGCTCAACATACACCAACTCTTGTATAGGGCCATTTAGAAATGCACTCTTCACATCCATTTGATATAGCTTGAAGTTGTGATGGGCTGCATAGGCTAGAACAATCCGAATGGCTTCAAGCCTAGCAACCGGTGCATATGTTTCTTCAAAGTCCAAACCCTCTACTTGAGTGAACCCTTGAGCTACCAATCTTGCCTTGTTCCTTGTCACCACTCCTTCTTCATCTTGCTTGTTGCGGAAGACCCATTTGGTTCCAATGACATTGGTATTTGGTCTTTCCACAAGTGACCATACTTGATTACGCTCGAAGTTGTTAAGCTCCTCTTGCATGGCCATCACCCAATCTGGATCTTCAAGAGATTCTTCCACCTTGAGAGGTTCCAAAGAGGAAACAAACGAGTAATATTGACAGAAAATTGCCAAATGAGAGCGTGTTTTTACTCCCTTTCGAAGACTCCCAAGGATGTTGTCAACGGGATGGTCCCGTTGAATAGTTTGCTTGAGCCTTGGATGATCAATGGGTTCTGCTTCATCTTCTGCATCTTCTTCATCTTGCTCGAAGATGGGTTGTAGGTTCACTCCACGAAGTGGAGTGGCTGCAGCTGCCCTGGGAGTGCCCGGCACTGCTGGGCTTTGCCCGGCACTACCGGAGCCTAACACTGCCGGGGTTGTGGCCGGCACTGCCGGGGACTGTATGTCACCAGTCCCAGCAGGAGCTTCAGCTTGAGGACCATCCTGATCAGTAGCCTGCTATTCTTGTGGTCTAATATCACCAATGGCTAATTGCTTGATTGCTTCGCAAGGTGGTTCCTCATTTCCTACAACAACTTCATCAACTTGCTCTACTTGAGAGCCGTTAGTTTCATCAAACGTCACGTCTATCGCTATTTCAACCTTGCCGGAGGCCTTGTTGAAAACACGATAGGCATGCTCGTTTGATCCATAACCGAGAAGAAAGCCTTCATCAACCTTAGATGCGAACTTAGAGGCTTTGGGCTTCTTGTTCAATATGAAACATTTGCACCCAAAGACTCTAAAGTAAGACACCTTTGGCTTGTTACCGGTGAGCAGCTCATAGGAGGTCTTCTTTCTTCTCTTGTGGAGGAAGAGGCGGTTGATTGCATGGCAAGCGGTATTGACGGCTTCGGCCCAAAAGATGTTTGGCGTCTTGTACTCATCTAGCATCGTCCTTGCCATGTCAATGAGTGTTCTATTTTTCCTCTCCACCACACCATTTTGTTGAGGGGTGTATGGAACTGAAAACTCGTGCTTGATGCCTTCCTCATCAAGAAACTCTTCCACTTGGGTGTTTCAGAATTCGGTTCCATTGTCACTGCGAACTTTCTTGATGTTGAAACCGAATTCCCTTTGAGCTCTTCGTATGAACATCTTGACCTTCTCTTGCATTACACTCTTGTCATGCAAAAAGAATACCCAAGTGAAACGAGAAAATTCATCAACAATAACAAGACCATGTTTGTTACCGCCGATGCTAAGATAGGCAACCGGTCCAAAGAGGTCCATGTGGATCAACTCCAATGGATGAGTAGTAGTTTCATAGCTCTTTGGTGGGTGAGGTACGCCTACTTGTTTTCTGGCTTGGCAAGCTCCACATACTCTGTCTTTCTCAAAAATCAACATTGGTTAGTCCTAGGATGTGGTTGTCTTTTTGAAGTTTGGCCAAGTTCCTCATCCCAACATGAGCTAGTCGGCGATGCCATAACCAACCCATGCTAGATTTTGCCACTAAACAAGTCTCAAGTTTGGCTTCACTTTTGTTGAAATCAACTAGGTAAAGCTTCCCTTTCAAACGACCCGTAAAGACAATAGAGGAATCCTCCCTTCTAAAGACTTCCACACCCTCATCCGTAAAGAGACAATTGAAACCCATCCCACACAATTGCGAAACAGATAACAAGTTGTAACTCAACAAATCAACATGTAAGACATTAGTAATTGAATGCTCATGTGTAATGGCAACTTTACCAAGTCCTAACACATCCCCCTTGGAGTTATCACCGAAAATGATGTTTTCACTTGCATTTGAAGTTGGGGAATATGATGAGAACATACTCCTTTCTCCGATCATATGATTTGTACATCCGCTATCAAGCACCCAACTTGATCCACCGGAGGAGTATGCCTGCAAAACAAGTTTAGTTCCTTGATTTAGGTCCCCAATTGATATTGGGGCCTTGCAAGTTAGTCACAAGTATCTTAGGAACCCATATAAACTTGTCGGCTGTCCTCTTGTTATGACCAACATATTTCGCAACAACTTTACCACTGTTGTTGTGTTCTAATATGTAACAAGATGACATGCTCTTCCTTGGGGCTTCTATCTTGGGTTGATGTGCAAACTTGTTCTTGGTCATCCAAATTGATTCCTTTGGTTTCTGAGATCCTTGCTTCGGGTTGGGCACCTACTTGTGCTGTGAGTGAGACTGAGCAGAAGGGAAACTGGTAGCCTTCCCTTTCTTGGGGCGCGGCACTGCCGGCCTGGGGGCGGCACTGCCGGGGCCCGACACTGCCACCTTCTGGCGCGGCACTGCTGCGGTCTGTGCAGGCTGAACTGTACCAATCTGACCCTTCTTCTCAAACCTCACACACTCATATCCATTCACTGTCCTTCTTCCATTAGTCTTGGCTCCTTTTTCGTGCCCCAACCCATCTTTTGTCTTGGGCTTGCTCTTCTCTTGAGTCTTCTCATTAGCACTTGTGGTAGACTTGACACAACCACTTGCAATGATGTTTGTCAATCTTGCTATCTCCTTTCTCATGGCCTCCATGTTCACAAGGTTAGTGGAATAGGCATTCAAATCAACATTATATCATTTTCCACAACCTTCACTAGTGGAGGGAATAAAAGTGACATTTGCTTTAGGGAGAGGTGAGTTGCTTTCCCAAAGAACATTATATTGCAGCTCAAGTTTATTGTGCTTTTTATCCAAGCCACAATACTTTTCCTTGAGTGCAATATGAGTCTTCTTTAGGGAAGCATGTTCATCTTGCTCTTTGGCCAAGGCCTCATGCAAGATGTCCAACTCACTCCTCTCTAATGCAAGAGCCTCCTTGCAAGCAATATAGAGGTCCTCTTGTTTGATGAGGGCATCCTCTCTTATTGCTAACTCGGCTTGCACACTCTCTAATTCCTCCATTAGCTTAGTGATAAAGAGTTTGGTTTTCTTGTCCAAATTTTTAGTTATCATGCTTATCTCTTCATCACTAGAATCATCATCACTAGAGGAATCACTAAGTTCACTACTAGAGATGTCACTAGGTGGAAGAGAAGGTTTAGGAGTCTTTTTCACCTTCTCTTTCTTGGCCATGAGACAAATGTGGGAGTTGCAATCATCATCATCGGACAAGTTGTTGAATAGTCTTGGTGAAGGAGATGACTTTTGAAATGCTATTGTTGCTATCTTCTCATCTTCCTCACTTGTGGTTTGTGCGGTTGAGTCCCATTCATGTCAAATGTGAGCTTCTCCCATGTATCTCTTGTTGTGCTTCTTGTAAGTGCCTTTGTCATCTTTCTTGCCCTTGTTGAAATTGTTGTCCTTCTTCTCATGTGGGCAATGTGCTATGAAATGATCGGTGCTACCACAATTGTAGCAAGTTCTCCTTTTCTTGTTTGGAAACCTTCTCTTTACAAACTTGTAACCTTCCTTCTTGAGCCCCTTGCGGTATCTTCTCATGAATAGAGCTATGTCTCCAATTGCTTCAAATTCTTCACCTTCACTTCCACTTTCACTTGAGGATGATGTGCTGTCCTCAACTTCTATTTTCTTCTTTTGTTGCTTGGGCTTGCTTGCTTGATCTTGCCTTGCTTGATTTTGCTTGCCTTGTTGGTTTGCTATCCTTGAGTGCCACATCCTTGATTTTCATCCCATCTAGCCTAGCTTGCAACTCTCCAAGCTTCTTTCTTTCATTTGCCTCTTCTCTTTGCATGTCAAAGGTGATGATCCTCCCAAGCACATCACTAGGTGTGAATTGCTCAAACTTCTTGTCTCTAATCAATGTCACTATGGTCTCATTCCTTGGTGAGTATGCTTCTAACATGATCTTCACAACCTTGTGATCATTGATTTCACTACCGCCTAGCCCTCTAATCTTGCCAACAATGACCATCAATCTATCAAACATCTCTTGTGGACCTTCACCATCACAAATCACAAACCGGTTGAGCTTAGCCATCAACAAGTCAATCTTGGATTGCCTCACTTTGTCCACTCCCTCATGAGCAATGTGCAAAGTGTCCCAAATCTCTTTTGCAACCTCAACTCCCATGACCTTGTTGTACTCATCACCATCTGAAGCACTAAGTAACACACTAGTGGCTTGGGCATTGAGATGAATGTTGCGGAATTCATCTTGAGTGGGGTTCTTCAGATCAACCGGTGCTTCAAGTCCATTGTGCACTATTTCCCAAATACCTGGATGGAGACCAATAAGATAGGTCTTCATAATGTGCTTCCACTTGGCAAAGTTAGTCCCATCGAAATGAGGTAACTTGCCCGCAGGCACATTGATGAGAGGCCTAGAATCATGGTTAGTCATAGAAGAATAGTTAAAGGATATGGCTCCATATGACTTCTTGGTCTCCTCCTCCTTCTTCTTGTTGTCCTTAGGCATATAGGAGATGTCATCGTCTCCATCTTCGGTGCTACTTGAGTCATCACTCAAGTTCACACTCTTCTTTGCTTGGAGCTCTTCCTTCTTCTTCTTTTCTTCTCTTCTCTTGGCTCTTTCTTCTCTTCTAATCTTTCTCTCTTCTTTACTTTGAGACTTATCTTCTCTAGCTTTGCGAGCCGCTGCATCTTCTCTTGCTTTGGCTCTTGCTTCTCTTCTCAACCTTCTTTCTTCCTTTCTTCTTGCGAGCTCTCCGGCCGACACATCCAATTGAGGAAGTGTCTTTTCACTTGCTGTGGAGACGCTTTCGCTGCTGCTAGTGGTGTGCACTTCCACTTCGAGTGTGGGTTGCACAACACTAGCGTTACCCGTTCCTCCGTCGGTGGCCATTCTCTCGCACGGTGAAGTGCTGCTTGAGAGACCAGGCTCTGATACCACTTGTAAGGACCTCTGTGGCCTAGAGGGGGAGGGGGTGAATAGGCCTGTCAAAAATCACAGCTCAAAACTTAATTAGATAGGCCCGACACTACCGCTCTGTGCCCGGCACTGCCGGTCTCAGCCCGGTACTACCGCGCAGAGTAGAACCTGAGCCTGCAGTTCGAAATCCAGCCACAACAAACCAAATCTAAATGAATGTTAATGCTACAATAAGTTTCCTGAACCAGTAGAACCAACTCTACCAAGCCAAATATGTAGTATGAAGTAGATCGGGCCACCCTAGAATCTATCACAAGCTCACAAGTATGAAATATGAAAGCAAGTAAGCACAAGAGACAAGTGATTTATCCCGTGGTTCAGCTCGCCACCAAGGCTTGCCTACCTCCACGTTGTTGAGGTTGAGCTTTGCAACTCTCCCTCGTTCTCAAGTCAAGGAACCAAATCCTTGAAGTGAGGGGTAATAATACTAGCTGCACGAGTGATTACAAACCTCCCAAGGCCGCCACACAAGTTGGCTAGCTCAAGGGCGACGCCTAGCCGGCTAGGGTTCCAAGAACCCAAGAGTAATAGAATCAAATCCACCGGCTATGGCTCAAATCAAGTGCTCTAGGGAGTAGATCTCAGCTAGGGCTTCTCTTTGATGAAGGTTTGAGGCTCTAACTCACTTGGAATCAATGGGAATCGAAGATTGGGTGAGAGAGCTAGGGAGCCTTCAATGGGGAGAGGAAACCTTGTCTGGAGGTAGGAGAAGAGTAAATGGTCGTGGATGACCGTTGGGGTGGCAGGAGGATAGTGTAAATACCCCCTGCCATCCAACGGCTGAAACAAGTCGCGACAGTGCCGGCCTTAGCCCGGCAGTGCCGCGGCCCGGCACTGCCGCGCCTACCAGACAAACAGAGAAGGATCTAAATTCTGTGCAGCTATCTTTGGTTAGAAACAAGGATGGCTTGGGTTGGTTTGAGCACATATCATTCAGCCATAGCGATGCATTTGCATTCCCCCTTGATAGTACGACAAACCTATAACTGAAATTCATAATAAAAAGCTCGTTGTAGCACTTTGAGTCCGGAACCGATGAAATGTAGTATGAGGGGTCCACCAACACATATGCACCATCCTTTCTTATTATCAACCTGCTTGTCATCTTGGTAAATCTCATTAGTTCTCCAATCATGTGGTCATTGTTGACACCTCGGGTGGCACGCAGAAGAAACCGCAAGCGCACGGCTGTCAGTTGTAGCTTTTCACCTCAGAGTATTCCGGGGTATCGAATCCACAAGGAACGCGAAGTGATTTTGAGAAAACTAGGGGGTAAGGATATCTAGCATAGATGAAGGGAACAGGCACTATCTACTTGGGTAGATCCTAGTTCTATTAGACTTCCAGTGATTTAAGTTCTTTACTGGTGTACTGTGGGCGTACTAGCCTTTACCACTGACTTAGGTTGAACGCTAGCACAACGAGCCCTACTGTTAAACTAGACCAACTACGTGGTGGAATTCAAGGCGCACGGGGCTGTCACCACCTGCTTGCTACCACAGCTATCCAGGGGCCTAGCTATATTCACTGGCAATATATAGCCTAAGTACCACACTTAATCTATATATTACTACTACTAGCCCTGTACTAGAACTAGAGCACTTGAAACTAATATCAAGCAATGAAACAAACACACAAGTACCGAAAGTAAATACTTGAAGATAAAATAGATACTAAGTTACACAAGTTGAAGCGCAGAGCAGAGAGAAGCAGAGGTCTCTGACAACTCCGGAACTCTCCAGACTTCTACTCTTCTCCTTTCCAGCTCCTCTTCTAGTGAGGCACTCACACTCTCTCTAATCTCTCTATCATAGCAAGTGCGCTACTCTAACCAAATGGTGAGGAATGGTGTGAGGCTCCCCGAATGAGAGCTCAAGGGTGCGGATACATGGGTGTATGCCGAGTCTCTGAGTGATGAGTGATTGTCAACTGGGATGATGCGCATGTTCTTTGGCTTGTGTTGTACAGGTGTCGAGCACGGATGCAGTGATCAGAGGCGAGGTGAAGGTCAAGTAGAGACGTGCCGTGCCGATGGACCATACCTCTCCCAATCCCCTACTGTAGCTAGCTGAGATCCGCAGAGAACCATACCTCTGTGTACTGGAGATTTTGAGGAAGTGAGGCCGTAACCTCACTGTTGTAGCGCGTGGTAGCCACACGGTTGCAGATCTATGTGTTGATTCGCGTTTTGGTTCGTGTTCTTCGCGTTCTTCATTTCTCCGTGATTTTCCCGTCACTCGATCTCTCTCCCTACTGCGTCTTTGCGAAATCCGTTTAAATCAACTTGTTCGTATTTGAAAGGAGATCATTTCCACCGAAGGAATTTATCTAACTCCTTACGAACAAGTGGATCGGGTTGATTTCGTTTTCATGGCGCTTTTCGGTTCATCCTCCTACCCTTTTGATTTCCCGATGTTTGAGTTGATTTGAGTGGATGATTTCTTGAGGATAGTCTCCTAACTACTCCGTGATCATCCTCTCCAAGTTTGGGAACGTGTGATTTTGGTTTGAATCAATTTGGAGAAGATTTGGGTGAAGGGCGACCAAAATCGCCCTCACTGGGTGTTGGCGGACAGTCCGCCACCCCAGGTGCAGACAGTCCACGCGTCGGGGACTTGGCCAGAGCAGTGGCCGCGAGTCTCTGCGTTTTGGGTCTCAGTTGACCGGCGGACAATCCGCCGGTGTAAATCGCGGACAGTCCGGGACTGTCCAGGGAGTTTGCAGCAACTCTGCTGTTTTGCGTTTTCTACCGGCGGACAGTCCGCCAGTGAACCGCGGACAGTCCGGCCTTGGGCGGACAGTCCGGGACTCCAGGTCCGGACAGTCCGGGATTTTCTTGAAGGTTGCGTTTTGGTGCGTTTGCTCTCCCGGCTCTCTCGCTTGGTTTCCGGACCTCTCGTTTGGCCTCGTAGTTGACCAAGAAACCTCTCTAGGTATCTTTGCTACTTGTTAGCATCGGTATTTGGGGATTTCTCAACGTAGCCGTTTATCTACGTTCGAGACTTGGTTTTTGAGGGCCGAACTTGTGCGGATTCTCTTGTCGTTCGGTTTGCTATCGCTTTGTGGTGCCTCGCTGTGATCCTAGGGATCATCCACCCTCTTCCAAGGGTCATGGGCATCACATTCTCGGTCGTAGCTTTTGGGGGTTGATTTTGGGACAATCGGCCAAAGTTTCGAAAGAAATTTTTGAGCTCCCATTCACCCCTCCTCTGGTCGCCTTGCTAGTGCATTCTCGGTCCTTCAATTGGTATCGGAGCGGGTTAAGGATCTTCCACCTTAGCCGGTTCCAGATGCACAGAAGGCGACATGGATCGCGGCGTGGGCAAACCACCGTTCTTCGATGGGACGAACTATGCGTATTGGAAGATACGCATGTCGGCCTTTCTGCAGAGTATGGGTGCTTCCATTTGGGATATTTGCAACTCTGCTGATTACGTGGTCTTGGCTGCTCATGTGACTCAGCGTTAGATCGATGATCACGATGCCAATAGCCGAGCCCGTAATGCTCTTTTCTCATGCTTGAGCATGACGGAGTTTGATCGCGTTTCTCACCTCGCTACGGCTCGGGAGATTTGGGCATCCCTCATGCGTTTCCATGAGGGAACCTCTCAAGTCAAAACCCGTCTCTACGAGTCGCACAAGCGAGAGTACGAGAACTTTCGACATATGCCTGGCGAGAGCATAGAGAGTTTATTCGCTCGCTTTCAGGTTATTGTCAACAGGATGAGGCCTAACAAGGAGTTGTTGCCTTTCGACGATCATGAGAGGGCTCTCAATCTCTTGCATACCCTTGATCGGTCGGTGTGGGATTCCAAGGTTCAGGCGATCATCGAATCGCCTAACTATGAGATCCTCACGTGCGACGAGCTCTTTAGTAAGCTCAAGTCTAGTGAGATTGATGCCATGGCGAGGGCTTCTTATGAAAATCCTTCTGGCCCGTCGATGGCTTTGCTTTCTGGCTCTTCTGCTAACCCCTCTGGAGGATATGCACTCTCTTCACTCTTTTCTATCACAGAGGACTAGCTTGAGTCTTTGGGGGATGATGAGCTAGCTTTGCTCGCCAACCGGTTCACGCGGTTTCACAACAACCGCATGAACCGTCGCCGCGGAGGAGGACGCTCAGGATGCTATGAGTGCGGCGACCCCGACCATTTCATCGCCAACTGTCCCAAGAAGAAACACTCATCTGGGAAGGGCGATCATGGGCACAAGTACGACTCCGGCAAGCGCAAGGAGAAGTACGTCCCCGCAAGGCACAAGAGGAAGGGCAGCTTCAACAAGGAGTACATTAAGACCAAGTACTTGGAGAAGGCCCAGGCTGAGCAGCGTGCGTTCTTCGCCACGCTCAGCGACGTCAATGACTCGGACGATGACTCCGCTTCCTCAAGCGACGACGAGTCCGAGAAGAAGAAGAGGATTGAGGACAAGCTCAACGGCCTCTGCTTCTTCGCCGACGACGACGGCTTCTGCACCATGGCCCTCGGCAAGGAGGTCGACGGCGAGCTGGTGAACTCCCCTCGGAACGACGACGACGATGACGACACCTCCTAGGTAAAACGATTGGAGAATGTTTGGTTGGTGGATTCCGGTTGCTCAAGGCACATGACCGGAAACGCCAAGTGGTTCTCCAGTCTTAGTCCAGTTGCCGGAAAGGAGTTTATCACCTTCGGCGACAATAGCAAAGGTAAGGTTTTGTCTCGTGGATCAGTGCGAGTTAATGAGCACTTTGTGTTGCGCGATGTTGCTCTTGTTTCTAACTTGCATTTTAACCTTCTTTCTGTTTCGCAACTCTTTGATGATGACTATGAGATTCATTTTAAACTGAATCTCAGTCGCATTTTGGATCCTCAGGGCAATCTTGTTTGTGTGATTTCGCCCTTTGGAAAAGTCTTTCGTGCGGATTTCTCGGAGTCTTTTGGCATTTCTCGTTGTCTTGTGGCTGGACCTTCTTCTTCTGATCTTTGGAAGTGGCATAGGAGACTAGGACATTTGAGCTTCGACTTGCTTGCAAGACTTAGTTCACTTGGCCTAATCCGAGGATTGCCCAAGTTGCATATGGAGAAGGATCTTGTTTGCCACTCTTGTAGACATGGGAAGATGGCTGCCGCTCCCCACCATCCAGTGACTCAGGTCATGACTAAGCGCCCTGGAGAGCTTTTGCACATGAACCTTGTTGGTCCGGCTCGGGTGAGCTCGGTTGGGGGGAAGTGGTATGTGCTTGTTGTTGTTGATGACTTTTCGAGATATTCGTGGGTCTTCTTTTTAGCTGAGAAGACCGAGACTTTCTCCCTTGCTCGCAATCTGATTTTGCGTCTTCAGAACGAGTTCCCTTTGAACTCGATGCGAGCTATTAGGAGTGATAATGGTTCCGAATTCAAGAATTCGGATTTTGAGAAGTTTTGTAACTCTTTGGGTTTAGAGCATCAATTTTCTTCCCCGTACATACCGCCCCAAAATGGTTTAGTAGAGAGGAAAAATCGGACCCTTGTAGAGATGGCCAGGACGATGCTCGATGAGCATAGGACTCCTAGGCGATATTGGGCCGAAGCCATGAGCACTGCATGCTACGTTTCCAATCGCATTTTTCTCCGAGCTTTCTTGAAAAAGACTTTTTATGAGTTGCGTTTTGGAAAACTGCCCAAGGTGAGTTATTTTCGAGTTTTTGGTTGTCATTGTTTTATACTCAAAAATGGCAACTTGGACAAATTTGAGTCTCGTTCTTCTGACGGTGTGTTTTTGGGTTATGGCACTCACACTCGAGCTTATCGTGTACTTAACCTTGACACTAACCGAGTCATGGAGACATCCGATGTCACCTTCGACGAGACCATGGTTTGTCCTTCTTCTCGTTTTGAGCGTGCAGGTGATCATGAGGTTGGTGAGCCTCTTTTTGATGACGAGGATGAGGGTGCTGAAGGTATAGATGATCCAGCACCCCCTCCACCTGCTGTGCCGCAAGGAGCGGCTTCTACGATGACTCACGGCCCCGATACTTCTTCTTCCTGGGGGCCGTGGGATCTGCCACCCCGTGCGGGACCTTTTGTACCCGGGGAGGCACCAGCTGCTGTTGAGGGGGAGATCACTTCTGCACAGGAGGCTCCACGACACATCCAGCGCCAACACCCCCCTCAGCAGATGATCAGCAACATTGACGAACGGGTCACTCGGTCCAGGTCTCAAATCTCTCACTTTGCTCATTCTACTTTTGTTGCTGATTTTGAGCCCCGAGATGTTGGACACGCTTTGACGGATCCGGATTGGGTCAATGCCATGCATGAGGAGCTTGAGAACTTTGAGAGAAATCGGGTTTGGGTTCTAGTGTCTCCACCTTCTGAGTGTCATCCAATTGGGACAAAATGGGTTTTCAAAAACAAACAGGGAGAAGATGGCCATGTTGTGAGAAACAAGGCCAGACTCGTAGCCCAGGGATATAGTCAGAAGGAGGGGATAGACTATGAGGAGACTTTTGCTCCTGTAGCACGTTTGGAGGCTATTAGGATACTCTTGGCTTTTGCTGCATCCAAAGGTTTCAAACTTTTTCAAATGGATGTCAAGAGTGCCTTCTTAAACGGCTACATTGAAGAGGAGGTGTATGTTAGACAACCCCCCGGTTTTGAAAATCCCAAGTTTCCAAACCATGTTTTTAAACTCCACAAAGCTTTATATGGTTTGAAACAAGCCCCGAGAGCCTAGTATGATAGGTTGAAAACCTTTTTGCTTGCTAAGGGTTTTAAAATGGGATGTGTAGACAAAACGCTCTTTCTCCTCAAGCAAGGCACTGATACTCTCTTGGTCCAAATTTACATGGATGATATCATTTTCGGTGGTTCTTCTCACGCTTTGGTTGCCAAGTTTGCAGACACTATGAGCAGGGAATTTGAGATGAGCATGATGGGCGAGTTGACGTTTTTCCTCGGGTTGCAAATCAAGCAATCCCGAGAAGGGACGTTTGTGCACCAGGGCAAGTATACCAAGGACTTGCTGAAGAGGTTCGATATGGGTGAGGCCAAGCCTCTTCCAACACCCATGTCGACCACGATGGCCCTGGATGCGGACAAGGATGGAGAAGCTGTGGACCAGAAGGAGTACCGAAGCATGATCGGGTCGCTGCTCTACCTGACGGCGACACGCCCGGACATCCAGTTCGCGGTGTGTCTATGTGCGCGCTTTCAGGCGTCGCCGCGCACTTCTCACCGTCAGGCGGTGAAGCGCATTTTCAGGTACCTTCGTTTCACACCTGAGCTTGGGATTTGGTATTCAGCTTCCTCCACCCTCTCCCTTTGCGGTTATTCCGATGCCGATTTTGTTGGTTGCCGTGTCGAGCACAAGTCCACTTCTAGGACTTGCCAGTTTATTGGATCTTCTCTTGTATTGTGGTCTTCTCGCAAGCAGTCTAGTGTCGCTCAGTCTACCACAGAGGCTGAATATGTTGCTGCGGCTAGCTGTTGTTCCCAGTTGCTTTGGATGATGGCCACTTTGCGTGATTTTGGTCTGAGCTTTTCTCGGGTTCCTTTGCTTTGTGACAGCACGAGTGCTATTAGCGTTGCTAAGAACCCCGTGCTTCACTCGAAGACCAAACACATTGATGTGCGCTTTCACTTTCTGCGAGACCACTATGAGAAGGGTGATATCGACCTTCGCCATGTCGATACTCATCATCAGTTGGCTGATATTTTCACCAAGCCTTTGGACCAATCAACTTTTAATCGATTGAGGGGTGAGCTTGGTGTGTGTTTCCCCTTTTAGATGGGGGAAACATTTTGGATCTTGTATTATACACTGACTCTTTTTCGTTTATTTTTGTTTTTCCTTTGCATTTCAGCATACGCATTTACATTCTGAGCTTCATGTATATAATCACTAGAATGTAACTATGCTCTATGTAGTATGCTCCGATGTTTATGATGATGCTTGTAGCTTATGCTCTTTCTGATCACTGGTACATGTTATGAGCTGAGCTATTTTTGAATGGTGAACCTGCTTAACAAAGTTAAAACTGAAAATGTTCAACATTGAGATATGCAACTAGCATGTGTAGGATGTGTTGAGTTCACTCGTGCTTTTCATATATGCTAGGTTGCTATGTCTCTAGTCCTGAGTCTCTCACTTGCTTGGCTTGTTCATATTCTGGTTAAAATCTGAACCAAGCTTTAAGTGATATGAAAAGATCGAGATGGGATTGCTTGTCAACACATCACAGCTTCGAGACTGTTTCTCATTGCACTTTGAGTTAAACTTGAGCTGTGTAGTGTATGACCGAAACTGTTGCTTTAAGCTTCTGATTTCTTCTGCATAGGCTTCGCACAGTTGAAAAGTTAGGCAATGACAAGCTTTCAACCTCTCGCAAACATCTGCTAAATTTCTGAACTTGTGTTATTTCACCGCTGCAACTCTGATTTAAAACAGAAATCACAAGTGTTTGCTTGATTCTATAGCATGATGTTTGAACTGTGCTAGGGGTAGTTCACCTTGTATACATGATTAGCACTTGTCTTCCTGTCTATACATGTGTAGTGCTATTTTGATGGTGACTATCTTTTTGGCTAAAAACTGCTCATTGTGCTTTCATGTTCATATTTCGTATATAGTGATCAGTCTGAGCCTTTGCTAGCATTTTGTGGATGATGTTGAGTCATTGGGGCTATACTGTGCAGAGCATCTTTACATTGTCTTGACTATATTCCTGAAGCTGCTAACTTGCATTTTTGACTCATATGCATTTTGGAAGGGGAGAAATCTGCGTGTTGGCACTTTTTGATGGTGCATTTTCTGAGGGGGAGCATTGTTTCTTGATAAGTGCATTTTCAACTAAGGGGGAGAAATTGCAAATCATTACCCTCCGTTTGAACTAAGGGGGAGCTTTCCTGGTTGGTTGCACTATTCGAGGGGGAGTTTTTGCTGCTTCCTGTTGGCCATAAGGCATTGGTATCGAGCTCTTTTGCTAGTTGTGTTGAGCCTCTGTGCCTTTGTCTTGAGGGACTAGCATTTTTGCCTTGATTTTTCATTTGGTATCTGCTAGCGGTGTTGAGCCTGTTCTACCTCTTCTTGAGGGCTAGCTTTGCTTTGCTTGGTTGCGTCGAGCCGTTGCCCATGTCTTTGGGAACCAAGTTGCTTTGCACTTTCCACTTGACCTTCTCCGGCTTTGCTATGCTTTTGGGTCATTTGGTTGAGTTCTCTCTTCTTCTCCTTCTTCCTCTTTCTATTTCCATTATGATTTGTGTTGGTAGTTGACAATGCACTCATCAAGGGGGAGATTGCGGATACATGGGTGTATGCCGAGTCTTTGAGTGATTGTCAACTGAGATGATGCGCATGTTCTTTGGCTTGTGTTGTACAGGTGTCGAGCACAGATGCAGTGATCAGAGGTGAGGTGAAGGTCAAGTAGAGACGTGCCGTGCCGATGGACCGAGAGTGGCGAAGGGCGGACGTGAGGCTTGGACTGAGGGACCGGTGGCCCGAGGATCAGCTGTGGTGGCTGACAGCCTGGGACAGCGACGAGCGAAGACTTGCGGTCATGTGTTGCCTAAGTCGTGGACTTGGGGACACGTGTCGGTGGACGGGGTGCATGGGCGGTGCATCCCCTCTACAGCTTCGGTTTGGTGGTAGAGCCAGAGAAAAACCATCGGGTGGACGGTTTCCAGGTTTGGGCCTCAAAACCTGGGTGCGGATGGTTTCCGAGTTTGGCCACAAAACTCGGGCTGAGGACGGTTTCCAGGTTTGGGCCTTAAAACCTGGGCGTTGCGGGTTTGCTGAGTTTGGGCCTCAAAACTCAGATGCTGGTGGGCTGGTTTCCCGGTTTGGGCCTCAAAACCGGGGGTTGGCTGGAAAGGCTGGTTTCCCAGTTTGGGCCACAAAACCGGGGGTGCAGAGCGAGGGCGGCACGTGGCGGCAATCGGGAGGTTGCATCGAGGCAACGCTACGAGTTGTGCGGGCGTGGCCGTCGGATCCACCTACCATCGAGTTGGTCCAGAATAACCTTAGGGTTTAGCTGGTTCGCTCTGTAAGTAGTTAGGGGTAGAGTGGGAATTAGGAATACTTAGAATTAGGATAAGTAGGGGGAGACACCCACCTCCCCATCTATCTCAGTTCATTTTGCTCTTTGCTTCTAGGGTTTCCTGCTCTCCCAATCCCCTGCTGTAGCTAGCTGAGATCCGCAGAGAACCATACCTCTGTGTACTGGAGATTTTGAGGAAGTGAGGTCGTAACCTCACTGTTGTAGCGTGTGGTAGCCACACGGTTGCAGATCGATGTGTTGATTCGTGTTTTGGTTTGTGTTCTTCGCGTTCTTCATTTCTCCGTGATTTTCCCGTCACTCGATCTCTCTCCCTACTGCATCTTTGCGAAATCCGTTTGAATCAACTTGTTCGTATTTGAAAGGAGATCATTTCCACCGAAGGAATTTATCTAACTCCTTACGAACAAGTAGATCGGGTTGATTTCATTTTCGTGGCGCTTTTTGGTTCATCCTCCTCCCCTTTTGATTTCCCGGTGTTTGAGTTGATTTGAGTGGATCATTTCTTGGGGATAGTCTCCTAACTACTCCATGATCATCCTCTCCATGTTTGGGAACGTGGGATTTTGGTTTGAATCAATTTTGAGAAGATTTGGGTGAAGGGTGACCAAAATCGCCCTCACTGGGTGTTGGCGGACAGTCCGCCACCCCAGGCGCGGACAGTCCGCGCGTCGGGGACTTGGCCAGAGCAGTGGCCGCGAGTCTCTGCGTTTTGGGTCTCGGTTGACCGGCGGACAGTCCGCCGGTGTAAATCGCGGACAGTCCGGGACTGTCCAGGGAGTTTGCGGCAACTCTGCTGTTTTGCGTTTTCTGCCGGCGGACAGTCCGCTAGTGAACCGCGGACAGTCCGGCCTTGGGTGGACAGTCCGGGACTCTAGGTCCGGACAGTCCGGGATTTTCCAGAAGGTTGCGTTTTGGTGCGTTTGCTCTCCCGGCTCTCTCGCTTGGTTTCCGAACCTCTCGTTTGGCCTCGTAGTTGACCAAGAAACCTCTCTAGGTATCTTTGCTACTTGTTAGCATCGGTATTTGGGGATTTCTCAACATAGCCGTTTATCTACGTTCGAGACTTGGTTTTTGAGGGCTGAACTTGTGCCGGTTCTCTTGTCGTTCGGTTTGCTATCGCTTTGTGGTGCCTCACTGTGATCCTAGGGATCATCCACCCTCTTCCAAGGGTCGTGGGCATCACGTTCTCGGTCGTAGCTTTTGGGGGTTGATTTTGGGACAATCGGCCAAAGTTTTGAAAGAAATTTTTGAGCTCCCATTCACCCCCCCTCTTGTTGCCTTGCTAGTGCATTCTCGGTCCTTCAAAGGGGCCTATTTATAGTGCTAGGAAGCTAGGGGGGTACTTATAGAGTGAGGGGGAGGTCGGTTAGGGTTTAGGGGTGGCGCCCGCCACCAAACCCTGGCGCCCGCCACCTCTCTGTCGTCCATTGCAACCGCCATTCATCCAACGGTCTTCATTTGCTCTCCCAAGTCGGTTTGAGGGCCGGTTAGGGTTTAGACACGTGTCCAAAGCCCACTATCCAGGTGATACTCTTCTTAGCCCTTGGATCAAACCGCCTTAGTGTGCAATGGCCAAGATTTGAGCTTGAGGTGATTCCCAAGGATCAATGACGTGGCTTGGGCTACTTTTGGCACGAGTGACCTGGCGGCCGCCAGTAATAGGTGGCGGCCGCCACCTTGCTCAGGCCCAAATGGGCCAGAGTGGCTTGGCCTTGCTCCTGGTACTCTTGTTTGGCCCAAATTCCATCATTTCCTGCATTAAGATAAGAAAATATGCACATGTGGAAATAGGTTAGTTATAAACCAAATCTTCTACCTTTTATGTTGTTTTACGTTGGTTTTGGGTGAAATGTTGATGGTGAAATGATGCTTTAAGCACCATCAACAAGCTCCCCCACACTAACCTCTTGCTCGTCCCGAGCAAGCATGGACTTTAAGAATTGAAACAATTTTATTGAACTAAGCATTCACACAAGATGTTCAACTACCTATACTCATGTTAGTAACCTTTCCAAGTTTCTAATAAATCATACCTATGGCGGTTGAAGGATAGAATAGCTTGCAAGCAAGAGAAACACACTTTCCTCTTTTACATACCTTGGGGTTTCAGGATATTTTCAAAATGAAAAACATGGTTCATTGAATCTTTCTTTAAATCTCAAGGCACTCATGGTGTATATCCTCACTTTATGGCAAAAGAAAATGCCAGAATCTATCCTATGGTTTATGTGGAGTTTATAGGGAAAGGAAAGAATGTAGGGCACTTCTATCTCTCTTTTATTGCTAAGTCAAGTTTAGGATCATGGGAGGGTATAGTCATGCACTAGCCAAGGTATAGGGTGGACTAACTCAACTCCTTTGTTCTTTTTGAAACTCTTCTCTTACCAAGGATCATGGCTATATGCATCTCTCATTTTTTTGAATACTTGGACACTTGTCTTTTTTTTAGAGCATTTGCTCTTTTTTTTGAATACTTGGACACTTGTCCTTTTTAGAGCATTTGCTCCTTTTTTTAGATGCTATATAGCCATGTCCTTTGAAAGAATGAGAAAATTTATATAATTCTTTTAGAACAAAATTTTGGAGGAGAACTACATGAGTATACTCTCAGTGTGAGAGTTGTCTCAAAAAGGCATGGTTTGCCTTGGCTTCTAGAGCATGACTAAACTCTTCTACCTAGATCAACTATTCTTGACAAAGCTCAAAGATTGATTTAGAAGGCTTTATGGGCTGTTTTCCTATACTCTAATATTTTGGCTTTGGTAGGTGGATAGGAAAGAAAGATCATGAACCATGGTAATTTTGGTTTTCAAAATAAAAACTCCCAAGGTTGTAGCAGAGCACTAATGCAATTTCAATTACTACTTCTATATCTTATCAAACAACAACCTAGGTTGACTTCACTATCAAAATTAGTAGGCTACTACACATGAATAAAAGGTAGAATAACATGTCGTGTAAACACTCAATTCAAAAGAAATTGTTTCAGCATTTTTTTTATTTCCTAGCTGCATTTTTAGTTCAAACCGAGACATCCAGTGATCCAAATTGTACAGAATTTAAAACATAGGTTTAGGGGTTCACTGGGGGTGTTTCGGTGCAGAGTGGCCTGGCGGCCGCCAGAAATAGGTGGCGGCCGCCATGGGCTTTGGCCCACGCGGCTTGCAAACAACGTGGTAGCTACCTTGCTAAGTTCAGGTTACAGTTTTGAACATTCTATCACGTTTTACAGAGGTGTTTAGAGAGGGGATTTCCCCCACACTAGGAGTTTTGGTACTTTTTATTTGAACAAACTTGATGAAGGAAAAATAAGGGTGTCTTTTTATTCATTATAGAAACTTCCTAAACAAATATTGAAATTTAAACAAACTGAAATTTAAATCAAGCAAAATTAAACTTAAACTAAATCAAACTAAAAATCTAACTAGACACCCTAAATCTAATCTAATCTAGTGAAGGAGCCTCATAGAGATCCTCGAAGCCTGTCTCTTTGAAGAGACGCTTGATCTTCGAGGTGCAGCCCTTGTGGAGGATGGTGAACCGATCCTCCATATCCATTCGCTAGAGGGCTATCTCTGCGACTTGATCCTCCAAGGCGCTCTTCTCCTTGCGTAGCTTCTTCACTTCGACGGTGAGTTTTTCGAGGGTTAACCCCTCCTCACCACCGCTGTGCTCCATCTCGTCGGGGACTCCTGCCGGCGATGGGTTGAGATGGCGGCGCATGGATGGCTCGGAGAGCGACCCATTGGAGTCATGAGTGCTCGCCTCACGCTCACGCAACCTCTTCTCATAATGCCCATTGGGCATTCTCACGCCATATACCTCTAGTTTAGCCCTCTTGGGATTAGGGCTGTAACTGCGGGTGCGGCTATCCGAGCCAAAGCTGACCCGAGATTTTGCCCTTGATGGAGTGGGCGTTTCATCACCCCTGGCCTTGGCGGCCGGAGACTTCCTCGGGGTGATCTCCCCCGTGGTCGGCCTGGTGGGCGTCCTCAACTTCTTCTCGGGTGGCGCCACTGGAGGAGGATGAAGACGGAGTGGAGACGAGGCCAGGGGGCGTTTCACCCCTGGCGGCCGCCCAGCAGGGGTGGCGCCCGCCACTGGAGTGGTGGCTGGTGCCTTCCCTGCACCCTCCGGTGGTGTCCCCTTGACATAAGTGCCGTCAGGCAGCACCATTGCTAAAGGAGGCACGTCAAGTACCTCCATGTCGTCGTCGATCAAAGATCGGATGATGTCTTTGGTGGAGGACGAGATGGATCCTTGAGGGTTATAGGACTCGGATTTCCGTGGAGACGACATGGTTTTGGAGGAGGCTTGGCAGGATTTCGTGAGTGGATGGAGGGAGAAGAAGGAGTTCTTCTTTTAAGAAGGGGGAGAAGTGGAGGGATAAGCTTTAGATGAACTAACACGTCCTCATCTCCTCCTTCTTTCACTCTCCCGAGCTCGGGATTAGTTGCCACGTGGAGGGGGGCCTCTAAACTGCCACCTAGTGTGGCAGGCGCCAGGGTATGGTGGCGGCCGCCAGTTGGGAGTGGCGGCCGCCACTCCTCCTTCGCCGGGCATCGAGCGGGAGAAGGTAAACCTCCTAAATTTCAAAGTTCTGAGGTCGAATTGGCTTGGTTGGGCCTAAAGAGGCCTTTCTCGGGGTTTTGGATGGACTAATTGCATGAAATGGACAAGGGGTGAATTGGGTCCATCCATTAATTGGCATGGGCTTGAGCTACTTCAAAGTTAATTATATCAATTTCGTTTAGCTCATTTTTATTAAAGTCATAGAATATTTTTAATCTTTGTCCATTGACTTTGAAGATTTGCCCATCGTCACTTTCTAATGTGACGGCTCCATGGGAAGAGGTTGCAACAACCTTGAAGGGTCCTTCCCATTTGCTTCGAATTTTACCATGTCCGAAAAGTTGAACACGGGAGTTAAAGAGTAAAGCTTTATCTCCTACATCGAACTCTTTCTTTTTGATCCGTTTATCGTGCCATCTCTTAGTCTTCTCTTTATAGAGCTTGGCACTATGATAGGCTTTCTCTCGTCATTCTTCTAGTTTAGAAATTTGCATCTTCCTATTTTGGCCAGCTTGGTCAAGGTCCATGTTCCATTTCTTAATGGCCCAATGAGCTTTGAACTCAAGCTCAATAGGAAGATGACAAGTTTTCCCATAAACTAGTTGGTATGGGGACATTCCAATCGGGGTCTTATAGGCGGTCCGATAGGCCCACAGAGCTTCGGGTAACTTATGTTTCCATCCCTTTCCCATTTCTTCTACCGTCTTTTGCAAGATATTATTTATTTGTTTATTGGACGTTTTGGCCTGTACACTTGTCTGCGGGTGGTATGAAGTGGCTACATTATGTTGGACTCCTTGACTAGCTAAGAAATGTCAGAAGCTCTTATCTATGAAATGAGGGCCTCCGTCACTAATGACTAGTCTAGGAACTCCAAAACAAGGAAAGATGTTTTCTTTGAACATTTTCTTCGAATGTTTAGCATCTGCCGCTCGACAGGGTATGGCTTCTACCCATTTCGAGACATAATCCACCGCCACAAGAATGTACTCGGCATCATAGGATTTAGGAAAGGGGCCCATGAAATCTATACCCCAAACATCGAACAACTCAACTTGGAGATTGTTCACGAGTGGCATAGCATCTCGGGCATTAATGTTACCTTGCTTTTGGCAACAAGGACAACGTCTCACATAATTCTTTGTGTCCTCGTACATGGATGGCCAATAAAAACCACTTTGCCATATTTTAGCATGTGTCCGAAAAGCTCCATAGTGTCCTCCATATTCGGCGGAGTGACATCTATCTATGATTTTTGTTGCTTCTTCTATGGGGACACATTTTCTCAAGAGTCCATCTGCACAGACCTTATAGAGATATGGTTCATCCCACAGGTGCGTTCTGCTTTGATATAGCAATTTCTTTTTATTCTCCCCCGGCGGAACATAGCCGGTGACTATAAAATTCATGATGTTGGCATACCAAGGGTTGGTATACGCGACTTTTAGAAGGGTATCATCGCGAAGGAAGTCATTTATTGGGAGATTGTCCGAATTATTGACTTGTAGTCTAGACAAGTGATCAGCTACTGAATTCTCTACTCCTTTCTTGTCTCTTATTTCCAGGTCAAATTCTTGAAGGAGTAGGATCCAGCGGATCAACCTTGGCTTAGCATCTTTCTTAGTGAAGAGATATTTTAGAACAGAGTGATCGGTATACACAATCACCTTAGCTCCCACTAAGTAAGATCTAAACTTGTCTATGGCAAAGACTACGGCCAAAAGTTCCTTTTCTGTGGTTGCATAGTTTAGCTGGGGGCCAGTTAGGGTCTTACTAGCATAAGAAATAGCATAATGCTTCTTATCTTTAGTTTGACCAAGGACGGCTCCCACAGCATAATCACTAGCATCACACATGATTTCGAATGGCACATTCCAATCTGGGGGTTGGATGATTGGTGCAGAGGTTAGAGCCTTTTTCAAAATATTGAAATCTTGTAGACAATCCTCGTCAAATTTGAACGGGACGTCTTTTGCTAACAGGCTCGTTAAGGGTCTAGCGACCTGTTAGAAATCCTTAATAAACCTTCTATAAAAGCTGGCATGGCCCAAGAAGCTTCGGATTTCTCTCACATTAGTGGGTGGTGGCAATTGTTCAATTACATCAATTTTGGCTTTATCCACTTCTATCCGACGTTCTGAAATTCGATGGCCTAGGACAATTCCTTCCCGCACCATGAAGTGACACTTTTCCCAGTTAAGAACTAGGTCCTTATCTTCACAGCATTGGAGGACTTTGTCTAAATTGGCTAGGCAATCGTCAAAGGTTTTCCCATAGACTGAAAAGTCGTCCATGAATACCTCCATGATTTGTTCAATCATATCGGAAAAGATGGACATCATACACCGTTGGAAAGATGCCGACGCATTGCAAAGTCCAAAGGACATGCGTCTATAGGCATAAGTTCCATACGGGCATGTGAAAGTGGTCTTACTTTGGTCATCTGGATGGATTGGGATTTGGTGATAACCAGAATATCCATCCAGGAAGCAAAAGAAGGAATGGTTTGCCAATCTCTCTAGCATCTCATCTATAAAAGGAAGTGGGAAATGATCTTTCTTTGTGGCTTTATTCAGCTTCCTATAGTCTATACACATTCTCCATCCAGTGACAGTGCGTTGAGGGATTAACTCATTTTTCTCATTCTTAACGACTGTCCTGCCTCCTTTCTTTGGAACTACTTGCACGGGACTTACCCATTCACTATAAGGAACTGGATAAATAATTCCCGCGTGCAAGAGTTTCAAAACCTCCTTTTTCACGACTTCACGCATAGCGTTATTAAGTCGTCTTTGTGGCTCTCTTGAAGAGGGTATCTCAGGATCGAGAGGGATACGATGGGTGCAGAGATTTGGACTAATTCCCTTCAAATCTTGAAGTGAATAGCCAAAGACAGATTGGTGTTTTTCTAAGACAAGGGTCAACCTACGGACTTCCTCTTCAGATAGCTTACTGCTAATGATTACATGAGTCTCGGGGTCTTTGTTTAGAAAGATGTATCTCAGGCCTTCAGGCAGAGGTTTTAGCTCTATGGAAGGTCGAGATGGCTTTTCTGATTCGTTTAAGCGAAGTGGTTCATCTGTCTCGGCTTCTTCTTTGACAAAGAACTCAGAATCTTCTTCAAAATCAGGCTGAGCCAACTCATAAAGAGTAGAGGTTCTAGCTTGATCGAGAAGATCTGGTTCTGGTGGTTGTTCGGCAATAGAATTTAATGCACGAACGAAAGGTACTGAGTACTCTTTTCCACCGATTTGAGCATTAAAGTGCTCTTGACATGGTCCTTGCAAGGCAAGTATGGACCACGGTTGTCCTAAGAAGACATCAAAAAGGACTACATCAAAAATGTAGAAATCTAAGACCATGTCCGCTCCATCTACTTGGATGGGGACCATCTTTAGGATTCCTTCACTTTCCAAGATGTCACCATTTGGGTCTCTTAAACACCATTTAGTTGGTTGTCGTTGAAGGTTGGGGAATGTTCTGGATACGTAATTACTAGCAAGAACATTGATTCCCATGATAGGGTCGTAAAAGGCAAAGGCCCTTTCTCCCCTAATTCGACAATCTATTATGCTAGGTACTTTATCTGAAGGATCGAGAAGCAACCAGAAAGCGACCAGAGGGGGGGTGAATGGGAGCTTCAAAATTTCCTTTCGGAAACTAGTAGCCACTGTCCCGAGAATCACCCTGAAAGATAAACCCTAGAGCTTGCTAATGTCCACGACCCTAGATGTAGGGTGGATGCTTCCAAGAAGCACGGCGGGACACTACACAACCCTAGAAACCCAACGCAACAAGCGGATCTCAAATCGAAAGTCGGACGAACAAACTGCGGACGAAACTGCGCGGACTCAGCAGCATCGGATGCTGGCAGCGTCCGATGACCAACCAACGGATGCGTCCGATGCAAACAGGGCGAAACTAGAACCTTACTGCATACGCATCGAACGCTGTGAACAGTGAAATCTCAGCGTCCGATGGTCTCACTCCGGCGCGTCCGATGCTCAACGGAGCGTCCGATGGTAGCGTCCGATGCTCCTTAGAAAATGTCAGATCTTGACACGTGGCAACGGAGCCTCCGATGCCAAAAGGGTCAGTGTCCGATGCTATGAACTCGAGCGTCCGATGCCCCCGACGCAGTGCAGTTCTTCCGTGAAATTCACTCGATCTCCTCCGAATCAAAAGCACTAAGGCCTAGACTTGGTATGAGGAGTTCCAAGGATGTTAGTGAGCTATCCCACGGGAATCATGGCTCGAACCTAACTCCAAATCGAGGAATTGGAAGAAATCGGGGCAATGGAGCAAAAACCGATCCAACACGAAAATCATTCGATCTCCTAGACCGTGAAGTTAGAGGTTAATTTCTTCGGTGGAAAGAAGTGCCTCACGATCTAGAACAACTTGGTTCAAACGGTTTTGCAAAATATGAACCGAGCAAAGAGATCAAGCGACGGGAAAATCGTGGAGAAAAAGGATTCCGCGAAGAACACGAACAAAACGCAAATCACACCCTCAAAACTGCAACCGTGTGGCTACCACACGCTACAATAGTGAGGATACGGCCTCACTTCCTCAGAATCAACAGTACACAGAGGCAAGTCTCTCTGCGGATCTCAGCTAGCTACAGCAGGGGATGGGAGAGCAGGAAACCCTAAGTGCGAAAGAGCAAATGACTGAGATGGGAAGGGAGGAGGGTGTCTCCCTCTACTTATCCTAATTCTAACCTAAGTCTAATTCCTACTCTACCCCTCACTATTCTATTTACAGAGCGAACCAGCTAAACCCTAGGGTTATTCTGGACCAACTCGGTGGTAGGTGTATCCGACGGCCACACCCGCAAAATTCAAAGCGTTGCCTCGACGCAACCTCCGGATCGCCGCCACGTGCCGCCCTCGCTCTGCACCCCCGGTTTTGTGGCCCAAACCGGGAAACCAGCCTTTTCCAGCCAACCCCCGGTTTTGAGGCCCAAACCGGGAAACCAGCCCACCAGCTTCTGAGTTTTGAGGCCAAACTCAGCAAACCCTCAGCGCCCAGGTTTTGAGGCCCAAACCTGGAAACCGTCCTCAGCCCGAGTTTTGTGGCCAAACTCGGAAACCGTCCACGCCCAGGTTTTGAGGCCCAAACCTGGAAACCATCCATCGATGGTTTTTCCCTGGCTCTACCACCAAACCGACGTCGTAGAGGGGATGCACCTCCCGTGCACCCCATCCACCGACACGTGTCCCCAAGTCCACGACTCAGGCAACACATGACCGCAAGTCTTCGCTCGTCGCTGTCCCAGGCTGCCAGCCACCACAGCTGATCCTCGGGCCTCTGGTCCCTCAGTCCAAGCCTCACGTCCGTCCTTCGCCACTCTCGGTCCATCGGCACGGCACGTCTCTACTTGACCTTCACCTCGCCGTCGATCACTACATCTGTGCTCGACACCTGCACAACACAAGCCAAAGAACATGCGCATCATCCCAGTTGACAATCACTCATCACTCAGAGACCCGACATACACCCATGTATCCGCAATCTCCCCCTTGATGAGTGCATTGTCAACTACCAACACAAATCATAATAGAAAGAGAAGAAGGAAGAAGGAGAAGAGAGAACTCGACCAAATGACCCAAAAGCATAGCAAAGCCGAAGAAGGTCAAGTGGAAAGAGCAAGACAACTTGGTCCCCAAAGACATGGGCAACGGCTCGACGCAACCAAGCAAAGCAAAGCTAGCCCTCAAGAAGAGGTAGAACAGGCTCAACACCGCTAGCAAATCCCAATCGAAAATATCGAAGCAAAATGCTAGTCCCTCAAGATAGAGGCACAGAGGCTCAACACAACTAGCAAAGAAGGCTCGATACCGATGCCTTTCGGCCAACAAGAGACAACAAAGCTCAAACTCCCCCTTAGTTGAACATCCAGGAGACATGCAAACTCTCCCCCTGGGAACTCCCCCTCAAAAGAACACTCGGGAAGCATAAATGATTTGCAAAATAAACAAATTCTCCCCCTTAGTTGAAAATGCACTAATCAAGTAAAAAACTCTCCCCATCAGAAAAGGCATCAACATAAAGTGCGAACATGTGAGGTTCTCCCCTTTCCAACATGCATATGAGTCAAAATGCAAGTTAGCAGCTTCAGGTATATATTCAGGAGAATGCAAAGATGCTCTAAACAGTATAACTCCAATGACTCAACAACAGTCATACAAGCTCAGCAAAGGCTCAAACTGATCACCAGATATGAAATATGAACATATGAGCAGAAATGAGCAGTTTTGAGTCAAAAGGTATTCACCATCAAAATAGCACTAGCAATGTATAAACATGAGTCTGAACAAGTGCTAAACATGTATACAAGGTGAACTACCCCTAGCAAAGTTCAATCATCATGCTTAAGAATGAATCATACACTTGTGAATTCAACTTTAGATCGGAGTTGCAGCGGTGAAATTACACAAGTTCAATTATTAGCATGTGATTGCGAGAGGTTGAAAGCTTGTCATTGCCTAACTTTGCAACCGAGCGAAGCCTATGCCGAAGCAATCAGAAGCTTAAATCTACGGTTTCGGTCATACACTACACGGCTCAAGTTTAACTCAAAGTGCAATGAGAAACCGTCTCGATACCGTGATGTGTTGACAAGCAATCCCATCTTGATCTTTTCAATTCACTAAAACTTGGTTCAAATGTTAAACATGATATGAACAGACCAAGCAAGTGAATGACTCAGAACTAGAGACATAGCAACCTAGCATATATGAAAAGCACGAGTAAACTCAACACATCCTACACATGCTAGTTGCATATCTCAATGGTGAACATTTTCAGGTTCTAAGTTATTAAGAAAATTCACCATTTCAAAAATAGCTCAGCTCACAACATGTACTAGTGATCAGAAAGAGCATAAGCTACAAGTATCAATATAAGCAGCAGAGCATACTACATAGAGCATAGTTGCATTCTAGTGATTATAAACATGAAGCTCAGAATGTAAATGCGTATGCTGAATTGCAAAAGAAAAGAAAGACAAAAGAGTCAGTCAAATATACAAGATCCAAAATGTTTCCCCCAACTAAAAGGGGAAACACACACCAAGCTCACCCCTCAACCGGTTAAAGGTTGATTCGTCTAAAGGCTTGGTGAAAATATCAGCCAGTTGATGATGAGTATCGACATGGCAAAGGTCGATATCACCCTTCTCCAGGTGGTCTCGCAAGAAATGAAAGCGCACATCAATGTGTTTGGTCTTCGAGTGAAGCACGGGGTTCTTAGCAATGCTAATGGCACTCATGCTGTCACAAAGCAAAGGAACACGAGTAAAGCTCAGACCAAAATCACGCAAAGTGGCCATCATCCAAAGCAACTGGGAACAGCAGCTAGCCGCAACAACATACTCAGCCTCCGTGGTAGACTGGGCGACACTAGACTGCTTGCGAGAAGACCACGAAACAAGAGAAGAACCAATAAACTGGCAAGTCCCAGAAGTGGACTTGCGCTCAATACGGCAACCAGCAAAATCGGCATCCGAGTAACCGGAAAGGGAAAGGGTGGAGGAAGCAGAATACCAAATCCCAAACTCAGGCGTGAAACGAAGGTACCTGAATATGCGCTTCACTGCCTGACGGTGAGAAGTGCGCGGCGACGCCTAAAAGCGCGCGCACAGACACACCGCGAACTGGATGTCCGGGCGTGTCGCCGTCAGGTAGAGGAGTGACCCGATCATGCTTCGGTACTCCTTCTGGTCCACTGCTTCTCCATCCACATCCGCATCCAGGGCAGTCGTCGTCGACATGGGTGTTCGAAGAGGCTTGGCCTCACCCATATCGAACCGCTTCAGCAAGTCCTTGGTGTACTTGCCCTGGTGCACGAATGTCCCTTCCCGGGATTGCTTGATTTGCAACCCGAGGAAAAACGTTAGCTCGCCCATCATGCTCATCTCAAACTCCCTGCTCATAATATCTGAAAACTTGGCAACCAAGGCGTGAGAAGAACCACCGAAAATGATATCATCCACGTAAATCCGGACCAAGAGAGTGTCTTTGCCTTGCTTGAGGAGAAAGCGCGTTTTATCTACACATCCCATTTTAAAACCCTTAGCAAGCAAAAAGGTTTTCAATCTATCATACCAGGCTCTAGGGGCTTGTTTCGAACCATATAAAGCTTTGTGAAGTTTAAAAACATGGTTTGGAAACTTGGGATTTTCAAAACCGGGGGGTTGCTCAACATACACTTCCTCTTCTATGTAGCCATTTAAGAAGGCACTCTTGACATCCATTTGAAAGAGTTTAAAACCTTTGGAAGCAGCAAAAGCCAAGAGTATCCTAATAGACTCCAAACGAGCTACAGGAGCAAAAGTCTCCTCAAAGTCTATTCCCTCCTTCTGACTATAACCCTTCGCTACAAGCCTGGCCTTGTTTCTAACAACGTGGCCATCCTCTCCTTGCTTGTTTTTGAAAACCCATTTTGTCCCAATAGGCTTACAGTTAGGAGGAGGAGGAACTAGAACCCAAACCCGATTTCTCTCAAAATTTTCTAACTCCTCATGCATGGCATTGACCCAGTCCGGATCCGTCAAAGCGTGTCCAACATCTCGGGGCTCAAAATTAGCAACAAAAGCAGAATGAGCGAAGTGAGATATGTGCTGTGACCTGGACCGAGTAACCGGTTCGTCGATGCTGCCGATCATCTGCTGAGGCGGGTGCTGGCACTGAATGTGTCGTGGCACCTCCCTTGCCGAAGTGGCCTCCCCCTCAACAACAGCTGGTGCCTCCCCAGGTACAAATGGTACCGCTCGGGGTGGTGGATCCCACGACCCCTAGGAAGAAGAGGTGTCGGGGCCGTGAGTCGTCGTAGAAGCCGCTCTTTGCGGCACAACAGGTGGAGGGGGTGCTGGATCATCTATACCTTCAGCACCCTCGTCCTCGTCATCAAAAAGAGGCTTACCAACCTCATGATCACCTGCACGCTCAAAACGAGAAGAAGGACAAACGAGAGTCTCGTCGAAGGTGACATTTGATGTCTCCATGACTCGGTTAGTATCAAGGTTAAGTACACGATATGCGGGAGTATGAGTGCCATAACCCAAAAATACTCCGTCAGAAGAACGAGATTCAAATTTGTCCAGATTGCCTTTCTTCAATATAAAACAATGGCAACCGAAGACTCTAAAATAACTCACCTTGGGCTGTCTACCAAAACGCAACTCATAAGAAGTCTTCTTCAAGAAAGCTCTCAGAAAAATGCGATTTAAAATGTAGCATGCAGTGTTCATAGCTTCGGCCCAATATCGCCTAGGGGTCCTATGCTCATCGAGCATCATCCTGGCCATCTCAACAAGGGTCCGATTCTTCCTCTCTACAACACCATTCTGAGGGGGTGTGTAGGGGGAAGAAAACTGATGCTCTAAATCCAAGGAGTTACAAAACTTCTCAAAATCCGAATTCTTGAATTCAGAACCATTATCACTCCGAATTGCTCGCATCGAGTTCAAAGGGAACTCGTTCTGAAGACGCAAAATCAGATTACGAGCAAAGGAGAAAGTCTCGATCTTCTCAGCTAAAAATAAGACCCACGAATATCTCGAAAAGTCATCAACAACAACAAGCACATACCACTTCCCCCCAACAGAGCTCACCCGAGCCGGACCAACAAGGTCCATGTGCAAAAGCTCTCCAGGGCGCTTGGTCATGACCTGAGTCACTGGATGGTGGGGAGCGGCAACCATCTTCCCGTGTCTACAAGAGTGGCAAACAGGATCCTTCTCCATATGCAACTTGGGCAATCCTCGGATTAGGCCAAGTGAACGAAGCCTTGCCAGCAAGTCGAAGCTCAAATGTCCAAGTCTCCTATGCCACTTCCAAAGATCAGAGGAGGAAGGTCCAGCCACAAGACAACGAGAAGTGCCAAAAGACTCCGAGAAATTCGCACGAAAGACTTTTCCAAAGGGCAAAATCAAACACACAAGATTGCCCTGAGGATCCAAAATACGACTGAGATTCGGTTTAAAATGAATCTCATAGTCGTCGTCAAAGAGTTGCGAAACAGAAAGAAGGTTAAAATGCAAGTTAGAAACAAGAGCAACATCGCGCAACACAAAGTGCTCATTAACTCGCACCGACCCGCGAGACAATACCTTACCTTTGCTATTGTCGCCGAAGGTTATGTACTCCCTTCCGGCAACAGGGCTAAGGCTGGAGAACCACTTGGCGTTTCCGGTCATGTGCCTCGAGCAACCGAAATCCACCAACCAAATGTCCTCCAACCGTTTTACCTACATCAATAAAAAGACATAGGGTGAGCATACGGTCCAACACTGGGGTTAGTGAAATAAGGGGAATACCAGTGTTGGGCCAGCTGCTCAAAAGAACGGTTAGCAGAAAAACCATTCCTACCACGTCTACGAGAGGAGCGATCACCACGTAGAGGAAAACGTGGTCCGCTAAGGAAGGAGCGTCCATCGCGATACTCAAAACGCGGTGGGGGAAAACGCTCAACTACAAAGCCTCCGCCACAGGGTCCAAAGCCTACAACTGCAGGCTCCAGCCGGGCACGCTCTCTACGAGGCCTAGGCCTAGCAACTTGAGGCAATGCGCCTCTAGGCCTAGCATCTGTCCTCGGAGCTCTCTGCTGCCTAGGCCTGGGAACTTGAAGTTCTGGACCTCTGGGCCTAGCTGCTCTCCTCGGAGCACTCCTCTGAACATTCGGCACATGTACATCATGGAAAGGATGGTACATGTCCGGGTTGTTCATCTCCCTAGCACAGCGCGCCTCTCTCTTGCGCCTAAAACAGAACTCGCTCAAGTGTCCATCTCTCCCACAGAAATCACAATGATACCTCACCGCACGCGAGGGGGGTTGTTGGTAATCATGGCTGTGGGTGTGGATCACTTTGCCCTTCTGTGGCAACTCCTCCTGGATAGGTGGCATTGTATCCAGCTTGTTCTTTAGGTGGTTGGGTTTGGGATGCCACACTTGGTTCTTGGGTGGAGCTCTCGGAGGTTCCTCGAACACCCCATCCTTGGTGGTAGGCTTGACGGGCTCTTTAGGTGGAATCTTGGTTAGTTTGGGAGTAGTGGTGGAGTTGGGCTTCTCACTAGGATTCAGACCACTCGACTCTCCAATCTTCCCAAAGGCAGAAAGATCAACACCCTGAGCAAGACCTACACCAGAACCTCCAGCAGCTCGCTTAAATTGGGAGATCATCATCCCGAGCTGCGGCTCACTACAAGAGACCCATGACAAGATGGTCCGAAGGTATGTGTTTTCCTCCTCGGTTTGCATCTTGCCATGCTTGACATTGGCAATCTCCATTTCCAAACCCTCACACAAAGCACACTTAGCCACACAAGTGCTACCTGAGTTGGCCTCCTCAAGAGACACAATCTTGGCATTCTTCTCTGCCAACTCAGATTGCAAGACAGGACAAGTCTTGCACGCACCCAACAGAGAAGGTCTAGCCTTCAGCTCATCCACCTCTCCTACCAACGCAGCATACTTACCTCTCAAAGTGAGAAGGTCAGTCATGTGCGTGGTGCACATCTCACACTCGGCCTCCTCAGACACGACCACGGTGGACTTGGCAAACCCAAGCTCCCTCACCGTGTCCTCCCACTTCTATCTAAACTCCTTGCGCTCTCTAGCAGCACGCCTAAGCAACTTATCCTGACTAAGCAAGGCGGCAGTAAGCTTCTCATTCTCAGCAAAGAGCTCATCGTGGGTCATGGATACCTGCGAGGTGTCGTCGTCGTCGTCGTCCCGAGGAGTGTGCTCCAGCTTGCCGTCGACCTCATCACCAAGCGCCATGGTGCAGAAGCCGTCATCGTCGGCGAAGAAGCAGAGACCATTCAGCTTGTCCTCGATCCTCTTCTTCTTCTCGGACTCGTCATCGCTTGAGCAAGCGGAGTCGTCATCCGAGCCGTCGACGTCGCTGAGCGTGGCGAAGAACGCACGCTGCTCAGCCTGGGCCTTCTCCAAGTACTTCTTCTTGATGTACTCCTTGTCGAAGCCGCCCCTCCGCTTGTGCCTCGCGGGGACGTACTTCTCCTTGCGCTTGCCGGAGTCGTACTTGTGCCCATGATCGCCCTTCCCAGATGAATGCTTCTTCTTGGGGAAGTTGGCGATGAAGTGGTCGGGGTCGCCGCACTCATAGCATCCTGAGCGTCCTCCACCGCGGCGACGGTTCATGCGGTTGTTGTGGAACCGCGTGAACCGGTTGGCGAGCATTGCCAACTCGTCATCCCCCAACGACTCAAGCTGGTCCTCTGTGACAGAAAAAAGAGATGAAAGAGCAAAGCCAACAGACGGGTTAGCAGAAGAACCAGAAACCAAAGCCATAGTCGGGCCAGAAGGATTCTCATAAGAAGCCCTCGACATGGCGTCAATCTCACTAGACTTGAGCTTACTAAAGAGCTCGTCGCAAGTGAGCGTCTCATAGTTAGACGATTCGATGATCGCCTGGACCTTTGAGTCCCACACCGATCGATCGAGAGTATGCAAAAGCTTTAAAGCCCTCTCATGATCGTTTAAAGGCAACAGCTCCTTGTTAGCTCGCATCTTGTTGACAATCACCTGAAAGCGAGCGAATAAGCTTTCTATGCTCTCGCTAGGCATATGTCGAAAGTTCTCATACCCCCGCTTGTGCGACTCATAGAGATGGGATTTGACTTGAGAGGTGCCCTCATGAAAGCGCATGAGGGTGTCCCAAATCTCACGAGCCGTGGGGAGGTGAGAAACGCGATCAAACTCCGACATGCTCAAACAGGAGAACAAGGCGTTACGCGCCTGGCTATTGGCCTCGTGCTCATCTATCTGAAGCTGAGAGACACGAGCAGCCAGGACAACGTAATCGGCCCTGTTGCAAATCTCCCAAACAGAAGAGCCCATGCTCTGGAGATAGGCCGACATGCGTATCTTCCAATACGCATAGTTCGTCCCATCAAAAAACGGCGGTTTGCCCACGCCGCGATCCATGTCGCCTTCTGTGGATCTGGAACCGGCTAAGGTAGAAGATCCTTAACCCGCTCTGATACCAATTGAAGGAGCGAGAAGCAACCAGAAAGCGACCAGAGGGGGGGGTGAATGGGAGCTTCAAAATTTCCTTTCGGAAACTAGTAGCCACTGTCCCGAGAATCACCCTGAAAGATAAACCCTAGAGCTTGCTAATGTCCACGACCCTAGATGTAGGGTGGATGCTTCCAAGAAGCACAGCGGGACACTACACAACCATAGAAACCCAACGCAACAAGCGGATCTCAAATCGAAAGTCGGACGAACAAACTGCGAACGAAACTGCGCGGACTCAGCAGCATCGGATGCTGGCAGCGTCCGATGCAAACAGGGCGAAACTGGAACCTTACTGCATATGCATCGGACGCTGTGAACTGTGAAATCTCAGCGTCCGATGGTCTCACTCCGGCGCGTCCGATGCTCAACGGAGCGTCCGATGGTAGCTTCCGATGCTCCTTAGAAAATGTCAGATCTTGACACGTGGCAACGGAGCCTCCGATGCCAAAAGGGTCAGCGTCCGATGCTATGAACTCGAGCGTCCGATGCCCCCGACGTAGTGCAGTTCTTCCGTGAAATTCACTCGATCTCCTCTGAATCAAAAGCACTAAGGCCTAGACTTGGTATGAGGAGTTCCAAGGATGTTAGTGAGCTATCCCACGGGAATCATGGCTCGAACCTAACTCCAAATCGAGGAATTGGAAGAAATCGGGGCAATGGAGCAAAAACCGATCCAACACGAAAATCGTTCGATCTCCTAGACCGTGAAGTTAGAGGTTAATTTCTTCGGTGGAAAGAAGTGCCTCACGATCTAGAACAACTTGGTTCAAACGGTTTTGCAAAATATGAACCGAGCAAAGAGATCAAGCGACGGGAAAATCATGGAGAAAAAGGATTCCGCGAAGAACACGAACAAAACACAAATCACACCCTCAAAACTGCAACCGTGTGGCTACCACATGCTACAATAGTGAGGATATGACCTCACTTCCTCAGAATCAACAGTACACAGAGGCAAGTCTCTCTGCGGATCTCAGCTAGCTACAGCAGGGGATGGGAGAGCAGGAAACCCTAAGTGCGAAAGAGCAAATGACTGAGATGGGAAGGGAGGAGGGTGTCTCCCTCTACTTATCCTAATTCTAACCTAAGTCTAATTCCTACTCTACCCCTCACTATTCTAATTACAGAGCGAACCAGCTAAACCCTAGGGTTATTCTGGACCAACTCGGTGGTAGGTGTATCCGACGGCCACGCCCGCACAATTCGAAGCGTTGCCTCGACGCAACCTCTGGATCGCCGCCACGTGCCGCCCTCGCTCTGCACCCCCGGTTTTGTGGCCCAAATCGGGAAACCAGCCTTTTCCAGCCAACCCCCGGTTTTGAGGCCCAAACCGGGAAACCTGCCCACCAGCTTCTGAGTTTTGAGGCCAAACTCAGCAAACCCTCAGTGCCCAGGTTTTGAGGCCCAAACCTGGAAACCGTCCTCAGCCCGAGTTTTGTGGCCAAACTCGGAAACCGTCCACGCCCAGGTTTTGAGGCCCAAACCTGGAAACCGTCCATCGATGGTTTTTCCCTGGCTCTACCACCAAACCGACGTCGTAGAGGGGATGCACCTCCCGTGCACCCCATCCACCGACACGTGTCCCCAAGTCCACGACTCAGGCAACACGTGACCGCAAGTCTTCGCTCGTCGCTGTCCCTGGCTGCCAGCCACCACAGCTGATCCTTGGGCCTCTGGTCCCTCAGTCCAAGCCTCACGTTCGTCCTTCGCCACTCTCGGTCCATCGGCACGACACGTCTCTACTTGACCTTCACCTCGCCGTCGATCACTGCATCTGTGCTCGACACCTGCACAACACAAGCCAAGGAACATGCGCATCATCCCAGTTGACAATCACTCATCCCTCAGAGACCCGACATACACCCATGTATCCGCATTATCTATGCGAGGGATGTTTTCTGTTACTTCGGCTTCCATTGTCCATTCATGACTCATGACAGTTGAAAGTTCCAAAAGACGCTCTCGGCTATAGATTCCATCAGAGGACTCAGGAAGTGGTTTGTCGGATGGGAGAGCTTGAACGGAGTAGTTCATAGCATTTCTGTAATCCTCAAACACATCATCCTCGCCCAAAAATTCCGGAAGAATTTCTCTCCCAGATGTGGACGGAATAGGTTCCGCTAAGTCCAGCGAGCTAGACTCGGGCTCTTCTTGTTGTTCTACAGTCGAAACTTGGGTTTCTATGACTTCTTCCTTAGGGGTTTCATCGGAAACTCCGGTATAAAGAATATTCTCGAGAATTCTATCAAGAACCTCCTTTCCACCTCATGGAGAAAGATGAAGAAACGCTCCACCTGACGAATGATCAAGGTGAAGAGAGCTTTCTTTCTCTAGATCGACATAAAAATGCTGAAGGAGCACTGGATCGGGTATGGCTAAATCGGGTCCTGAATTGATTAAACCAATAAAACGGTCCCAAGCCTCCCCTAATGTCTCCTTATCATTTTGTCTAAAGGTCAACACTTCTACTCGTAGTCGTACCACTCGGTGGACAGGGAAATACGTCAAGATAAACTTGGTCCGTAAAGTTCCCCAGTCTCCTCTGGCACTTCCCACGGTTCGAGCATGCCATGTTTTAGCTGCTCCCGTCAAAGTGAACGGAAACAGCTTCCACTTGACAGTGTCAGGTGAAATGCCGAAATGTTCAAGCATGCACAGACTTGCTCAAACTCACGTAGATGTGTGTAGGGATTTTCTGATCCCGTAAACATGCTCTCCAGAACTTTGTTAATAAAGTCAGGGCGCAATTCGTAACTATCGGCATATATAGGTTGTGATGATAAATGTGGCTCTAATCGCGAACTCTTAGGAGCTGCGAATTGTAAGATAGATTGATTCTCCATGCGGAGAGGGTAAAGATGATCCTAACTCTAGTCTCAAAAATCAGCTACCGTTCCCCGGCAACGGCGCCAGAAAAGCTTGTTGACACCTCGGGTGGCACGCAGAAGAAACCGCAAGCGCACGGCTGTCAGTTGTAGCTTTTCACCTCAGAGTATTCCGGGGTATTGAATCCACGAGAAACGCGAAGTGATTTTGAGAAAACTAGGGGGGTAAGGATATCTAGGATAGATGAAGGGAACGGGCACTATCTACTTGGGTAGATCCTAGTTCTATTAGACTTCTAGTGATTTAAGTTCTTTACTGGTGTACTGTGGGCGTACTAGCCTTTACCACTGACTTAGGTTGAACGCTAGCACAACGAGCCCTACTGCTAAACTAGACCAACTACGTGGTGGAATTCAAGGCGCACGGGGCTGTCACCACCTGCTTGCTACCATAGCTATCCGGGGGCCTAGCCGTATTCACTGGCAATATATAGCCCAAGTACCACACTTAATCTATATATTACTACTACTAGCCCTGTACTAGAACTAGAGCACTTGAAACTAATATCAAGCAATGAAACAAACACACAAGTACTGAAAGTAAATACTTGAAGATAAAATAGATACTAAGTTACCAAAGTTGAAGCGCAGAGCAGAGAGAAGCAGAGGTCTCCGACAACTCCTGAACTCTCCATACTTCTACTCTTCTCCTTTCCAGCTCGTCTTCTAGTGAGGCACTCACACTCTCTCTAATCTCTCTATCATAGCAAGTGCGCTACTCTAACCAAATGGTGAGGAATGGTGTAAGGCTCCCCGAATGAGAGCTCAAGGGGCCTATTTATAGTGCTAGGAAGCTAGGGGGGTACTTATAGAGTGACGGGGAGGTCGGTTAGGGTTTAGGGGGTGGCGCCCGCCACCAAACCCTGGCGCCCGCCACCTCTCTGCCGTCCATTGCAACCGCCATTCATCCAACGGTCTTCATTTGCTCTCCCAAGTCGGTTTGCGGGCCGGTTAGGGTTTAGACACGTGTCCAAAGCCCACTATCCAGGTGATACTCTTCTTAGCCCTTGGATCAAACCGCCTTAGTGTGCAATGGCCAAGATTTGAGCTTGAGGTGATTTCCACGGATCGATGACGTGGCTTGGGCCACTTTTGGCACGAGTGACCTGGCGGCCGCCAGTAATAGGTGGCGGCCGCCACCTTGCTCAGGCCCAAATGGGCCAGAGTGGCTTGGTCTTGCTCCTGGTACTCTTGTTTGGCCCAAATTCCATCATTTCCTGCATTAAGATAAGAAACTATGCACATGTGGAAATAGGTTTGTTATAAACCAAATCTTCTACCTTTTATGTTGTTTTACGTTGGTTTTGGGTGAAATGATGCTTTAAGCACCATCAACAGTCATTATCACCAAAACCCACAATTAGGGCTTGATTGCACTTACAGTACACAGTCGTCAAAGACTTCATCGCGCACCGAGTCCATCCGCTGCAACAACGAGCCAATTTTGGCTTCGAATACCTCGGCGTGAAAGACCTGAGTCGGCATTCCGCCGAGCAGCTATCGAATGAAGAGATCTTGAGAAGAATGTACCGGCTATTGAAGAGCCGTGAACATCTTGTGCCGATGATGCGGACCTTTTCTGCCATCAATCCGCCTGTGGAGCTAAGAAAACTTAATATCCATCATTTGAATTCTTAGTAGATATCATACCGACTGAGTATCATTCTTCCTCCTCTGATTTTGATAGAGTCAAGGGCGGAACAACAACGATTTCCCGCCGCTACCCCCAACGACTGAAGAGGGAGGAGGCATAGTTCATGAGGGTCCTATCCGAAGTGAGGATCTTCATAATGAGTCAGGCTCCCATGGTGATCTTGGTGGATTAGACTCAGAATCAACTGACTCTGATGTCATGATACTAGATCCCGGTGCTGAGGGTTGCCGAAAGCGGTCTCCAAGTCCACCCCAAGAAGTCGGAGAGCCTATCCCGAAGAAGGCTCGCACTGGTAATCGCCGTCCTTGTCATAAAATTCTTTCTTCCAAAGTGTTGGCTGAAAAACACTGTAATCCGAGTGCTCCTGGTAAGGGAACCCGAGTATTTTCTTTGACCATCTGTTTGGAAATTCATAAGCCTTGTGACTTATAGCTTTATTTGATACAGATACTGAAACGGCCCCGGGATCTTCTGCCGATGCTACGACAGAAGAAACTTCGCTCTTGGATCAGCAGTCTAAGAAGCGGAGTCTGAAGTCGTGTGCTATTTTTGTGATCGTTTGGTTAATATGAGTACTCGTCCTCTGTAGGAAGGTGAAGACTGCCGAAGCTTCTCTAGGAGAGGCGACTGAATCCCAAAAAGGGGACGAGTCGGAGGCGTAGAGGGAAGCTAGATCAAGCATCCCTCCTATCAGCAATCAGGTGAATACCGTGTCAGACCCCTCTCCATCTGGTGCTCTAGTCGACAAGGTTCCTCAAGTGGATGTTCTTCCCTTGCCTCAGGTTGGTGTTCCATATTCCATCTTTCGTGCTCCTGCTCAGTTGGAACTTGACCGGGAGATGAATGATTGGTTCTTTCATACTCGTCAGCCTGGTGAGCCAACACTGAAGATGATCCAAGCCGGTACCAGTACTAGTGGGGAGGTTGGAGTCTCAGTTCCTCTGCAGGAGTCCGGTGGTGCCCCCGAGTCCTCTCGTCAAGGGACAAAACTCAAAGTTGTGGGGTACAACCTGGACCTTGTCCGTCTAAAGTGTAACATCCCGGCCTAAGGCTTAATAGGAATAATAGGATACTCATACCAACAAGTTGCAACTTCTTTTTCGGAAGCCCATATCCAAAGAACTCTAAAGCTAAGCGTGCTTGGCCTGGAGAAATTTAGGGATGGGTGATCGACCGGGAAGTTCCTCCCGGGTGCGCACGAGTGAGGACAAAGTGCGCAGAAAAGACTGGTGTTGGTCTGTGAGGGAAGTCTATGTCCTAGAAAAGCTGCCAGATGTAAGTGGGCCCGGCCGCGTGGAGGCGGGACGTTACAGAATGGTATCAGAGCCGACTCTCGCTGTTTCACGGGCGCGTGTATCGCAGTTGCTCAGACATGGTGGTCATGGCTGGTGTGGACCCGGAGTGGTCACACAGCATGGCACATGTGCTGGCACTGGACACACGGACGTGGCCAAGAGAGGACATTCCTAGCTTGGGATTGATCGACGAGGACGTCGATCTCTTAAGGGGGTGAGGATGTAACATCCCGGCCTAAGGCTTAATAGGAATAATAGGATACTCATACCAACAAGTTGCAACTTCTTTTTCGGAAGCCCATCTCCAAAGAACTCTAAAGTTAAGCGTGCTTGGCCTGGAGAAATTTAGGGATGGGTGACCGACCGGAAAGTTCTTCCCGGGTGCGCACGAGTGAGGACAAAGTGTGCAGAAAAGACTGGTGTTGGTCTGTGAGGGAAGTCTATGTTCTAGAAAAGCTGCCAGATGTAAGTGGGCCCAGCCGCGTGGAGGCGGGACGTTACATAAAGGAGCTAGGTGATCAAGTGATGACGCCAGCTGTGGCACTTAAAGAATTTATTGAGGTAATTCCTTGAATTTCCCTTGATGTAGCATTACTCCGGGTGCATAAAGTGTTGTCTCTGTGCAGGGTTTCGACGTGAAGGTGAATGACCGAAAGTGTTACCAGAAAGCGACCAGAGGGGGGGGGGGGGGGATGAATGGGAGCTTCAAAATTTCTTTTCAGAAACTTGTTGCCACTGTCCCAAAAATCACCCCAATAGAAAACCTAGAGCTTAAATAGTGTCCACGACCCTAGATGTAGGGTGGATGCTTCCGAGAAGCACAGCGAGACAGTACTCAACTCTAGAAACCCAACGCAAAAGTCGGAAATCAAAACCGACAACGAACGAACCACGGATGAAAGCGCGCAGAACACACCTGACCGGTCAGAGACCACCAGACACGTCCGCTCTAAGAAAAACGTTTCTGGTCCCTTACTATTTGTGACCGGACTCATTAGTCAAGAGCATCCGGTCAGTGTGCCGAGCGTCTGGTCGCAAGGACAAAAATCGATGAACAGTGGAAGTGTTGCGTCCGGTCTGTGTAAGATCAAGCGTCCGGTCAAGTCGCAGAAAAGCACAGTGAACACATTCATCGACCGGACTCACGACCAAGTGTCCGATCGTCCCGACTCGTGCATCCGGTCACCCCGACGCAGCTTTGTTCGTCGACCGATTTGACTCGATCTCACCCAAAACGAAACCTCTAGGGTTCAAACTTGGTGAGGAGAGTCACAAAGAGTATAGTGAGCTACTCCTGCGAGATCATGGCTCGAACCTATCTCCAAAACGATGAATCCAAAGAATTCACGGTAAAAAGAGCAAAACTCGATTTGAAACGAAAATCGACCGATCTACTAGCTCGTGAGGTTAGAGGAGAATTCCTTCGGTGGAAAGAAGTGCCTCACGATCTAGAACAACTCAGTTCAAACGAAATCGCAAAAGATGTAACGATGAGAGAGATCGATCACTGGGAAAAACGTGGAGAAAAGTAACCCGCGAAGAACAACATCAAAACACGAATCACAACCACGAATTGCAACCGTGTGGCTACCACACGCTACAACAGTGAGATTACGGTCTCACTTCCTCAAAATCTCATGGACACAGAGGTATGGTTCTCTGCGGATCTCAGTAGCTACATCAGGGGATTGGGAGAGTAGGAAACCCTAAGTGGAGAATAGCAAATGACTGAGATAATTTGGGAGGTGGGTGTCTCCCCCTACTTATACTAATTCTAATTCCCACTCTACCCCTAGTTATTTATAGAGCGAACCAGTTAAACCCTAAGGTTATTCTGGACCAACTCGAAGTGGATGCTGATCTGACGGCCACGCCCGCACAACTGGTAGCGTTGCCTCGACGCAACCTCACCGATTGCCGCCACGTGCCGCCTCCGCTCTGCTCATCCTTTTCATGGACCTCGCCCCTGGTTTTGAGGCCGAAACCGGGAAACCTGTCTTCACGACCAACCCCCGGTTTTGAGGCCCCAACCGGGAAACCAGCCGTCCATCGCATGAGTTTTGTGGCCCAAACTCAGAAACCCGCCAGCGCCCAGGTTTTGACGCCCGAACCTGGAAACCGTCCTCAGCCCGAGTTTTGTGGCCCAAACTCGGCAAACCCGCAGCACCCAGGTTTTGAGGCCCAAACCTGGAAACCGTCCATCCTATGGTTTTTTTGTGGCTCAACCATCAAACCGACGCTGTAGAGGGGATGCACCGTCTGTGCACCCCGTCCACCGACACGTGTCCCCAGGTCCTCGCCCCGAGCAACACCATGCCCTGCAAATCTTCGCTCGTCGCTGTCCCAGGCTGTCAGCCACCACAGCTGATCCTCAGGCCACCGGTCCCTTAGTCTAAGCCTCACGTCCGCCCTTCACCGCTCCCGGTCCATTGGCACAGCACGTCTCTACTTGACCTTCACCTTGCCTTTGATCACTTGCGAATACATGGGTGTATGCCGAGTCTCGAGTGATGAGTGATTGTCAATGGGTTTGATCGCATGTTCTTTGGCTTGTGTTGTGCAGGTGTCGAGCACGGAGACAGTGATCGAGGGCAAGGTGAAGGTCAAGTAGAGACGTGCCGTGCCGAGGGACCGAGAGTGGCGAAGGGCGGACGTGAGGCTTGGACTGAGGGACCGGTGGCTTGAGGATCAGCTATGGTGGCTGGCAGCCTGGGATAGCGACGAGCGAAGACTTGCAAGGAACGGTGTTGCTTGGGTCGAGGACCTGGGGACACGTGTCGGTGGACGGGGTGCACGGGCGGTGCATCCCCTCTACAGCTTCGGTTTGGTGGTTGAGCCAGAGAAAAACCACTGGTGGACGGTTTCGAGGTTTGGGCCTCAAAACCTGGGCGCTGATGGTTTCCGAGTTTGGCCACAAAACTCGGGCTGAGGACGGTTTCCAGGTTTGGGCCTCAAAACCTGGGTGTTGCGGGTTTGCTGAGTTTGGGCCACAAAACTCAGGCGCTGGTGGGTTGGTTTCCCGGTTTGGGCCTCAAAACCGGGGGTGGACGTGAAGGCCTGGTTTTCCGGTTTCGGCCACAAAACCGGGGGCAGAGTCCATGAAGAGGACGCAGAGCGGTGGCGGCACGTGGCGGCAATCGGTGAGGTTGCGTCGAGGCAACGCTACCAGTTGTGCGGGCGTGGCCGTCGGATCCACCTACCATCGAGTTGGTCCAGAATAACCCTAGGGTTTAGCTGCTTCGCTCTGTAAGTAGTTAGGGGTAGAGTGGGAATTAGGAATAGTTAGAATTAGGATAAGTAGGGGGAGACACCCACCTCCCCATCTATCTCAGTCATTTGCTCTTTGCTTCTAGGGTTTCCTGCTCTCCCAATCCCCTGCTGTAGCTAGCTGAGATCCATAGAGAACCATACCTCTGTGTACTGGAGATTTTGAGGAAGTGAGGCTGTAACCTCACTGTTGTAGCGTGTGGTAGCCACACGGTTGCAGATCGATGTGTTGATTCGCGTTTTGGTTCGTGTTCTTCGCGTTCTTCGTTTCTCCGCGATTTTCCCATCACTCGATCTCCCTCTCTAGTGCGTCTTTGCGAAATCCGTTTGAATCAACTTGTTCTTTGTAGTGAGGAGGTCATTTCGACCAAAGGAATTTATCTAACTCCTCACGAACAAGTAGATCGGGTCGATTTCGTTTTCGTGGTGTTTTTTAGGTTCATACTCCTCCCCTTTCGATTTCCCGGTGTTTGAGTTGTTTTGAGCGGATGATTCCTTGGGGATAGTCTCCTAACTACTCCGTGATCATCCTCTCCAAGTTTGGGAACGTGGGATTTTGGTTTGAATCGATTTGGAGAAGATTTGAGTTGAGGGCGACCAAAATCGCCCTCTCTGTTCATCCGTGGACAGTTCGCCGCTAGGGTCAAGGACAGTCCACGCGTCGGGCCTCGACCGAGTCAGTGGTCATGCGGCTCGGCTGTGTTGTTTTGGTTTGACCGGCGGACAGTCCGCCGCTGTCATCCGTGGACAGTCCGGGACTGTCCAGGGAGACTTCAGCAGCTTTGCTGTTTTTGGTGTTTGGCCGGCGGACAGTCCGCCATCCCCTCGTGGACAGTCCGCAGGAGGGGCGGACAGTCCAGGACCCCAGGTCCGAACAGTCCGGGAATCGCCTGAAGCTTCCGATTTTGTGTGTTTGCTCTCCCGGCTTCCTCGCTTGGTTTTCGAACTTCTCGTTTGGCCTTGTAGTTGACCAAGGAACCTCTCTAGGTATCTTTGCTACTTGTTAGCATCAGTATTTGGGGATTTCTCGACGTAGCCATCTATCTACGTTCGAGACTTGGTTTTTGAGGGTTGAACTTGAGCCGGTACCTTAGGCGTTTGGTTTGCTATCGCTTTGTGGTGCCTCGCTGTGATCCAAGGGATCATCCACCCTCTTCCAAGGGTCATGGGCATCACGTTCTCGGTCGTAGCTTTTGGGGGTTGATATTAGGACAATCGGCCAAAGTTTCGAAAGAAATTTTTGAGCTCCCATTCACCCCCCCTCTGGTCGCCTTGCTAGTGCATTCTCGGTCCTTCAATTGGTATCAGAGCAGGTTAAGGATCTTCCACCTTAGCCGGTTCCAGATCCACAGAAGGCGACATGGATCGCGGCGTGGGAAAACCGCCGTTCTTTGATGGGACGAACCATGCGTATTGGAAGATACGCATGTCGGCCTATCTCCAGAGCATGGGCTCTTCTGTCTGGGAGATTTGCAACAAGGCCGATTACGTTGTTGTGGCTGCTCATGTCTCTCAGCTTCAGATCGATGAGCACGAAGCCAATAGCCGGGCGCGTAACGCCTTGTTCTCCTGTTTGAGCATGTCTGAGTTTGATCGCGTTTCTCACCTCCCCATGGCTCGTGAGATTTGGGCGACCCTCATGCGTTTCCATGAGGGAACCACTCAAGTCAAATCCCGTCTCTACGAGTCGCACAAGCGGGAGTATGAGAACTTTCGACACATGCCTGGCGAGAGCATAAAGAGTTTATTCGCTCGCTTTCAGGTCATTGTCAACAAGATGCGAGCTAACAAGGAGCTGTTGCCTTTCGACGATCATGAGAGGGCTTTGAAGCTTTTGCATACTCTCGATCGGTCGGTGTGGGACTCAAAGGTCCAGGCGATCATCGAATCGTCTAACTATGAGACCCTCACTTGTGACGAGCTCTTTAGTAAGCTCAAGTCTAGTGAGATTGACGCCATGTCCAGGGCTTCTTATGAAAATCCTTTTGGCCCGACTATGGCTTTGGTTTCTGGCTCTTCTGCTAACCCCTCTGGAGGCTTTGCTCTTTCGTCTCTCTTTTCTGTCACAGAGGACCAGCTGGAGCCTTTGGGGGATGACGAGTTGGCAATGCTCGCCAACCGGTTCTCGCGGTTCCACAACAACTGCATGAACCGTCGCCGCGGAGGAGGACGCTCAGGATGCTTTGAGTGCGGCGACCCCGACCACTTCATCGCCAACTGTCCCAAGAAGAAGAACACATCTGGGAAGGGCGATCATGGGCACAAGTACGACTCTGGCAAGCGCAAGGAGAAGTACGTCCCCGCGAGGCACAAGCGGAGGGGCGGCTTCGATAAGGAGTACATCAAGAAGAAGTACTTGGAGAAGGCCCAAGCTGAGCAGCGTGCGTTCTTCGCCACGCTCAGCGACGTCGACGGCTCGGATGACGACTCCGCTTGCTCAAGCGATGACGAGTCCGAGAAGAAGAAGAGGATCGAGGACAAGCTGAACGGTCTCTATTTCTTCGCCGATGACGACGGCCTCTGCACCATGGCCCTTGGTGATGAGGTCAACGGCAAGCTGGAGGACACCCCTCGGAACGACGACGACGACGACACCTCTCAGGTATCTCTCACCCACGACGAGCTTTCTGCTGAGGTCGAGAAGCTTACTGCCGCCTTGCTTAGTCAGGACAAGTTGCTTAGGCATGCTGCTAGAGAGCGCAAGGAGTTTAGGCAGAAGTGGGAGGACACAGTGAGGGAGCTTGAGTTTGCAAAGTCCACCGTGGTCATTTCTCAGGAGGTGGAGTGTGAGATGTGCACCAAGCACATGACTGACCTTCTCACTTTGAGAGGTAAGTATGCTGCGTTGGTAGGAGAGGTGGATGAGCTGAAGGCTAGACCCTCGCTGTTGGGTGCGTGCAAGACTTGTCCTGTCTTGCAATCTGAGTTGGCAGAGAAGAATGCCAAGATTGTGTCTCTTGAAGAGGCCAACTCAGGTAGCACTTGTGTGGCTAGGTGTGTTCTTTGTGAGGGTTTGGAGATGGAGATCGCAAATGTGAAGCATGACAAGATGCAAACCGAGGAGGAAAACACATACCTTCGGACCATCATGTCATGGGTGTCTAGCGGTGAACCACAGCTCGGGATGATGATCTCCCAATTCAAGCGAGCTGCTGGAGGTCCTGGTGTAGGTTTTGCTCCGGGTGTTGATGTGTCATCTTTTGGCAAGATTGGAGAGTCGAGTGGTCTGAACCCATGTGAGAAGCCCAACTCCACCACTACTCCCAAGCTTACCAAGATTCCACCCAAAGAGCCTCTCAAGCCTAACACCAAGGATGGGGTCTTTGTTGAGCCTCCGAGAGCTCCACCCAAGAAACAATCATGGGCTCCAAAACCAAACCACCTCAAGAACAAGCTGGACACCATGCCACCCATCCAGGAGGAGCTTATGCCACAGAAGGGCAAAGTGATCCACACCCACTACCGTGAGTACCAACAACCCCCTTTGAGAGCGGTGAGGTACCATTGTGAGCATTGTGGGAAAGATGGACACTTGAGTGAGTTTTGCTTTCGGCGCAAGAGAGAAGTGCGCCGTGCTAGGGAGATGAACAATCCGGACATGTACCATCCTTTCCATGATGTACATGTGCCGAATGTTCAGAGGAGAGCTCCGAGGAGAGCTGCTAGGCCTAGAGGTCCAGTGCCTCAAGGTCCTAGGCGTCAGGGAGGTCGTGCCCGGCGGGAGCCTGCAGTTGTAGGCTATGGACCCCGTGGCGGTGGCTTTGTAGTTGAGCGTTTTTCCCCACCGAGTTTTGAGTATCGCGATGGACGCTCCTCCCTTAGCGGACCACATTTTCCTCAACGTGGTGATCGCTTCCCCCGTAGGCGTGCTAGGAATGGTTTTTCTACTAACCGTTCTTTTGAGCAGCCGGCCCAACACTGGTATTCTTCCTACTTCACTAACCCCAGTGTTGGACCGTATACTCACCCTATGTCTTTTTATTGATGTAGGTAAAATGATTGGAGAACGTTTGGTTGGTGGATTCCGGTTGCTCGAGGCACATGACCGAAAACGCCAAGTGGTTCTCCAGTCTTAGTCCGGTCGCCGAAAAGGAGTTTATCACCTTCGGCGACAATAGCAAAGGTAAGGTTTTATCTCGTGGGTTGGTGCGAGTTAATGAGCACTTTGTGTTGCGTGATGTTGCTCTTGTTTGTAACTTGCATTTTAACCTTCTTTCTGTTTCGCAACTTTTTGATGATGACTATGAGATTCGTTTTAAACCGAATCTCAGTCGTATTTTAGATCCTCAGGGCAATCTTGTATGCTTGATTTCGCCCTTTGGAGAAGTCTTTCGTGCGAATTTCTCGGAGTTTTTTGGCATTTCTCGTTGTCTTGTGGCTGGACCTTCCTCCTCTGATCTTTGGAAGTGGCATAGGAGACTTGGACATTTGAGCTTCGACTTGCTTGCAAGACTTAGTTCACTTGGCCTAATCCGAGGATTGCCCAAGTTATCCATGGAGAAGGATCTTGTTTGCCACTCTTGTAGATATGGGAAGATGGTTGCCGCTCCCCACCATCCAGTGACTCAGGTCATGACCAAGCGCCCTGGAGAGCTTTTGCACATGGACCTTGTTGGTCCAGCTCGGGTGAGCTCGGTTGGGGGGAAGTGGTATGTGCTTGTTGTTGTTGATGACTTTTCGAGATATTCGTGGGTCTTCTTTTTAGCTGAGAAGACCGAGACTTTCTCCTTTGCTCGCAATCTGATTTTGCGTCTTCAGAACGAGTTCCCTTTGAACTCGATGCGAGCTATTAGGAGTAATAATGGTTCCAAATTCAAGAATTCGGATTTTGAGAAGTTTTGTAACTCTTTGGGTTTAGAGCATCAGTTTTCTTCCCCCTACACACTGCCACAGAATGGTGTTGTAGAGAGGAAAAATCGGACCCCTGTAGAGATGGCCAGGACGATGCTCGATGAGCATAGGACTCCTAGGCGATATTGGGCCAAGGCTATGAGCACTGCATGCTACATTTCGAATCGCATTTTTCTCCGAGCTTTCTTGAAAAAGACTTCTTATGAGTTGCGTTTTGGAAAACTGCCCAAGGTGAGTTATTTTCGAGTTTTTGGTTGCCATTGTTTTATACTCAAAAAGGGCAACTTGGACAAGTTTGAGTCTCGTTCTTCTGACGGTGTGTTTTTGGGTTATGGCACTCATACTCGCGCTTATCGTGTACTTAACCTTGACACTAACCGAGTCATGGAGACATCAGATGTCACCTTCGACGAGATCATGGTTTGTCCTTCTTCTCGTTTTGAGCGTGCAGGTGATCATGAGGTTGGTGAGCCTCTTTTTGATGACGAGGATGAGGGTGCTGAAGGTATGGATGATCCAGCACCCCCTCCACCTGCTGTGCCGCAAGGAGCGGCTTCTACGACGACTCACGGCCCCGACACGTCTTCTTCCTGGGGGCCGTGGGATTCGCCACCCCGAGCGGTACCTTTTGTACCCGGGGAGGCACCAGCTGCTGTTGAGGGGGAGGTCTCTTCTACTCGGGAGGCGCCACGACACATCCAGCTCCAACATCCCCCCCAGCAGATGATCGGCAGCATCGACGAACGTGTCACTCGGTCCAGGTCACAAATCTCTCACTTTGCTCATTCTGCATTTGTTGCTGATTTTGAGCCCCGAGATGTTGGACACGCTTTGACGGATCCGGACTGGGTCAATGCCATGCATGAGGAGTTAGAAAATTTTGAGCGAAATCGGGTTTGGGTTCTAGTTCCACCTCCTCTAGACTATAAACCTATTGGGACAAAATGGGTTTTCAAAAACAAGCAAGGAGAGGATGGCTACGTTGTTAGAAACAAGGCCAGGCTTGTAGCGAAGGGTTATAGTCAGAAGGAAGGGATAGACTATGAGGAGACTTTTGCTCCTGTAGCTCGTTTGGAGGCTATTAGGATACTCTTGGCTTTTGCTGCATCCAAAGGTTTCAAACTTTTTCAAATGGATGTCAAGAGTGCCTTCTTAAACGGCTACATAGAAGAAGAGGTTTATGTTGAGCAACCCCCCGGCTTTGAAAATCCCAAGTTTCCAAACCATGTCTTTCAACTCCACAAAGCTTTGTATGGTTTGAAACAAGCCCCTAGAGCCTGGTATGATAGGTTGAAAACCTTTTTGCTTGCTAAGGGTTCTAAAATGGGATGTGTTGATAAGACGCTCTTTCTCCTCAAGCAATGCACTGATACTCTCTTGGTCCAAATTTACGTGGATGATATCATTTTCGGTGGTTCTTCTCACGCTTTGGTTGCCAAGTTTGCAGATACTATGAGCAGGGAGTTCGAGATGAGTATGTTGGGCGAGCTGACTTTCTTTCTCGGATTGCAAATTAAGCAATCCCGAGAAGGGACGTTTGTACACCAGGGCAAGTATACCAAGGACTTGCTAAAGAAATTCGATATGGGTGAGGCCAAGCCTCTTCCAACACCCATGTCGACCACGACGGCCCTGGATGCGCACAAGGAGGGAGAAGCAGTGGACCAGAAGGAGTACCGGAGTATGATCGGGTCGCTGCTGTACCTGACGGCGACACGCCCGGACATTCAGTTCGCGGTGTGTCTGTGCGCGCGCTTTCAGGCGTCCCCGTGCACTTCTCACCGTCAGGCGGTGAAGCGCATTTTCAGGTACCTTTGTTTCACACCTGAGTTCGGGATTTGGTATTCAGCTTCCTCCACCCTCTGTTTTTGGGGTTATAAGGATGCCGATTTTGCTGGTTGTCGTATCGAGCGCAAGTCCACTTCTGGGACTTGCCAGTTTATTGGTTCTTCTCTTGTATCGTGGTCTTCTCGCAAGCAGTCTAGTGTCGCCCAGTCTACCACGGAGGCTGAGTATGTTGCTGCGGCTAGCTGCTGTTCCCAGTTGCTTTGGATGATGGCCACTTTGCATGATTTTGGTCTGAGCTTTACTCGTGTTCCTTTGCTTTGTGACAGCACGAGTGCTACTAGCGTGGCTAAGAACCCCGTGCTTCACTCAAAGACCAAACACATTGATGTGCGCTTTCACTTTCTACGAGACCACCAAGAGAAGGGTGATATCGACCTTCGCCATGTCGATACTCATCATCAGTTGGCTGATATTTTCACCAAGCCTTTAGACGAATCAACCTTTAATCGGTTGAGGGGTGAGCTTGGTGTGTGTTTCCCCTTTTAGATGGGGGAATCATTTTGGTTCTTGTATTATAGACTGACTCTCTTTCGTTTGTCTTTGTTTTCTTTTGCATTTCAGCATACGCATTTATATTCTGAGCTTCATATATATAATCATTAGAATGTAACTATGCTCTATGTAGTATGCTCCGATGCTTATGATGATGCTTGTGGCTTATGCTCTTTCTGATCACTGGTACATGTTGTGAGCTGAGCTATTTTTGAATGGTGAACTTGCTTAACAAACTTAAAACTGAAAATGTTCACCATTGAGATATGCAACTAGCATGTGTAAGATGTGTTGAGTTCACTCGTGCTTTTCATATATGCTAGGTTGCTATGTCTCTAGTTCTGAGTCTCTCACTTGCTTGGTTTGTTCATATCCTGTCAATAAAATTGAACCAAGTTTTAGTGAACTGAAAAGATCGAGATGGGACTGCTTGTCAACACATCACGGTATCGAGACTGTTTCTCATTGCACATTTGAGTTAAACTCGAGCCGTGTAGTGTTTGACCGAAACCGACGCTTTAAGCTTCTGATTGCATTTTGCATAGGCTTCGCTCGGTTGAAAAGTTAGGCGATGACAAGCTTTCAACCTCTCGCAAACATCTGCTAAACTTCTGAACTTGTGTTATTTCACCGCTGCAACTCCGATTTAAAACTGAAATCACAAGTGTATGCTTCATTCTATAGCATGATGTTTGAACTTTGCTAGGGGTAGTTCACCTAGTATACATGCTTAGCACTTGTTCAGATTCCTGTCTATACATGTGTCGTGCTATTTTGATGGTGACTATCTTTTGGCTAAAAACTGCTCACTGTGCTTTCATGTTCATATTTCGTATATAGTGATCAGTCTAAGCCTTTGCTAGCATTTTGTGGATGATATTGAGTCATTGGAGTTATACTGTGCAGAGCATCTTTACATTGTCTTGACTATATTCCTAAAGCCGCTAACTTGCATTTTGACGCATATGCATGTTCGAAGGAGGAGTTTTTCTCTTGTTGGCACTTTGGATTGGCATTTTCTGAGGGGGAGAACTTTTACTTGATAAGTGCATTTTCAACTAAGGGGAGAAATTGCAAATCATATGCTTCCTCGAAGTTCAACTAAGCGGGAATGTTCAAATCTTGTGCGTTCAAATCTTGTGCTTTCCGAGTTGAATCAAGAGGGAGTTTTCCTATTTGCGTGCACTTTTCGAGGGGGAGTTTGTTGCTTCGTGTTGGCCGCAAGGCATGGGTATCGAGCTCTTTTGCTAGTTGTGTTGAGCCTCTGTGCCTCTATCTTGAGGGACTAGCATTTTGCTTCGATTTTTGAAGTTGGTCTTGGCTAGCGGTGTTGAGCCTGTTCTACCTCTTCTGAGGGCTAGCTTTGCTTTTTGGTTGCGTCGAGCCATTGCCCATGTCTTTGGGGACCAAGTTGTTTTGCTCCTTCCACTTGACCTTCTTCGGCTTTGCTATGCTTTTTGGGTCATTTGGTCGAGTTCTCTCTTCTCCTTCTTTCTTCTTCTCATTTTTCATTATGATTTGTGTGAGTAGTTGACAAGCACTCATCAAGGGGGAGATTGCGGATACATGGGTGTATGCTGTCACACCCCAAAATTTCCATTTGGGATGTGAATAGAAAACACTTAATAAAATATATGATTTTGTATTTTTTTCTAAAACTTTCCCAACCTTTATTTAGTTGTTGACAATTTATATACTAGAAAATGTGAGTTTCCAAAACATTTTAAGAATCCAATCTAATGGTTTGTTGCATATCATGCCTTTGCATAGTGTTTATGTATGAAAAATGAATTTAAAGTTTTCAAATGCGCCTTAGGGTTTAAACCAAAGCAAATCTCTCTTTATCTTTGACCAAGTTTCCTTGACACCAAAACCATGATGAAATCCTTGGAAACCATACACTTTGATTCTTGTTCCAAAAACCTTGATTGATCTTCAAACTTCATCTTGTCAAACACCCAAACTTCTGCTCTCTGAAATCCCAACTAGCCATATCCTAACTTGCTCTTTTATCCTTTCTTTTCATCATTGTATTTGAGCTCCTAATACTTTTTGATTGAGTCTTCTCCAAAGCCCAAATCTATGCTAGATGACCAATCATTGTACATCTTCTCTCTCACATAATTCATCCATCACCTTGTTCAAGTCAAAACAATGCATGTCTTGCACCCAAGTTAATCTCAAACTTCAACTTTCTCTTCTTTTCTCACCTTGGGCAACATCTACATGGTCTCTTTTCCCTCCACCTTTTCTCCTCTTGATCAAAGTCAAACTTGTTTTCAATCCATCCTTGAAATCTATATGACCATGGTCCCACCTTTTTGATACCCTAAGTTCTCGGGAAACCCTAATCGCCTCTCCGAGAATTTAGCGGGTCGAGCCCAACTTTTTCCTTCCATATTATCTTCCCTTGGGACAAATCCAAAGCTTATCTAAAATGGTAAACCATCCTCTCCATATCTCCTTTTGCTAATGGTCAACCTAACGCCTTTCATCCTCCGATATCGCTCCGGGCCGAATCCAGTCCAAACCTTGCCTTAGCTCTCGCCATCGGTCGAAGCCCACTATCCTCCTCTCTTATGTGGTCAAAAATAAAGTCCAACCAGCCCTATCTCTCCCTCACCCCTCTCCCACGTCACCCCCTTGAAGCCTCTCCATATTGCACGAAAATATCCACCAAGCAAGAAAATATCAACCAATGACCCTTTGGCTTCCCACCACTTGGTCTCCCCTTCATTCCCCTTCAAATACACCTCCCCCTCAGCCCCCTCACGCCTCCCCCTTCTTCTCCACGTCAAGAACAGAGGTGAGGTGCCCCTGCAGCTCCTCCTCCTTCCCCATGGCTGCCCCAATCAACCACAACAAGAGAAGGACGCCCGGTTGCACTACATCGTCGTCACCGGCCATCGCGATGTGTATCCTCACTCCATCACACCATCCCCCATGGTGAGAACACTCCAACATCTCTCTCATACTGATTTCATGTTCCTCTAAGCAAATCATGTACTTTGGATGACATATGGTTGATCCCCGGCGAAGATTACCCATGATATGTGTGGCTGTCCTTGCGGCCAGCCATGCTGCTGTTGAGGAATTTGGCGTTCCTCGCTGTTTTGTTGATCCAATCCCAAAACCCTTTGGTGGAATTGTAGATAGCATCCTTGAACACGCCTCTGCAAAATGGTTTGACCATAGGTGTTGAGAAACTAGAGATATAATCATCTCCATGCCCGCTGTTCCTGCTGTTAGGTCAGTTTGCAGCTCTGAGTTGTTTTGGCGTTCCCCGCTATACATCCCTGCACATGATCCCACAAGTTGTCTTGGCCATGCAATCCATAATGGCCGAGATATAGAAGTCCCAAGTGTCTACTACCCCTGCTGTCCATTCAGCACTGACCCTGTTTTTGGCAACAGCGTTCCCGTTGATCCATTGAACCCCTTGGTGCATCCTTTGGCAAGAACATCTTTTATGTAGTTGCACATGCCTCTGCCAAGTTTCATGGCCATTTGATCAAATATGAAAGAGATATCATCATTTTTGTGTTGGCTGTCCCTGTTGCCCGCAGCAATGCTGATGCCGGTTGGCATGCGCGTTCCCGATGATCTGCCACTCCGGTGGTCAAGCCCTTTTACCACATTGTGTATCATAAACCTAAACATATCCTGCAAGTTGGCTTAGCCATATGAACTATGAAACTTGAGTTATAAGCATCACCATATCGCTGCTCCTGCCATGCCGACAATCTCACAATGCCTTCTTGCAATCTTGTTTCCCCGCTTAACCGATGGTCAAAACATCGTGCCCCTTCACCAAAACATGTTCCATACAGTACCTAGAAACCCCACAAAATGGATCACCATTTGTCTTTGTCATACTATGCAAGAAATCATCAAATCCACCGTTGTCTGCCATCGAGTATGCTCAACCGATGCACTGATCGTCATAATCATGTTTCCCTTGACCTAGCTCCACTTTAGTGCATTTGCTGATCATGACATGTTCCCAAGCAACCTATACACATATCCAAAATCCCACTCATATATCAATAAGTAATAATTAGAACATGAGTTCTTTGTGCAACCTCTCCATCCGCCTTAAATCCATGGTTGTCGTACACTTGTCAAGTTCTAGTTATCCCACCACCACCACCACCATAATCTTTGTTATGTAATGTCCTATAAATGAGGAAGAATCTTGTTGCCAAAGCCATAACATATCATCCATGGACCCTTCATGTCTTCCAATGATGCCTATTCGCATACAACCTACTCTGTCAAATCCGTTCTATCCTAAGTACATATCTGATTGTCCTACCTCTATTCGTGCAACATGACCCCATGTGTTGCACACATGTCCCCTACATCTTTTGGTAATCAAAGACATAGTCCCACAAGAACAACCGATTGTCCGAATGTCCTAACCCTTTCATGTTATACCTTTCCAGCATGAGCAAGTGATAACCAAATACACTCGTCCTATTCAAGTCATGCTATATCAACTCTCGACATCCACACTATCACCACAATGTCATAGCTATCTCATCTATCAACCTCGACATATCACTCTAGCTCAGTCATGCGACATCATAACTTCAATGCTTAGATATCAAGATATCGTGTCACATGATGTATATCAATTCAATCTCATTGTCCTATATATGCAATCTATTCTAGTCTATCAACCCATCCCTATTGTACTCCATGATATATATCATGCTCTCCCAAGCCAACCCCTATGTTTATGTTAGAACCTAACTCACATCCATCTGTTTCATTCTAAAGAATATGTTTATTCTAGTCCAAACTCCACCTTGCTCATCTGAATCCAATCCTTTCCACCGATACCTTGTAATTCTCACATCTTTTAATCGTAGTTGTTGTTGTGCTTAGTTTTTGCGCTTGCACGATCTTAGAATGACCCATACGCTTTCAAAACCTTTATAGCTTATTTCTTTGTAATGTTTGGTGTACTGTTTTTAGGGTCATCTTCAGGTGTTTTGCGCCAGCTTGTTGCTATCGGTAGAAGAAGCTAAGTGAGGATGGTCCGGAAGGAAAGTTGGACAAGTTTAAGCAAGCTTTTGAAGGCAAGTATAACCTACGGTTTCCTTGTTACCTATTAAATGCAAGACCCAGTATCATTATGCATGTGTCAAATATGATGAACCATAGGACCATACTAGTTTCCTTGAACTGTATACCTTGTACCTATGGGAGGGTTTTTGCATAATATGACTAGAAATGCTACGCGCTATATAAATGCTAATTGTTTAATACTGATTTATGATTATGGAACAAATGTTAAAAGAGGCTTTTTAACCACATTTAGGGCACTGGAGCATGTTGTTCGCTTAGTGACCCACCCCAGGGACTATCTTTTAAAGCGGCCACCCGGGAGATCCCGTGCAACCTTGGGTATTATATGGCTCTGATCTTAGTTGTGTAACTAGACTTTCTCTAGCTTGTAGTAGTTACCGAAAGGCGCTAGAGGGGGGGAACTGGTTTAAAGAATGGCTTCCTTGCCTGTCAAAATGTGTACTGGTCAGCTGTCAGGTATGCCATCTTGAAGGGGGCCTCCATTCGCCTGGAAGCCGAAACCTTGCGGCTACTACTAGTTAGGGTAGCTAGTGAAAGGCTACGTAGTGAAACCCTGCCGTAGTTCCATAGAGGAGGTAACGTGGGCCTTGCAAACCCCGGCATATGGGAATCACGGCCTAAGGTGAAAGTGTACAACCTCTGCAGAGTGTAAACCTGATATATCAGCCATGCTCACGGATACGAGCAGCTCGGATCCTTTTTAAGTAGTCCATGGTGGGGTATGTTGGTGGTTGGTTGTTTACCTCTTTTTAACATAATGATTATCACTTACCATGGGACAACAGGGTTTATACATCTAGTAATATAAGGAGAATATAAAATATGATCAACTTAAAATGCTGACCGCAGTCAACCGAGTCAAGCCTTTGAGCCTTGCATCCCCGTAGTTGTACTTGCTGAGCATGGTGAGCTGACGCTTGTCGTTGGTTCACATAAAAATCTCAGATGGGTACCAGATGGAGGTTCAAGTGAAGATTTACAGAAGATGTTCCAAGAGTACTAGGCGAGTGTTCCCCCAGTCAACCGTCCCTGTGGAGTATGGAGTCCCGAAGAATGAAGATTACGAATAGATTTCGTTGTGCTTTGTTATATATGTAAGTCTTAAAGTAAATATGTTTCGCTATGTAATAAAGCATTGTTCTTGATATTCTTCATATTTGTCGCTATATGTGTCGTGTGGACATCCTGGGCACGCATATAGTTAGCGCTTGGTATTCTTTGGAAAACCGGGTGCGACATATGCCGAGTCTCGAGTGATGAGTGATTGTCAATGGGTTTGATCGCATGTTCTTTGGCTTGTGTTGTGCAGGTGTCGAGCACGGAGACAGTGATCGAGGGCAAGGTGAAGGTCAAGTAGAGACGTGCCGTGCCGAGGGACCGAGAGTGGCGAAGGGCGGACGTGAGGCTTGGACTGAGGGACCGGTGGCTTGAGGATCAGCTATGGTGGCTGGCAGCCTGGGATAGCGACGAGCGAAGACTTGCAAGGCACGGTGTTGCTTGGGCCGAGGACCTGGGGACACGTGTCGGTGGACGGGGTGCACGGGCGGTGCATCCCCTCTACAGCTTCGGTTTGGTGGTTGAGCCAGAGAAAAACCACTGGTGGACGGTTTCCAGGTTTGGGCCTCAAAACCTGGGCGCTGATGGTTTCCGAGTTTGGCCACAAAACTCGGGCTGAGGACGGTTTCCAGGTTTGGGCCTCAAAACCTGGGTGCTGCGGGTTTGCTGAGTTTGGGCCACAAAACTCTGGCGCTGGTGGGCTGGTTTCCCGGTTTGGGCCTCAAAACTGGGGGTGGACGTGAAGGCCTGGTTTCCCGGTTTCGGCCACAAAACTGGGGGCGGAGTCCGTGAAGAGGACGCAGAGCGGTGGCGGCACGTGGCGGCAATCAGTGAGGTTGCGTCGAGGCAACGCTACCAGTTGTGCGGGCATGGCCGTCGGATCCACCTACCATCGAGTTGGTCCAGAATAACCCTAGGGTTTAGCTGGTTCGCTCTGTAAGTAGTTAGGGGTAGAGTGGGAATTAGGAATAGTTAGAATTAGGATAAGTAGGGGGAGACACCCACCTCCCCATCTATCTCAGTCATTTGCTCTTTGCTTCTTGGGTTTCCTGCTCTCCCAATACCCTGCTGTAGCTAGCTGAGATCCGCAGAGAACCATACCTCTATGTACTGGAGATTTTGAGGAAGTGAGGCCGTAACCTCACTGTTGTAGCGTGTGGTAGCCACACGGTTGCAGATCAGTGTGTTGATTTGTGTTTTGGTTCGTGTTCTTCGCGTTCTTCGTTTCTCCGCGATTTTCTCGTCACTCGATCTCCTCTCTAGTGCGTCTTTGCGAAATCCGTTTGAATCAACTTGTTCTTTGTAGTGAGGAGGTCATTTCGACCAAAGGAATTTATCTAACTGCTCACGAACAAGTAGATCGGGTCGATTTTGTTTTCGTGGCGTTTTTTCGGTTCATACTCCTCCCCTTTTGATCTCCCAGTGTTTGAGTTGTTTTGAGCGGATGATTCCTTGGGGATAGTCTCCTAACTACTCCGTGATCATCCTCTCCAAGTTTGGGAACGTGGGATTTTGGTTTGAATCGATTTGGAGAAGATTTGAGTTGAGGGCGACCAAAATCGCCCTCTCTGTTCATCCGCGGACAGTCCGCCGCTGGGGTCGCGGACAGTCCGCGCGTCGGGCCTCGACCGAGTCAGTGGTCCCGCGGCTCGGCTGTGTTGTTTTGGTTTGACCGGCGGACAGTCCGCCGCTGTCATCCGCGGACAGTCCGGGACTGTCCAGGGAGACTTCAGCAGCTTTGCTGTTTTTGGTGTTTGGCCGGTCGACAGTCCGCCATCCCCTCGCGGACAGTCCGCAGGAGGGGCGGACAGTCCGGGACCCCAGGTCCGGACAGTCCGGGAATCGCCTGAAGCTTTCGGTTTTGTGCGTTTGCTCTCCCGGCTTCCTCGCTTGGTTTTCGGACTTCTCGTTTGGCCTTGTAGTTGACCAAGGAACCTCTCTAGGTATCCTTGCTACTTGTTAGCATCAGTATTTGGGGATTTCTCGACGTAGCCGTCTATCTACGTTCGAGACTTGGTTTTTGAGGGTTGAACTTGAGCCGGTACCTTAGGCGTTTGGTTTGTTATCGCTTTGTGGTGCCTCGCTGTGATCCAAGGGATCATCCACCCTCTTCCAAGGGTCGTGGGCATCACGTTCTCGGTCGTAGCTTTTGGGGGTTGATTTTGGGACAATCGGCCAAAGTTTCGAAAGAAATTTTTGAGCTCCCATTCACCCCCCCTCTGGTCGCCTTGCTAGTGCATTCTCGGTCCTTCATCACTGTCTCCGTGCTCAACACCTGCACAACACAAGCCATAGAACATGCGCATCAAACCCGTTGACAATCACTCGTCACTCGAGACTCGACATACCACCCATATATCCGCAATCTCCCCCTTGATGAGTGCATTGTCAACTACTCACACAAATCATAATGGAATAGAAGAAGGAAGAAGAAGGAGAAGTAGAGAACTCGTCCAAATGACCCAAAAACATAGCAAAGCCAGAAGAGAGTCAAGTGAAAGAGCAAACCAACTTGGTCCCCAAAGACATGGGCAACGGCTCGACGCAACCAAGCAAAGCAAAGCTAGCCCTCAAGAAGAGGTAGAACAGGCTCAACACCGCTAGCAGGAAAACTCGATACCAATCGAAAAATCAATTGAAATTCAAGCCAAAAAAGAGCTAGCCCTCAAGAAGAGGCAGAACGGGCTCAACACCGCTAGCAAGAAAGCTCGATACCAGTTGAAGAATACCAACTGAAGAGCAGAAAAGCTCGATACCAGTTGAGAAACACATCCACAAAGCAAAACTGCTAGTCCCTCAAGATAGAGGCACAGAGGCTCAAAACACTAGCATAAAATCGCTCCATACCAATTGAAAAACTCCATAAATACATCAAGCGAGCAACTCCCCCTCCAATAGTGCACACAACTAGGATATGATATGATTTCTCCCCTTTTGATTTGGCAAGAATGTCTCCCCCTTAGTTGATAATGCACTATCAAACAAATTTCTCCCTTCCAAAATGCAATGAGTCAAAAATGCAAGTTAGCAGCTTCAGGTGTATAGTCAATAGAATGAAAAGATGCTCTACAAAGTATACTCGAATGACTCACATAAGCTACATGCCAGCAAAGGCTCAACGATCACCAATACGAATATGAACATATGAGCAAAGTGAGCAGTTTTAGCCAAAAAGCATTCACCATCAAATAGCACTAACATGTATTATCGGGGGACCACAAAAGGGGTACCCCCAATCAACGCAAACAAAATAAGTTAAACCTGGAGCACCAATTAATAAGAGACCTAACTAGTCGAACCCCTAAAAACCAACCCCTCGAGGCCTACAACGCCGGCCCACCGCCAGGAACCCGGGCCCGCCAAAGCCTTACCGACCGCCTCATGGTAGCCTACCCTCGAGCCCCGGCACATAGGCCTCGAGCCCACTACGCCGTACACCGTTCCTCGAGACCCCATGCGGGGACCTCGAGCCTCTCTAACACGGTAACCTATCCCTCGAGACACATAATACCTCCCTCGAGCAGCACCGGACATCGGATACCAGCCCCATACTGCGCATTTAATGCATCCACCTACTCCGGTCACATCCTCTGGCACACGACGTATGCCACAGTGAACCGGGGCCAGAGTCAAACCTCGTTTTCACCACAAGCATGGGCAAAAAGGCACAAGTAAAGCACTGTTAGGCCATACCCTGCACTGTAGCACACTCGAGCCACATCTCGAGACCTGGATTCCCGCTGTACGGCCGGGTTTTTCGGGACTTGCCCATACCTGCGGGGGCTCGAGCCCCCCCGTAGGCGCCACCTCGAGGCCGGCCCTGCGCCCCTCGAGCCCTGACTGCTTTCATGCTATTGGAGGACAGGTACCCCAAGACCCGGAAGGACCCTGCCACGTCCTGTACGTGCCGGAATGGGCGCTGCACGACCTCCACGTCGCCACGCCTCCACGTCCGCGCCCGGGATGGAAGCCACGCTTCAAGGACGCCTCAACAGCAACCCCACGCCGGCTCCAGTGACCTCGACAAGACAGAATTCCAACCCTTCGCCGTATTGGGCGTTGTACATGTCACTCCTGTGTAACCCTGGCCTCCTCTTGTTCTATAAAAGAGGACACCAGGGCCCTTCTCGCAGATGGGTCCACACGACACACACACATGAGTCCAGACTCTCGTCCACGCTCGTTGAGCTTGTATTGCCCCTGTACAAGCACTTAGGTGCAAGTAATACAAGAACCTCCTCCCCCCGCTGGACGTAGGGCCTTCTTTGCCCGAACCAGGATAAACCCTTGTGTCATCTTGCATCACCATCCAGGAAAAGAGCACGCGATCATATTACTAGTTGGTGTCATACCCCTGGGGTCGAAACACCGACAGTTGGCGCGCCAGGTAGGGGTCTTCGCGTGTCAGAGTCGATTTCTCGTTGTTTTCTGGATGGCTTCTTCCACTCCTTCGTTCTCTGCTGGTGCCGTCATCTGGTTCGGGAGCCTCGAGTTCCTGGCCACCGGCAGCGGCAACGAGCTGACCCTGCTCTCCACGGAGAGCCCGAGCGGAGGGCGTGTCACGCCACCCCGCGCGGGGGCGTGGCGCGTCGCCCGCACCACCACGCGTCGCCACCTCGTGAGCGGCGCCGTCGTCACCATCGTCGCCAGGCACAGGCGGTGCCCGCGGCATAGACCCACTTCACCGCGGCCGGCGCAGAGTCCCCGAGGAGAAACCTGCCCGACGCGCGGCCGGAGACTTCTAGGGCGCGCGCGCACTCTCCCAGCGAGTTCGCGTTCGTCATGCGCACGGACCGGGAGCCTGGCCAGAGGCCCCCGAGCCGTGCTCCGTCGACACCACCTGGCTTCCTCCCGCACGGGGTGTACCGCGCTCGACGCCAGCGGCCCCCGTTCGGCCTCAACAACTCCGCAGCTGTCTACGCCCACCACCTCGACGAGCGCCGTCAGGACCGGGCGGCGGCAGAGCGGGAGGAACGTCCGGGCGATCCTACGAGCCACCACCGACCTGGAGATCGTCTACCCCGCGCACGTCGACCGCGGCTTCTCACGAGTCGTCGAGCCACCCCGGCGAGCCACCATCGGAGAGTGGTACCGCGAGCTGCAGTCCCAGCACGAGCCAGGGCGGCGCGACATCAACAGCTCCGACTCCGACGAGTACGACTACCACGACCCTGACCTCTGGGATCCCACCAGGGAGTGCTTCCAGCTCGAGGGGTCGTGGGCGATGCCGAGGACGACGACGACGACGACGCCAGGCCGGCGCTCAACCTCGAAGAGCCCACGACGTGGCTGCGGCGGGCGGACCACACGTTCGGGGGAGGAACGAACCCCCGGCACCGGATGCACCACCTCAGCACAACGACGACCGGGCGGCGCAGCTCGCGCAGCTGCGGGAGGCGATCACCAAGGCTGAGGAGGACCGACAACGCCTGCTGCAGCTCGAGCAAACTCTTGTGCAGGAACAAGCCCAGCCTCGAGGCGCCGGCGCTCGTGGCCGCGCTCGAGAGGTCCACCGGCAGATCCTCGAGGATGGGCACCAGCACGCCCCGAGGTGCGCTTCCCGCGAGCCGGGCAGAACGTGGTGGCGGCCGCGATGCTGCTCCGCGATCTACCCGCCATCTCCAACCCTGACGCCAGGCGCATGCTCGGGGAAATGAAGAACCTCCTCGAGACAGCCGCTCTGCAGCAGGCCGAGAGCTCAGCCTCGCGCCGGCGCGGAGCGGCCTCGGGGAAGCCAGCAGACACGCCCCGCAACGAGCGTGAGACGTCCGTCCACCAGCCGGACGCCTCTCGAGCCAGGCCAGTCCGGGAGCGGATCGTCGACAACCGGCCACCTCGAGACCCCAATGACGCCCGCAACAACATCAACCGCCGGCGCAAGGACAAAGGGGCCGAGGAGCGTGGCTATAGTGCCCATCGAGGGGGCGCTACGACAGTGACGAGGACCGGCAAGCCCTCGAGCCCCCGGGCCCCAGGGTCTTCAGCCGGGCCATCCGCAGCTCAACCCTCCCCGACCGCTTTCGACCACCGACCAACATCGTGAAGTATGACGGGGAGGTCGAGCCCAAGCTATGGCTCTCCGACTTCCGCCTGGGCTGCCAACTGGGCGGGGCGAAGAGCGACGACCGCGTGATCATACGCCAGCTCCCACTCTACCTCTCGGACACCGCCCGTCGGTGGCTCGAGGGGCTCCCGCCGGATCAGATCCACGACTGGGCCGACCTAGTCAGGGTCTTCGATGGGAATTTCAAGGGGACTTGCGTGCGCCCAGGCAACCCCTGGGATCTACGACGTTGCAGGCAGACAGCGGACGAGCCCCTCCGCGACTTCGCTCGGCGATTCTCGAAGCAGCGCCTCGAGCTCCCCCACGTGCCTGATGAGGATGTCATCTCAGCGTTCCTCGCGGGCACGACATGCCAAGAGCTAGTCCACGAGCTAGGGCGCTACCGTCCCAGGACGGTCGAGGATCTGATGGATCGTGTCACCAGCTTTGCCTCAGGCGACGAGGCAGTGGGGGCCTTCTTTGGCCGCTCCACGGACAAAGGCAAGGCGGTGGCCACGCCGGAGGGCTCGAGCAAGGGCAACAACGACAAGAACCGCAACAACAACAACAAAAAAGAAGAACAAAGGCAAAGGTCAGAAGGCGAAGCGCGACGCCGATGACGACGACGATGAAGAAGTGCTCGTGGGCGCCCTCGAGCATAAGAAGCCTCGAGGCCCCCCTGACGGGGCTGTCTTCGACAAAATGCTCGAGGACCCCTGCCCTTATCACAAGGGTCCCACGAATCACAAGTTGAAGGACTGCCGAATGATGAAGGGCTTCTACTCCAAGCTCGGCGACAAGAAGGAAGACGCGCCTAAGGGCAAGGACAACAATCGACGCGACGACGGGGACGCGGACGGCGACTTCCCCCGGTGCGCGACTGCTTCATGATCTACGGGGCCCAACCGTCGGGCTCTCAGCTCGAGAGAGAAAGAAGGAGCGCCGGGAGGTCTTTGCACTCTGCCACGACGCCCCCGGTATCTTGACTGGTCTGATGCGCCGATCACGTTCGACCGTGACGACCATCCGGACCATGTCGTAAATCCGGGGGCGTACCCCCTCGTCGTCGACCCCGTCATCGTCGACGTACGGTTCTCCAAGGTGTTGATGGATGGGGGCTCGAGCCTCAACATCATATACCTCGAGACCCTCGACCTCCTGGGGATTTCGAGGGACCAGCTCCGACCCAGCGTCGGGGGGTTCCACGGAGTCGTACCAGGGAAGAAGGCCCACCCCCTCGGGCGCATCGACCTACCTGTTTGCTTTGGCACGCCGGCCAACTTCCGCCGGGAGACGCTCACCTTCGAGGTGGTTGGGTTCCAAGGGACCTACCACGCCATCATCGGCAGGCCTGGCTACGCCAAGTTCATGGCGGTCCCCAACTACACATACTTGAAGCTCAAGATGCCGGGGCCGAAAGGGGTCATCACCGTCGACACCTCCTACGAACACGCGTACCACTGCGACGTGGAGTGCGTCGAGCGTGGGGAGGCCAACGTCCAAGTCGACTCGCTCGAGGCCCTGGCTGCCCTGGCCACCGAGACCCCTGAAGCAAAGCGCCACGCCGGCACCTTCGAGCCGGCAGAGCACACCAAGCAGATACCCGTCGACCCGACCTCGTCCGACGGCAAGACGCTGGCCATCAGTGCCAGCCTCGAGCCTAAATAGGAAGCAGTGCTCGTCGACTTTCTCCGCGCGAACATCGACATGTTTGCGTGGAGCCCCTCGGACATGCCAGGCATACCGAGGGGAGTCGCCGAGCACGCCTTGGAGATCCAGGCCGGGTCCAGACCGGTGAAGCAACGCCTGCGCCGCTTCGACGAGGAGAAGCGTAGGATCATCGGCGAGGAGGTGCACAAGCTTTTGGCGGCTGGATTCATCAAGGAGGTATTTCACCCAGAGTGGCTAGCTAACCCTGTACTAGTTAGGAAAAAGAATGGAAAAATGCGGATGTGTGTAGACTACACTGGTTTGAATAAAGCATGTCCAAAAGTTCCATTTCCTTTACCTAGAATTGATCAGATTGTCGATTCCACTGCGGGGTGTGAAGTACTTTCATTTCTCGATGCGTATTCCGGCTACCACCAGATTAAGATGAAAGAATCCGACGAGCTCGCTACCTCTTTTATTACGCCTTTTGGTATGTATTGCTATGTTACAATGCCCTTCGGCCTTCGAAACGCCGGGGCAACATATCAGCGTTGTATGCAGCATGTCTTTGGCGAACACATAGGCAAAACCGTCGAGGCCTACGTCGATGACATCGTGGTTAAGACCAAGAAAGTCGGGGACCTCATCAGCGATCTCGAGACCACGTTCGAGTGCCTCCGGGCCAAGAATGTGAAACTCAACCCCGAGAAATGTGTCTTTGGTGTGCCTCGAGGCATGCTACTTGGCTACATTGTCTCACAACGGGGGATCGAGGCCAACCCCGAAAAGATCTCAGCAGTCACGAGGATGGGCCCAATTCGAGACCTCAAGGGCGTACAGAAAGTGACAGGCTGTCTAGCCGCTCTCAGCAGGTTCATCTCGAGGCTAGGGGAAAGGCGCTACCCCTCTACCGCCTGCTGAAGAAAACGGAACGCTTTGCGTGGACCGTCGAAGCCGAGGAGCCCTAACCAAGTTGAAGGGGTTGCTGACTTCCGCGCCAATTCTCGTGCCACCACGACCAGCCCAGGGTGACGATCCCCCCGAGCCTCTCTCCTCTACGTGGCCGCAACCACCCAGGTGGTCAGCGCGGTCGTAGTCGTCGAGAGACACGAGGAGGGTCACGCGCTACCAGTCCAACGGCCGGTGTACTTCATCAGTGAGGTGCTCTCCGAGGCCAAGGTCCGGTACCCACACATCCAGAAGCTGCTCTACGGCATCATCATCACGAGGCGCAAGCTCCAGCATTATTTCCTCGCTCATCCCGTGACGGTGGTATCGTCCTTCCCCCTCGGAGAGATCATCAACAACCGGGAGGCCACGGGGCGCATCGCCAAGTGGTCTGCCGAGCTGATGGGGGAGGCCATCACCTACGCTCCACGAAAAGCCATCAAGTCGCAAGCGTTGGCGGACTTCGTTGCTGAGTGGACCGACACCCAGCTCCGCTGGCACAAATCCAAGCCGAGCTCTGGACTATGTACTTCGACGGGTCCCTCATGAAGACAGGGGCAGGCGTAGGCCTGCTCTTCATCTCACCCCTCGGAGTCCACATGCGCTACCTGCTGCGCTTGCACTTCCCCGCCTCCAACAACGTCGCTGAGTACGAGGCCCTCGTCAACGGGCTGCGTATCGCCCTCGAGCTTGGGGTCCGACGCCTCGAGTTCGAGGGGACTCGCAGCTCGTCATCAACCAGGTCATGAAGGCCTCGAGCTGCATCGATCCCAAGATGGAAGCATACTGCGGAGAAGTGCGCAAGCTAGAAGACAAGTTCTACGGCCTCGAGCTCAACCACATCGCTCGAAAGTACAACGAGGCCGCAGACGAGCTGGCTAAGTTAGCATCCACGCGCGGCACCGTCCCACCAGATGTCTTCTCGAGGGACATTTTCGAGCCATCCGTCAAAATCGGCCCGGGGGCTGGCCCCTCGACGCCACCCCTCGAGCCGGACACGGGGGCTCGACCTTCAACGCCACCCCTCGAGAACGACCCCTCGACATCCGCTGAGGCAATGCAGATCGACGCACCCGCCTCTTCTTCATCACGACCCCTCGACTGGCGGACGCCCTTCCTCGACTACCTGACGCAAGGCGTGCTACCAGAAGACAAGACGGAGGCCCGACGCATCGCTCGAAGGGCCAAGACCTACGTCATCTACGGCGACGAACGAGAGCTGTACCGTCGAAGCCCATCAGGAATCCTTCAGCGCTGCATCCCCCTCGAGGAAGGACGCAGGCTCCTCGACGACATGCACTCGGGGGCTTGCGGCCATCACGCAGCGCCAAGGACCTTGGTGGGGAACGCCTTCCGCCAAGGCTTCTACTGGCCAACCGCCATTGGAGACGCCAAGCGCCTGGTTCGAGCCTGCCAAGGGTGTCAGTTCTACGCCAAGCAAACGCACCAGCCCGCGCACGCCCTGCAGATGATCCCCATCACTTGGCCGTTTGCCGTCTGGGGGCTCGACCTCGTGGGTCCCCTCAAGATGACAAATGGAAAGTACACGCATGTGCTCGTGGCCGTCGACAAATTCACCAAGTGGATCGAGGCTAAGCCTATAGGCAACCCCCTCCGAGAAGGCCGTCGAGTTCATCTCCGACATCATGTACGGTTTGGGGTGCCTAACGTCATCATCACCGACAATGGCACACAATTCGCGGGCAAAAAGTTCACCAACTTCTGCGACGACAACAACATCCGCGTGAACTGGGCCTCGGTCGCATACCCTCAATGCAACGGCAGGTCGAGCGCGCCAACGGCATGATACTCCACGGGCTGAAGCCGAGGCTGTTCAAGACCCTCAAGAATTTTGGAAAGAGGTGGGCTGCAGAGCTCCCCTCGGTGCTGTGGGGCCTCAGGACTACGCCGAGTCGAGCCACCGGGTTCACTCCGTTCTTCCTAACCTACGGCGCCGAGGCTGTCTTGCCTACGGACCTCGAGTACGGCTCCCCTCGACTTCGAGCCTACAACGAGCAAACCAACGACGAGAGGCTCGCCAACGCCAAGGACCAGCTCGAGGAGGCTCGAGACGTGGCACTCATCAACTCCGCGCGCTACCAGCAAACACTTCGACGCTACCACGACAAGCACGTGCGCAAAAGGGACCTGGCGGTGGGGGACCTCGTGCTTCGACGGCTGCAAGATAATCGAGGGCGCCACAAGCTCACCCCTCCATGGGAGGGCCCATACACCGTAGCTGAGGTGCTCAAGCCAGGAACATACAAGCTCTACGACGGTCAAGGCAGGATCCTGGCGAATGCGTGGAACATATCTCAGCTACGTCGCTTCTACCCTTAAGGGCCTCGAGGCCTTATACATTTTGTTGCTTTGTACAAACACGTCAAATATGAATGAACAAACTCGTGCACTGTCTTTCATTTTACTTAGCAACTTAAGGTAGCCTCGACCCTGCCTTGCTCAGGGTCGAGCCTCCCTCGGGGGACTGACAGGGCCCCCCCAGACTCCGGAAAAAACGCGCTTTTCTTTTCAAAAATTCGACCCTTATCTCGATTCGTATCTCGAGCGTACTAGCAACGTCTAAGTCCGTAGATACCTCGAGCCTCCAAGAGGCGGGGGGCGTCGACGTAGACGGCCACCCACGCCCCCGGTACGTACCCTACCTACGCCTCCCCTCGAGCCGTGACGCGTATCGAAAGAACCTAGACCAACTCGAGACGTAGCGAAAGAACTACCAACCGAACACAGCTGAAAAAATCTAGACAAAGAGAAATGATCGAATAAATTTGAAAAGAAAACAACTTCTTTAAACAATAAGTCATACGCATATGTTGGCCTGGACGGCCATAAGTCATGACATGATTTTTACAAAGGCCTCGACACCCAAATTTGGCACGCAGGCCTCATTCCTCATCAGTCTGGAACTCCTCCTCAAGATCTTCTGCTGCGGGCTCAGCCTCGACGTCCGGGCCAGGAGGAGGGGAGCCATCTACACCACTGTCTGCAACGGGAGGCAGCACGTCCTCCTCGAAGAGCTTTGCGAGCGCCGCCCCCAGCCTCTCCACCTTCTCCAGGATCTTGTCGACGCGGTGATCGTTCCACTCTTCGTCCTTCCCCTCGATCTCGACGAAGCCCTTGGCGACGACGTTGACCGGGTAGCAAAAGCCGGAGCAGACGGCCGCGAGCGCCTGCTTTACGCCGTGGTGGAGAGCGCTCTTGATGCGGTCCTGCGCGGCCACGTCGAGGAAGCACAGGGCATCGACTAGGGCGTCGCCTCGAGCCACCGCGCCCTCTGCCGTGGCCACCGGGTCAGCACCCCACGTGGAGCAGAGCCTGTCGAGGGTACCGCGCACCCGCTCTGCCACCATGGTCTCACCCTGGAGTTGCTCCACGAGAGTTTCATTCGTCCCGCGGAGCTCCTCGGCGGTCTTCTCCAGATCTGTGCAACAAACAGAAAAGAGTTATCCGCGGCGTGGCAAGAATCTCAAAATCAAAGCAAGACAAAGCCTGAAGATTACGACAGTACCTTGGCAGTGCACGCCCAGAGCGTCAAAGTCACTGGTAAGGACCCTGACGCGCTGCTCGAGTGTATGCTTTTGGGACAGCATGTCAAGTTTTTGGCCCTTAAGCTCCTCGACCAGCTTGCCCGTCTACGCAAAGCCCAGATCCTTCTTGATCACCTCCTGCCGAGCGGCCTCGAGCTTGAGCGACAGATCATTAGCTCTGTTGAGAGCCTGACCCATGTCGATCTCGAGGCCTTGGATCCTTGAGCGCGCGGCAGTTAAGGCCTCCTGGGCCTCCTTCCGCGCTGCCTCCGCCGCAGCCAGGGCGGTGGCGGCCTCGCTCTTGGCCTCCTCGGCCTCCTTCCTCGCCGCCTCCGTTGCAGACCGGGCGGTGGCGGCCTCGCTTAGGGCGTCGGCAGCCTCCTTCCTCGCCGCCTCCGCTGCAGACCGGGCGGTGGCGGCCTCGCTTCGGGCGTCGGCAGCCTCCTTCCTCGACGCCTCCACCGCGGACAGAGCGGTGGTGGTCTCCCTCTTAGCTTGGGCGGCCTCGTCTCAAGCCGCCTGGGTCTCCGCCTGAGCGTCGTTGAGCCGGCCTGCCATCTGCGCGTTCCGGCCTAGCTCACCGCGGAGCTCCTGGAGCTCCCCCTCCGCCCTCACGAGGGCAGCCGCCACCCGCGCGGTCTTGTCCGCCTCCTCCACCAAGGCCCTCTCTGCCTGCGCCACGAGCTCGGTCACCTCCTTGAAGATCGACCGCGCCTCCCGCGGAACCCCCTGCTGAGTCGACTGCTCGACGGGGATAACGGCGCCGGATGAGCCCTCCCCCGCGGGCTCGCAAGCGTCAGGGTATGGCCACACCGATCGAACGGTCTCGGCGATGAGCAGGTCCTCCTCCTCCGACTCGAGCAGCACCAGCTGCGGCCCACCAACCGGCGGCACTGGCTATGGCTCTCTCCGCCCCTCACTGTCATCGTGCGGCCCCTTGAGCCTCTCCTCCCTCACTGGGCCTTCCGGTGTCTTGTCGTCCCCGGCCGGTGCCTCGAGCGCCCCCTCCAGCGCTGAGCCCTTGACCGGGGACGGCTCCTTCTCCAGCTCGTCCAGGAGCTCCTCCACCGTCGGTATCTTCTCCGCCGATGCCTCCCCCTCCTTCTCCTTCTCCGCGGGCGCGCAAGGCTCCGTCGGTAGGGGATCCTGTCCAGCGGGCCGGCTCGCATCGTCTGGGGTCTCGAGGGCCGCTGTCCCCTCAGCCCCAGACGCCGACGGAGCCGCGCCTGTCTCGGGTGTTCCCCCCCGAGATGGTCGTCGTGACGGGGGGAGGAGTGGCCCTCTCGGTAGGCGCCATCGGAGGAGGAGGAGGAGGAGGAGGTGCTGCGATGGAAGCAGTGGCCGCGGGCTTGGCGCCAGGAGCCGCGGTCCCTGCTGAAAAAGAGAACAACGTCGTCAGAATCAGGAAAAAGCCTCGACCCCCGTGGTCGACGGCGTCGGCCACACCAAGATCCGTGGCGGCCATCTGACTTCCCTGAGCCATGGCTGCTCGAGCCTTCACCAGCCAAGCGGCCATTTCAGCGGAAAAAGGAGCCATACCTCGAGGTGCTTGGTCCTCAGCAGAGCTCGAGGTCTTGGCCCGCTTGGACACCGTGGGGTCCGCCTCCTGCCGGGAGTGCTTTTCCCTTAAAAACCAGAAATGGCACACATCACCAAAGGTAAAAAGGTAAAGCTTCACTACCAACGGAATTGAGAAACGATTGCTTACCCAAAGCGACGGCGGGACTTCTTCCCCGAGTCGCCAGACCCGCTCGGGGGCTTCGAGCCCGCCCCATGGCTCGAGCCATGCCCCCGAGCCATCTCCGTGTGGCTCGGATGGGGGGAAGGCTCCCGGTGCTTCCCGTGGCTCGACCCCGACGGGGAGCTCTCCTTCTGTCTCTTGTCCCGGGGGGACGACCGCGTCTCCTTCAAGCGGTCCTCTTGGCGCCTTTCCTTGCGCGGGCTCCGAGACCTGCTCTGGCGCTCGTGCCGGCGGTCGCGCCCCCCCGCGTCTGCCTCCTTCTCCCGGCGACGGTGCGGCGATGGGCTCCGGGATCGCTCGTGACTCCCGTCAGGAGACGACCGGGAGCTCCCCCCTCGACGGTCATGGTGGCGGGGGCTCGACGGCCCCTCATGTTGCCCGCTCTTCCGCGGGCTCGATGTGGTCCTCGACGACTTGCGACGGTCAGGCCCAGAGTCCCTCTCGGCGTGTTGACCGCTTCTCGAGGTCCGGCCCTTCTCGAGACCCCCCGCCTGGGTCAACGCGGTCGTGGCCTCCTTCTATGCCGCGGCGATGGCACCCCGAGTTCGAGGCCTCTTCACGTCAGGGGGCACGTCCGGCACGGAGCTCGACGTGCCCTGAGCCTCCGACGAGGCGGGGCCTGGCGTGGCTTTCCGCTGCTGCGTCCCGCGCGATCCCTTCGCCGGGGGGATCTCCAGGATATTCTCCTGCACAGAACAACAGTCAGCCCTGATGTCGACGACCCCCGCGCGCCTCAGACGCGCATCCATCACTTCATCATCGCTCTCCTCCTCATCGTCATCCTCCTCCTTCGAGCTCGTGTAGTTGAGCTCGGGGGACTCCTCTCTAGGCTGTCGATTACGATGAGCCTTTGCTAGCCTCTGATCCCGGTCCACCCGACGCAAGTTCTTCTCTTTCTCTTTCTTCTTCTTTGCATCCTTACTCTCCTTATCTTTCTGAGCAGAGAGGCGCCTCACCTGTCTTTCCGCGGCGTCCTCCTTCACCGAGGGCCTCGACGCTTGACATGTGAACGCCCCCTGCAAAAAGAAACATGATGAGAAAAACCACAAGGAGAGTAAACAAGGCTCGAAGAAAGAGAAAGGAGGGGAGGCTCGAAACAGCCTAGCTTGAGGAAGGCTTACCGGGTCGAGACACCCCGCGTCGGGTGCCATGGCGATCAGGTTGGTCTCCTCAGGGCGGAACGGCCCGTGGATCGTGACCGTCACCCGGGAGGTACCCTCGTTCCGAGGCAGCCTCTCCTCGCACATCCTCGACCTGTTCAGCTCCTCGAGCGGGGTATTTGGCCCCATCTCGTACATGAGAAGGGGGCAGTCCGCCAGAGGAAGGACCCTCCGCTGATGGAACGCCCAAATGACCGCCTGGACGGTCAGTCCCTTCTCCTCCACCAGCAACCACATCGTATTCATCAGCGGCATCAGGTGGCGCTGCCTGTCCGCCACAACGTCCCAATTCCACTTCTCAGGGCGCTTGGTGATGATCCTGCCGGTGTACTGCGGAAGGAGCCCGTCCTCGTTCCGCAGGTAGAACCAGTGGTCGTCCCACCCCGCCTGGTTGGAGGAAAGCTTGTAGTGGAGGTAGTGACGGGGGACGTTGGCCGACGAGGGACCGGTCCTCGCGGTGACGGTGAGGGAGCCCGCGCGCGCGAGCCTCCTCCCGCTCGGCTTCACGGCCTTATGAAAGAGCTCGCCCCGGAAGAGGTGGACGAACATCTCCCAATGAGGCTCAATCTTCAGGTATCCCTCGCACACCGCGGCGTAGATGGCGGCGTGCGAGATTGAGTTGGGGGAGAAGTGCTGCAATTCCACCTCGAAGTGGTGAGTCAGCCCCTGCATAAAGCGGCTTGGCGGAACGCCAAGCCCCATGCGGTGGTAGCGTGTGAAGCTCACCACATACCCCTCTGGCGGGTGCGACTCCTGGTGGTCCGCTGGCAGGAGAATCCACCACGCGGGCCCCTCCCGCGGGTTGGGGCGGAGAAGCCCGTGGTCCACCAACGACTCCCGCTCAGGCTGCGACGTCTTCGTCGGGCGCCAGTCTTCGGGCGGCAGCACCTGGGTCTGGGCGGCCATGGCGGCGACGGCGCGGATCTGAGCGACGGACGGACGACCGAGAAGTTTACCAATCGCTAGCTCGGGGAGAAAGCGTGTGGGAGCTGCGGCGGCTGTGAAGGAAAAGGCAAAGTAAAGGGTCCCTCACCCCTCACTCGATATTTATAAAAGAAAACCCCAACGGGCGGGGTCTCCCACGGCAGAGGAAAGGTAACCGCACACATTTAATGCGCCCACCTAACCACGTCTCGAGCCGGTTGACAGGTACACGCGGCAACTCCCCATTCGCTCCACTACTAGGGCCCACCACGATCGCCGCTCCGACTTCATGTCCGACGCCCTGGCGCCATGATCTCCACTCCCTGACAGTTTCTGCCTAAAAAGGTGTGCCCAACGGGCAGAAGGATTCTAAACGACGGAGGCTTCTTCAAGAAGGTAAAAACGGGCCCCGACCCTTCCAAGTCTCGAGGCAGCGACGGCTGGCTCTCGAAGAGGGTTCGACAGCCGGCTTCGAGCACCCGAGTCAGGGACACCAAGGGGCACCACTCGCAGCATCGCTCGAGGGCCAAGCCCTCGAGGCCCCTCACGTGTATCCAAGGCAGAGCGCACGACATGCAGTGAGATCCCCTCGGAGGGAGGCATCGAGCCACCAGGTCCTATCGAATGGACCCGACATTCCTGCAGACCGAGCGCCCATGCTTTATGAGATCGCCTTCGGGCTTCAGTCGACCCTATCGAACGGGGCACGAGGTCTCACTTGGATTCCCCCGTTACCAGCTCATCGGGAACCTCAATACTCGCCCGCTCGTGGTAGTACGAGGCATCCCCCCTCGCATCCGATCGAAAGGACTCGCGGGATGACAAGCCAGGGCAACTGGCATGCCGGACAGCTCGAAGAGCCGGCCGGTCGGTTCAGCCTGGCACCCCTCGACGAAAGAGGGTCGAAGAACTCGGGGGCTCGACACTCCCGAACCTAAAAAACGTAACTAACACTCACACTCGTGAAAAAGCCCATGAGGGAGTCCTAACCACTCCCACGTGCCCTCGGGGGCTACACCCGCGGGTGTCGCTCGCGCGACACCCCCGGAATCAAAACAACCAAACCCTCGAGAACCAGTTAGCTAACCCTCGAGATCCCGGTAGGGAGCCCCTGCTCGAGTGCTAGCACTCGAACAAGGGCTCGGGGGCTACTGTCGGGGGACCACAAAAGGGGTACCCCCAATCAACGCAAAACAAATATGTTAAACCTGGAGCACCAATTAATAAGAGACCTAACTAGTCTAACCCCCTAAAAACCAACCCCTCGAGGCCTACAACGCCGGCCCACCGCCAGGAAGCCCGGGCCCGCCAAAGCCTTACCGACCGCCTCATGGTAGCCTACCCCTCGAGCCCCGGCACATAGGCCTCGAGCCCACTACGGCCGTACACCGTTCCTCGAGACCCCACGCGGGGACCTCGAGCCTCTCTAACACGGTAACCTAACCCTCGAGACACATCATACCTCCCTCGAGAAGCGCCGGACATCGGATACCAGCCCCATACTGCGCATTTAATGCATCCACCTACTCCGGTCACATCCTCTGGCACACGACGTATGCCACAGTGAACCGGGGCCAGAGTCAAACCTCGTTTTCACCACAAGCATGGGCAAAAAGGCACAAGTACAACACTGTTAGGCCATACCTTGCACTGTAGCACACTCGAGCCACATCTTGAGACCTGGACTCCCGTTGTACGGCCGGGTTTTCCGGGACTTGCCCATACCTGCGGGGGCTCGAGCCCCCCGTAGGCGCCACCTCGAGGCCGGCCCTGCGCCCCTCGAGCCCTGACTGCTTTAATGCTATTGGAGGACAGGTACCCCAAGACCCGGAAGGACCCTGCCACGTCCTGTACGTGCCGGAATGGGCGCTGCACGGCCTCCACGTCGCCACGCCTCCACGTCCGCGCCCGGGATGGAAGCCACGCTTCAAGGACGCCTCAACAGCAACCCCCACGCCGGCTCCAGTGACCTCGACAAGACAGAATTCCAACCCTTCGCCGTATTGGGTGTTGTACATGTCACTCCTGTGTAACCCCGGCCTCCTCATGTTCTATAAAAGAGGACACCAGGGCCCTTCTCGCAGACGGGTCCACACGACACACACACACGAGTCCAGACTCTTGTCCACGCTTGTAGAGCTTGTATTGCCCCTGTACAAGCACTTAGGTGCAAGTAATACAAGAACTTCCTCCCCCCGCTGGACGTAGGGCCTTCTTTGCCCGAACCAGGATAAACCCTTGTGTCATCTTGCATCACCATCCAGGAAGAGAGCACGCGATCATATTACTAGTTGGTGTCATACCCCCGGGGTCGAAACACCGACATGTATAGACTGGAAGTCAAACAAGTGCTAAGCACGTATACAAGGTGAACTATCCCTAGCAAAGTTCAATCATCATGCTACCGAATGAAACATATACTTGTGATTTCAGATTTTACTCGGAGTTGCAGCGGTGAAATTACACAAGTTCAAAATTCAGCATGTGATTGCGAGAGGTTGAAGGCTTGTCATTGCCTAACTTTTCAACCGAGCTAAGCCTATGCAGAAGCAATCAGAAGCTTAAAGCGTCGGTTTCGGTCTTACACTACACGGCTCAAGTTTAACTCAATGTGCAATGAGAAACAGTCTCGATACCGTGATGTGCTGACAAGCAATCCCATCTCGATCTTCTCAATTCACTTAAAACTTGGTTCATTTTAATAACAGAATATGAACATACCAAGCAAGTGAATGACTCAGAACTAGAGACATAGCATCCTAGCATATATGAAAAGCAAAAGTGATTTCGACACATTCTACACATGCTAGTTGCCAATCTCAATGGTGAACAATTTCAAGTTTTATGTTCATTAAGCAAGTTCACCACTCATAAAATAGCTCAACTCATAACATGTATTAGTGATCAGAAGGAGCATAAGCTACAAACATCATCATATAGCATCGGAGCATACCAGATAGAGTATAATCACATTCTAAAGATTATATACATGAAGCTCAGTAAATAAAGATGCATGAAGAAATGCAGAAACTAACCTATCAGAAATGAAAACAAAACGAAAGAAAAAGAGTCAGTTTATGATACAATAACCAAAATGTTTTCCCCATCTAAAAGGGGAAACACACACCAAGCTCACCTCTCAACCTATTAAAGGTTGATTGGTCCAAAGGCTTGGTAAAAATATCAGCCAACTGATGATGAGTATAGACATGGCGAAGGTCGATATCACCCTTCTCATAATGGTCTCGCAGAAAATGAAAGCGCACATCAATGTGTTTGGTCTTAGAATGCAGCACGGGATTCTTAGCAACGCTAATAGCACTCGTGCTGTCACAAAGTAAGGGCACGCGAGAAAAACTCAGACCAAAATCACACAAAGTGGCCATCATCCAAAGCAACTGAGAACAGCAGCTAGCCGCAGCAACATATTCAGTCTCTGTGGTAGACTGAGCGACACTAGACTGCTTGCGAGAAGACCAAGATACAAGAGAAGTGCCTAAAAACTAACAAGTCCTAGAAGTGGACTTGTGCTCAAGTCGGCAACCAGCAAAATCGGCATCAGAATAACCGCAAAGGGAGAGGGTGGAGGAAGCTGAATACCAAATCCCAAACTCTGGTGTAAAGCATAAGTACCTCATAATGCGCTTGACCGCCTGACGGTGAGAGGTGCGCGGCGACGACTGAAATCGTGTGCAAAGACACACCGCGAACTGGATGTCCGGGCATGTCACCATCAGGTACAGCAGCGACCCGATCATACTCCGGTACTCCTTCTGGTCCACAGCTTCTCCATCCTTCTCCGCATCTAGGGCCGTCGTGGTCGACATGGGTGTTGGAAGAGGCTTGGCATCACCCATATCGAACTTCTTCAGGATGTCCTTGGTATACTTGCCCTGGTGCACAAACGTCCCCTCTGGGGATTGCTTAATTTGCAACCCAAGAAAGAATGTCAACTCGCCCATCATGCTCATCTCAAACTCCCTGCTCATAAGATCTGCAAACTTGGCAACCAAAGCGTGAGAAGAACCACCGAAAATGATATCATCCACGTAAATTTGGACCAAGAGAGTGTCATTGCCTTGCTTAAGGAGAAAAAGCGTTTTATCCACACATCCCATTTTAAAACCCTTATCAAGCAAAAAGGTTTTCAACCTATCATACGAGGTGTTGGTAGTTCTTAGCTTCACTAAAGATAGAGCTAGGCAACTATCCCCGGTAACGGCCCAGAAATGCTTGTTGACACTAGCCAACGTCGTTACTAGGAGCAGACTATGGAATCTATTCCAGGCAACGGTGTTAGAAGTGCTTGAAGCAAGTCCGGTCACTATACCTAAAGGAGTGAAGCCAAAGCAGCTATCTACTAATGCCAAGCGGGGTTATCAATCCCGACACTAGTAGGAGCTAGCTAGAGAGATTGCAATCTACCAGGAGGAGATTCTACAAGCGCACAGAACTATCGTAGTAGCACTTCGCTTGGGAGTACCAGGTGTCAATTTATTTGATCCCAAGGGAAGGCTAGGGTGGTGTAAGAGTCGAGTCAAGGAAGGGATGAGAGTCGAAGAAAAGAGAAATGGGAAATGGAGAGAAGGGAAAAGAGGGGATAGAAGGCTAGAAAGAATATGTGGGTGGATAGGTAAGGATGAAATGGATGGCAAGGTAAGGTGGATAACTAGATAGATAGATGGAATGTGATAACTAAGGATAACTAACTACTAACTACTCCTAGATAACGATAGAGCAAGATAACTACGAAGCGAGATAGTTACGAAGCAAGGCAGGCAAAAGTCAAAAAAGCAACTAAGTTGAGTATAGTTTTATTCCTATCTTGTCAAGAATCGAGGCGTACTAGCCTTTACCACTTACTTAGGTTGAATGCTAGCAAAACAAGCCTTACTGTTAAACTGGGCCAACTACGTGGTGGAATTCAAGGCGCACAGGGCTGTCACCACCTGCTTGCTACCACAGCTATCCGGGGGTCCAGCCGTATCTGAAGGTAAGTCTATAACTAAGCACCACGCTTAACTATATTCTAACTATCTCTACCCTAGCTTGAATAGAGACACCCTTGCGGACGTCAGAGCAAATACTTGAATTAATAAGATAAACACTAAACTAACTAAGCAACCTATTGGCAAAGATCAATCACTAAGCACACTAGAGATTAACTACTATGGCTAAGTGAATTGAACTGTAGGATAGCTAGGTCACACTCAAGGTACTTGATAAAGTAATACTGGAAGTAATACTGAAAGTAATGCTTAAAGTAATACTGAGATAAAGATAAATGTACCTGAGATACAAGAGAGCAAACCAGACCAGAGACGCCAGGAAATCAACCGACCTCCGATGCCAGTCGCTCGCACCTGCTTCTCTCTTAGCAAGCTCTACGCTCCTTTTACCAAGAACTTAGGTTGAGCTGTGCTAAACTAAGAGTCGCGCTGTAGCGAGGGCACTAGAGCTATACTCTCTCTACTAGCTAACCTACTTGCCTAAGCTCTGTGAGCTTCTAACCTAACTCTCACTTGCTTCTCTTGCTTGTGTGTTGCTTGGTGTGGTATATGATGGTGCCCTGGGATGTGATGGTACATATGAAGTGGTGTCACCAGGAGGGTATTTATAGTCTTGAGGAGTGAAGGGGGTACTTATAGGGGGCAACCAGCCGATCTAGGGCTAACCCTAGTGGCGGGCGCCAGCCCTAGGTGGCGGCCGCCACCCCCATCACCGTTGGATGCACCGCCTCTGCTTCAACGGCATCTAGGAGCTCCAGAGTGGCGGTTGGTAGGTCGGTTGCATGTCCAAGTAACCGCCATCCTGCCTTGATCCACGCCACTCCATCCTGAGCCGTCCAATGCCACTGACCTAGTGACCAAGGGCCAAGATTTGGCCTTGGGATGGTCACACGGATCAGTGACATGGCAAAGAGGGAGAGTTGGGCCTCTCCAAGTGGCGGGCGCCACTTTTGGGTGGCGGGCGCCACCGCACTCGGGCCCAAATGGGTCCTGGTGAGTGGGCTTGTCTCCTAGTGGGTCCATTCTCCAAATTTGGTCCAAATTCCTGCATTCAAATAAAATTCTATGGACATGTGGAATTTGGTTAGTTTGAAACCTATTTGACTACATTTCATGCCTTTTTGGTGGACATTAGGGTCAAATGTTGATGGTAAAATAGGTGTTTAAGGACCATCAACAAGCTCCCCCAAGCTAAACTGTTGCTCGTCCTCGAGCAACAATGCGGTTTAAGCATTGAGCATGAAATAGATAGCAACTTAAGATGTATGCAAGTGCATATTGTATAGTCAGAAATAACTTAGCATATATCATTAATCATAGCAATGTGGGGCTTATAGCTTTTCACTTCAAACATGCAAGAGTGAAATAAAGCAGTAGATAGGAAACTTTTATCTTGCTTAGGTTTGACTAGGATTCTGTCTGGAGGTTTTTCAAGGTTTTCAAAAGATAACAACTTGCTTAAGTTCTCCAAGATTCACTCAATCACTCAATGGTGTTTAAATCCTCACTTAGGCCAAAATGTAGCCTCTCCTATTTCTAAGGAATGATATGTGGAGCTATAGGTAGGCTAAGAATCATGAGCAAATTGCCTGATGTTTATTGCTAAGCTAGACACTCAGATCATAAGGAGCAGCAAATCATAAAAATTGATCAAGATGTGCATGTGTGGTTATGTGGAAGTGTATAGAGGGATATTTCATAATCTTTCCTAGTTAATTTCTGGGGTCTAGAGCTAATGATAATTCTCTCTCTCTCTCTCTCTCTTTTTGGATACATAGTGAGTAGACAAAAGATGTGTCCTCACATTTTCTTAGGACATAGTCCTCTTTTGAGCTACTTTGCTCACTTTTTTTTTCTTAGGACATAGTCCTTTCTTGAGCTACTTTGCTCATTTTTCTCTCTCTTTCTCTTTTTTTTAGCTCTAGATTTCCCCAGACATCTATAGGAAAGGATTTCAGAAATGAAAAAAAGGGGGAAGAGGGAGAAATGCTTATTCCCAGTGTAGGAATAAGCATAAGGCTAGCAATGGGATGTTTGGCAGGGTATTGCTTATCTCTAGTGTAGAGAATGAGCAATTTATTTGGTGGTTGCAAACTTCCAAAGTGGAAAGTAGGCAATTTATGGTGGGTGTGTGAATCTTGATTCAAAAGATATGATAAGCTTCTCTACTAAGATCTATGAGGTCTAACAAAGCTCAACACAGACAAAGCTCTTTGAGGTTTTGACTAACAAATATTTGGCTGGTGGTGGGATGGGATAAAACCTAGGAGGAACTTTTAGCAAGGTTTTCATAATTTTTAAAAGAAATCCTCCAGATTAGGTCCTCATTTCACCTTAGCAAGTTTAAAGAATTACTCCATTTCTTACTAACTTTACTCACTAAGCATGATTTCAGTTTAAGCATGTGCAACCCACAAAAACTGCAACTTAGATAAGACCAGTTATTCAAACCATAACAATAGCATTTGCATGACATATTTCAAATCTTATTCAGGTTTCAACTTGTTTAAGCAGATTTTATCAATTTTATTCATGGAATGGTTATTTAGGCAAGCATGTGACATTCAAAAGATATAGAATTTAAGAACTGAATATAAAGTGTAGGCTTGAGACATACCTTATTGGAGCGGGAGTCTCCCCCAAGCTGGCTTCTTGCTTGGTGAAGGGTCTTCTTCTTTCTCGGTCGGAGCTCTTGTTCTCATTTTATTAAAAGGGAAACTATCTAATATTGTGAAAAGGGAAACTATCCTATTATGATATTTTATTATTCTAACTAAGTTAGCATATACCTATGCATATAAGTAATGATAACTGATTTATTTTAGTTTTAGTTACATGCATGACATGTGTTATTTATTCGAAAAAGGGAAAATTGAAGGGCAAAAATTAAAAGTAAAACCATACCTTAGGTCCATGGAGTTTCATCCTTATCGGGTGGATCTTCTTCCTTGGGTGCTTCTTCTTTAAGTACTCCATCTGGTTCTTCTTCTTTTGGCACCTCTCCCTTGTTATGTGAATTACACAACTTAGGAGGAGGTGGTTCTTTCTTTCTGCTCCACCTTGTTCTTGGGCGCCTCTTCTTGGTACGAATGGGTTTTGCTTCCTGCATGTTAGCGGCATATGCGGGACCACAGGAAAAAGAGAATATTTCCTTCCTCCCTCCTAATGTCATTTGCATTTTACCACTTCCCACATATATGCAAGCATCAACAGTGTTCAAGAAAGGTCTACCTAAGATTAGAGGCACATTTTTCCTATTTCCCATATCTAGTATTATGAAATCAGCAGGAACATAGGAGCCTCTAATATGAACAGGTAAATCATTAACTATTCCTTCTACATAGCAAGTGGATTGATCAGCTAGCACAACATAGGTAGATGTGGATGACATGGGTGGAAAGAACGAGTTTTCATAGAAATCTTTAGATAAAATGTTCACACTCGATCCTAGATCACACATGGCATTTTTAAAGACTTCACCAAAGATTGAGCATCTAATTATGGGACGACCAGGATCACCCTTTTTAACAGTCATGGTTTGATCTTCATAATAGTTAAAATATTTTATTTCAACTATATTTGCAGTTTCCATGTCAGGTTTAGCAGGAATTTTGCCAGTTTCAAAAGATGGTATGATAGCAGCAAGTTGAGCTAATTGTGTTTCTAACATCTTATTAAAGCTTAATTGATTTTTCAGAGCAGATGAGAAATCTTCCAATTTAGCATTTATATTCTCAAGGGTTTTATCATTCGACATTAATTTCTTATTCAAAAATTCGGTAGTTCTATTTTGAGAGTAGACTAGATTCTTTAAGAGCGAGAAATCATCAGAATTATGAAAATTAGAGCGGGGGAATGAATTGTTACCTTGAGAATTTGCAGGCTGATTCCATCCTTGATTCTGTTGACGGAAACCGTTGTTGTTGTTGATGAAGTTCAAATCTTCATGTGGCTCGGGGCAGTGGCTCCCAGAATGTCCGGTTTCTCCACAGACTTCACAAGTCATGTAGGATTCCAGAGATTGGACACTCTCTTGTTGGTTCATCTTCTCATAGCTGTCCAGCTTCTTTGCCAGCAGGTCCATCTTGGCCACGATCATGTTGGCCTCCTTAAGGAAATGTATACCTCGCTTACGGGGCTGTAGTCTTTCATCATTCCATCCTTGGTTCGACACCATCTTCTCTATGAGAGCCTTAGCATCTGCAACATTCAGAGAAAAGAATGCACCGCCGGCGGCGGCATCCAAATGGCTCCTAGAGTGAGGGGTTAGGCCATGGTAGAAGTTCTGGATCAATAGCCAGTCCCCCATACCGTGGTGTGGACAAGCAGCGACATACTCTTGCAACCTCTCCCAAGCCTCGGGAATAGATTCCTCGGCTTGTTGCGTAAAGCTGGAGATTTTGTTGCGCAGAGCATTCGTCTTGCCCATAGGAAAGAATTTGGCGAGAAAAACATTGAAACACTTGTCCCATGTGTCTACAACGTTGCGATCGGTATAGAACCATTGCTTCACTTTTCCTAGCAAAGAGAAAGGAAAGAGACGAAGACGGATGGCTTCTTGGGTTATCCCCTTAATGGTGAAGGTGCCGCAAATCTCCAAAAATTGTTGGAGGTGAGCATTGGCATCCTCATGAGCCTTGCCATAGAACGGGCTAGCTTGGACCATCGTGATCAAAGCCGGTTTTAGCTCAAAATTGAGGTTGGCATCGATCACGTCTGGTCCTATCGATACATTAGCGACAGAAGGAGCAGAAAACTCATGAATGGTCTTATTGGCCATCGTGAAGATAGAACGAGATAAGAAAGTAAGAAGTTGAAGAAGATGAATGAAAAAGATAAGAAGGACTAAGGAAAGAAAGAATGGTGTAAGATGGGATTCGCTAAGCGGGAGCTTAAGCAAAGATAAATTCGATACAGACTCAACCGATACACCGAATGCCTTCCCCGGCAACGGCGCCAGAAATGCTTGTTGGTAGTTCTTAGCTTCACTAAAGATAGAGCTAGGCAACTATCCCCGGTAACGGCCCAGAAATGCTTGTTGACACTAGCCAACGTCGTTACTTGGAGCAGACTATGGAATCTATTCCAGGCAACGGTGTCAGAAGTGCTTGAAGCAAGTCCGGTCACTATACCTAAAGGAGTGAAGCTAAAGCAGCGATCTACTAATGCCAAGCGGGGTTGTCAATCCCGACACTAGTAGGAGCTAGCTAGACAGATTGCAGTCTACCAGGAGGAGAATCTGCAAGCGCACAGAACTATCGTAGTAGCACTTCGCCTGGGAGTACCAGGTGTCGATTTATTTGATCCCAAGGGAAGCCTAGGGTGGTGTATGAGTCGAGTCAAGGAAGGGATGAGAGTCGAAGAAAAGAAAAATGGGAAATGGAGAGAAGGGAAAAGAGGGGATAGAAGGCTAGAAAGAATACGTGGGAGGATAGGTAAGGATGAAATGGATGGTAAGGTAAGGTGGATAACTAGATAGATAGATGGAATGTGATAACTAAGGATAACTAACTACTAACTACTCCTAGATAACCACAGAGCAAGACAACTACGAAGCGAGATAGTTACGAAGCAAGGCAGACAAAAGTCAATAAAGCAACTAAGTTGAGTATAGTTTTATTCCTATCTTGTCAAGAATCGAGGCGTACTAGCCTTTACCACTTACATAGGTTGAACGCTAGCACAACGAGCCTTACTGTTAAACTGGGCCAACTACGTGGTGGAATTCAAGGCACACAGGGTTGTCACCACCTGCTTGCTACCACAGCTATCCGGGGGTCCAGCCATATCTGAAGGTTTGTCTATAACTAAGCACCACGCTTAACTATATTCTAACTATCTCTAACCTAGCTTTGAATAGAGACACCCTTGCGGACGTCAGAGCAAATACTTGACTTAATAAGATAAACACTAAACTAACTAAGCAACCTATTCGCAAAGATCAATCACTAAGCACACTAGAGATTAACTACTATGGCTAAGTGAATTGAACTGTAGGATAGCTAGGTCACACTCAAGGTACTTGATAAAGTAATACTGAAAGTAATGCTTAAAGTAATACTGAGATAAAGATAAATGTACCTTAGATACAAGAGAGCAAACCAGACCAGAGACGCCGGGAAATCAACCGACCTCCGATGCCAGTCGCTCGCACCCGCTTCTCACTTAGCAAGCTCTATGCTCCTTTTACCAAGAACTTAGGCTGAGCTGTGCTAAACTAAGAGTCGCGCTGTAGCGAGGGCACTAGAGCTATACTCTCTCTACTAGCTAACCTACTTGCCTAAGCTCTCTGAGCTTCTAACCTAACTCTCACTTGCTTCTCTTGCTTGTGTGTTGCTTGGTGTGGTATATGATGGTGCCCTGGGATGTGATGGTACATATGAAGTGGTGTCACCAGGGGGGTATTTATAGTCTTGAGGAGTGAAGGCGGTACTTATAGGGGGTAGCCATCCGACCTAGGGCTAACCCTAGTGGCAGGCGCCAGCCCTACGTGGCGGCCGCCACCCCCATCACCGTTGGATGCACCGCCTCTGCTTCAACGGCATCCAGGAGCTCCAGAGTGGCGGTTGGTAGGTCGGTTGCATGTCCGAGTAACCGCCATCCTGCCTTGATCCATGCCACTCCATCCTGAGCCGTCCGATGCCACTGACCTAGTGACCAAGGGCCAAGATTTGGCCTTGAGATGGTCACACGGATCAGTGACGTGGCAAAGGGGGAGAGTTGGGCCTCTCCAAGTGGCGGGCGCCACTTTTGGGTGGCGGGCGCCACCTCTGGCTGGCGGGCGCCACCTCTGGCTGGCGGGCGCCACCCCACTCGGGCCCAAATGGGTCCTGGAGAGTGGGCTTGTCTCCTGGTGGGTCCATTCTCCAAATTTGGTCCAAATTCCTGCATTCAAATAAAATTTTATGGACATGTGGAATTTGGTTAGTTTGAAACCTATTTGACTACATTTCATGCCTTTTTGGTGGACTTTAGGGTCAAATGTTGATGGTAAAACAGGTGTTTAAGGATCATCAACACCAGGCTCTAGGGGCTTGTTTCAAACCATATAAAGCTTTGTGAAGTTTAAAAACATGGTTTGGAAACTTGGGATTTTCAAAACCGGGGGGTTGTTTCACATACACCTCTTCTTCTATGTAGCCGTTTATAAAGTCACCCTTGACATCCATTTGAAAAAGTTTAAACCCTTTGGATGCATCAAAAGCCAAGAGTATCCTAATTGCCTCCAAACGAGCTACAGGAGCAAAAGTCTCCTCATAGTCTATCCCCTCCTTCTGACTATACCCCTGAGCTACAAGTCTGGCCTTGTTTCTCACAATGTGGCCATCCTCTCCTTATTTGTTTTTGAAAACCCATTTTGTACCAATAGGGTGACACTCAGGAGGAGGTGGAACCAAAACCCAAACCTGATTTCTCTCAAAATTCTCTAACTCCTCATGCATGGCATTGACCCAATCCGGATCAGATAAAGCGTGTCCAACATCTCGGGGTTCAAAATCAGCAACAAATGCAGAATGAGCAAAGTGAGATATTTGTTGTGACCTTGACCGAGTAACACGTTCGTTGATGCTGTCGATCATCTGTTAAGGCGGGTGTTGGCGCTGAATGTGTCGTGGCACCTCCCGAGCTGAAGAAGCCTCCCCCTCAACAGTAGCTGGCGGCTCCTCAGGTAAAAATGGTACAACCCGAGGTGGCGGATCCCACGGCCCCCAAGTAGTCGACGAAGAGGGGTTGGGGACGTGAGTCGTCGTAGTAGAAGCCGATGCTTGCGGCACAGCAGGTGGAGGTGGTGCTGGATCATCCATCCCTTCAGCACCCTCGTCCTTGTCATCAAAAAGAGGCTCGCCAACCTCATGATCACCTGCACGCTCAAATCTAGAAGAAGGACAAACCATGGTCTCGTCGAAGGTGACATCGGATGTCTCCATGACTCGGTTAGTATCAAGGTTAAGTACATGATTTGCATGAGTGTGAGTGCCATAACCCAAAAATACACCGTCAGAAGAACGAGACTCAAACTTGTCCAAATTGCCTTTCTTGAGTATAAAACAATGGCAACCAAAATCTCTAAAGTAACTCACTTTGGGTTGTTTTCCAAAACGCAACTCATAAGAAGTCTTTTTCAAGAATGGTCGAAGAAAAATGCGATTGGAAATATAGCATGCAGTGTTCATATCCTCGGCCCAATACCGCCTAGGAGTCCTATGCTCATCGAGCATCGTCCTGGCCATCTCTACAAGGGTCCGATTCTTCCTCTCTACAACACCATTTTGAGGCGGTGTGTAGGGGGAAGAAAACTGATGCTCCAAACCCATAGAGTTACAAAACTTCTCAAAGTCCGAATTCTTAAACTCGGAACCATTATCACTACGAATAGCTCGCATCGAGTTCATAGGGAACTCGTTCTGAAGACGCAAAATCAGATTGCGAGCAAAAGAGAAAGTCTCAGTCTTCTCAGTCAAAAAGAAGACCCACGAATATCTCGAAAAATCATCAACAACAACCAATACATATGAAACTGAGCTCAACCGAGCCGGACCAATAAGATCCATATGTAAAAGCTCTCAAGGGCGCTTAGTCATGACCTGAGTCACTGAATGGTGGGGAGCGGAAACCATCTTTCCATGTCTACAAGAATGGCAAACAAGATCCTTCTCCATGGACAACTTGGGCAATCCTCGGATTAAGCCAAGTGAACTAAGCCTTGCAAGCAAGTCGAAGCTCAGGTGACCGAGTCTCCTATGCCACTTCCAAAGATCAGAGGAGGAAGGTCCAGCCAAAAGACATCTAGAAATTCCAAACGACTCCGAGAAATTCACACGAAAGACTTTCCCAAAGGGCGAAATCAAACATACAAGATTGCCCTGAGGATCTAAAATACGACTAAGATTCGGTTTAAAACGAATCTCATAGTCATCATAGAAAAGTTGTGAAACAGAAAGAAGGTTAAAATGCAAGTTAGAAACAAGAGCAACATCACGCAACACAAAGTGCTCATTAACTCGCACCGACCCACGAGACAACACTTTACCTTTGCTATTCTCACCAAAGGTGATAAACTCCTTTCCGGCAACAGGACTAAGACTGGAGAACCACTTGGCATTTCCGGTCGTGTGCCTCGAACAACCGGAATCCACCAACCAAATGTCCTCCAATCGTTTTACCTACATCAATAAAAAAGACATAGGGTGAGCATACGGTCCAACACTGGGGTGAGTGAAATAGGGAGAATACCAGTGTTGGGCCGGCTACTCAAAAGAACGGTTAGTAGAAAAACCATTCCTAGCACGCCTATGGGGAAAGCGATCACCACGCACAGGAAAACGTGGCCCGCTAAGGGAAGAGCGTCCATCGCGATACTCAAAATGCGGTGGAGGGAAACGCTCAACAAAGCCACCGCCACGGGGTCCATACCTTGCAAAACCAGGATCCCGCCGGGCAACGCCTCCCTAAGGCCTAGGACCTTGAGGCATTGGACCTCTAGGCCTAGCAGCTCTCCTCTGAACATGCGGCACATGTACATCATGGAATGGATGGTACATGTCCGCAATGTTCATCTCCCTGGCACGGCGCTCCTCTCTCTTGCGCCGAAAGCAAAACTCCCTCAAGTGTCCATCTCTCCCACAATGCTCACAATGGTACCTCACCGCTCTCATAGGGGGTTGTTGGTACTCACGGTAGTGGGTGTGGATTACTTTGCCTTTCTATGGCATGAGCTCCTCTTGGATAGGTGGCATGGTGTCTAGATTGTTCTTGAGGTGGTTTGGTTTTGGAGCTCATGTCTGTTTCTTGGGTGGAGCTCTTGGAGGTTCAACAAACACCCCATCCTCAGTGTTAGGCTTGAGAGACTCTTTGGGTGGAATCTTGGTCAGTTTGGGAGTAGTGGTGAAGTTGGGCTTCTCACTCGGGTTAAGACCACTCGACTCTCCAATCCTACCAAAAGATGAAGCACACTCAACACCCTGAGCAAAACCTACACCTGGACCTCCAGCAGCACGCTTGAATTGGGCAATCATCATCCCAAGCTGCGGCTCACCACTAGACACCCATGACAAGATGGTCCGAAGGTATGTGTTTTCTTCCTCGGTTTGCATCTTGTCATGCTTCACATTGGCTATATCCATCTCCAAGCCCTCACACAAAGCACACCTAGCCACACAAGTGCTACCCGAGCTGGCCTTCTCAAGAGACGCTGTCGGTGTTTGTTAACCGGCAACTTGTCTTGAGGGATCTCAGATGATTTGTTCGGTGGGGATCGACGTATGCAGAACTCGATGGTAAACGCAGAGACAAGGATTTATACTGGTTCGATCTGCTGAATAGCATCCCTACATCCAGTGTGAGGGGAATAATATTGCGCCCTGCGCTTATGGGTGTCTGGCTGTGTACCATGACCCCTTTATGTCTCTGGCTTATGTTATGTCCTGATCTAGGAAGCTCTACCTCTCTTTATATAGTCCAGGAGGCTAGAGTCCTAGTCGGTTACATCTTAGGAGTCCTAGTAGGATTACAAGGTAGCAATACTACTAGGATTACCTGGAGAGTCCTAGTTGGACTAGGTCTTCGCCCTTCCTTGTGCGGTACCCGGGGACTCTGTCCCACAAGCCCCCGAGCTCTTCATGGTTTATTGGTGAAGTCATCTTGAGACCTTGGCCTTGATCAAGTGTCATCCGAGTACCTTCTGGGAGAAACCATAAAGTGCTCTTGAAGTCTTCTAATGGTGTGCGCTTTCTGAAAAGCGCACCCATTGGGTGTAGCCCCCGAGCCTCTTGCTGTTTAGCATAAAGAGTTGGAGGGTCTTGTCTAAATTTGCTCCAATTTCTTTCAAACAAATTTGTTTGCATCATTTGAGGATATGTAACCCGCAGCCCCCCGAGCCTAAAATCGACTACTCGGAGTCGATTGTAGGATCTTGTAGACATCCTCAAGGGTGCAGCCGAGTAATCTTCCGAAGACAAGGATCGCCATATGCTTGCTGTCGAGTCCTTGAATGCTTGTAATTTTGATCTTTTATCCTTGAATCCCAGCCCCCGAGCGTAGTCGGAGTGAAGTCGACTAAGCTGAGGCAACGACTGAGCCCCCGAGCTTAATGCCGACTAATCCATGGAGGAGAATGAGTTTGATCGAAGTAGTGGAAGTAGGATATTGGTGAGCCCAAGGCTTCGGGTGGGTAGTCTCCTCACCGGAGACCCCGTATCACCCCCACCTCGAGACTCCCAAATCATCATAACCATGTTTGAAGGCTCGTCGCAACAATCATGGTGTTCGAGTGAGGCAGCCCTCAGGGGCGTACCTAACCCAGCGGCATGGTGTCCGAGTGAGGCAACCCTCAGGGGCGTACCTCAACCGGTGTTGTAGTCCATATCTTTTCCCTGCAAAGAAGACATACAAAAATTTGTAGTAACTGATATTCATGATATCAAGTCGGGAGCATGTCCCAGCATTAACAAATGCATATAAATTTTTTCGCATCTTGCTCTTGCTAGGTTGTTTAAATCACCCGAGTAGTGGGCCTGTGACGTTTAAGCACCTATCCTGCGTGTCGAGCTTTGTCGAGCGTGAGGTACAGGCTTCACGGATTAAGGTTTGCACTTACTCAAGTAATTTAACAACTTGCTAAGAGAAGATTATAGCAGTCATGCTACGCGAAAAAGGAGCACGCTCCGAGTGTACTTTGTACACCCGTGAGGTGTTGTCCCGACTACAAGCTCGGAGCTATATGAGTAGCCGGGAATGCAATTATGATGTGGCCGTAGCGGTTCACGATTAATATTTGGAGATATTAAAAATATTAAAGCGTTACTTAGCTTGGTTGATGCCGAGTTGAGTAGTCAGCACCGCCGAGTGGGGTAGTCGGCACCGTCGAGGGGAGTAGTCGACATCGCTGAGATATTCGAGTAATGGATGCCTTGGTACTCGGACGGCTTGCTTATTACTCGGACGACTTGTTTGCAGCTCGATAACAGCTTGATGGTTCAACGCCTGCTAGATAGCTCGCTTGTGGCTCAACGGCTCGCTCGTGGCTCAACGGCAACTTGATGGCTTGCTTGCGGTTCAATCAGCAACTCGAGGGCTCGCTTGCTTGCAGCTCGATAGCGGCTTGATGGCTCGCTTGTGGCTCAACAGCATCTCGAAGGCTCGCTTTTGCGGCTCAACGGCAGCTTGATGGCTCGCTCATGGCTCAACAACAGCTTGAGGGCTTGCTTACTTATGGCTCAACGACAGCTTGATGGTTCGCTCGTAGCTCAACAGTAGCTTGAGGGCTCACATGCGGCTTATGGCTCACTTGCGGCTTTATGGCAGCATGATGGCTTGACGACTGCTCGACAGCTCGCTTGTGGCTCATGGCTCACTTGCGGCTAACGGCAGCATGATAGCTCGACGACTCGGTATCCATGCATTGTGGATATACGAGTAGTTGGTTGTTGATGAAGTCGATTAGCCAGAACAACTCCTCAGCAGATTCTTGATCGAGCCAGGTTGTTGCCAAGTAATTCTTGATCATCTGGATCTCGTTCCCGACTAATACGTTGAATCCGAGTGGAGTAGTCGGTCGAGTCCGGGTAGTCGGAAGTACGCGCGGAGTCTTGTTCGTTGCCCGTGGCTTGGCTTGCTTGCAGCTTGGATGATTCGCTTGCAGCTTGCTTTTGGCCGAGACAGCTTGTCTTGCGCTGGTGAAAGTTGTTCCGCGTCGGAAAATTTGATCTTGATGTCCATCGAGATCTTGATCACAATTGCGCCGAAATCCCCTACCTGGCGCGCCAGCTGTCGGTGTTTGTTAACCGACAACTCGTCTTGAGGGATCTCAGACGATTTGTTCGGTGGGGATCGACGTATGCAGAACTCAATGGTAAACGCACAGACAAGGTTTATACTGGTTCGGTCTGCTGAATAGCATCCCTACGTCCAGTGTGAGGGGAATAATATTGCACCCTACGCTTATGGGTGTCTGGCTGTGTACCATGACCCCTTTATGTCTTTGGCTTATGTTATGTCCTGATCTAGGGAGCTCTGCCTCTCTTTATATAGTCCAGGAGGCTAGAGTCCTAGTCGGTTACATCTTAGGAGTCCTAGTAGGATTACAAGGTAGCAATACTACTAGGATTACATGGAGAGTCCTAGTTGGACTAGGTCTTCGCCCTTCCTTGCGGAGTACCTGGGGACTCTGTCCCACAGACACAATCTTGGCATTCTTCTTTGCCAACTCGGATTGCATGCCTGCACAAGACTTGCATGCACCAAGCACTGAGGATCTAGCTTTAAGCTCATCCACCTCTCCAACCAAAGCAACATACTTCCCCCTCAAAGTGAGAAGGTCAGTCATGTGCTTGGAGCACATCTCACACTCATCCTCCTCAGTCACGACAACGGTGGACTTGACAGACTCAAGTTCCTTCACTGTATCCTCCCACTTCTGCCTAAACTCCTTACGCTCCCTAGCAACACGCCTAAGCAGCTTATCTTGACTAAGAAGGGCGGCAATAAGTTTCTCTACCTAAACATAAAGCTCGTCAGGGGTTTGAGATACCTGGGAGGTGTCATCGTCGTTGTCGTTCTGAGCGATCTCCTCCAGCTGGTTGTCGATCTCCTTCCCGAGGGCCATGGTGCAAAAGCCCTTGTTGTCAGCGAAGAAGCACAGGCCGTTTAGCTTGTCCTCAATCTTCTTCTTCTTCTCGAACTCGTCGTCGCTTGAGGAAGCGGAGTCGTCATCCGAGTCGTCGACATCGCTGAGCGTGGCAAAGAAAGCACGCTGCTTAGCCTGGGCCTTCTCCAAGTACTTCTTCTTGATGTACTCCTTGTTGAAGCCGCCCTTCCACTTGTGCTTCACGGGGACGTACTTCTCCTTGCGCTTGCCGAAGTCGTACTTGTGCCCATGATCGCCCTTCCCAAATGCTTGCTGGTTCTTCTTGGGACAGTTGGCGATGAAGTGGTCGGGGTCGCCGCACTCGAAACATCTAGAGCGTCCTCCTCCGCGGCGACGATTCATGCAGTTGTTGTGGAACCACGAGAACCGGTTGGCAAGCAAAGCCAACTCGTCATCCCCCATGAACTACAGCTGCTCCTCTGTGACAGAAAGAAGAGAAGAAAGTGCAAATCCTCCAGAGGGGTTAGCAGAAGAGCCAGAAAGCAAAGCCATCGACGGGCCAGAAGAATTTTCATAAGAAGCCATCGCCATGGCATCGATCTCACTGGACTTGAGCTTACTAAAGAGCTCGTTGCATTTGAGGGTCTCATAGTTAGGTGATTCGATGATCGCCTAAACCTTCGAGTCCCATACCGACCGATCGAGAGTATGCAAAAGCTTGAGAGCCCTCTCATGATCGTCGAAAGGCAACAGCTCCTTGTTAGCCCTCATCCTGTTGACAATCAGCGAGCGAATAAACTCTCTATGCTCTCACCATGCATGTGTCGAAAGTTCTCATACTCCCGCTTGTGCGACTCATAGAGACGAGATTTGACTTGAGTGGTTCCCTCATGGAAACGCATGAGGGTTGCCCAAATCTCACGAGCCGTGGGGAGATGAGAAACGCGATTAAACTCAGACATGCTCAAACAGGAGAAAGAAGCATTACGGGCTCGGCTATTGGCATCGTGCTCATCGATCTGCAGCTGAGTCACACGAGCAGCCAAGACCACATAATCATCCTTGTTGCAAATCTCCCAGACAGAAGCACCCATGCTCTGAAGATAGGCCAACATACGTATCTTCCAATACGCATAGTTCGTCCCATCGAAAAACGGCGGTTTGCCCACACCGCGATCCATGTCACCTTCTGTGGATCTGGAACCGGCTAAGGTGGAAGATCCTTAACCCGCTCCAATACCAATTGAAGGACCAAAAGTGTTACAAGAAAGCGACCAGAGGGGGGTGAATGGGAGCTTCAAAATTTCTTTTCAGAAACTTGTTGCCACTGTCTCGAAAATCACCCCAAGAGCAAACCTAGAGCTTAAACAGTGTCCACGACCCTAGATGTAGGGTGGATGCTTCCGAGAAGCACATCGAGACACTACTCAACTCTAGAAACCCAACACAAAAGCCGAAAAACAAAACCGACAACGAACGAATGAACCACGGACGAAAGCGCACAGAACACACCTGACTGGACTCTGCCTGTGTCCGGTCAGAGACCACCGAACGTGTCCGGTCTAAGAAAAATGTTTCTGGACCCTTACTGTTTGTGACCGGACTCACTAGTCAAGAGCGTCCGGTCAGTGTGCCGAGCGTCCGGTCGCAAGGACAAAAATCGATGAACAGTGGAAGTGTTGCGTCCGGTCTGTGTAAGATCAAGCGTCCGGTCAAGTCGCAGAAAAGCACAGTGAACACATTCATCGACCGAACTCGCGACCAAGCCTCCGGTCTTCCCGACTCATGCGTCTGGTCACCCCGACACAGCTTTGTTCGTCGACCGATTCGACTCGATCTCACCCAAAACGAAACCTCTAGGGTTCAAACTTGGTGAGGAGAGTCACAAGGAGTATAGTGGGCTACTCCTACGAGATCATGGCTCAAACCTATCTCCAAAATGATGAATCGAAAGAATTCAGGGTAAAAAGAGCAAAACTCGATTTGAAACGAAAATCGACCGATCTACTAGCTCGTGAGGTTAGAGGAGAATTCGTTCGGTGGAAAGAAGTGCCTCACAATCTAGAACAACTCAGTTCAAACAAAATCACAAAAGATGTAACGATGAGAGAGATCGATCACTGGGAAAAACATGGAGAAAAGTAACCCACGAAGAACAACATCAAACACGAATCACAACCACGAATTGCAACCGTGTGTCTACCACACGCTACAACATTGAGATTACGGTCTCACTTCGTCAAAATCTCATGGACACAGATGTATGGTTCTCTGCGGATATCAGTAGCTACAGCAGGGGACTGGGAGAGCAGGAAACCCTAAGTGGAGAATAGCAAATGACTGAGATAATTTGGGAGGTGGGTGTCTCCCCCTACTTATACTAATTCTAATTCCCACTCTACCCCTAGTTATTTACAGAGCGAACCAGCTAAACCCCAAGGTTATTCTGGACCAACTCAAAGTGGATGCTGATCCGACGGGGCCACGCCCACACAACTGGTAGCGTTGCCTCGACGCAACCTCACCGATTGCCGCCACATGCCGCCTCCGCTCTGCTCGTCCTTTTCACGGACCTCGCCCCCGGTTTTGAGGCAGAAACCGGGAAACCTGTCTTCATGACCAACCCCCGGTTTTGAGGCCCAAACCGGGAAACCAGCCGTCCATCGCCTGAGTTTTCTGGCCCAAACTCAGAAACCCGCCAGCGCCCAGGTTTTGAGGCCCAAACCTGGAAACCGTCCTCAGCCCGAGTTTTGTGGCCCAAACTTGGCAAACCCGCAGCACCCAGGTTTTGAGGCTCAAACCTGGAAACCGTCGATCCGATGGTTTTTTTGTGGCTCAACCATCAAACTGACGCTGTAGAGGGGATGCACCGTCTGTGCACCCCGTCCACCGACACGTGTCCCCAGGTCCTCTACCCGAGCAACACCATGCCTCGCAAGTCTTCGTTCGTCGCTGTCCCAGGCTGTCAGCCACCACAGCTGATCCTCAGGCCACCAGTCCCTCAGTCCAAGCCTCACGTCCGCCCTTCACCGCTCTCGGTCCGTTGGCATGGCACGTCTCTACTTGACCTTCAGCTTGCCTTTGATCACTATCTCCGTGCTCGATACCTGCACAACACAAGCCAAAGAATATGCGCATCAAACCCATTGACAATCACTCATCACTCGAGACTCGGCATACACCCATATATCTGCAGAAGGTAACTGAATAGATTACTCGGATCTGTTAGGAACTTTTCACCGAGAACCAGGCACTAAAAGAGTACATAGCTCAAGAGCAAATCAGCCAGAAGGTGGCCACCCAAGTTCTGCACAACCGCATCAACGAGCTTCAGCAGAAACTCAAGACTGCTGTTGATGAATGGGATGCGGCCAATCAGCGGGAAATTGATCTTCTTTCCCAACATGCTACCGCTGAGCAGAAGCACAAGGAGGCTATGAAGTCTTCCAATAAACAACTCACTGGTTAGTCGGAAGTAAATTCCAAAGTCCTTTTGTTTCTTTTGAACTTGTGGCACTCATCCGGTTTTTATGTCTTGTTCTTCAGAATCGCAGAATCTTGCAGTCGGATGGCAAAATGCTTTCAACCGCAAGACGACGAAACTTGAGGAGGTATTTGCTAATGTGTAGAATACTCTTCAAGAAGCCAAATTGATTCGTGAAGGTGCTGACCGTGACCTGTTGCAGGCTTTGAAGTCGACAAAGGAGTCTCGGGAAGCTCTGGAGGCAGTTCAGACGCAGTTGAAGGAGTCCCAGGAGTCTCTAAAGACTTCTCAAGACTCTTTGAAGGCGTTAGAGCAGGCTGTCGAGCCGGTGCTTGACTTGGTACCACGCCCCGAAGGAGTCGCAAAATCTTTGATTGATCAAGCTAAGGCCGCGCCTAGGCGGCTTACTCAATACATCAAGGATTTGGCTACTTCGGTGGTGTGCGGTCTCCTTGCGACTCTGTGACTTCATATGTCGTCCTTTGATCCATCCTCTATCATGAGTTTTCCTGAGGGCAAGAGTGATGAAGATCACGCGGTGATGCAGGAAGAGGATAAGACTGTTGCGGAAGAGTACTCTCAGATATTAGATCTTATAGAGTAGTAGGCCTTCCTAGTCTTTGGCCAGAATTTTGTATCTCCTGTAAACAAATATTGTGATGATTAAAGAATCAAAGTATGATTTACTTTTGAGTTTGTTGGCTTCGTGTGTTTTTATATTGTTGACTCGTCATTGCAAGAAATTTCTTGTCAATGGTTCTGTTTTTTGGTGGATGTATGACCAGGCGTCTCGCTGGACGGGTCTATCCGAATGCTTTTTAGCACTTTAAGTTGGGTCATACGACTTTGTTTCTCTTTTAGTCTTTGGCGGCTTATCAGAGAACTTAGTTTGCCCGAGTACTACTCTTAGTACCCTGTCTCAAGGGATAAATGATATCAAGCACCTCTTAAGGACCAATGCGATGGTTCCCATAGGGCGAATCAAATCCTCTTGATAATCGCAGCTTGATTGCGAAGTCGGACGAGCCTTTATCTGATTAGTATGCAACAAGGTGAGTGGTACTCCCCTTGTTATACATTATAGGAACCAATATCTTCTTTTTAAGATATTGTATTCTCTATAGGTTGGTAGCCGGGTTTTTAAGCCGTACTAATAGGCGAGTTGTATTGAGCTCGGAGCTCGTAACTCAAGTATGGTTGCCTCTGAACCAAGAAGAGTCCATCCGAGTAATATTAAATATTAGTCGGTGGAATAGAGGAAAACAATGGCTAAGGCCTATTGTATGCTTTCTCCAAAAAAATTTATCCGACTAATAGTCATGATAAATATAACTGCTTGAAAAAAGAAGACTCATGACGCTATTTTTCCGATAGAAACCAATCTTTATTAATATGGCATGAAATAATACAAGTTGCCCTGAGTTGTATTTGTAGCATAGTCTTTAGGCGTAGTATTTTTTCAGATGCTCAATATTCCATGAATTTGGCACTTGAGAACCATCCTCAGTGACTAGCTCTCATAAGCTTGTGGCGTACTGTGGTATTTTGAATTTTCTACAGAACCATGTCGCCTACTTGGAAAGTGCACTGATGGACGTTCTTGTCGTAGTAGCGCCTCATGCCTTGTAGATATCTTGCTGATTGAAAAAGTGCAGCTAGTCGGGCCTCTTCAAGGCTATCGACTTGTAGTCGCCTTGTATCATCAGCTTCTCCTTCATTATATTGTTCTGTTCTTGGAGAATTCCATATTAAGTCTACTAGGAGGATTGCTTCTATGCTGTAGACCAGAAAGAAAGGAGTCTGTCCTGTTGCTTTGCTTCGCTGTGTCCGTATCCCCCAGACTACCTTGGGTAATTCTTCCAGCCACTTTCCGTCGTGGTCTTTTAGAAGATCAAACAGTCTTGGCTTTAGCCCAGCTAGGATGAGGGTGTTTGCTCTTTCGACTTGGCCGTTTGACTGTGGGTGAGCTACTGATGCATAATCTATCTTTACCCCACAATCATTAGCCCATGATTTGAATTCAATTGTCATGAAGGGAGAGCCGAGGTCAGTGATAATTCTGTGTGGCATCCTAAAGCGGTGAAAGATGCTCTACGTAAATTGTACTGACTTTGATGCGTTGAATTTGACCAATGGAATGCACTCGGTCCACTTGGTAAATTTGTCAATCACCACGTAGATGTATTCGAATCCGCCTGGTGCGCGCTTTAGAGGGCCTACCATGTCGAGTCCCCAGCATGAAAATGGCCATGATGGAGGGATGCAAATCAACTCATGGGCGGGGACATGTTGTTGCTTGGCGAAGAACTGACATAATTGACAGTGGCGGACTAAGTCTTCTGCGTCTTTCAGAGCAAAGGGCCAGTAGTACCAGATCTGAAGATTTTTCTGACTAATGTCCTTGATGCTGCATGATTACCGCAACACCTGGAATGAACTTCGTTTAATATTTCTTTGCCTTCTTCTGGAGAAATACACTTCACTAGGACTCTGGATGAGGCACCACATTGTTATAACTTGTCCTCGACTAGAACATAGTTCTTGCTACATCTGGCGACTTGCTCTGTTTTGGTTGTCACTTGGCAACTTGTTCTCTTTGAAGTAGTCAATGAAAACTTTAGTCCAGTCGGGTGATAATGTTAGGATCTGCGTGGAGGGTGTCGGGGTGAGCTCTTTTTCCTGCTGGATGGAGGGCTTGGATAGCTCATGTACGAAGACGCCGCTTGGAACAGAGGCTCTGTCAGATCCCAATTTTGCTAAAACGTCAGTGGCAACATTGAGATCTCGTGTAATATGATTGAGTTCCAGCCCTAATTTTTTTTTCTCCAGCTTGGACTTCAGCACAATAGGCGTCCATTGTTTCCTTGGTGCAATCCCACTCTTTGTTGACTTGATGAATCACCACGGAAGAATCGTTGTATACTAATAGTCGCTTGATACCCAATGTGATTGCTAATCTTAACCCGTGAAGTAACGCCTCATACTCTGCTTCATTGTTGGTAGCTGGCCACATGATTTGCAGAACGTACTTGAGTTGCTCCCCTGCGGGTGATATAAGTAAGACTCCAGCGCCTGCACCGCCGAGTTTGAGAGACCCGTCAAAGTACATCTTCCAATGTTCTGGAATAGAGTCATCTTGAGCCTGCTGAAATTCTGTCCATTTAGCGATGAAATCAGCCAGGGCTTGATATTTGATTGCTTTCCTTGGAGTGAACTTGATATTGAGAGCGCCCAACTCAACTGCCCACTTGGAAATTCTACCCGTAGCATCGCGGTTGTGAAGAATGTGGCAGAACCGACCAATTTATACCAGATTAAGCACCGAAATCTCCGCTTTCGCAAAGATTATCATGTACTTAAGCTCGTACAAACCCGGTAGTCCGGAAATCTCGAAGGATTTCAAATCATTTCAACATCAACCAAGATCGTAATAGTTCAGCGAACATGTCCACGAGCTACATCAGAGTTCACACATAGTTCAAATACATCGGAGTATGAAATAATATTACAAACCATAGTTTGGAGATAGTAGCGGAAGCAACATAGTTTTAAACATAAGTTCGGTTTGATCTCAATACGGTGCCATTAGCCTGATCAGGTGCACAAAAGCATCAGGAGAGATAAGGAATGACCGTGCCCATGGTCTAATCATCACCCGTTACAAGGTACAGGCAGTTCTTACAGTAGCCATAGAAGCACTGTCCATCTGCAACAACAAGGGGATAAAACCCTGAGTACAAGAAGGTACTCAGCTAGACTTACCCGTCATAAACCAGAAATAATGAGACTCCAAGGATCATGTAGGCTATATATATGTGGGGTTGGCTACAGATACCATTTGCATGAAAGCTTTTTGTAAGTAAAACTCAACTTAGGGTGTTGGCAGTCAATTTTATAATTAATTCTACCTTACTAGGTTTGCACCTGAACTATAGCAAACACTTGACTACTTACTCAAGCAACAGTGACTATTTCATCAATAGCCTTTCAGATTCAACATCATAACCAACCCTAGTTCCATAAGTTCTACGGGTAGTGATCTACAGTCAATTACTCACTGTCCAAGAGCGATGGCGATTATAATCGATTCCTACCCAGCTGGGGATAAAATGTAACGGGTGCCACTCAGGAGATTCAAGAACACCTGCGCTCGGTAGCCGTCGGCTGCCACTCAGGAGATTCGAGAACACAACGCGCGGGACGGCCATGGGCCCTTCTATACCGGGGGTTATCTCAATGCTAGGTCGCTCAAGCTATAACTGCCCACGGTCATGCCAGGTCAGTCAGGCCCCGCCTATCCACGGACCATGCCAGGTTGCTCAGGATAGTTGCTGACGGTACATTTGAGGCCCTGGGTGTTAGGCGTCAACATCTCCATCACCGGCTCGAATAACCTTACTCGGCTTCACGGGAGGTACTCGGACCTACTCCGTTAAGTGATTGACGCATTCAATTTGACTGAACGGACACTTCCCGAAACGGGTCCTATGCGACACAGATGGGAGTCTGCTAGCACACAAAACCCATGTCCTGCTGCTCCTGCATCTCGCCCCATCTCAAGTTAATTATCATATGGTTATCTCCATGATAGCACCAGGCTAGTCATGATCAGTATCCCCCTATATGCAGGGGACAGGAAATCACCCGACTTTTACCGGTCTAAGCAGGGCTAAGCATATAACGAACCTAGACCTAAACAGGGATATCAAGATAATAATTGCGGTGGACAAGGTATAGTAAGGATGCAACCATGGTTGCAATCAATTCCTATAAACCTAGAGCAACAAGTGTATCAAGTTTAATTTATAAGTCATTTGCAAACCATAGGAGTTAAATGCTCTGGGGCTTGCCTCCCTCGAAGTCAGACGGGCGGTGGTCTTGGCACTCGGGCAGTTCCTCGGCGTCGACTCCTCCGGTCTCCTCGAGCAAGGTCTCTTCCAGGCTCAGCTCTTCCTGCTGCGGCGGCTTCTAGGTCTCTTCTGCCGATCCTATATGATGCATAAACGTGTATAAATAGGATGAATGCACATGGAATGCTGATGTGATGCAAACATTGGATACAGACTATTGAGGAGATAAACACATGTCATCTACTTTATTTTCTTCAACAAGGTAATCAACATCATCTAGTTGACTCCTAACTACCTTGTCACCAATCACTTATTTAACCTTCCTAAGCAGTCAATTAAGACACTTAATCATCACAACATTATCTACTTATTTATTTTATTTATTGTTTACTTATTCGTCCAACAACCTATTATATCATGCTTATAACAGCAATCCATCACAAACATTTCCAGAAAAATCTACAACAATTACTGCAGGTTAATAACATAAGATTCAGCCCACTGTCCAAATTTCATGTCATTTGGACTTAAACACTGTTCTCTACGAAAAAGACAAACAACATGGTGAAAAGGTGCTTTGAACTACACATCCTAGCAAAAAGTGTGAAATAAGAAATTTCACATTTTTCTTCTGAACATCTTAGTACAAGAGCAGTCCACAAAAATTATCAGGTTCATATCATTTACCCTTTAATTACTAAAAATCATGTAAGAAAACAAAAATTATCCACTTTAAATGTTACTGTCAATAATTTTCACAGAACAAACTCATGTTATATTTTTCCCAGATACTACTCATCTACACAAACCTAACAAAATTCGAATCACATTTTTTTGAGCTACACAGAACTAGTTATGCATTTTCTAAGTTAACAGCCAATTTCTAAATTAATTAAAACTGCATATAAAAGTATCACAAAATATGCATTCAGTATTTTTAACAGCTAGCTCTATTCATTTCCAGCACAACAAAATTTGTTTCACTTTATTTGGACTTAAAATGAGCCTTGCATGAATTTTAGAAGCCTTTAATCCATTTCTGCAAAAACTAATTTAAGGAAAAACTCGACCTAAACGCTAGGGACACCCGGCTTTGTGCACCAGCAGACACTAGACAAAATGCTAGACACAGCCGGCTAACCCGAGCGTCAGTGCACATAGACCTTTCTCTTCCTCTCTCCCAGACACTGGTACTGGGGTCCACCGGCCAGGTGGCCCACGTGTCAGCGTGCTTGGCATCCCGCCAGCGTTGACCGGCCCTAGCTCGCCGGCGGCGAGGTCTCCGGCACAACCAACTACACCACTATGCTTGCCTCCACGAGGCGGACACGGTCAACTAAGTCTCCATGCCAGGGACTCACCGGAGCAAGCTCGACGGCGGCCATGGCGGAGCGGCGGTGCTGCGACACGACGACGATGCAAGCACTAGCTCAAGCGAGGCTCGGCGATGCAAGCACTAGCTCAAGCAAACCCTAAGCAACCTATTAGGGCGACTATCGAGCCATGCCGACCCCGGCATTGCTCGGCGCCACGCACGGCGGCGGTTTGCGGCGGACACTGCCGTGACAAGGCTCGGTACCGACCGAAATACTGCGAGAGAGGTCTCCATCTAACCCTAAGCAACTACGGAGGTAGAGAAGGCTAGAACGGAGCTTGGTTTGGGGTGGTTTGGGTCATCGGAAAAGTAACCGATTGAATGAAAGGTACAGATATATCGCAAGAAGGTGTTTGAGTCGTTCTAACACGAGATTGCCGAAATTAAAAGTTCATTACACAATCATCTCAGTTGTTCAAGAATTGAGTTATAGCCGCCAAAGCATCGGCTTTAACCTGGTTAGCATGCTCCAGTGCTCTTCGGTCCTCCTCTTCGGTACCTTGTGCTTGTGAAAGCCTTGCATTGAGCTTGATGTCCTCATCAAGCGCCAGTGACAGTTTGGAGGACGTTGCCTCAATGATGTTCGGCAAGCCTGATAACCGAGAGGTACATGACTGAATGTCAGAGTTGACTTGGGCTAATTGGGTTTCCAGCTCGGATCTTTTTTCTTGTAGTTCTTTCAACTGAGTCTCCAGGGCCAATTGAGAGTTCTTGGCCTCTTGAAATTTAGAATACAGATCATTGACCTCCTGGGTGCACTTAGACTTGGCAGTCTGAAGGTCAGCGCTTCTAGTTGCTCGTTTCACTTTGGCAAAGCAATCATCCAGTGTGGATACAGCCTCTAGATGGAGCCTCAAATTTTCTGGAATATCCTCAGCAATGGGTTCAAGGAAATTTTTAACCTCATCCGCATCTCTAACTAAGGAGAAGATGTCTTGACTCAGGAAGTCTGTTACATTGCTCAGGATATCTTGGACAAGTGCTGATGGTCTTTCGGCCACTGTTCTTTTACTCAGGAACTCGTTGATGTCAAATGCATATTTGGAAACCGGGCTGGCAGAAATCTGCGATAATTCAGACAGGTTAGCCGATTGAGGTAAGGTATGAAGGAGGAATGAAATGAGAGGTTAGTCCTTACCTGATGAGTCGGCTGTTTGGTGGGGGTTTGGTCTGGTTGAGAACCGGATGGACCAGCAGGATCTGGGGTTGAGCCGATGAAAGTCTCATCAATCCCGGCATCTGTGAAATCGCTGGTCAGCCAAGAGAGGCAAGAATTTGATGGTTGAAGGGATAATTAAGGGACTTACCAATGTTGACATCATCCGGGTTCTGGGTGTCCATTTCCTTGGCATCTGCCTGCTCATCATTTTCCAAGATAATAAAGATTGGGGGCACCGTCGTTTGAGCGTTTTCTTGTTCAGGGGAAGAAGCCTGTAATGGTATACAAGCCAGTCAAGAATAAGTTGATAATGATGGAAGAACTAGGACATCTTACCTTTGAGGGAGGTGTGTTTTGCTTGGTCTTGGTTCGCCTGGAGCTGGAAGTGCCCTCGGTGGACTTTCTCTTCTCTCTTTTAGCTGAGAGGGTGGTTAACGAAGCTGCTTGGGATTTCATAAACTGAGTCAATGAAGGAACATTGTGTCCCAGGACAGTGATTGGGCCTGCTTGATGATATCGGATAGGCCTGATGTCAGAGTTGGGTGTCAAGTCCTGTGGGAGTTTTGAAAAAGTTAGAAATCTCAAGGATCAAGTACTAAAGCAACAAGTGACTTGTTGTTGTACCTCGCTGTCAGAGCTGAAGTCTGCTTGAAGTTCCAGGCACATGGGATGGACTGGGCTGTTGAAGATATGATCATGCCATTCTTGCCACCAGGACTCAAAAAGAGGATGAGCAGACTGGATCAAATGGAATGGAACTGGTTTGTAGTCTGGCAGATCTTGCCCCAGGCTGAATACTCGACGGGCCTGCATCCCTATTGTAATGCGCTCCTTGGACTGAATCTGCTCCCTGGGCTTGATGATGGTGGAAAAGATGAGTTTTGGAGGGAGCTGTCCACAACCTAATTGCCTGGCTGCTATGTTAGGATGATAGAATTCATAAGTGTGCTTCACTTGTCTTCCCCTGTTGAATTCGGCTGGTAGGATGCAGGGTTTGATAAATGAGTTGAAAACTCCTGTGGCCATTTCATCTATGCAGCCATCATCAAAGCTGAATTTGATAGGGAAAGTGAGGTTGTCATTCTCCCTGTAGGGTAACCAGAGCGCCTGATTGAAACCCTTGAAGAACAATTTGAAGAGACTGCCAATACTCTTGTTTATGGTTATAGCAGTGGCTGCTTCCCCATAAGTTTGGCAAGCTTTCTCTGTGGCCTCTTCATCCTCAGCAAAGTTGCTGGAAGGAAAGCTGAGGTTGTCCAATGGCACAGCAATGATTTGGTGCATGTATAGTTGAAACCACATTTGAACAAACCACCAGGGGCCATTGACACAATCAATTGGTGGCAGTCCATCTGTGCTGTCATGAGTGGCATGATACATTTGAGTGGAGATCTGATGCATCATGTGGTATATAGATCCCAGGAAGAGCTTGCCCAGAGGGATTTGCTTTCCTTTGGATAATTTATCAGCCAGTGCGATGTAGTTAAGGGTTGGCTCGTTCGATCTCCCACAGAAGATGAATCTGCATAGCCACATGTTTAGAAAAGCCCTGTGCTCTGTTTCTGCTACTGGGCCTGATATTTTGTTGTGGATCTCTACATACTTCATCCATCCAACGCTGACATCAATGGAACTCTGAGGAATTTTCTCTAGCAGTTCGTCGGTGTTCATGATCGAGGTAATGTTCAGGCCACTCATTATGAAGACATCGGCTAATGTGATTGTCATTATGCCATGGCCGAACACGAAAGCATTGAGGGCATCTGACCAAAAATGAGAGGCTGCTATGAGCAATGACTCATTTTTAGGCATGCTGGCCAGGGACAGTTCCAGAGCGTGATGGATGTCTTGGGTTTCCCAGTGAGGTCCAAATTTCGCCTGAATTCTTTGTACCAATTCCTCCAGCCGGTGACCGCGGGCAGGGGCCAGTTCTTGAAGGTATACCACCACCTGTTCGATGAAATGACTCCGTGCTTGAAAGGGATTCTGTTGGTCTCCATACCAATGATATTGGTTGGATTGGAGTTTCCCATTGGACCCAAGAAGTAGGAATCGGGATCCGCATCGCAAGGAATCATAATTTCATCCCTAAGGGCCTGAAAGGAGAAGGTGTGCGGAGGAAGCTAAATGAGCCGAATGCCGACATAAATTGACCGAATGCGTTGAAAGGAAAAGTGAAATTTACCTCTGGGATCTCGTCATGGGTCGCCATTACGAAGCTCGGGTGGAATTTGAAGCTGTTGACGATTTGGAGAAGATGCGGAGTTTGAAGCGGTGCTGACCTAGAATGCGCGGCGGACTTGTGGTCAATTTCAGAACAAATGCCTTTGTGCAGAAATTGAGGGGGCATGTGTTAACACATAATTTTTGCACTATGACAAGTAGGCCAGCCCAGTACAGATTCAGAGAAATCACCGCCTGAGGGGATTCGGCAGATGGCGGGCGCGGTCGGCTAACTTAGTAGGTTCAGCAAGGCTGTGAAAGCGACTAGTCAATGGCGAGCGAATTCGGTAATATGACGCTGCGGTCGGCTACCTCAAGCCGAGTCAGTTTGCGTTAGAAGATGACAAATGCGGCGTGTCAAGAAGATTTAGCGGTGGGGATCTCGTCATTTTAGTGCATGCCGGTTATTAAAGGAAGCTTGGAGCAGAAGGCATCATGTTTTTGATAGTTTCCTAATTTTATCATTGTAATCGTGTCCTTCTAGGACTCAGAGAACACCAGGGTATAAATATAAACCCTGAGACTATTGTAACATGTTCACAATCAATACAACCAACCCGGCCCCGTGCCATCTTCGAGTCCAAGTCGTGTTGCCGTGTTCTTCGAGAGGAGTCATCGATCCGTCGACCTCCGTAAGTCCCGGCAACCTTGTTATCATGTCTAGTATCGTGCGGCAGATTTAGATTTGATGCAAGTAGTCTCGTATGTTTAGCTTAGTATCATGCGGTGGATTTAAGCTAATGACGGGAAGTTTTTGCTTATGCCTTGTATCGTGCGGCGGATTAAGACATGAGTAAAGATAGTTATCGGCTCTATTAGACTTGGCAATCTATTAGATTCATTAAGTTATCATGTGTTTGCTCTATGTTTAATGTTTTATACATATTTGCAATACTTCTTTTTTGCCCAATCTAGATCTCGCTCGGTTTGGCTCTGTCTTTTATAGATCTATCCTGTTCTTTCATATTCATTATTGTAAAGTCTTCCATGCAATAGATCTATTATCCGTAATAGCCGATTTGATCGTATCTAGATTGCCACGTGGTGAGGGTTCATACACGTTAAGCACGTTTGATCTATGAAAAGGCTAGGCGTCGTGCGGCGGGCGCAGGCTTTAGATCAGTTTAAGTATGCTTGATTTGTATGCTCAATCCCCATGGACCCCAACTCGGTTGCACAATCGAGATTGGTTAAACTTTAATTCATAGTTAATATATCATGCAAGTACAATTCTCATGCAAACGTACTCGACAACTTGTTATTCACGTAACTTCGTTCATACTGCCGAATGACTTTTAAACCTGTTGGCAGATAGCTTTCCTAGCTATATGTCGTCGTAAGTGGCTTCAGGGCCGTACATCTTGGAACTGTCTGGTCATACCCGGAACGTTCCAGCTTTGTATTTAACAATTTATCTCCCTTGTTAGTTGTAGGGAAAACTGACTGGCACGCACCGGACTTCTGAGCACCCGGGCCACGTTTGAAGCCAGCTTCTCCGGCTTGCTGTGTGATTGGCATAGTGCGTCACTTTTTGTGCCAACAGAGGCAAAACTTGTAACGAGTCAGCGTGTTTTGCATATTCCCTGAATTCCGTAGACCCAATAGCCGTGAGCCGAAGCGATGAACAGTTTGGCCTTGGGTTATCCCAGGATCCGTAGCGTAGAGCGCGGAGCTTGTTTGCGCGTAGGAGTCAAGGGCGTCACCCAAGGAACCGCTGTTGGCATCCCATAGCGCGGAGGGCAGACACTTGTGCACGTGTAGGGAGGTACCACAGACAGGGTCTTTTCCGAGAGGCTTGATCGTGGCGTGACCTGGGCGAATGGAGACCGTTCGTCGAGTGCGTGGGTAGCGCGAATGCGAGCGCTAAGCGTGTAGACTCAGAATTCTCAGCCCAAGTTAGTCTTTCCTTCGTAGCGCAGAGGGCAGGCGCTCATGCACGCGTAGAGAGGTCGGGACGTCACTCAGCAAAACTGTTGGCCACCATAGCGCAGAGGGCAGACGCTCATGCACGCGTCCGGTGGTGACAACAGCACCGGCTCTGAGTCTTCGTCGGCATCAGTCAGGCTGCTTGGAGACCGCATGGAGAACGAGCGCGTAACAGCACGTATACAGGCACTGGACGTATAGCCTTGGAGGTCGCAGCCCAAGCTTAGCCTTCTCTTCGTAGCGCAGAGGGCAGACGCTCATGCACGCGTAGAGAGGTCAGGACGTCACTTGGGAGGACTACTGGCCACCATAGCGCAGAGGGCAGGCGCTCATGCACGCGTCCGACGGTGGCAGTAGCCCCTGCTCTGAAACTCCTTCAGCATCAGCCAGGCTGTTTGGAGAGATCGACGGGTCGTTTGGAGAGGTCGGCGATTTGTTTGGAGAGGTCGGTGAGTCATTTGGCGAAGACGACGACGAGCCCGATTGATGATGCTGGTCGCCGACGAGCGACGGCGGCGACAGGGAAGGCGGCGACGAGCGAAGGCGGCGATCCTGGTCAATGACGAGCGACGGCGGCGACGGGCGAAGACAACGATGAAGGCGGCGACGATCCTGGTCGATGATGAGCGACTGCGGCGACGGGCGAAGACGACGACGAAGGCGGCGGCGATCCTGGTCGATGACGAGCAACGGCGGCGACGGGCGAAGACGACGATGAAGGCGGCGGCGATCCTGGTCGATGACGAGCGGGGGCGATGACGGGCGAAGGCGACGATGAAGGCGGCGGCGATCCTGGTCGATGAATCTCTTAGATGCATAACATTTTAGCTCATTGGTTAAGATGGTGAGATTCAAGAGAGTAAAGCTAGGAACAAAGGGTAAAGAACTGAACATGTTGAGTTGATTAGGTTGGATCATGTGAGGTGCAACTTAAACATGTTTGGTTCTTTATTTATGTGCATACTAGAATTAAGGAGAAGCTTTTAAAGTGATGGTCACATACCTTGAGATGTTACCTTTATCATTGAAGAGTGATGTGTCGAACCACCTTGTGGAAGCTTCTCTTGTCTGGCTGGTTGTTCTTCATGAATAGCTTGTCTTCTCTTGCTTATCTCATAGTGAACCTGAGTGATGGGAGCTTGAGAGGAGGAAGGTATAGTAGGATCATTTAGAGGGATCAACCTTCCTTCTCTATGTGTCAACCTATCAGTGAAGGTGTGTTGTTCCTCCCATGATGGTCTTTATCTTCTAGTGACCCAACTCAAACTTGTTCACCTACTTCCATGGAGTGAGTGCTTTGATTGTAGGTATTATTTTGTGGCACTCATCTTTTGTCTTGTTCCATGGATCTCATTTCTCCATGATCAGTGAGTTGTGTCTCCCTTGTGCAAGTTGTTGCAGTTCATGTGTCTCTTCATCTCCAGTGTGAGTTCTTCTCAGGACTTTCCCAAATTCATATTAAAAGTTTTCCTGCAGGGGTTTGTCCAAGAAAATATCCAGCATCCACTATAGTATACTATTGGCTCAAAAACCAACCTAGACACCACGTCTAATTTGATTTAAGAGTGCATTTTAACCTAAGCATGCTTAAATTAAAAGGCATTTGATAGCAAGAACACCACTCCTAAACTAGGCACCATGCTTCATTTAAGAGATGTATGAAAGTACTCCAAACCTACATATTCTATAACAGATGAAGGTAGCATTAAAGTAGTAAAGAGATTTACTCAAATGGTGATGAGAGAGCATGATTAGTGTATAGCACATGAGCATGTCTTAAAGGTAGGGGCAACCAATATAGCAACTTGGTAAGAGATGTTCTTACAAAGTGTATCCCCAAAGCTTAGATTTTCAAAAATCAAGATTGGATCAATGTAATTCAATGTTGTATGATGGCTAGTTGGACATACCTTGTGTTTGTCGTTCCTTCGAACATTTTTGCTCCAGACCTGCAAAGGTTAGTGACAAGAATGCCCGAAGGAATATTTTAACAATTATATCCCTATGCTCATTACACAAGGGCAGTGTAACAGGAAGGTGAAAACTGATCTGATAAGTGTTTGTTTTAGGACACTAAGCTTGTCTTTTGGGAAACCTTCAGAATGACATTTGGTGAAGTGGTTTCCCCTCCAACACCATCTCAAGAGCACAACGAGATCTACAAAATTTGTGATAAACATACGCATCTACAACCACCCTTTGGATGTTTTTGTAAACAGAAAGCGTGAGGGGGTTGAAAATCTCGAGTGTGGCAATGTTAGACATACCACTACAATCAGGAGATGTCTCATATGAGCATGGATTTAAAGAGGTGTTTATGAAGTAGCTTCCATGCTCTTTGATATCATCATCCTCGATTTCAGAGAAGAACACCGAAGGATGGGATTCATAATTTTCTAAAGTGTGGGGTGTTTTCTCTAGAGAAGGTTCTGTGACAACCAAATTATTAGAAGGATTTGAAGGAATTTCACATTTGATTGTGTGTTCCTCCTCGTGTTGGTCGGGATCGAGCTCGACTTCTTCTTCTGGGAATTCGTCAAAAGTGCCAGTGGAAGGAGTGTTTTCAAGGATTTTCTCTAGGATGTCTCTTCCTTCACTAACAAGTTTATGTGAGAATGATCCTCCAGAAGCTAAATCGAGATGTAGAGTAGTTTCCTTGCTAAGACCACGATAGAAGTGAAAGTGTAGCACATGGTCTGGTAAGGAAAGGTTTAGGCCAGAATTGGTAAGGTCTTTGAACCTAGCCCAAGCTGCTCCTAGTGTCTCCTTCTCTTTTTGTTTAAATGTAAGAACTTCGATTCTAAGATCAGTGATTCGAAAAAGAGGGAAGAAAGCAAGACAAAAGTTGTCTCGAAGTTCATCCCAATTTCCATTTATGCCCCTTACGGAATGATTATACCATTTTCTCGCTCTTCCAAAAAGGGAGAACGGGAATAGTTTCTATTTAATGGTCTCTTGTGTCATGCCAGCTATAGTCCGACAAGAACACAACCGCTCAAATTCCCTAAGGTGAGTGTATGGATCTTCGTCTTCTGACCCAGAGAAGGATTTCTCCCGAACCATAGCTATAAGAGCAGGGCGAAGCTCATAGCCATCTGTATGAATGGGGTGTGATGATGGTGGAGGCTCCAACAAGTCACCCTTTGGAGCAAAGAATTTTAAGATAGGAGTGAAATCCATGTGGTAAGAAGTTTGGTGGTGAGGTAAAGGTGGTGATAAAAGAAAAAGGTGGTAAAAGAAAAGAAACACGGACGATCCTGGTTCGATTCTAGAACAGCTACCGTTCCCCGGCAACGGCGCCAGAAAGGTTGTTGACACTTACTAACGTCACTACCAAGAGTAGAGATAAACTCTGTCCCCAGCAACGGCGCCAGAAAGCTTGTTGGGTATTTTAAACGCACATAGAATAATCCGCAAGTGCATGGATACCGATGTAGCTTTCACCTGAGAGTATTCCAGGGTATCGATTTCCAGGGGGAACATGAAGTGTACTAGAAGAATTAAGAACGTCCAAGAAAAGAATGGTAATGTGGTTACAGAGGGATGTAAGGGTTCTCTAAGCGGTCTATTTAATTAAAGGCTCACTATACTTTACTTACTTCGGAGCAACAGTACCTTTCTGATTCTCGAAAAAGACTGGGAAAAGGGTAATCGGGAGAAGGCTGCCAAAAAGCTCTACGAAACACCAATCCTAACGTGGTGGATTATAACAATCTACAAAGTTGTCACCCCTGTAGCTACCACAACTATCCGGAGGATTGAACGCAAACTCAGGTAAACCCTAGTCTAGACACCGTGTCTACACTAACACTTACTACTCTAATTACGTACGATAACTAGAGCACTCAATACGAGCGGAGATCTAGTAAATAAAATAAAGTAAGAACTGAAATTAAATATAATACTTAAAAGTAGTAATTGAAGAACCTGCAGATTACTTGAAGACGAACCAGTTGCTGCACCAAAACAATGTCGACGAAGATCCGACAGATCCAGCTCCTCCTCAGCTCTCTCCTCCTCTCTCTAATCCAATCTCTAATTACAACTAGATGACCTAGACATCTAGAACAAGAACTAAAACTAGAAGAACTAGAACTAGATCTAATTCTAGATGAGATTCATCTAGAGGGACCTCTATTTCTAATTGAAACCCTAGTTTCTGATGTGGAGATGAATAATGAAGATGGAGATGGCTCTTGGGGGCGCCCCTGGGGTCTGTTATATAGTCCTGGATGGAGTAGGGGGCAAGGAATTGCCACGTCATCGATCCGCGTCATGTTTACAACTCTCCGTTGGATCCATACGCCGAGTTTTGTGAACCGTGGGATCAAACCGACCTTGTACGAATGTTAGGACTCTTGGGGATCTCGAGAGAATATTCCATAACGATGCTGCAAAGAAAACCGGGCAAGAACCGGACGTTTGGGCCTCGAACTGGAGCCAAACCGTTGAAATCGGGCGCTGTTAGCATTATCTGGGAGATCTGGGCAGCTGAACCGGCTAGTTCGGCCGGTCTGACCGCTCCCGGGCCGCCTGGACCGCGCCACCGCCATCGAGCACCAACCAGCAAGCGCCATCTGTCCGCCCGTACGTCCTCCGTCCGAAATCCCGCGTGCGGGTGCGCGCGCATGCTCCTCGCTGCCACGTGTCGTACTCCGGTTGGCCGGAGGAGGAGAGACCGCGCCGCCTGCATTCCCGCGCGAACCGCGCAAGTGTACCGTGCCCGGGCCACGTGTCGCTGCCTGAGTGGGGGGGCCATTCGACCGCTGCTCCTGGCGTGTGTGCGCGTGTACGCGGTCTTTGGCCACGTGTTGCCACGCGAGTGGCCAGGCCCGTCGCTCGTCGGCCCGCTGGGCACACGCCCGTGAGTAAGGGCCTGTTTGGTAGAGATTCAGATTCATCAAATTCAGATTAAGTAGCTCAGATTCACAAAAAATTTGCCAAACACTTTAGATCCACCAAATCCAAATTCACCAAAATGGTGGTTCTAGAGGCTGGATTCACTATTTCGGTGGAGCACCTCAAGGGGTGCTCCACGAATTCAAGTTTAGTGGAGTTGGGGAAAATTACCCACCACTGCCACTCGTTACATAGATACCGGTTCGTTTCTATTTCTTCCTCCTTTCTCCGTAGCGTATCTTCTTCTTCGTCGAAACCGCCTCGACCCTGCACGGCTCGCTCCCTCCCGCCTAGCTCCGGCTGGCCAGCGCCCCCGCCTCGGCCAGCCACTCGGAGGCCGCGCGAGCTCCTTCCCCGGCCCTGCTCCGGCCGGCCCCACGTCCGTGCCCGCCGGCACTCGCGCCGCCCCGACCGGCCATGCGGTGGCCACGCGCCCACGCCGCTGGCCCTCGAGGTGCCCGCCCCTGGCCGGTGAGGCGAGGTCGCGCCCCCATGGCCGCCTGCCGCGCTCGTCGCAAGGAAGGCGAGCCCAGCTCCATGCGCCGCCGACCCTCGCGCATCCCTACGGGCCGCGCCTCGCCGCATGCCGCTGCGAACCCGGCAGTGCGCCGTGGCTGCGAGCCCAGTCGCATGCTCGGTCGCACGCCAGACCGCAAGCCCGGGCGCACGCCGTGGCCGCGAGCTGGTTGCGTGCTCGGCCGCGAGTCGGTCGCGTGCTCGGCCGCCGTGGGCCTTCACCCTTCTTTTTTCTTCGTGTGAATTTTGTTTGGAGTAGGAAGAAACATGCATTGACAGATGGGCCCTATCCTAAGGGCAAAATAGCCAATCTCAACTAAAATACCCTTGCGTGAATCTAGAGCTGTTGCATTTACCAAACAGTTTTAGGGTGGATCTTAAATTCACGGTGGATCTGATTCACGGTGAATCTCAGATCCAAATTCATTTTTCCAGTGGTGAATCTCTACCAAACAGGCCCTAAGCAGCCCACGTGGCAGCTCCTGGTTGGGTGCATGGTGCTGTAGCATGTGGGTCCCACCAAATGTGTAAACTCCTTCTGGCAATTAATATCTTCCCGCTCCGAGCTCTAAATATAGCAAATAATATATCCATTTTGATCAGCGCGACGAGCTCTACGTAATGGTGTACTCCAATTCACCTTCTGAGATAGTTTTATTTGGTAAAAAATTGAATATCCTACAAAACAACGGAGATCACCAAAACTCGTGGAACTCGTTAGAATAAACCCTACAACTATGCTTTATATTTTATTTCATGTTAATTTATGCAATAGCTGTTGGTATAATATTGACTATAAGGACCGTCAACAAGTTCTTCCAAGCTTACCCTTTGCTAGTCCGTTAGCAAAGTCAAACTCAAAAGTGGATCAGAAGTTACTACAATATCTTCACTTCCAACAAGTACACATGTATTCAAACAAAAGTTCTCATATGGAATAGAAAAAAGTATCATAGTATTCATCACGGGGCTTAGTACTTTACGTTGAATCTTGAGTAATTGAAAGATAAAACGATCAAATCAAGCACTATATCTCTTGCTCCTTTACTTCACTATTATCCCGGAGCTTTTATAAATTTTCAGAAAAGATTAAAAACATATGTTGTCAAATTAAACAATGGATCCAAAGAGAAAGTCAACCACACCATTGAATCGAGAAGTGCATGTGTATGGAAAATAGAGTCGGATACTTTTTTGAAATATATCACTCTCTTTTGTTTATTAGAAACACATGGCTATCATGCTAATTCTACTGGCGGGCACGTGCCATCTTGTTTTTAATATTCTTTTTTTTATTATTTTTTTCTTTCGAGGTTCCGGACACTTGTCCCTTTTTATTTCCTCGGGATCTTTTTTTTGAGGTTTCGGACACTTGTCCATTTTTATTTGCTCAGATTTTTTTTCTCTCTTTTTTTCTTTTTTTTTCAATAGCCACGTGCTTCCAACAAACTTTTGAGAGGATTGGAACAAATAATCATGAGCATTTATGCGGAAAATAGATGGAATGTGTAAGTGATCTCAATTCAATAGCATGATAACTTCTCATAGGATCAACAAAGCTTAATTTAACTCAATGCAATTATTAGTCATATTAATATTGGAAACTCTCTGGAACTCTAGTGTTATTTTAAAACAAGATAACAGTAGCTTAGATCATCACATGTCATATCTATCAATTACGTAGACTCTATCAATTACCTAGACTCTAGGTCAAGCATTTGTTACCCATATATTTAATTTTATTTTTAAGCATCATTATTAATCAGGAGAACTCATGCTTTGAAGGCTAGGTACTTTAAAGAAATTAGATTGAGCAACTATTCATCATTTCCATGTAAAAGATCAGAGAGAGTTCTTCTTTTATTATTAACTTCTTAAAACAATCTAAGCAAACTTAATATAATATTTATTTAACCTAACATACTTTATTATAAATAACTAAGATAATGAATAAGACATACCTGGATCACGAAGATAACGAGGGTGCGTCTCCCCCAAGCCGGTTCCCTTAATAACGTTGAGCCTTCATGTACCCATATATTTTTTTTTCTTTTTAATTAATGGTGAGCCTTCATGTGCCCATATTTTTTTCATTTTATTTTATTTATATATAGAAAGAAAACTTAAGAGGATAAGGATACTTACCTGGATATACGGGGGTGTTTTCCCCCAAGCTGAATGTTGACGTAGTCGTTCGATCTTGCAATGTAGCTGATTGGCGGTGGAAATGTTCTTCCTTTATCGGAGAATTGATTGATGTTGATGGTTGTTCAAACAGTGCTCCAACAGTGAATGGAACATCCACTTTCTTGTCAGCTTCTTTTTGTTTAGTCATTCAATCCTGTGAAACTCAAATAGACAACAAAACTTGTGAAACAGATTAAGCATTAGTGGTTGGCCACATAAGCCTTAGCTGTCCAAAGCTTTTGAGATTATTCTTGATCCTTTCAAAGCTGAGTTTCAGCAAGATCTCTTTCTCAATATTTTTGTATTATTATTTTTATGATGCAATGATAGTCTAACAAAATGAATGCATTTTTATTTTTATGCCACCACGGTGAATATTCTTGCGGGTTTTTACACACCATAGAATTATTCACATGGGGCTTTAGGTTTTATAATGAAATGCAATAAGTAAAATATTTTTTTTTGCAATGTTAATGCACTAATGTAAACATGCTATGGAGAAATGATTATGCAAATTATAGAAAGTAAACATGTAAAAAGAGAAATTAATGCAGAAAAGATAAATATGGATAACTACCGATGTTACCTTTCGGCGAGGGTTCAATGTTTTAAGTCCTCTCAACAGGACTTCTCACCATGTTCATTCCTGAGGTGCATCATTTGATCTCAATGTGTAGACCTTAATAACTATACCTCTTGATATGGTGTCACTCATGTTCTTCGTTCGCCCGGCAATTTGAAGTGAAACATTAATTGTGGAAGCTGACATCATCTTGCTCAGTGTGCAAGCTCTTGTAGATCTCGGACCTTCACCCTATAGAATGTGGGAGTTGGCAAACTCCTCCATGTTTTGCTCAAGAGTGTATCCTGCTCATAAAGACAAGGTAGAGATCAAGTGCATGGGCTCTTTTGGTGGAAAAACACCAACAGAACCAAAACTTTTGTTCATTCGTCTCGGACCTTAGGCACACTGCACAAGACAATTTTGTTGTTTATGTGTTCTATTCAATCTTAACATGAGTGATAGGATCAAAAGATGAGCATAAAAGTAGCATCTTAAAATATTTAACAGATCAGATTGTTTAACCCAAGGAAGAATAATCTATGCATAATGTGTCGATATTTTCATGATTGTGATATATTATCTTCCAAAGGTTAGATGCATAACATTTTAGCTCATTGTTTAAGATGGTGAGATTCAAGAGAGTAAAGCTAGGAACAAAGGGTAAAGAACTCAACATGTTGAGTTGATTAGGTTGGATCATGTGAGGTGCAACTTAAACATGTTTGGTTCTTTATTTATGTGCATACTAGAATTAAGGAGACGCTTTTAAAGTGATGGTCACATACCTTGAGATGTTACCTTTATCATTGAAGAGTGATGTGTCGAACCACCTTGTGGAAGCTTCTCTTGTCTGGCTGGTTGTTCTTCATGAATGGCTTGTCTTCTCTTGCTTATCTCATAGTGAACCTAGGTGATGTGAGCTTGAGAGGAGGAAGGTATTGTAGGATCATTTAGAGGGATCAACCTTCCTTCTCTGTGTGTCAACCTATCAGTGAAGGTGTGTTGTTCCTCCCACGATGGTCTTTATCTTCTAGTGACCCAACCCAAACTTGTTCACCTACTTCCATGGAGTGAGTGCTTTGATTGTAGGTATTGTTTTGTGGCACTCATGTTTTGTCTTGTTCCATGGATCTCATTTCTCCATGATCAGTGAGTTGTGTCTCCCTTGCGCAAGTTGTTGAAGTTCATGTGTCTCTTCATCTCCAGTGTGAGTTCTTCTCAGGACTTTCCCAAATTCATATTAAAAGTTTTCCTGTAGGTGTTAGTCCAAGAAAATATCCAGCATCCACTATAGTATACTATTGGCTCAAAAACCAACCTAGACACCACATCTAATTTGATTTAAGAGGGCATTTTAACCTAAGCATGCTTAAATTAAAAGGCCTTTGATAGCAAGAACACCACTCCTAAACTAGGCACCATGCTTCATTTAAGAGATGTATGAAAGTACTGCAAACCTACATATTCTATAACAGATGAAGGTAGCATTAAAGCAGTAAAGAGATTTACTCAAATGGTGATGAGAGAGCATGATTAGTGTATAGCACATGAGCATGTCTTAAAGGTAGGGGCAACCAATATAGCAACTTGGTAAGAGATGTTCTTACAAAGTATATCCCCAAAGTTTAGATTTTCAAAAATCAAGATTGGATGAATGTAATTCAATGTTGTATGATGACTAGTTGGACATACCTTGTGTTTGTCATTCATTCGAACATTTTTGCTCTAGACCTGCAAAGGTTAGTGACAAGAATGCCCGAAGGAATATTTTAACAATTATATCCCTATGCTCATTACACAAGGGCAATGTAGCAGGAAGGTGAACACTGATCTGATAAGTGCTTGTTTTAGGACACTAAGCTTGTCTTTTGGGAAACCTTAAGAATGACATTTGGTGAAGTGGTTTCCCCTCCAACACCATCTCAAGAGCACAACGAAATCTACAAAATTTATGTTAAACATGCGCATCTACAACCACGCTTTTGATGTTTTTGTAAACAGAAAGCGTGAGGGGGTTGAAAATCTCGAGTGTGGCCATGTTAGACATACCACTACAATTAGGAGATGTCTCATATGAGCATGGATTTAAAGAGGTGTTTATGAATTAGCTTCCATGCTCTTTGATATCATCATCCTCAATTTCAGAGAAGAACACCGAAGGATGGGATTCATAATTTTCTAAAGTGTGGGGTGTTTTCTCTAGAGAAGGTTCTGTGACAACCAAATTATTAGAAGGATTTGAAGGAATTTCACATTTGATTGCGTGTTCCTCCTCGTGTTGGTCGGAATCGAGCTCGACTTCTTCTTCTGGGAATTCATCAAAAGTGCTAGTGGAAGGATTGTTTTCAAGGATTTTCTCTAGGATGTCTCTTCCTTCACTAACAAGTTTATGTTTGAATGATCCTCCAGAAGCTAAATCGAGATGTAGAGCAGTTTCCTTGCTAAGACCACGATAGAAGTGAAAGTGTAGCACATGGTCTGGTAAGGAAAGGTTTGGGCCAGAATTGGTATGGTCTTTGAACCTAGCCCAAGCTGCTCCTAGTGTCTCCTTCTCTTTTTGTTTAAATGTAAGAACTTCGATTCTAAGATCAGTGATTCAAAAAAGAGGGAATAAAGCAAGACAAAAGTTGTCCCGAAGTTCATCCCAATTTCCATTTATGCCCCTTACGGAATGATTATACCATTTTCTCGCTCTTCCAAAAAGGGGAGAACGGGAATAGTTTCCATTTAATGGTCTCTTGTGTCATGCCAGCTATAGTCCGACAAGAACACAACCGCTCAAATTCCCTAAGGTGAGTGTATGGATCTTCGTCTTCTGACCCAGAGAAGGATTTCTCCCGAACCATAGCTATAAGAGTAGGGCGAAGCTCATAGCCATCTGTATGAATGGGGTGTGATGATGGTGGAGGCTCCAACAAGTCACCCTTTGGAGCAAAGAATTTTAAGATAGGAGTGAAATCCATGTGGTTAGAAGTGTGGTGGTGAGGTAAAGGTGGTGATAAAAGAAAAAGGTGGTAAAAGAAAAGAAACACGGATGATCCTGGTTCGATTCTAGAACAGTTACCGTTCCCCGGCAACGGCGCTAGAAAGCTTGTTGACACTTACTAACGTCGCTACCAAGAGTAGAGATAAACTCTGTCCCCGGCAACGGCGCCAGAAAGCTTGTTGGGTATTTTAAACGCACACAGAATAATCCGCAAGCGCACGGATACCGATGTAGCTTTCACCCGAGAGTATTCCAGGGTATCGATTTCCACGGAGAACGTGAAGTGTACTAGAAGAATTAAGAACGTCCAAGAAAAGAATGGTAATGTGGTTAGAGAGGGATGTAAGGGTTCTCTAAGCGGTCTATTTAATTAAAGGCTCCCTATACTTTACATACTTCGGAGCAACAGTACCTTTCCGATTCTCGAAAAAGACTGGGAAAAGGGTAATCGGGAGAAGGCTGCCAAAAAGCTCTACGAAACACCAATCCTAACGTGGTGGATTATAACAATCTACAAAGCTGTCACCCCTGTAGCTACCACAACTATCCGGAGGATTGGGCACAAACTCAGGTAAACCCTAGCCTAGACACCGTGTCTACACTAACGCTTACTACTCTAATTACGTACGATAACTAGAGCACTCAATACAAGCGGAGATCCAGTAAATAAAATAAAGTAAGAACTGAAATTAAATATAATACTTAGAAGTAGTAATTGAAGAACCTAGAGATTACTTGAAGACGAACCAGATGCTGCACCAATACAATGTCGAGGAAGATCCGACAAATCTGGCTGCTCCTCAGCTCTCTCCTCCTCTCTCTAATCCAATCTCTATTTACAACTAGATGAACTAGACATCTAGAACAAGAACTAGAACTAGAAGAACTAGAAGAACTAGAACTAGATCTAATTCTAGATGAACTAGAAGAGATTCATCTAGAGGGACCTCTACTTCTAATTGAAACCCTAGTTTCTGATGTGGAGATGAATAATGAAGATGGAGATGGCTCTTGGGGGCGCCCCTGGGGTCTCTTATATAGTCCTGGATGGAGTAGGGGGCAAGGAATTGCCACGTCATCGATCCGCGTCACGTTTACAACTCTCCGTTGGATCCATACGCTGAGTTTTGTGAACCGTGGGATCAAACCGACCTTGTACGGACGTTAGGACTCTTGGGGATCTCGGGAGAATATTCCATAACGATGCTGCGAAGAAAACCGGGCAAGAACCGGATGTTTGGGCCTCGAACCGGAGCCAAACCGTTGAAACCGGGCGCTGTTAGCATTATCTGGGAGATCTGGGCAGCTGAACCGGCTGGTTCGGCCGGTCTGACCGCTCCCGGGCCGCCTGGACCACGCCACCACCATCGAGCACCAACCAGCAAGCGACATTTGTCCGCCTATCCTCCGTCCGAAATCCCGCGTGCGGGTGCGCACGCATGCTCCCCGTTGCCACATGTCGTACTCTAGTTGGCCGGAGGAGGAGAGACCGAGCCGCCTGCGTTCCCGCGTGTTGACACTAATTAACTCTTATTATTAAGGGTCATTTAAGCATAAAAATGGATGAATATATAAACTCCACCTTAGTATAGGGATTAAAACTAATAAATTCCACAAGTTTTGGTGAATTGTGAATCCGCAGGGACTAAACCAGGAAACAGCCCTCGATTGCTTCCCCTAGAAGGAAACCGACGGGAGATAATGCATTCGTCAAGTCGGGAACCTTCCGGGAGACTCCAGAGAACAACTAAAGACACCACGAGGAAGGGCACCACAGGTGGCTGACCTGTGGGACCGACCGGTCCCCTGGGCCTACCGATCAGTCTCCCCTGGATGCCGCTGGATTCCGTCTTCTGCAAGCTACCTCCACCGCCTTTAAGGATCCATCTCAGCCCTACATGAAGTCAGTTTGATCTAACGGTCGCGGTTGATCCCTCAGGGCTATATAAACAGACCCCAGGCCCCAGGTCAGACAGAAGGTCCCTCTTCAGAAGACTACGCTTCAACTAGAAACCCTAGAAGAGACTTCAGGAGATTAGCTTTCAAGTAGAAGACTAGATACCCCTCTAGTAGGATTAGAACCTAGTCTTATTCTAGAACTAGAAGAGAGAGGGAGAGGAAGAGATCAAGAAGGAGCTCCGGCCTATCGGATCAACTTCTTCATCTTGTACCTGTGGATTCAAGTTCTTCGTCAACTTGCTTCAACGATTCTTTCGGTAATCAACATCTATATTTAAGTTTGAGCTATTGTTCTTATTATTCTTAAGGTTTAATGACTCTCTTTTGAGTACTTTAATTCTAGTCGCCCTAGAGTTAGAGTAGTTGGATAGTGTAAGCGTGGTGCTTAGACTTGATAGCTCATATTTGCCTCCTATAACGCCGGTAGTAGCGGTTGTTCGCAAGGGTGACTCTTATAGCCTTGTTGATTCTTCTATAGTCTACTTACCCGTGTGTAGGCTCGGTAGGATTATACATTTGCATAAAAGAATCATACTCTGTTTGTGACCTTTTATGGCAACTTCCCCATTAAGAATAATATAAACATATCACTCTTAAGTTAGATTTAGATAACCTTAGTGATCCCCTCTATACTTTTAGCTTCTCCGTCCTTGTAAGTTACTCAGGGGTTATACACTTGAGACTCAACGCTATCCATTCCTTTGGGTTCGATATTAAAACTGGGTTATTCCAGTGAAGTGCTACATCGGTAGATTTTATCTGTGCGCTTGCGGATAAAGTAGAGTGTGCGTTAATTTATACCAACAAGCATTTTTGGCGCCGTTGCCGGGGAACGGTAGATCATTTTACGTCTTAAGTATAACCTTGTATTATAGTTTGCCTTTTATCTTTTATACTTTGCTTTGCCTTTGCTTTTATCTTTTATCGTTTATTCTTTTCACAATGGATTTCTCAGAGCCAATCACTAGCTCCACGGATTCCATTCCACTGAACCAGTATACCTATCGCACTGTCGTAGACTTAGAGTTGCCAAAATCTGCTAAGCCTATCCTTTCAAACAACTACGAGCTACGCCCATGCTTGATAGAAATGGTTAAGAATCAAACTTTTTCTGGCTTAGAAGACGAAAACCCACACATTCATTTAAATGAGTTTGAACAAATCTGTGCGTGCCTACACATTGCAGGCATGTCTGACGAAACCCTTAGATGGAAACTTTTTCCATTCTCCTTAGAGGGAAAAGCCAAAACATGGTACCTTCAAACTGCACCAAGTAAAAATGGGGATTGGAAAGAACTCTGCTCTAGCTTTTGCTTAGAATACTTCCCTGTCTCCAAAATTATTTGTCTTCGCTTATAGATTCTGTCCTTCGTCCAAGAGGATGATGAGTCTCTAATTACAGCCTGGGAAAGATTCGATAATCTTGTCCGCTCTGGTACAACCTTATCTATTCCAGACCCTGTCTTGCTTCAACATTTTTATAATGGTCTGAATAGAAAAACTTCTAATTACCTTAACTTAGCTTCAAACAGATCATTCCTGCATACCCCAGCCTCCAAGGCAAGGGAAATGTTGCAAAACTTATCCCAAATCACTCCTACTCCTGAAGCTAAACCACAAGAACCACTAGAAGTAAATCTAGAAGCTGATCCTATATCTATTCTTAATCATGAACAAACCTCAGCTTTAAATCCTAGTGAGAGGGCAACCTCAATCTTAGGAGACACCTTTGACTTCGAGGATGACTATCTTACCGAATTTGGTAATACCTCGAAATACCAAACAATTAGGAAACCACAAAATCAAAAATCATCTTTCGAAAAACTTACTGATAAGGTTTTCCTAAAAGAGACTACGAAGAAACTAATCTCTATAATAAGTCATGAATGGTTAGAAGAATCATAGCTTTCCACTGATATAATCCGCTTAAATTCACCTTCTACACACATTCAATGCCAAATCCATCAACAACCCTTCGAAGCTCTCTATAATCCTGTTGTGGGAACCAACATTATGTCTAAAACCTTTGCTCAAGATTTATTAAAACAAATGCCACTTACCCCAACAGCTAAATTATTGAAAAACCCTTCAGGGCATGTTATTCCTAGCTCAGGAATCATGTATGTCGTGCCTGTCACAATAGATAACACTCCGCTGCATTTAAGCTTCTATATCTTTGATATTAAAGAGTTTAATCTTTTGATAGGCCAACCACTTAAACAACTCATTCATGAAGGTCAAACAGGGATCTTAAATTTTCGTCTTGGGAAAAATCTTAAAGGAACCATACCTTTTTCTCACTCTTTAAATGCTGAAAATGAATCATGTCCCGAGCCAGATCCTATAGAAGAACTTAAGGAAGCATCCCTTGAAATAATAAATGAACCTGAATATGAAGAAGATGCAAAATTCTTCACTGAGGAAGAAGATAACACACTAGATCCAGATCCTCTAGATTCCATAGAAGAACCTCCTAAACCTTCCATAGAGTTAAAACCCTTACCTTATGGGCTTCGATTTGCTTTCTTGAATAATAATCCTGAGTCTCCTGTGATCATAAATAATAATCTTACTCAGGAACAAACTTCTAGGTTGATCACTGTCTTAGAAAAGCATAAATCAGCCTTTGGCTATTCACTCCATGATCTAAAGGGAATCAACCCCGCTTTCTGCACCCATCGCATTCCTACTGATCCTAACATATCACCATCCGGAGAGCCACAACGCAGGCTTAACAATGCGACGAGAGAGGTAGTAAAGAAAGAGGTTTTGAAACTCTTGCACGCCGGGATCATTTATCATGTGCCACACAGTGAGTGGGTAAGCCCTGTCCATGTTGTGCCTAAAAAGGGAGGCATGACTGTGGTAAAGAATGAGAAGAACGAATTAATTCCACAAAGAACTATCACTGGTTGGAGAATGTGTATTGATTATAGAAAATTAAACAAGGCAACTAAGAAGGATCACTTCCCGCTACCTTTCATAGACGAAATGTTAGAACGGTTAGCCAATCACTCTTTCTTTTGTTTTCTTGATGGATATTCTGGATATCACCAAATCCCAATCCATCCAGATGATCAAAGCAAAACCACTTTTACATGTCCATACGGAACTTATGTTTATCGCTGAATGTCTTTTGGATTATGTAATGCACCTGCTTCTTTTCAAAGATGTATGATGTCTATATTTTCTGATATGATTGAAGAAATCATGGAAGTTTTCATGGATGATGTTTCTGTTTATGGAAAAACTTTTGATGATTGTCTTGAAAATTTAGACAAGATTTTGCAAATATGTGAAGAAAAGCACTTAGTCCTTAATTGGGAAAAATGTCACTTCATGGTTAAAGAAGGCATAGTGGTAGGTCACTTAGTGTCAGAACGTGGAATTGAGGTAGACAAAGCTAAAATTGAAGTAATTGAACGTTTGCCTCCGCCGATTAATGTCAAAGGAATTCGAAGTTTTCTTGGCCATGCTGGTTTTTATCGAAGGTTTATAAAAGATTTTTCATATACTGCTAGACCGCTTACAAATCTTTTGGCCAAGGATGTTCCTTTTGAATTTGATGATACATGCTTAGAGTCTTTTAACACTCTTAAGAAAGCACTCACTTCTGCACCTATCATTCAACCTCCTGATTGGTCTCTACCCTTTGAGATCATGTGTGATGCAAGTGATTTTGCTGTAGGAGCTGTGCTAGGACAATATAAGGATAAAAAGCATCATGCAGTCGCTTATGCCAGCAAAACTTTAACAGGACCTCAACTTAATTATGCTACTACTGAAAAAGAACTTCTGGCTGTTGTTTTTGCTATAGACAAGTTTAGATCTTATTTAGTAGGATCAAAGGTGATTGTTTTTACTGATCATGCTGCACTAAAGTACCTGCTCACTAAGAAAGATGCTAAGCCACGCTTTATAAGATGCGTTTTGTTACTCCAAGAATTTGACTTAGAAATAAAAGATAAGAAAGGAGTAGAAAACTCTGTAGCTGATCACTTGTCTAAAATGTATTTTGAAAATCCGCAGGAATTGCCTATAAATGACTCACTCAGGGAAGACATGCTTTTTCAAGTCTCTAGATCTGACCCCTGGTGTGCAGATATTGTCAATTTTATAGTTGCAGGGTATGTACCACCAGGAGCAAATAAGAAGAAGTTGATCTATGAGAGTAGGTTCCACATATGGGATGATCCATATCTATTCAGAGTATGCTCTGATGGATTACTCAGAAGATGTGTACTAGCTGAAGAAGGAATTAAGACTATTGAACGCTGTCACTCTTCACCATATGGAGGACATTATGGGGCATTCCGAACACATGCGAATATCTGGCTAAGTGGATTTTTCTGGCCAACTATGTACCAAGACACAAAAGACTTCGTCCGGAGGTGTGGATCATGTTAGAGGCACGGCAGCATCAACACCAGAGATGCCCTGCCACTCACCAACAACCTTCAGATTGAGCTCTTCGATGTCTGGGGAATTGATTACATGGGACCATTCCCTAAATCAAGGAATCATGAGTATATCCTGGTTGTTGTCGACTACATCTCAAAATTGGTCGAAGCAGTGCCATGCAAGTCTGCTAGTGCAAGAAACTCTCAGAGGATGATCGAGGAGATAATATTTCCAAGATTTGTAGTGCCAAGGATGGTAATTAGTGACAGAGGAACCCACTTCATTGACAAAGGCTTTCATAAATATCTGACAAATCATGGGATCCGTCACAATGTTGCCACTCCCTATCACCCTCAGACAAGTGGCCAAGCAGAAACATGAAATAAACAAATCAAGAATATTCTGCAGAAAACAGTCGACGAGATGGGAACACAATGGAAAGATAGACTACCTGAAGCACTGTGGGCTTATCGTACTGCCTACAAAATACCACTGGAAATGTCTCCATATCAGCTCGTCTACGGAAAGACTTGTCACTTACCAGTGGAACTAGAATTCAAAGCTCACTGGGCAATCAAAAGATCGAACATGGACTTAGAAGCTGCAGGAGTTAAGAGGAAAATGCAACTCTCTGAACTAGATGAATGGCGTGAAAAAGCATATCATAACGCAAAGATTTACAAAGAGAGAACAAAGAGGTGGCATGACAAGAGAATCAAGAAGAAGAGCTTCACTCCGGGAGACAAGGTATTACTCTTTAATTCCAGGGTAAAGTTGTTCGGGCATGGAAAACTACGAAGCAAATGGGAAGGACCTTTCACGGTGGTAGCCACTTCATCACATGGAGCCATTAGACTTCAAAATTACGAAGGTACGCTATTTAAGGTAAATGGACAACGTCTTAAGATTTTTCTAGAACCTGAAAAGAGTCCTGAAGAGTTGGATGTCATCCAATTCTTCATTGTCCCATAGATTTACGCTATCATCATTTTTTCCGATAAGTTTGCACATCGGGGATATCTTTTCTGGGATTAGGATCAAGTTTAAAGATACCACGAGCAACGGACCCTCGAGGGCCCACAGGGTGGGACCGACCGATCTCCTAGGGTGACCGACCGGTCTGCCCTGGAGTCCCCTCGTCGTCTGCCTTATTTCGTTACGTGTCCCGACTCTTTCTCGTATCCATTGTGGTAACCTGATCCACATAATCGATAACTCCCGTAACGAACCTATCATGCCTATCATTCAAGCCTCCTCAGCTATAAAACCAGCTCCATGCCTTCCTCTAGATTCATTGCACCCTCCTCCAGAATACCAGGAGCAGCATAGCTCTCCTCCCACCAGCACTAATGGCCTCCTATCCAAGGATCGACCTCAACGAGCCCGCCGACGACTCTATGGTTCTTGTCGTCACCGCTCTAAGGAGCTTGTCGTAACGCCGTCAAAGGAGATCACCCCCGTCGACTCGGCGACACCTGTTGATATGATCCCGCCAGAAGAGACCTCGTCGCATCGTCAACAAGCTTTCTACGCTCAAGCGGTGCCAACGAGAGAACTTCTGACGTTCTCCGTCTCCAAGCAGATCCCGCTTCTTCCTCCTAGGCCCAATGAGACACTCGTCGGGCTCAAGATGAACAAGAATGGGGAACCCATGGTCATTAAATACACATCTACAAATCCGCATCCGCGCATTGATGGAGTCCGTGGTCACCCTGAACAGATCAAGGTCACTCCACCAGTAAACAGGGCACCCACCATTCCTAAAATCGCGGGTAAACGCAAAAGAACTACCCAGTTAGATCGCCTCGGGGACAGGATTGAAGACCTTGAAAGAGATAACTTAGAGCTCAAACAGAGATACGCTTCTCTAGCCAAGACTACAAAAAAGATGGCCAATACAATGCATGAATATGTAACTAAACACATTAGCTTGAAGGCTAAAGTCGTCAGTGTAGCCACTACACTAGGAAATCTACTCGAGGGAGAGAAGTGAGAGATAGTTTGTCGATAGTTTGATATGGCACTCGTGTTTGCAGGGTCTCGTGTTTAAGTCTTGTTTTGTTAAGAGTTTGTTTAGTTAATTCATTGTGTAATAAAGGTGCCTTGAATATCAATAAAGTTTTTGTTAGAGTTATCTTTTATCTTGTTATTTTGGATGTGTGTCTTGTCTCCACATGTTGTGATTAGCAGAAAACAGGAAATAAGTGTGGGGGAGAAGATGACGACAGAATTACTGAAAACTGATCGTGAAAGTTGCATAAAACAGAAGACATCGTTACCAAGATCACGCACCACGAAGCGGGCCACGGTTGGGCCCTAAGCCCAACCGACCGGTTGGTGAACCCCACCGATCGGTCAGGGGTTAGCCCCCCTTGCCTCCTATTCGTCCACAGTTCGGTACGTAATTTCTACACTATATTTCTCGATGTTTAAACTTCTGCTCAAATTAAAAACATATTCTCGTCAATAATATGCAATTTATAAAGGAGAGATTATTTTGGCATGCTCATGGTATAGAGTCTCACAACACCTTTTCTGAAAAGACCTGTTTTGATAAAAACTTGAAGGAACCCATATTACTTAGAGTTGTTATGGAAATATGATAGAAGAATAATGAGAACTCAATTCTTAAGGTATGAGCATTGGAGAATTTTACTTGCAAAGTTAAAAAGAGACTAGCAACACTTCTCCTTTGTAGTAAATAGATCTCCTGCCAAAGTCATTCATAATCAATTGCTTACTATACTGAGTTCTTTGTTGAGAAATTTATTATACTCTAAAGATCGAGATCCTTACAAATAAAGAAAGATTCACTCTTCCGAAGTAGTATTGTATTAGAGGCATGGGCTATGCAAAAGTATGAAAAATGAGGAAAGAAAAATGGACAAGTGTCCGACACACCTCAGAAAAAAAGAAAGAGAAGAGAAAAGAAAAGTATTATGATAAAAATATGATAAAAAGAAAAAGAAGATAGCCCATGGTCCCTCTAATTGCAATATGCCAGCAAGAGTGACAAAGTTTAAAAAGATTAATGTCTTGATCTAAGAGTATAATGTTTTTCTCCATTGACTTAGTAACATAAAACTGCTTCACATAAATCAAATGCTTCGGTAAGGAATTGAAGTGCTACAAAAGGAGAAGGAAAGCTATGACTTGTTTCGAAAATTTCAAAAAACTCCAATGTCTTATGCTAAAAGAAAAGAGTGATCTGTTTCAACTATTCTATTCTCTTACTACTCAAGGTTTTATGGGAAACACAATGAATCTTACAGGTATGAACAGAAAGGTCTAATGTTTGATATCTTATTCTACAGTTATGAACCAACCTTTTATCGAGGACGAGTAAAAGTCTAAGTGTGGTGGAGCTTGTTGACACTAATTAACTCTTATTATTAAGTGTCATTTAAGCATAAAAATGGATGAATATATAAACTCCACCTTAGTATAGGGATTAAAACTAATAAATTCCACAAATTTTGGTGAATTGTGAATCCACAGGGACTAAACCAGGAAACAGCCCTCGATTGCTTCCCCTAGAAGGAAACCGACGGGAGATAACGCATTCGTCAAGTCAGGAACCTTTCGGAAGACTCCAGAGAACAACTAAAGACACCACGAGGAAGGGCACCATAGGTGGCTGACCTATGGGACCGACCGGTCCCCTGGGCCCACCGATCGGTCTCCCCTGGATGCCGCTGGTTTCCGTCTTCTGCAAGCTACCTCCACCGCCTTTAAGGATCCATCTCAGCCCTACATGAAGTCAGTTTGATCTAACGGTCGCTGTTGATCCCTCAGGGCTATATAAACAGACCCCCAGGCCCCAGGTCAGACAGAAGGTCCCTCTTCAGAAGACTACGCTTCAACTAGAAACCCTAGAAGAGACTTCAGGAGATTAGCTTTCAAGTAGAAGACTAGATACCCCTCTAGTAGGATTAGAATCTAGTCTTATTATAGAAGTAGAAGAGAGAGAGAGGAAGAGATCAAGAAGGAGCTCCGGCCTGTCGGATCAACTTCTTCATCTTGTACCTGTGGATTCAAGTTCTTCGTCAACTTGCTTCAACGATTGTTTCGGTAATCAACATCTATATTTAAGTTTCAGCTATTGTTCTTATTATTCTTAAGGTTTAATGACTCTCTTTTGAGTACTTTAATTCTAGTCCCTCGAGAGTTAGAGTAGTTGGATAGTGTAAGCGTGGTGCTTAGACTTGATAGCTCATATTTGCCTCCTATAACGCCGGTAGTAGTGGTTGTTCGCAAGGGTGACTCTTATAGCCTTGTTGATTCTTCTATAGTCCACTTACCCATGTGTAGGCTCGGTAGGATTATACATTTGCATAAAAGAATCATACTCTGTTTGTGACCTTTTATGGCAAATTCCCCATTAAGAATAATATAAACATATCACTCTTAAGTTGGATTTAGATAACCTTAGTGATCCCCTCTATACTTTTAGCTTCTCCGTCCTTGTTAGTTACTCAGGGGTTATACACTTGAGACTCAACGCTATCCGTTCCTTTGGGTTCGATATTAAAATTGGGTTATTCCGGTGATGTGCTACATCGGTAGATTTTATTCGTGCGCTTGCGGATAAAGTAGAGTGTGCGTTAATTTATACCAACAAGCATTTCTGGTGCCGTTGCCGGGGAACGGTAGATCATTTTATGTCTTAAGAGAAGGGAAGTGCTGCCCAATTAGTTAATAAACTAGGAGAAGTTGAAATAAAAATGTCAACTTGAACGACTGACTCCTAGACTACTGAGTTTTGGACCGCTAACCCTCACTTGTTCCACTAGTTTTGTTTGTGTGTTCTCTTGTTTTTGCAGCAAAGATGAGCAACTTCTTGAGAAAGGCGAAGAACACGCTCACTTTCTGATCAACGAGAAGCCATTCGCGAGCTGGCTCATCACAAGGAGGCTCGGATATGGATACTTCATCCCTGCCTCGATCCTCTACCACAAGCCGGTTTGAGCCACGTGATCTTCTTCATGAAAGGCACATCAAGCTCCAGACGGACTACGAGAAGGACCTGTTCAGGCATTACCGCGATAAAGAGTACACCCACACTCCTACCTTTGATTCACAATTTCTCCGAGACACAGGTATGGACTCTGAGTTCGATCTAGTCTTCCATAATATTGGGTGGGAGAACACTTGGGAGCTCTCCAAAGAGGGTTGTAGATTGCTCACTCTTGAATTTCTTTGCACTCTTTCTTCGGATGACACATATGTCTACTTTAGGCTGTATAATGAACCTTTCACTCTCACATGGAAACAGTTCAGCCTAAATCTTGGTTTTCCTGAAACCTGCACTATAGATTTAGATGTAGCCTTAAGAAACTTTGACAGAAATAGATTTTGGGAGGACATCACTTGTAAGAGAACAGATCATCACCCTTGCACTAATGATATACACAACCCCACATTAAGGGCGATGCACAAGTGGCTAGGTTTTACTCTCTTTCCTAGGCAAGAAGGTCGTATTGTTAGAACTGAGGAGTTAAAGATTATGTATGCAATGGTTAAGAAAACTAAAATCTCACCTATAAAACTCCTGGTAGATTATTGGCCTTACATTCACATTCTACAAGGCCCCATATCTATCACTTCTTGGGTTACTCGTCTTGCTGGAAATCTAAACTTGAATGGAAATATTATGTACATCTCCACTCCACGTCCAGTCATAGGCTTCTACTTCTTCAGTCAAGCGCATCTCATTAAGAAGAGAAATAACAAACTATATATGCAATATAAAGGATATACAAATGAATATGAGTTGCCAAACAGATCACTTGGTCTGTATGTCGTGGAAACCTTTTTGCTTAACTTGCAGAGACCTGGCGCGGGAGTAGGAAGAAGCCCCTCCGCAAGATTCACTAGAAACGCTGCCCCGAGATATCAAGGAGAAGACGCTGCACCAGCCGGACCAGCCTATACCCATTATCAAGGATTCGAACGAGCTGGACCATCTTCATCACACCATCAAGCCTGGGAAGATAATACTACCTACGAGCCACATACACCGCAAGATTCATGGGGACAAGGAAACTTTCACAACTACACTCCACCACATCGCGAAGAAGATACGATGTATGACTTCCAGGGAGGACGAATGTCTTTCTCTGGAAGAGGCGTTCATGATGCCGCTCATCATACATACTCTTACCATGCCACCCATGGTTACCCAGAATACCAGCCACACCACCAGTTCCCGTACCACAGAGACCCCTACTTTCAGGGCATCGACACTCGTCTTACTCATCTTGAGACGGGCCAAGAAGATATGCGCCACACTCTTGAAGAGATACATCATCAAGGCGCCCAGACAAACGAGAATTTCTACTACCTCTTCGGGCAGATGGGAATCAATCCACCTCAGCCACCACCACCGTACGAGTGAAACTAGCTTGGGGGAGGACCCCCTATTCCCGAGGTAAGTATGTTGTACCCCTCTGTTTGCTTTTTGATTAGTATTTAGTATCTGTTTAGTATTCAAATAAAATAATCTTGATGTAGTTTATTCAAAAAAAAATCTTATAATCTTAATCAAAGTTTGGATAATTGTGAATTAGAAACGAAAAGGTTTAAGCTGCTGTTTATCTTGTTCTTAGTTTCAATGAATCTCTGGAATTTTAATTTTGAAAACCTCAAACATATGATGAGAACCTGTATGACATAAGCCTGATAATAAATGATTCATACTTCGAGGCTGCTTACTCTGTTTTAAGTTTTTAGACATGGTAGAGAGGTTTATCATGCTCTAAAGATCAAGTTTCTATAAATATAAAAGATTCACTCTTCCGAAGTAGTTTTGTGTTAGAGGCATGGGCTATGCAAAAATATGATAAGGAGGAAAGAAAAAGGGACAAGTGTCCGACTACCTCAGAAAAAGAAAAGAAAAGAAAAATGTGTAACAAAAATATGGAAAGAAAAATAATAGCCCATGGTTCCTCTGATTACAATATGCCAGTAAGAGTTGACAATTTCAAAAAAGTTTCAAATACTTGATCTAAGAGTATGACATTTCTCTCCCTAAGCTCTAAACTTCGACTTAGTAAGGTATGCTTTTGATCTTAAAAATATATATATGCAAGTTGAAATAAAAATGTCATACAGAGGTTCTCTGAGTTTTTGTTGTGAAAATCTTGCAAAACTCCGGAGTAAAGTTGGAATGAAGGATTTGAGACATAGTGCTTGACTTGATTGCTTCTAACTTTCAATTATTCTGAACTAAGGTAAAAGATTAGCAAAAAAAAGGGAATATGTGAAAATTCTTCCAAACTCTTTTCAAGAAAGTCTTCAGTTGATGGTTTGTATTTTACTCTCAGAACCCGATGTTTGCTAAGGGACTGGCAAAAGTTTAGCTTGGGGGAGTTTGTTGACGTCTATTAACTATCATTATTTACCTTCAACAATACTTGAATAAATGTCAAAAAGGATTGCCAACTTAGAAATAGGAGGTTTAAACAAACAAATTCCACGAGTTTTGGTGATTCTACATTTTCCAGGGATTAAACAGGAAAACCAACTATATTGCTTCCCCAAGAAGGAACCCGACGCAGATTACTTCACCGCCACGTCGAGATATTTTTAGAAGACTCCAGAGGGCACCACAAGACACCACGAGGCGAGGCACCACAGGAGGCCAATCTGTGGGACCGACCGGTCCCACAGGGCCCATCGGTCGGTCATGGCCAGAGCCCTCTCGCCTCCTCCTTCCGGAACCTTCCTCCACCGACCTCCAGGATGCATCTCGACCGTACCTCAAGTCGGTTTGATCCAACGATCACGATTCCTCGCCCAGGGCTATATAACCAGACCCCTGACCCCCCCCTCCATCATCGATACATTGAGACAGATCAAGATCAGAAGGCAAGACAGAAAATTAGGGTTTCTAGAGAGAGAGTTAGAGCTCTACATCAAGATTAGAGTTTAGTCTAGCAAGGTTCAAGTAGAGGCAGGCGACCTCGTCGGCATATCCGGCTAGAAGCTTCGTCTGAGTCTCCGGATCATTGTCGAAGACTCGGTAATTTGTATCTTTATTCGACTTTTTGCTACTTTAATATATTTCAGTTTATTCAGTTTTGGAGTTTATTCTAGTTATATATTTAATATAGATCTGATTATGATAGAGTTTATGATCATGTTCGTAAAGTACTTAGCTTTATTCCGGATAAAGTTAAGTGGTCAAACTGGTGTAAACATGGTGTTTAGACTAAGTTTACCTGCAGATACATCCTATGCTCCGGGTCGAGAGGTAGATCGCAGGAGTGACAGTCCTGTTGAGTCCTTTGTAGTCCTCCCTCCGAGTGTAGATCTTAGTAGGACGCAGTTGCAAGTTAGAATTCATTACTCTATTCTTGATTCTAATTTAGTATTGTCCCTTGACCATGGATGATAGATTAATTGGCTATAAATGATTGTATATTAACTAGAGTAATCGCTAGGCTTAGTAAATGTGAAGTAACTTAAGATTCGAATCTCTTAATTAATCTCCTGACTCTCTGCTTGATCTATGTAGTTCGCTCTATCTCTAGAATTCCCGTTATTATCATTATCATTACTATTTATCTTTACCTTGTCTTACCCCTGTTTAGACATGTGAGTAGTGAATGAATGAATGAATAAGTAATCTCCATTACCTTTGAATCATATTTATCTATTGGTTCCCTGCTTCGTTGCTATCTTCGGTAGAATATAAATAACGATACCTAGATACCTTGGGTGAAATGCTGCTACAACAGGTATATTTATCTGTGCGCTTGCGGATAAATATTTGTTTATATCTTTTAAGCTAGTGTCACATATAATTTACATTTCTAGTATCATGTTGGGGATGACAACTTGACTTTAAGTGATGCTAGGAGTGTCCTGTACATTTCTGAGGGCTTTTGCTAGAATAAGTTCATTAAAGTTTATTATAGGCAATTGCATTAAGAAGTGGCAACAGATATCATAAGGAAGGAAGTAAGATTAAATGCAAGATTGTATGATCATGATGCATGCATGCACGTAACATACGTCCTCACTGACTAACAATCTAACGGCTAGACGGTGGCATACAACGTTCACTCATAGCGTTAACTAGACGTACTACACGTTCGCAAGTTAGCATACCTGTAGAAAATCATTTCAGCCCAGCCCACAGTATGAATATTATGCATTGCTGAAATTAAATCTAATACTAACTTAGGTGTACACCCAGTATACACGTAAGTAGTATATGCACCCATCAAATATAATGGTCCCACAATTCAATACCTTCGCTTGCACCCGTGTACATACGTGTAGAAGTTTCGGTACCAAACTAGCTCTCCCCTAGACCAACGTTTGTTTGGTCATGCTCTCACAACTCACTTATTACCTTGGCGTAGAGGAAAATTGATCCATACATTACTATTCCGAAGAATAGCACCCATACAATTTCACCCTTGCCGTATGGACGATAGTAAACAACAGAAATTAAACATGATGCATAACCCCCAAGTTAGTACTTAAAAAGCCACCTAAGATCCTACTGCGCATAAGGACTTTATCACTGGCACACCTTAGTTTTTATCCCTAAGACTTTTCAATCCTATTATAACTATAAGTTGGCAAATACTACTTTATCTCTTAGAAAATACCGGTTTTCAAATACACTCATGAGCAGTAACACTGAACTTGCTCCAATGCCAGCTGTGGCACAACCGACGCATTTATACCAGATTAAGCACCGAAATCTCCGCTTTCGCAAAGATTCTCATGTACCTAAGCTCGTACAAACCCGGTAGTCCAGAAATCTCGAAGGATTTCAAATCATTTCAATATCAGCCAAGATCATAAAAGTTCAGCGAACATGTCCACGAGTTACATCACAGTTCACACATAGTTCAAATACATCGGAGTACAAAATAATATTACAAACCATAGTTTGGAGATAGTAGCGGAAACAACATAGTTTTAAACATAAGTTTGGTTTGATCTTAATACGATGCCATTAGCCTGATCAGGTCCACAAAAGCATCAGGAGAGCTAAGGAATGACCATGCCCATGGTCTAATCATCACCCGTTACAGGGTACAGGCAGTTCTCACAGTAGCCATAGAAGCAATGTCCATCTGCAACAACAAGGGAATAAAACCTTGAGTACAAGAAGGTAGTCAGCTAGACTTACCCGTCATAAACCAGAAATAATGAGACTCCAAGGATCATGTAGACTATATATATGTGGGGTTGGCTACAAATACCATTTTCATGAAAGCTCTTTGTAAGTAAAACTCAACTTAGGGTGTTGGCAGTCAATTTTATAATTAATTCTACCTTACTAGGTTTGCGCCTGAACTATAGCACACACTTGACTACTTACTCAAGCAACAGTGACTATTTCATCAATAGCCTTTCAGATTCAACATCATAACCAACCCTAGTTCCAAAAGTTCTACGGGTAGTGATATACAGTCAATTACTCACTGTCCAGGAGCGATGGCGATTATAATCGATTCCTACTCAGCTGGGGATAAAATGTCGCACACTCGCTCGATCACACCTGCGCTCGGTAGCCGTCGGCTGCCACTCAGGAGATTCGAGAACACAACACGCGGTACGGCCATGGGCCCTTCTACACCGGGGGTTATCTCAATGCCAGGTCGCTCAAGCTATTACTGCCCACGGTCATGCCAGGTCAGTCAGGCCCCGCCTGTCCATGGACCATGCCAGGTTGCTCAGGATAGTTGCCGATGGTACATTTGAGGCCCTGGGTGTTACGCATCAACATCTCCATCACCGGCTCGAATAACCTTACTCGGCTTCACAGGAGGTACTCCGACCTACTCCGTTAAGTGATTGACGCATTCAATTTGACTGAAGGGACACTTCCCGAAATGGGTCCTATGCGACACAGACGGGAGTCTACTAGCACACAGAACCCATGTCCTGCTGCTCCTGCATCCCGCCCGATCTCAAGTTAATTATCACATGGTTATCTCCATGATAGCACCAGGCTAGTCATGATCAGTATCCACCTATATGCGAGGGACAAGAAATCACCCGACTTTTACCGGTCTAAGCAGGGCTAAGCATATAACGAACCTAGACCTAAATAGGGATATCAAGATAATAATTGCGGTGGACAAGGTATAGTAAGGATGCAACCACGGTTGCAATCAATTCCTATAAACCTAATGTAGCAAGTGTGTCAAGTTTAATTTATAAGTCATTTGCAAACCATAGGAGTTAAAGGCTCTGGGGCTTGCCTCTCTCGAAGTCAGACGGGCGGTGGTCTTGGCACTTGGGCAGTTCCTCGGCGTCGACTCCTCCGGTCTCCTCGAGCAAGGTCTCTTCCAGGCTCAGCTCTTCCTACTGCGGCGGCTTCTGGGTCTCTTCGGCCGATCTTGTATGTTGCATAAACATGTATAAATAGAATGAATGCACATGGAATGCTGATGTGATGCAAACATTGGATACAGACTATTCATGAGATAAACACATGTCATCTACTTTATTTTCTACAACAAGGTAGTCAACATCATCTAGTTGACTCCTAACTACCTTGTCACCAATCACTTATTTAACCTTCCTAAGTAGTCAATTAAGACACTTAATCATCACAACATTATCTACTTATTTATTTTATTTATTGTTTACTTATTCGTCCAACAACCTATTAAATCATGCTTATAACAGCAACCCATCACAAACATTTCCCGAAAAATCTACAACAATTACTGCAGGTTAATAACATAAGATTCAGCCCACTGTCCAAATTTCATGTCATTTGGACTTAAACACTGTTCTCTACGAAAAAGACAAACAACATGGTGAAAAGGTGCTTTGAACTACACATCCTAGCAAAAAGTGTCAAATAACAAATTTCACATTTTTCTTCTGAACTTCATAGTACAAGAGCAGTCCACAAAAATTATCTGGTTCATATCATTTACCCTTTAATTACTAAAAATCATGTAAGAAAACAACAATTATCGACTTTAAATGTTACTGTCAATACTTTTCACAGAATATACTCATATTATATTTTTCCCAGATACTACTCATCTATGCAAACCTAACAAAATTGGAATCACATTTTTCTGAGCTACACAGAATTAGTTATGCATTTTCTAAGTTAACAACCAATTCCTAAATTAATTAAAACTGCATATAAAAGTATCACAAAATATGCATTCAATATTTTTTTAACAGGTAGCTCTATTCATTTCCAGCACAACAAAATTTGTTTCACTTCATTTGGACTTAAAATGAGCCTTGCATGAATTTTAGAAGCCTTTAATCCATCTCTGCAAAAACTAATTTAAGGAAAAACCCGACCTAAACGCTAGGGACACCCGGCTTTGTGCACCAGCAGACACTAGACAAAATGCTAGACACACCCGGCTAACCCGAGCGTCAGTGCACACAGACCTTTCTCTTCCGCTCTCCCAGACACTGCTACTGGGGTCCACCGGCCTGGTGGCCCACGTGTCAGCGGTCAACCGGACCCACGCGTCGGCGGCGAGGTCTCCGGTGCAACCAACTACACCACTAAGCTCGCCTCCACGAGGTGGACACGGTCGGCTAAGTCTCCATGCTAGGGACTCACCAGAGCAAGCTCGACGGCGGCCATGGCGGAGCGGCGGCGCTGCGACACGACGGCGAGGCTTCGCCCGCCGATTCTGAGGCTCGGCGATGCAAGCACTAGCTCAAGCAAACCCTAAGAAACATATTAGGGCGACTATTGAGCCATGCCGACCCCAGCATTGCTCGGCGCCACGCACGGCGGCGGTCCGCGGCAGACATTGCCGTGACAAGGCTCGGTTCTGGCCGAAATACGGCGAAAGAGAGGTCTCCATCTAACCCTAAGCAACTACAGAGGTAGAGAAGGCTAGAACAGAGCTTGGTTTGGGGTGGTTTGGCCAGAGATGGCCGGACCACGCTCTGGTCATGGCGGCGGCTATGGCGGAGGTCCGAGGTTGGCACTTGGCGTTCCTCCGGCTAGAGGGAAGGAGAAGGGAAACCATCCCGTGCAGGTGAGAGAGAAGGTTAGGGCGGAGAGGTTGGCGGAAGGAATCGGGCGGCGACGCTCTAGGCAGCGAGGAATCGCTCGCCGAAGTTCGGCGGGCGGCGGCGGTGTTCTTGGCTGGAGAAGATGGAGCAGGGGGGAGACGAGAGAGTGAGTGAGCGGCTCGGTCGATTCGGGTGCGAGGTGGAGAAGGCGAAGCTGATGCATTGCGCAGGTGCAATGCACCTGGCCGCTTCCCGTCTCGCCGTCCCGACTGGACGCGGCGGCGGCCACGCGGCGGTAGGGCAGAGAGGGACAGGAGGGGTTGTCGGCTTCGCAGAAACCGTGCGCGGCGAGCGGCGGTTTGGGTGGCCTGCAAGGCGGGCTCGCGGGTGCTGCAGCGGCGCCGGCGTAGGGGTGCGCGGAGTCGGGCGGCGCGCGCGCGATGAGGAGGGAGAAGAGACTGACGTGCGGGCCGCACCAGGGTTTAAACAAAAGAGGTTTTTGTTCATTTCTTTTCTACCCTATATCTCCCAAACTAAGCCGAATTAGGGAAAGGTCCTAAAAGTAAAGTTGCTTAGAATTTTGCAAGGAACAATTCATCTTTAAGGCTTAAGTCCAAATTCTACCTGGAAAAAGAATTTCACTCCTAGCCCAATTTTCTAATGCAAGAAATAAACATTAAATGACCTTTTATGAAAAAGTGGTTTTAAGCAAAGTTGTTCCTCTTGCCAAGATCTACAACTTTGGTTTAAGGCACTTGGTGAGAAAAACAAAGCAATTCATAGCTATACTAGAAACTAGGCAAGGACTTAAACAAACATACACACAAAATGCACATGAAATGATATGATGCCATGCTCATGCTATGTCAAGTTATGCATTTAGAGTTGCTTAACACCTAGGTGTTACAAAGAATTTCTCCCAATGTAAAATCCGCGAAAACTGTGATTTTGTGTGCTTCGAAGTAGTGTCGTAGCTTCCTTGACGTAATAAGTAAAGCATACAACAGTTTTTGAACTTGTGGGTACTTGACCTTTGAATCAGAGAGTACCTCACTGATGTAGTAGACTGGTCGTTGGATATTGTAGACGTGCTTCTCATCTTTGCGCTCCACCACTATTGTTGTGCTCACAACATGTGTGGTAGCTGCGATGTATAGCATCATTGGTTCCCTGAGTTCTGGTGGCGATAGGATAAGAGGATTGGTTAGGTATCGTTTGAGCTGTTCAAAGGCCCTGTCAGCCTCTTTTGTCCACTGGAATTTATCCCCGGCTTTGAGTAACTTGAAGAAAGGTAGCCCCTTTTCTCCTAGCCTTGAGATAAATTTGTTGAGTGCTATCATGCACCCAGTGAGCTTCTGAACGTCCTAAACCGAAGTCGGTGGCTTCATATTGGTGATAGCTTTAATCTGCTTTTGGCTAGCCTCGATACCTCGATGGCTAACCAGGAATCCGAGTAACTGTCCTGAGGGTACCCCGAATACGCATTTTGTGGGATTTAGCCTCCACTTGTAGGTGCGTAAGCGGGTAAAAGTTTCCTCTAAGTCTGTTATGAGAGTAGTCGGATCCTTTGTCTTTATGACCACATCGTCAATGTAAGCTTCCACGTTGTGGCCGATTTGGTCGCCTAAGTAATCTTGGATAGCTCATTGATAAGTGGCTCCTGCATTCTTCAACCTGAAGGACATGGTTTTATAAAAGTAAGCGCCAAAAGGAGTTATAAATGATGTCTTGGGCTGGTCTTCTTCTTTGAGGGCGATCTGATGGTACCCCAAGTAACAATCTAGAAAGTATAAGAGAGCGGACCCTACATGGCGTCAACTATTTGATCTATCCTTGGTAATCCAAAAGGATCCTTGGTAATCGACACACATGCGCCACTCTGCAGAATTCTTCTTCTTTACTAGCACTGGGTTGGCTAGCCACTCAGGGTGGAGAATTTCTCTGATGAACCTGGCTGCTAGTAATTTTGCTATTTCCTTCTTGATTGCTTCCTTTTTATCTGGTGAGAATCATCGTAATCTTTGCTTGATGGGTCTGGAACCTTCTTTCAATTCCAGTTTGTGCTCAACCAAGTTCCTTTGAACACCCGGCATGTCGGCTGGTTTCTAGGCAAATATGTCTTTGTTTGCCCTGAGGAACTTGGTGAGCGCGAGTTCCTATGCTTCAGATAAGTGGGCACTGATAACCGCCGTCTTTGAGGGATCACCGGTTTCCAGGTCAATAGTTTTTGTAGATACTTCTGCTGGTGGCTGGATGGTTCCCGCCTTCTTAGTTGGGATTTCTGAATCTCCAGGCTTGGCGTTATGCACCATCTGCGCGAGCTCCTGTACCTCTAGGGTGAGTTGAGCTTTTTCGCAATTTGGACAGCTTTTGTGTCGCATTCGAAAGAGCGCTTCAAGTCTCCCTTGAAAGTTAGAATCCCTTTAGGACCCGACATCTTCAACAGAAGGTATGGATAGTGTGGTACTGCCATAAACTTAGCGATAGCTGGTCGTCTAAATATGGCATGGTAAGATGACGCAAAGTTGGCTACCTCGAAACTGATGTACTTTGTTTGGTAGTTAGTCAGAGTTCCAAAAGTGACGGGTAGGATTATCCTTCCGAGTGGTATTGCCGCCTTTTCGGGTACTATGCCATAAAAGGGGGCACTTGATGGTGTAGGTTGAGTTGCTAGGTCCAGATTCATCTTGCGTAAGGTACTTGCGAAGATGACATTGAGTCCTGCCCCTTCATCTATAAGTACTCTTCCCAGTTTGAACCCGGCGACCGTTGGATCCAGGACTAGCGGATAGTGTCTTGCATTGGAGATGCTCGTCCATTGGTCTGCTCGAGAGAAACTGATCGGGTGTTCGGACCAATCGAGATATCTGGGAATCACTGGTTCAGTAGACATAATTTCTCACAAGGAAAGCTTCTGGAGGCGCTTGCTGTCATTGGTGGCTATTCCTCCAAATATGACATTGATAGTGCCTCTGGGGTGTTGAAAACCGCAAGCACCCTGTTGTGGGTCTTCAGCTACCTTTTTGCCCTTGTCTTTCTTGCTTTTATTGAAGTCAGAGTTCAAACCTCGCTCTTTAAGCTGATGACAGTGCCTTGTCGGATGTCCTCCTTTCGGATGGAAAGGGCATGGGCCATCGAGGAGGTCGTTGAAGCTTGAAGGCTTGTTCCCTTTCTTTTAAGGTTCCATGGCTGCTATAGTGTTGTCCCCGATCCTCTTACGAGTGCTCTGTTGAGCAGGCTGGGTTCCTCTCTGATTATTTCGTTGATCACCCTGCATGTTCCTTTCGGGGAAGCGCTCCTGTGTGCGTTCTTCTGTGGCCATCATGGAGTTCACTACTCGATGGAAGTTGTCTGCGGTCATCGGGTCATATTTAATGAAGTCTTCGTAATTGTATCTTTCGCAAATTCTATTGCCGAAGAGGTCAATTACTTCTCTGTCTATTATATCTGAGATTGTAGAACGAATCTTAGAAAAATGTCTGTAGTACTCTCGCATGGTTTCATTTTTCTGCTGCTTGCATGTTCTGAGCTTAGTCCGAGGATATGATCTATCGGGAACACCCGCGAAGTTTTCTATGAAAATGCGATGGAGTTGTTCCCAGGAGTCGATTGACTCAGGCTTAAGTCTGTCGAGCCATGCAAGGGGCATTGTCTCTAGAGCCATGGGTAAAAATAAAGCTTTGACGTCATTGCTTCCTCCTGCCTACTGGACTGCCTGTGCATATAGTCTGAGCCTCCGTTTTGGTTCTGTTTTCCCATCGTACTTGGAGTAGTTCTCGGGTTTGAACTTACGTGGAAACAGGACTACTCGAAGCCACTGGGAAAAGCAGGGGAAGCGATCAACTGCATCGGAGGCCAAGTTGTCGACTCCTCGATATGATGATTCGGCTCCATCTTCTGCCTAGTCAGGGACTCGGTTGCCCAAGCGACTCCTGGCCGAGACCCGGCAAGCCGCTCATGAACGGGTTGTCTCTGACTTGGATGAGATGAGTCTTGAGCATCAGCTAGGGACTCAAGGTTTCTGCCTTTAAGTTGGAGTGCGGTAGACTGAAGCATGATCAACTGGCGCTCCTCTTCTAGCATCTGGTTGTCCTTTGCTCCCATCTCCGTAGCTAAAGCCATGATGTTCTGGTAGGGTGTCTGGTATACTTTGTGTCTAGCGACCCTCATGAACTCGGGTTCGAGGTTGCATGAGCAGTCAGCGCGTCGCCGGTTGTGATCATTTTGAGACTGAAAGTCATGATCACGCTGGTTACGAGCTTGAAGCTTAGCTTCCTCTTCCAAGTGTCTGCGACTATTATTTTCTTCTAGCCGTACTTTGTATCGTTTCATCGCCTCCTTGCGATGAGTCACTCGCCTTCTATGAGCATCTTTGGCTAGATTCTTCCTTAGTCTTTCTGCCTTTAAGGTCTCGGTTTCACCGGGTCCTTCTGGATCGTCATCAGATATCATACTCATGGTTTCATTGTCGCGGAAGACATCTGGAGGAGTTGGGGGTCGTAGTGATGATTGATGTCCTGTTATGAAGACTTTGTGAGTGTAGCCTTGGTTTGTTGATCCTGGTGTAATCGATTCCAGGGTGGAAGCGCTGGAGATTAGCTCTGTTGAGATGTCGTTTTCCTCAAAGGGGAGCTAATGTTCGTATTGTTAAGGGAGTTTTGCTCGATTGTGCCAACCAACCTAGTCGGGGCTGGTTGTATTGGCCAATGGATGATGTTACCTTCCTCGATTGAACTGAAAATGAGTCCCTATTGGGCTATCTACTGAAGCTTTTTAAAGTTTGATCCAATCAACTCTTGGAAGTTCTTTGTCGAATTGCGCAGTCCAAAGGGGATACGGTCCTTGGAATCAGAGTCCTGTTCGGACCGAGACTTCGTGTTTGAGTAGGAGTCGGAGGCTTCGGCCTGATCCCCAGATCCTTGCAATTTTTGGATTGTGAGATTTTCCAGGTCCCGGGTGAGATCATCCATCGTTGGTGTGGCTTGTGCTTCTAATTCAAGTTGAAGGTGTCTATGCAACTTTCCTTGTTCATCTGCGATACAAGTCCATGAGCCAAAAACAAAAATTGATCCCGCCGAGAACATGTTGAAGCGGTTCGTCGAGCTCTTGATCGTGGAATCACCGAGAGCCCCTACCTGGCGCGCCAGCTGTCGGTGTTTGTTAACCGGCAACTCATCTTGGGGATTCCCAGACGATTTGTTCGGTGGGATTGGTGTTCATAGAACTCGACGAGTACACAAGGACAACGATTTATACTGGTTCAGGCCACTTAATAGTGTAATACCTTACGTCCAGTGGCGGCGTGTGCCTTGTGTTATGATCTAAGATTCAATGATAGGGGTATGCGCCTGCTTCCTCTTATATAATCTGCTAAAGCACGACACATACCGAGTCCTAGTCGGATATAACAGAGGCATCCTATTCTAATTACAAGACTTCCTTGGGTAGCTCGACTAAGTTACAATACAAGTCCTAATCCATGTACACTTTGTATCATGTCTCCGGATCTTTCCTTGACCTCCCAGGACTTAGTCCGAGTAATCATATTTGGAAGATATCTCTGACATTCTGGTCTATCAGTGGTCTCGTGTCACACCCAATTTTAAGAACAAAATTGAATGTATAAACTTATGTGCGCCCAGGAAACAGTCGCACACATAAGGGACAAATTACAATGAAGGCATCATCATTGTGCTCAATACATAGCGTATTTATTACAACTCATCAAATAAAACTAAACATAAACAAGCGGAAGATAAATAACTCTCGACGAAAGCTCCACTCCACAGGGACGTCGACTGGTGAACCGCAAGACTAGAAATCCTCTGGGAACTTATCTTGCTCATACTCAAATCCATCTATTACCCATCTGGGATTTTTATCCAAAAAGAAGAAAATATAACAAGCGTAAGTACATCTCGTACTCAGCAAGCAACATGGGGTTATGCAGCTCAAAAGGCTTGACACTGGTTTACTACAGTTAGCATTTTTAGTTGGTCAAGATTTTAGCTTTAAGTAGTCATCAAGTTGTGCTTGCAAACCCAATTAAACCACATGAATAATAATATGGCAACATCATCAGAATCACAAATATGATAGTAACATGAACAAAAGTAAATTTCATTTAAGTGATTAGCCTGCAAGTTTTCCGAGCCGCTCGTGACCGTGAGCACGGCTGATATATCAGTTTTGTACTCTGCAGAGTTTGTACAACTTTACCCGTGAGCCGTGATCCCCATGAGCCAGGGGTTGCAAATCCCATATCACCTCTACCAAGAAAGTGCGGCAGGGTACACTATGAAGTCTTTCGAAGTTCCCCTAACAAGATAGTGGCCACTAGGTTTCCAATCGGCAAGCAGACATAGGAACCCCCCTTTCCGATGGCACATTCCCTCCCGGCTATACACATGAGACCAGAGGTTGTGCTATATCTGTCTCGGCAAGCCCCTTTTGTGCCCTTTCGGGTAACCACCATCAAGCGAGGAGAGGTCCTCGATCCAACTAAAACCAGAGCCTGCGGATACATGGGTGTATGCCGAGTCTCTGAGTGATGAGTGATTGTCAACTGGGATGATGCGCATGTTCTTTGGCTTGTGTTGTGCAGGTGTCGAGCACGGATACAGTGATCAAAGGCAAGGTGAAGGTCAAGTAGAGACGTGCCGTGCTGATGGACCGAGAGTGGCGAAGGGCGGACGTGAGGCTTGGACTGAGGGACTGGTGGCCTGAGGATCAGCTGTGGTGGGTGACAGCCTGGGACAGCGACGAGCGAAGACTTGCAGTCATGTGTTGCCTGAGTCGAGGACTTGGGGACACGTGTCGGTGCACGGGGTGCACGGGCGGTGCATCCCTTCTACAGCTTCGGTTTGGTGGTAGAGCCAGAGAAAAACCATCGGGCGGACGGTTTGCAGGTTTGGGCCTCAAAACCTGGGCGCGGATGGTTTCCGAGTTTGGCCACAAAACTCGGACTGAGGACGGTTTCCAGGTTTGGGCCTCAAAACCTGGGTGCTGCGTGTTTGCTGAGTTTGGGCCACAAAACTCAGATGCTGGTGGACTGGTTACCCGGTTTGGGCCTCAAAACCGGGGGTTGGCTGGAAAGGCTGGTTTCCCGGTTTGGGCCACAAAACTGGGGGTGCAGAGCGAGGGCGGCACATGGCGGCAATCGGGAGGTTGCATCGAGGCAACGCTACGAGTTGTGCGGGCGTGGCCGTCGGATCACCACCTACCATGAGTTGGTCCAGAATAACCCTAGGGTTTAGCTGGTTCGCTCTGTAACTAGTTGAGGGGTAGAGTAGGAATTAGAATTAGGATAAGTAGAGGGAGACACCCTCCTCCCAGGTATCTCAGTCATTTTCTCTTTGCTTCTAGGGTTTCATGCTCTCCCAATCCCCTGCTGTAGCTAGCTGAGATCCGCAGAGAACCATACCTCTGTGTACTAGAGATTTTGAGGAAGTGAGGCCGTAACCTCACTGTTGTAGCGTGTGATAGTCGCACGGTTGCAGATCGATGTGTTGATTCATGTTTTGGTTCGTGTTCTTCGCGTTCTTCGTTTCTCCGCGTTTTTCCCATCACTCGATCTCCCTCTCTAGTGCGTCTTTGTGAAATCCTTTTGAATCAACTTGTTCGTTTTTGAAAGGAGATCATTTCCACCGAAGGAATTTATCTAACTCCTCTCGAAAAAGTAGATTGGGTTGATTTCGTTTTTGTGGCGCTTTTTCGTTCTTGATCTTCCCTTTCGATTTCCCGGTGATTGGATCAATTTGAGCGGATGATTTCTTGGGGATAGTCTCCTAACTACCTCGTGATCATCTTCTCCAAGTTTGGGAACGTGGGATTTTGATTTGGATCGAATTTGGAGAGATTCAGGGAGAAGGCGACTGAAATTGCCCTCTCTGCGCACTCGCGGACAGTCCGCGGTTTGACTGGCGGACAGTCCGCGCGTCGGACTCCGATCGAGCAGCGGTCGCGCGGCTTGACTGTGTTGTGCCTCGGGTGACCGGCGGACTGTCCGCCGTTGACAGGCGCGGACAGTCCGGGCCCGAGCAGGGAGACTTCAGCAACTGTGCTGTTTCGGGGATTTTGCCGGCGGACAGTCCGCCATCCCCCCGTGGACAGTCCACGGTTGAGCCGGACAGTCCGGGACCGTACCGGCGGACAGTCCGGGATCCTGCTGTTAGTTGTGGTTTAGTGCGCTTGCTCTCCCGGCTTGCTCGCTTGGTTTCCCGACTTCTCGTTTGGCCCTAGAGTTGATCAAGGAACCTCTCTAGGTATCTTTGCTACTTGTTAGCCTAAGTATTTAGGAGTTTCTCGATGTAGCCATCTATCTACGTTCGGGACTTGGTATTTGGGGACAAACTTGCTCCGGTGCTTTTGTCGTTTGGTTTGCTATCGCTTTGTGGTGCCTCGCTGTGATCCTAGGGATCATCCACCCTCTTCCAAGGGTCGTGGGCATCACGGTTTTGGTAGTAGCTTTTGGGGGTTGATTTTGGGACATTTGGCCAAAGTTTCGAGAGAAATTTTTGAGCTCCCATTCACCCCCCCCTCTAGTCGCCTTGCTAGTGCATTCTTGGTCCTTCAATTGGTATCGGAGCAGGTTAAGGATCTTCCACCTTAGCCGGTTCCAGATCCACAGAAGGCGACATGGATCGCGGCGTGGGCAAACCGCCGTTTTTCGATGGGACGAACTATGCGTATTGGAAGATACGCATGTCGGCCTATCTGCAGAGTTTGGGTGCTTCCATTTGGGAGATTTGCAACAAGGCTGATTACGTTGTCTTGGCTGCTCGTGTCTCTCAGCTTCAGATCGATGAGCACGAAGCCAATAGCCGGGCACGTAACGCCTTGTTCTCCTATTTGAGCATGTCCGAGTTTGATCGCGTTTCTCACCTCCCCACGGCTCGTGAGATTTGGGCGACCCTCATGCGCTTCCATGAGAGAACCACTCAAGTCAAATCCTGTCTCTACGAGTCACACAAGCGGGAGTATGAGAACTTTTGACATATGCCTGGCGAGAGCATAGAGAGTTTATTCGCTCGCTTTCAGGTTATTGTCAACAAGATGAGAGCGAACAAGGAGCTATTGCCTTTCGACAATCATGAGAGAGCTTTGAAGCTTTTACATACTCTCGATCGGTCGGTGTGGGACTCAAAGGTCTAGGCGATCATCGAATCATCTAACTATGAGACCCTCACTTGCGATGAGCTCTTTAGTAAGCTCAAGTCTAGTGAGATTGACGCCATGTCGAGGGCTTCTTATGAAAATCCTACTGGCCCGACTATGGCTTTGGTTTCTGGCTCTTCTGCTAACCCCTCTGGAGGATTTGCACTCTCTTCACTCTTTTCTGTCACAGAGGACCAGCTGGAGTCTTTGGGGGATGACGAGTTGGCTATGCTCGCCAACCGGTTCTCGCGGTTCCACAACAACCGCATGAACCCTCGCCGCGGAGGAGGACGCTCAGGATGCTACGAGTGCGGCGACCCTAACCACTTCATCGCCAACTGTCCCAAGAAGAAGCACTCATCTGGGAAGGGCGATCATGGGCACAAGTACAACTCTGGCAAGTGCAAGGAGAAGTACGTCCCCGCAAGGCACAAGCGGAAGGGCGGCTTCAACAAGGAGTACATCAAGACCAAGTACTTGGAGAAGGCCCAGGCTGAGCAGCGTGCGTTCTTCGCCACGCTCAGCGACGTCGACGACTCGGACGACGACTCCGCTTCTTCAAGCGACGACGAGTTCGAGAAGAAGAAGAGGATCGAGGACAAGCTCAACGACCTCTGCTTCTTCGCCGACGAGGACGACATCTGCACCATGGCCCTTGGTGATGAGGTCGACGGCAAGCTGGAGCACACTCCTCGGAACGACGACGATGACGACGACACCTCTCAGGTATCTCTCACCCACGACGAGCTTTCTGCTGAGGTCGAGAAGCTTACTGCCGCCTTGCTTAGTCAGGACAAGTTGCTTAGGCGTGCTGCTAGAGAGCGCAAGGAGTTTAGGCAGAAGTGGGAGGACACGGTGAGAGAGCTTGAGTTTGCTAAGTCCACCGTGGTCATGTCTGAGGAGGTTGAGTGTGAGATGTGCACCACGCACATGACTAACCTTCTCACTCTGAGAGGTAAGTATGCTGCGTTGGTAGGAGAGGTGGATGAGCTGAAAGCTAGACCCTCGCTGTTGGGTGCATGCAAGACTTGTCCTGTCTTGCAATCTGAGTTGGCAGAGAAGAATGCCAAGATTGTGTCTCTTGAAGAGGCCAACTCAGGTAGCACATGTGTGGCTAGGTGTGTTCTTTGTGAGGGTTTGGAGATGGAGATCGCTAATGTGAAGCATGACAAGATGGAAACCGAGGAGGAAAACACATACCTTCGGACCATCTTGTCATGGGTGTCTAGCGGTGAGCCACAGCTCGGGATGATGATCTCCCAATTCAAGAGAGCTGCTGGAGGTCCTGGTGTAGGCTTTGCTTCGGGCGTTGATGTTTCATCTTTTGGGAAGATTGGAGAGTCGAGTGGTCTTAACCCATGTGAGAAGCCCAACTCCACCACTACTCCCAAGCTTACCAAGATTCCACCCAAAGAGCCTCTCAAGCCTAACACCAAGGATGGGGTCTTTGTTGAGCCTCCAAGAGCTCCACCCAAGAAACAATCATGGGCTTCCAAACCAAACCACCTCAAGAGCAAACTGGACACCATGCCACCCATTCAGGAGGAACTTATGCCATAGAAGGGAAAAGTGATCCACACCCACTACCGTGAATACCAACAACCCCCTATGAGAGCGGTGAGGTACCATTGTGAACATTGTGGGAGGGATGGACACTTGAGCGAGTTCTGCTTTCGGCGCAAGAGAGAGGCGCGTCGTGCTAGGGAGATGAACAACCCGGACATGTACCATCCTTTCCATGATGTACATGTGCTGAATGTTCAGAGGAGAGCTCCGAGGAGAGCTGCTAGGCCCAGAGGTCCAGAACCTCAAGTTCCTAGGCCTAGGCAGCGGAGAGGACGTGCCTGGCGGGAGCCTGCAGTTGTAGGCTATGGATCCCGTGGCGGTGGCTTTGTAGTTGAGCGTTTTCCCCCACCGCGTTTTGAGTATCACGATGGACGCTCCTCCCTTAGCGGACCACGTCTTTCTAAACGTGGTGATCGCTTCCTCCGTAGGTGTGCTAGGAATGGTTTTTCTGCTAACCGTTCTTTTGAGCAGCCGGCCCAACACTGGTATTCATCCTACTTCACTAACCCCAGTGTTGGACCGTATGCTCACCCTATGTCTTTTTATTGGTGTAGGTAAAACGATTGGAGAACGTTTGGTTGGTGGATTCCGGTTGCTCGAGGCACATGACCGGAAACGCCAAGTGGTTCTCCAGTCTTAGTCCGGTCGCCGGAAAGGAGTTTATTACCTTCGGCGACAATAGGAAAGGTAAGGTATTGTCTCATGGATCAGTGCGAGTTAATGAGCACTTTGTGTTGCGCGATTTTGCTCTTGTTTCTAACTTGCATTTTAACCTTCTTTCTGTTTCGCAACTCTTTGATGATGACTCTGAGATTCGTTTTAAACCGAATCTCAGTCGTATTTTGGATCCTCAGGGGAATCTTGATTGTGGGATTTCGCCCTTTGGGAAAGTCTTTCGTGCGGATTTCTTGGAGTCATTTGGAATTTCTCGTTGTCTTTTGGCTGGTCCTTCCTCCTCTGATCTTTGGAAGTGGCATAGGAGACTGGGACATTTGAGCTTCGACTTGCTTGCAAGACTTAGCTCACTTGGCCTAATCCGAGGATTGCCCAAGTTGTCGATGGAGAAGGATCTTGTTTGCCATTCTTGTAGACATGGGAAGATGGTTGCCGCTCCCCACCATCCAGTGACTCAGGTCATGACTAAGAGCCCTGGAGAGCTTTTCCATATGGACCTTGTCGGTCCGGCTCGGGTGAGCTCGGTTGGGGGGAAGTGGTATGTGCTTGTTGTTGTTGACGACTTTTCGAGATATTCGTGGGTTTTCTTTTTAGCTGAGAAAACTGAGACCTTCTCCTTTGCTCGCAATCTGATTTTGCGTCTTCAGAACGAGTTCCCTTTGAACTCGATGCGAGCTATTAGGAGTGATAATGGTTTCGAATTCAAGAATTCGGATTTTGAGAAGTTTTGTAACTCTTTGGGTTTAGAGCATCAGTTTTCTTCCCCCTACACACCGCCTCAGAATGGTGTTGTAGAAAGGAAGAACTGGACCCTTGTAGAGATGGCCAGGACGATGCTCGATGAGCATAGGACTCCTAGGCGATATTGGGCCGAGGCCATGAGCATTGCATGCTACATTTCCAATCGCATTTTTCTTTGAGCTTTCTTGAAAAAGACTTCTTATGAGTTGCGTTTTGGAAAACTGCCCAAAGTGAGTTATTTTAGAGTTTTCGGTTGCCATTGTTTCATACTCAAAAAGGGCAACTTGGACAAATTTGAGTCTCGTTCTTCTGACGGTGTGTTTTTGGGTTATGGCACTCACACTCGAGCTTATCGTGTACTTAACCTTGACACTAACTGAGTCATGGAGACATCCGATGTCACCTTCGACGAGACCATGGTTTGTCCTTCTTCTCGTTTTGAGCGTGCAGGTGATCATGAGGTTGGCGAACCTCTTTTCGATGATGAAGAAGAAGGTGCTGAAGGGATAGATGACACAGCACCTCCTCCACCTGTGGTGCCACAAAGAGCGGCTTCTACGACGACTCACGACCCCGACACGTCTTCTTCCTGGGGGCCGTGGGATCCGCCACCTCGAGCGGTACCTTTTGTACCCGAGGAGGCACCAGCTGCTGTTGAGGGGGAGGCCACTTCGGCAAGGGAGGCGCCACGACACATTCAGCGCCAGCACCCGCCTCAGCAGATGATCGGCAGCATCGACGAACGCGTCACCCGGTCAAGGCAAATCTCTCACTTTGCTCATTCTGCATTTGTTGCTGATTTTGAACCCCGAGATGTTGGACACACTTTGATGGATCCGGAATGGGTCAATGCCATGCATGAGGAGTTAGAAAACTTTGAGAGAAATCGGGTTTGGGTTCTAGTGTCCCCACCTTCTGAGTGTCACCCAATTGGGACAAAATGGGTTTTCAAAAACAAACATGGAGAAGATGGCCATGTTGTGAGAAACAAGGCCAGACTCGTAGCCGAGGGATATAGTTAGAAGGAGGCGATAGACTATGAGGAGACGTTTGCTCCTGTAGCTCGTTTGGAGGTGATTAGGATACTCTTGGCTTTCGCTGCATCCAAAGGTTTCAAACTTTTTCAAATGGATGTCAAGAGTGCCTTCTTAAATGGCTACATAGAAGAGGAGGTGTATGTTAGACAACCCCCGGTTTCAAAAATCCCATGTTTCCAAACCATGTCTTTAAACTTCACAAAGCTTTGTATGGTTTGAAACAAGCCCCTAGAGCCTGGTACGATAGGTTGAAAACCTTTTTGCTTGCTAAGGGTTTTAAAATGGGATGTGTAGATAAAACGCTCTTTCTCCTCAAGCAAGGCACTGATACACTCCTGGTCCAAATTTACGTGGATGATATCATTTTCGGTGGTTGTTCTCACGCTTTGGTTGCCATGTTTGCAGATACTATGAGCAGGGAATTTGAGATGAGCATGATGGGCGAGTTGATGTTTTTCCTCGGACTACAAATCAAGCAGTCTCGAGAGGGAACGTTTGTGCACCAGGGTAAGTATACCAGAGATATTCTGAAGAAGTTCGATATGGGTGAGGCCAAGCCTCTTCCAACACCCATGTCGACCACGACGGCCCTGGATGCGGACAAGGAGGGAGAAGCAGTGGACCAGAAGGAGTACCGGAGTATGATCGGGTCGCTGCTGTACCTGATGGCGACACTCCCGGACATCCAGTTCGCGGTGTGTCTCTGTGCGCGTTTTCAGTCGTCGCCGCGCACTTCGCACCGTCAGGCGGTCAAGCGCATTATGAGGTACTTATCCTTCACTCCTGAGTTTGGCATTTGGTATTCTGCTTCCTCCACCCTTTCCCTTTGTGGTTATTCCGATGCCGATTTTGCTGGTTGTCGCATTGAGCGCAAGTCCACTTCTGGGACTTGCCAGTTTATTGGTTCTTCTCTTGTATCGTGGTCTTCTCGCAAGCAGTCTAGTGTCGCCCAGTCTACCACGGAGGCTGAGTATGTTGCTGCGGCTAGCTGCTGTTCCCAGTTACTCTGGATGATGGCCACTTTGCGTGATTTTGGTCTGAGCTTTTCTCGTGTTCATTTGCTTTGTGACAGCACGAGTGCTATTAGCGTTGCTAAGAACCCCGTGCTTCACTCGAAGACCAAACACATTGATGTGCGCTTTCATTTTCTGTGAGACCACTATGAGAAGGGTGATATCGACCTTCGCCATGTCGATACTCATCATCAGTTGGCTGATATTTTCACCAAGCCTTTGGACCAATCAACCTTTAATCGTTTGAGAGGTGAGCTTGGTGTGTGTTTCCCCTTTTAGATGGGGGAAACATTTTGGGTCTTGTGCTATAGACTGACTCTTTTGCCTTTGTTTTCTTTTGCATTTCAGCATACGCTATTACATTCTGAGCTTCATGTATATATTCTTTAGAATGTGATTATGCTCTGTTTAGTATGCTTCAATGCTTATGATGATGCTTGTGGCTTATGCTCTTTCTGATCAATAGTACATGTTGTGAGCTGAGCTATTTTTGGATGGTGAACTTGCTTAATGAACTTAAAATCTAAAAAAGTTCACCATTGAGATATGCAACTAGCATGTGTAGGATGTGTTGAGTTCACTCGTGCTTTTCATATATGCTAGGTTGCTATGTCTCTAGTTCTGAGTCTTTCACTTGCTTGGTATGTTCACATTATGTTTAAAATCTGAACCAAGCTAAGTGAATTTGAAAAGATCGAGATGGGATTGCTTGTCAACACATCACAGTTTCGAGACTGTTTCTCACTGCACTTTGAGTTAAACTTGAGCTGTGTAGTGTATGACCGAAACTGTTGCTTTAATCTTCTAATTGCTTCTGCATAGGCTTCGCACAGTTGAAAAGTTAGGCAATGACAAGCTTTCAACCTCTCGCAATCACATGCTGAATTTTAAACTTGTGTAATTTCACCGCTGCATCTCCGATTAAAATTTGAAATCACAAGTGTATGTTTCATCTCTCGACTGGTATCAGCATGACGATTGAACTGTGCTAGGGGTAGTTCACCTTGTATACATGTTTAGCACTTGTTTGACTTCTTGTCTATACATGTCTTGTGCTATTTTGATGGTGAACACTTTTGGCTAAAAATTGCTCACTTTGCTCATATGTTCATATTCCATATTTGGTGATCAGTTTGAGCCTTCGCTAGCTTGTATGCTTTCCAGTGAGTCATTGGAGCTATGCTGTTTAGAGCATCTTTGCACTCTCTTGATTATATTCCTGAAGCTGCTAACTTGCATTTTGACTCATATGTATTTTGGAACGGGGAGAACTTCTCTTGTTGGCACTTTTGATGGTGCATTTTCTAAGTGGGAGAAAATTGCTTTCGGTTCCTTTTACTTGATGGTGCATTTTCAACTAAGGGGGAGAATTTGGACAAATCATGCCTCCCATGTATCGGTTGTGTGCACCATGCAAGGGGGAGTTTGCTCGGTATGATGAATTTCTGAAATTTACAATTGGTTCGGAGCGCTTTGCTAGTTGTGTTGAGCTTTTACCTCTGTCTTGAGGGACTAGCAGTCGCATCTTTGCTTCAGTTGGTATCGAGCTTTCCAGTTGATGTCGAGCTTTTTGCTAGTTGTGTTGAGCCTCTGAGCCTCTGTCTTGAGGGACTAGCATTTTTGCTTTGATTTTTCAGTTGGTATCTGCTAGCGGTATTGAGCCTGTTCTACCTCTTCTTGTGGGCTAGCTTTGCTTTGCTTGGTCGCGTCGAGCCGTTGCCCATGTCTTTGGGGACCAAGTTCTCTTGCTCTTTCCACTTGACCTTCTTCGGCTTTGCTATGCTTTTGGGTCATTTGGTCGAGTTCTCTCTTCTCCTTCTTCCTTCTTCTATTTTCATTATGATTTGTGTTGGTAGTTGACAATGCACTCATCAAGGGGGAGATTGCGGATACATGGGTGTATGCCGAGTCTCTGAGTGATAAGTGATTGTCAACTGGGATGATGCGCATGTTCTTTGGCTTGTGTTGTGCAGGTGTCGAGCACGGATACAGTGATCAATGGCAAGGTGAAGGTCAAGTAGAGACGTGTCGTGCCGATGGACCGAGAGTGGCGAAGGGCGGACGTGAGGCTTGGACTGAGGGACTGGTTGCCCGAGGATCAGCTGTGGTGGGTGACAGCCTGGGACAGCGACGAGCGAAGACTTGCAGTCATGTGTTGCCTGAGTCGAGGACTTGGGGACACGTGTCGGTGGACGGGGTGCACGGGCGGTGCATCCCTTCTACAACTTCGGTTTGGTGGTAGAGCCAGAGAAAAACCATCGGGTGGACGGTTTCCAGGTTTGGGCCTCAAAACCTGGGCGCGGATGGTTTCCGAGTTTGGTCACAAAACTCGGGCTGAGGACGGTTTCCAGGTTTGGACCTCAAAACCTGGGTGCTACGGGTTTGCTGAGTTTGGGCCACAAAACTCAGATGCTGGTGGGCTGGTTTCCCGGTTTGGGCCTCAAAACCGGGGGTTGGCTGGAAAGGCTGGTTTCCCGGTTTGGGCCACAAAACTGGGGGTGCAGAGCGAGGGCGGCACGTGGTGGCAAACGGGAGGTTGCATCGAGGCAACGCTACAAGTTGTGCGAGCGTGGCCGTCGGATCACCACCTACCACGAGTTGGTCCAGAATAACCCTAGGGTTTAGCTGGTTCGCTCTGTAACTAGTTGAGGGTAGAGTAGGAATTAGAATTAGGATAAGTAGAGGCAGACACCCTCCTCCCATGTATCTCTGTCATTTGCTCTTTGCTTCTAGGGTTTCCTGCTCTCCCAATCCCCTGCTGTAGCTAGCTAAGATCCGCAGAGAACCATACCTCTGTGTACTAGAGATTTTGAGGAAGTGAGGTCGTAACCTCACTGTTGTAGCGTGTGATAGCCACACGGTTGCAGATCGATGTGTTGATTCACGTTTTGGTTCGTGTTCTTCGCGTTCTTCGTTTCTCCGCGTTTTTTCCGTCACTCGATCTCTCTCTAGTTCGTCTTTACGAAATCTATTTGAATCAACTTGTTCGTTTTTGAAAGGAGATCATTTCCACCGAAGGAATTTATCTAACTCCTCTCAAACAAGTAGATCGGGTTGATTTCGTTTTCGTGGCGCTTTTTCATTCTTGATCTTCCCTTTCGATTTCCCGATGATTGGATCAATTTGAGCGGATGATTTCTTGGGGATAGTCTCCTAACTACCCCGTGATCATATTCTCCAAGTTTGGGAACGTGGGATTTTGATTTGGATCGAATTTGGAGAGATTCGGGGAGAAGGCGACTGAAATCGCCCTCTCTGCGCACTCGCGGACAGTCCGCGGTTTGACCGGCGGACAGTCCGCGCGTCGGGCTCCGACCGAGCAGTGGTCGCGCGGCTTGACTGTGTTGTGCCTCGGGTGACCGGCGGACAGTCCGCCGTTGACAGGCACGGACAGTCCGGGCCCGAGCAGGGAGACTTCAGCAACTGTGCTGTTTCGGGGATTATGCCGGCGGACAGTCCGCCATCACCCCGCGGACAGTCCGCGGTTGAGCAGGACAGTCCGGGACCGTACCTGTAACGTAACGGCTCTAATCCCATGGCCCACTGATCACCGTCAACCACTGACAGTCGATCCGTACAGCCAAGAGATTAGGACCGGTTCCGCTACTGGGCTACATCAGTGCCCGTTGTCCGCAGGATCATCTCACAATTTAGTTACAATCTCTTTAACATTTTGACAAATATCATTGGAGTAAATAGCGGAAGACTTAGATAACAATAGTTTTACAAACCAGGGTTCAACATAAAATTAAAGTGAAGTTATTACAGACCATAGTTCAAATAGATAGAGTTGGCAGAGTAGCATATGACAACAACTGAAGGTAAAGATACTTCACCCAGCCCGAGGGTGAATAATCACTCATCGGCCTCATCGGCCTCCTCCTGAACAACAGTCACACAGCAAGGTCCAAGGCATACTGAGGAATCTGTCATACCTGCAACATGGGTAATGAAACCCTGAGTACAAAGGTACTCAACAAGACTTACCCGACTAAAGAAAAGGGGAGAAGACTCAGGAATGAAAGGCTTAGGTAAGGCTTGAACAAGATCGAGAAATTTGCAGAAAAAGCATTTTGAGTTTTTCTGCCAGCAACAAGCACCTCGGGACTCTAACCCAAGAGTACAGGTCCAGCAACAAGCACCTCGGGACTCTAACCCAAGAGTACCGGTCCTGTTGGCAGAAAAAGCATCTTGTAAAACTTGTTTTTATTTTGGAAAGGTTCAAGTATTCCTCAGTTCTTCATCATTCATGATTCATTTTACATTTCAAAACATTCCTAGTTGAGAACCACTCTCCGTTGACAGTCAGTGGACCAAGTCTCCATAACCGAGGAGCAACGTTAATCCGGATAAAGAATACTCAGCTGAGGATCCCTATTCACACTGCATATGTAGCACCCAAGCTTGCATATGCCAACCCGTCTACCACGATTCCTCCAAGATTGGGCCCGGTCCTACGCCACCCGGAAGTACAGTACACCACTCCAATCCGGGACTCTAACCCACGTGGGTACATGCTACTTCCGCCATCTCTCCACTCCCAGTGCGCGGTTGTCGGTCCAATAATGGATTTCTCGGAGCCAGAGCTTTCCGTAGTATGTGAATAGTTACAAGTCTTGACCAGCAGGCCCCCATACGGATGGTCCCTAATTTTCCAGCCAGAACTACACCTTGGTTATATCTCACCCAAGCGTAATAGTCCTGTCAGTTTTTCAACCCTGTCCCGGCCGGTGTCAACTGTTGAGTCCCGGACTACAACATGACGGCACCGTACGCAAGGACACCCTCTTCTCGACAATGACCACATGCTAGCCAGGCAAGCAGTCATCGAACGGGAAGTAAAACCAAATTCCCATAAAGATTCTTTCAGTGATCACACTTTTGAAATTGGCATTTTGCAAATCTATTATATAGCATCACTAAGCATTTTGCAAATAGTTTTTAAAACAGGGCGGGTGGATCCTTTGGTGGAGGTAAATAATGCAGGAGGCAATAGGTCATCACACAACTCCTATAACCTAATGCAGTAATTTAACTCAAAAGCATTTAAGGAAAACATTTTATAAATAGAAGGGTTAAATGCACCGGGGCTTGCCTTGGATGGCAAAAAGGACGGACTCGGGGTTGGTGGTGTAGGTGTTGGAGCTCGGGATCGCCTTGGGAACAGATCCTTCGGTGGCTACCTCGACTTCAGATCCTTCTTCGTCAACTATACGGATGCAATGATGAATGCTCATGAGAATGATGATATGAACTTAAGGTGCAAGACAATTCCACCGATTCTAGATTACTCTAAAACAAGGCATAATCGAAATCTAGGTTGAGCATAAAAGGTAACCATTTCTTCCTTAAGCAAAATTGATTAAACTAGCCCTTATTATAATTATCCTAAACATCAACCAAACATAGCATCACAAACATCATAGACCAAAGGGTAGGGATCTATGAACATCAATCAATCCAAAGATCACATCATCAAACACTTACTACCAACCCTAATCCATCTTTTCTATTTTTTTCCTAATTTATTTAAAAGGTCATTTTATGAAGTTGCTCCAAAAATTACCAAATTAATCACATAAGTTCATTATGACTTAAACAGGTGGCAAAACAAATTTCATAATTTTTGGAGGTCATTAAGGTGCTCAAATAAAATCAGACATTAATTAGCAAAAGGCACTATTTAACAATTAAAATAAAAGCTCAAAAATCAACTTGTTCCAAAAGACTTCAAAATTTTACCAGAGACTAAACATGGCATAAGAAGCTCACAAAAATTTGTCTCATGATTTTTGGAGTTATAAATCACTCTCCAAAAATACCAAAACCTTCATTTTTCAATTAAAAGGGGAATTTTACATTTTCAAATTTTTGCACAAAACTCAGGTTTCATATTTTTATAAAATACTCCAGAGCAGAAAGAGTCTACCACAAAAATTTCAGAATTTTTGGATGCACACAGAAAATCATACAAAAAAGAGAAAACAGAACACTATTCACAACTCTCAGAAAAAGAGAAGAGCACTGTGCTCCCTCTAGGCCGGGCTCGGCGAATCGCGGGGCTCGGGCGAAACGGAGAAGTGAGCCTCGGTCCGAGGCCGGACTCGGGCGAGACGGAGAGCATGCGTCGCCGAGGCTTGGGCTCGGTCGAAGCGGAGGGTCATGCGCTCGCCGAGGCTTGGGCTCGGGCGAAGCGGAGAAACAGGCCTCTGTCCGAGACCTGACTGGGAGGGCTCGGATGCTTACCACGTGTCGGAGGCAGGGCTCGAGGGTGAGGCTCGACTCGTTCTCGAGGGTGAGGCTCGACTCGAGGGTGAGGCTCGACACGAAGGTGAGGCTCGACACGCTCGGGGAAGAAGATGACCGCGGCGGCGCTCCGGCGGTCCGGCGGTCCTGCGCAGCACATGCGACCGCAAGGGCCGGGTTAGAGTCGCACGGGACCAAGGAACACGACACGGGGGTCGGTGAGAGATGATGATGGCCGGAGACGGCGAATTCCACGAACCCGAGCTCGCCGGGTTTCGGCCGGGGATGGGGACGGCGAGCTTACGCCGGGCAAACGGCGGCGGGGAAGGTGAAATTGAAGGGTGGGAAAGCTTCACGAGCTCAAGGCGGAGCTTCCGAGCTAGGTGGTGGAGCGGCGGAGTGACTGGAGAGAGCTGGCCACGGCGGCGGGGGTGAGGTGCGGAGGTCGGGCTCCGGCGGGCTTATATAGCCACGGCCAGGGGCCGGTAGAGACCTCGGGGCTACGCGGGTAAGGTTTGCGGGGGCGTGCGCACTCGATTGCGCTCTGGCGGTCGAGCTGGCGTGCAGCCGGGGCTCGGGCGCAATGCTCGGCCGGCGATGGCCACGCGGCGACGGCAGCTGGGCACTGTAGGGGCCGAGAGCAAGGGTCAGCGCTCGCGTGCGGGCGCGGAGGGAACAGGGGAACAGCGGCGACAGGTTGGTGGCGCGTGGGGAGCAGCCGCCTGCGCTGCAGCCGCAGCGCCGGCGCCATGGCCGGGCCCCCCCCTGGCCTCTGGCTCTACGGGAAGAAGAACAGTGCTATGGTCTAGGGTTTGACTTTTGGCTGGTTTCTGAATTTTGCAAAAATCTCCCAAAATTTGAACTGTGTGACAAAAACTCAAAACACCAAAGTTGTTCAGAAAAGTGAGATCTACAACTTTGTCAATATGAACATTTTCAAATTCCAAATAGTTTTTGAACTACATTCAAAAACAGAAAAGGGGACACTTTTCAAATTTGATTCAAATCAAAATTACTTTGGATTTCAAACTGAAACTTGAAAATCTTCCAATATGAAAGTTGTTCCATTTGACAAAACCTATAACTTTGCTAATATACACTTTTTCTGAAACCCAATAGTTTTTGAATAATTTTTTTTTTAAAACCGAAAAGGGGACAAAAACTGGAATTTGAATGAATTTGAAATTACTTCAAATTTCATGTAGAAACATAGAAATCTGTAAATACCAAAGTTGTTCCTCTAGGTCAGATTCACAACTTTGCTTTTTGAACCAACTCAAAATTTTGAATTTTGAAAAAGTTATCAAAAAGGGAATAAATCCAGGATTTGGGATTTTAGGGTTTTGCAAAAGGAAAATCAAATCAAATCAAATCTGACTTTTGAACTTTGATCAAAGCAACAAACATCAGGGCACTAAATTTGAACAAGAATTACAAAGAACTAGGCACAGAGGTGAAATTACCATTTTGCCCCTATAGGAAGAAGTGGGCTAATAAGGGTTTTTGCAATAGAGGTACATCACATAAAATGATACACTAAGCAAATGCATACACATGAAATCATGATCAAGATGACTAATGATGCTAAAGATGATATGTCAAGTTAATTACATGCTTAAACACCAGAGGTGTTACAGCCTCCCCCCCTTAAAGAAATCTCGCCCCGAGATTCTGCGTCTTAAGAAAGGACAAAGAAGGGAAAAAGGCAAAACTTTACATAGACAGGGATTCGAGAAAGTCGGGATAGTTCTTTGCCAAGAAGTCTTCAGATTCCCAAGTAGCTTCTTCTTCAGAGTGCTGGTTCCACTGAATTTTGTACCACCGTGTGGTAGTTCTCCGAGTTAACTCGATCTTTGTGATCCAACACGCGAACTGGATATTCCGAGTAGGATAGATCAGGCTCTAGCTCGACACCTTCAACTTCCACGACATGTTCTGGTACTCGGAGACACTTCTTAAGTTGGGAGACATGGAAAACATTGTGGACAGCAGAGAGATGATCGGGCAACTTCAACTTGTAAGCTACCTTGCCACAACATTCCAAAATCTCAAACGGACCAATGTAGCGGGGTGCTAACTTTCCCTTGACCCCAAAACGAGTGACTCCTTTGGTTGGTGAGACCTTGAGATATACGTAATCTCCAACTTGAAACTTCAGAGGTCGACGTCTCTTGTCAGCATAACTCTTTTGTCGGGATTGGGCAATCTTCATGTTCTCTTGTATCTGCTTGACTTTCTCTTCCATATCTTTGACCAGGTCAACTCCAAAGAATTCTCTTTCTCCGGGCTCAGACCAACTGAGGGGTGTACGACAACGACGACCGTACAGTGCTTCAAAGGGTGCCATTTTGATGCTTTCTTGATAACTGTTATTATATGAGAACTCTGCCAAGGGCAAACAGTCATCCCAAGTATCTGCGAAGGTGAGCACACATGCTCTCAACATATCCTCTAACACTTGGTTGACTCGCTCAGTTTGTCCATCGGTTTGTGGATGATATGCCGTACTATGCAAGAGCTTGGTTCCAAGTGAGGTATGGAACGCTTTCCAGAACTTTGCGACAAACTGAGTACCACGATCTGAGATAATGGTCTTGGGTATTCCATGAAGCTTCACTATGTTGTTCTTGTACAAGGCGGCATACGTGGGGACGGCATAGCTGGTCTTGACTGGCAGAAAGTGAGCTTGTTTGGTGAGTCGGTCCATGATTACCCAAATGGAATCAAAACCTTTCTTAGTCTTGGGTAGTCCATTGATAAAATCCATGCTGATATCTTCCCACTTCCAGGCAGGTACAGATAAAGGCTGCAATTCTCCTCCAGGCTTCATGTGCACGGCTTTGACTTTCTGACAAGTATCACAGCGAGCGACATAGCGAGCGATTTCAATCTTCATCTTTGTCCACCAGAATCTCTGCCTTAGATCCTGGTACATCTTGTTGCTGCCGGGGTGGATGGAAAATCTAGACAGGTGTGCCTCATCAAGGATCAACTGTCTCAACTCAGGCACCTTGGGAACTACTAGACGGTTCTTGAACCAAACAACTCCTACATCATCGATCCTGAAACAATCAGCCTTACCGGTCTGGACCTTTTCGATGATGTGCTTGATTCCAGGGTTATCTTTCTGTGCAGCGATGACTTGTTCCTTGACCGATGTTTCTATCCTGACATTGTTCAGGCTTCCTTGCGGGACTATCTCAATACCCATCCTTTCAAGAGCATGGCACAAGGAAAGATCATAGGGCTTCGTCGTCAGACAGTTGCAGTATGACTTGCGACTGAGGGCATCGGCAACTACATTTGCCTTACCCGGATGGTAATGCACTTCGATATCATAGTCCTTGATTAACTCAAGCCATCTTCGCTGCCTCATGTTCAGCTCTTCTTGGGTGAAGATATACTTCAGGCTCTTGTGATCTGTGTACACATTGCAAGTACTGCCCAACAGATAATGACGCCATATCTTCAAGGCATGAACCACTGCTGCTAACTCAAGGTCATGAGTTGGATAGTTTTCCTCATGTCGCTTAAGCTGCCGCGAGGCATAAGCGATCACTCTTCCCTCTTGCATCAACACGCAACCCAAACCAGTACCAGATGCATCACAGTAGACATCAAAGGGCTTCTCGACGTTCGGCTGAGCTAGCACTGGTGACGTGGTTAACAGCTTCTTCAAAGTCTGAAAAGCTTGTTCACAAGCTGGTGACCAAAAGAACTTCACAGAATCCTTCAGCAACTCGGTGATAGGCTTGGCAATTCTGGAGAAATCTGGGATGAACCGACGATAATATCCAGCCATTCCCATAAAACTGCGGGCCTTGTGAACAGAGGTAGGTGGCTTCCACTCCAGGATATCTGACACTTCTTCGGGGTCGACTGACACACCTTCTGCGGATAGGACATGGCCTAGAAATTGTATCTGATCCAACCAGAATTCACACTTACTGAACTTAGCATAGAGCTGATGTTCTCTGAGACGGGATAGAACAATACGAAGATGCTTGGCATGATCTTCAGGAGTTCTTGAATAAACAAGGATGTCGTCAATGAACACGACTACAAATTTATCGAGCTCTGGCATGAACACAGAGTTCATGAGATACATGAAATGAGCGGGGGCATTGGTCAAGCCAAAAGACATGACCAAGTACTCATATAGACCGTATCTGGTGGTGAAAGCGGTTTTGGGAATATCTTCGGGACGAATTTTTATTTGGTGGTAACCAGATCTGGGGTCAATCTTGGAAAACACTCTGGCTCCAGATAACTGGTCAAACAGAAGATCAATGCGAGGCAAGGGATATTTGTTTTTGATGGTGACCTCGTTGAGTGGGCGATAATCAACGCAAAGACGAAGACTTTTGTCCTTCTTCTTCACAAAGATAGCAGGACAGCCCCAAGGAGACGAGCTTGGGCGAATGAAACCCTTGTCCAACAAATCTTGTAATTGGATTTTTAGTTCTGCCAACTCTCTGGGAGGCATTCGATAAGCTCTACGGGATATAGGAGCAGTCCCGGGCCTTAGCTCTATAGCAAGCTCAACATCCAAAGATTGATTTTTGAATGAAACTGACTGATAAGATTCATTGATGCGAGAATAGATAACTGATACAAAGGTTCGATAGATAACCACAGACTGACAAAGGAAAGGTACAAGACAAGATACAAACTCGACTAGACAGGAGACCAACTAACGCCCCAAACCTAGACTTAAGGCTTTAGGTGAGCAGATGGCATAGACACAACGAGTCTAGTCATCGTCGATGTAGATCAACTCTTCGTCATCGTCATCATCCTCGATGATAAGCTCAGGCTCTTCCTCCTCATCCTCATCTTCAACGTGGACATCTTCAGCAGGTTCCACTTCCACGTTCTGATCGGGCTCGTGTTCCACTTCAGGTTCCTCCACGAGTCCGTCTTCGGGGTCTTCCATAACCGGGGGTACCAAGGGATGGAGTTGATCATGCAGCTGATGCACTTCCTCGTGAAGCATATCATTGTACTGCTCGATCTGGGCGGTGTATTGCTGCAGTCCATGGAGCTGGGCTCTGGTGACATCCTCTCGGATCCATGTTGCATCACGCTGCTGGATAGCGCGAACCACATTCCGGTTAGCTTCCTCAAGAGCGGCTCGTGCCTCATAAAACTCCATGCGGGAAAGGTAGAAGTCATGCTCCATGTTCTCCATTTCAGCCTTCAGATTCTTGATTTCCTCCTTCAGCTGCTTGTGGGTGCGGCGGGGAAAGCGACGACCATTGGAGGATTCTCCAGTCTCTTCTCCGGTGCGTGGCGCCAGCTGGTGACGCGGCACACCGTTCGGTCCAGTCGACTTGCGGGCAGTCCGCTTGATGATGGCCATATCTGGACAAGAGGTTATAGATGAGAAAGGCTAGCAAGAAAAAGGTATAGGCATACTAACCCAACGAACTCTTTTGTTTACTTAAGTGAATATGTCATGATGCATGAATCGTTCCTACGGAACAAGGCAATGCAACTACTAAGGTAATGTACATAGGGCTTATACAAGTTATCTTGCTACTAGTTGCCAAAGACAAGATGAGATGAGAGAAGCAATTTGGACTCAAAATAGTCAGGTTTAGTTTTTGTTAAAAACATTTTGAAGTTTTCGCAAAAAGATTGCAACGTTATAGTGAGATGCTCCGATACCACTCTGTAACGTAACGGCTCTAATCCCATGGCCCACTGATCACCGTCAACCACTGACAGTCGATCCGTACAGCCAAGAGATTAGGACCGGTTCCGCTACTGGGCTACATCAGTGCCCGTTGTCCGCAGGATCATCTCACAATTTAGTTACAATCTCTTTAACATTTTGACAAATATCATTGGAGTAAATAGCGGAAGACTTAGATAACAATAGTTTTACAAACCAGGGTTCAACATAAAATTAAAGTGAAGTTATTACAGACCATAGTTCAAATAGATAGAGTTGGCAGAGTAGCATATGACAACAACTGAAGGTAAAGATACTTCACCCAGCCCGAGGGTGAATAATCACTCATCGGCCTCATCGGCCTCCTCCTGAACAACAGTCACACAGCAAGGTCCAAGGCATACTGAGGAATCTGTCATACCTGCAACATGGGTAATGAAACCCTGAGTACAAAGGTACTCAACAAGACTTACCCGACTAAAGAAAAGGGGAGAAGACTCAGGAATGAAAGGCTTAGGTAAGGCTTGAACAAGATCGAGAAATTTGCAGAAAAAGCATTTTGAGTTTTTCTGCCAGCAACAAGCACCTCGGGACTCTAACCCAAGAGTACAGGTCCAGCAACAAGCACCTCGGGACTCTAACCCAAGAGTACCGGTCCTGTTGGCAGAAAAAGCATCTTGTAAAACTTGTTTTTATTTTGGAAAGGTTCAAGTATTCCTCAGTTCTTCATCATTCATGATTCATTTTACATTTCAAAACATTCCTAGTTGAGAACCACTCTCCGTTGACAGTCAGTGGACCAAGTCTCCATAACCGAGGAGCAACGTTAATCCGGATAAAGAATACTCAGCTGAGGATCCCTATTCACACTGCATATGTAGCACCCAAGCTTGCATATGACAACCCGTCTACCACGATTCCTCCAAGATTGGGCCCGGTCCTACGCCACCCGGAAGTACAGTACACCACTCCAATCCGGGACTCTAACCCACGTGGGTACATGCTACTTCCGCCATCTCTCCACTCCCAGTGCGCGGTTGTCGGTCCAATAATGGATTTCTCGGAGCCAGAGCTTTCCGTAGTATGTGAATAGTTACAAGTCTTGACCAGCAGGCCCCCATACGGATGGTCCCTAATTTTCCAGCCAGAACTACACCTTGGTTATATCTCACCCAAGCGTAATAGTCCTGTCAGTTTTTCAACCCTGTCCCGGCCGGTGTCAACTGTTGAGTCCCGGACTACAACATGACGGCACCGTACGCAAGGACACCCTCTTCTCGACAATGACCACATGCTAGCCAGGCAAGCAGTCATCGAACGGGAAGTAAAACCAAATTCCCATAAAGATTCTTTCAGTGATCACACTTTTGAAATTGGCATTTTGCAAATCTATTATATAGCATCACTAAGCATTTTGCAAATAGTTTTTAAAACAGGGCGGGTGGATCCTTTGGTGGAGGTAAATAATGCAGGAGGCAATAGGTCATCACACAACTCCTATAACCTAATGCAGTAATTTAACTCAAAAGCATTTAAGGAAAACATTTTATAAATAGAAGGGTTAAATGCACCGGGGCTTGCCTTGGATGGCAAAAAGGACGGACTCGGGGTTGGTGGTGTAGGTGTTGGAGCTCGGGATCGCCTTGGGAACAGATCCTTCGGTGGCTACCTCGACTTCAGATCCTTCTTCGTCAACTATACGGATGCAATGATGAATGCTCATGAGAATGATGATATGAACTTAAGGTGCAAGACAATTCCACCGATTCTAGATTACTCTAAAACAAGGCATAATCGAAATCTAGGTTGAGCATAAAAGGTAACCATTTCTTCCTTAAGCAAAATTGATTAAACTAGCCCTTATTATAATTATCCTAAACATCAACCAAACATAGCATCACAAACATCATAGACCAAAGGGTAGGGATCTATGAACATCAATCAATCCAAAGATCACATCATCAAACACTTACTACCAACCCTAATCCATCTTTTCTATTTTTTTCCTAATTTATTTAAAAGGTCATTTTATGAAGTTGCTCCAAAAATTACCAAATTAATCACATAAGTTCATTATGACTTAAACAGGTGGCAAAACAAATTTCATAATTTTTGGAGGTCATTAAGGTGCTCAAATAAAATCAGACATTAATTAGCAAAAGGCACTATTTAACAATTAAAATAAAAGCTCAAAAATCAACTTGTTCCAAAAGACTTCAAAATTTTACCAGAGACTAAACATGGCATAAGAAGCTCACAAAAATTTGTCTCATGATTTTTGGAGTTATAAATCACTCTCCAAAAATACCAAAACCTTCATTTTTCAATTAAAAGGGGAATTTTACATTTTCAAATTTTTGCACAAAACTCAGGTTTCATATTTTTATAAAATACTCCAGAGCAGAAAGAGTCTACCACAAAAATTTCAGAATTTTTGGATGCACACAGAAAATCATACAAAAAAGAGAAAACAGAACACTATTCACAACTCTCAGAAAAAGAGAAGAGCACTGTGCTCCCTCTAGGCCGGGCTCGGCGAATCGCGGGGCTCGGGCGAAACGGAGAAGTGAGCCTCGGTCCGAGGCCGGACTCGGGCGAGACGGAGAGCATGCGTCGCCGAGGCTTGGGCTCGGTCGAAGCGGAGGGTCATGCGCTCGCCGAGGCTTGGGCTCGGGCGAAGCGGAGAAACAGGCCTCTGTCCGAGACCTGACTGGGAGGGCTCGGATGCTTACCACGTGTCGGAGGCAGGGCTCGAGGGTGAGGCTCGACTCGTTCTCGAGGGTGAGGCTCGACTCGAGGGTGAGGCTCGACACGAAGGTGAGGCTCGACACGCTCGGGGAAGAAGATGACCGCGGCGGCGCTCCGGCGGTCCGGCGGTCCTGCGCAGCACATGCGACCGCAAGGGCCGGGTTAGAGTCGCACGGGACCAAGGAACACGACACGGGGGTCGGTGAGAGATGATGATGGCCGGAGACGGCGAATTCCACGAACCCGAGCTCGCCGGGTTTCGGCCGGGGATGGGGACGGCGAGCTTACGCCGGGCAAACGGCGGCGGGGAAGGTGAAATTGAAGGGTGGGAAAGCTTCACGAGCTCAAGGCGGAGCTTCCGAGCTAGGTGGTGGAGCGGCGGAGTGACTGGAGAGAGCTGGCCACGGCGGCGGGGGTGAGGTGCGGAGGTCGGGCTCCGGCGGGCTTATATAGCCACGGCCAGGGGCCGGTAGAGACCTCGGGGCTACGCGGGTAAGGTTTGCGGGGGCGTGCGCACTCGATTGCGCTCTGGCGGTCGAGCTGGCGTGCAGCCGGGGCTCGGGCGCAATGCTCGGCCGGCGATGGCCACGCGGCGACGGCAGCTGGGCACTGTAGGGGCCGAGAGCAAGGGTCAGCGCTCGCGTGCGGGCGCGGAGGGAACAGGGGAACAGCGGCGACAGGTTGGTGGCGCGTGGGGAGCAGCCGCCTGCGCTGCAGCCGCAGCGCCGGCGCCATGGCCGGGCCCCCCCCTGGCCTCTGGCTCTACGGGAAGAAGAACAGTGCTATGGTCTAGGGTTTGACTTTTGGCTGGTTTCTGAATTTTGCAAAAATCTCCCAAAATTTGAACTGTGTGACAAAAACTCAAAACACCAAAGTTGTTCAGAAAAGTGAGATCTACAACTTTGTCAATATGAACATTTTCAAATTCCAAATAGTTTTTGAACTACATTCAAAAACAGAAAAGGGGACACTTTTCAAATTTGATTCAAATCAAAATTACTTTGGATTTCAAACTGAAACTTGAAAATCTTCCAATATGAAAGTTGTTCCATTTGACAAAACCTATAACTTTGCTAATATACACTTTTTCTGAAACCCAATAGTTTTTGAATAATTTTTTTTTTAAAACCGAAAAGGGGACAAAAACTGGAATTTGAATGAATTTGAAATTACTTCAAATTTCATGTAGAAACATAGAAATCTGTAAATACCAAAGTTGTTCCTCTAGGTCAGATTCACAACTTTGCTTTTTGAACCAACTCAAAATTTTGAATTTTGAAAAAGTTATCAAAAAGGGAATAAATCCAGGATTTGGGATTTTAGGGTTTTGCAAAAGGAAAATCAAATCAAATCAAATCTGACTTTTGAACTTTGATCAAAGCAACAAACATCAGGGCACTAAATTTGAACAAGAATTACAAAGAACTAGGCACAGAGGTGAAATTACCATTTTGCCCCTATAGGAAGAAGTGGGCTAATAAGGGTTTTTGCAATAGAGGTACATCACATAAAATGATACACTAAGCAAATGCATACACATGAAATCATGATCAAGATGACTAATGATGCTAAAGATGATATGTCAAGTTAATTACATGCTTAAACACCAGAGGTGTTACAGTACCGGCGGACAGTCCGGGATCCTGCTGTTAGTTGCGGTTTAGTGCGTTTGCTCTCCCGGCTTGCTCGCTTGGTTTCCGGACTTCTCGTTTGGCCCTAGAGTTGATCAAGGAACCTCTCTACGTATCTTTGCTACTTGTTATCATAGGTATGTAGGAGTTTCTCGATGTAGCCATCTATCTACGTTCGGGACTTGGTATTTGGGGACAAACTTGCTCCGGTGGTTTTGTCGTTTGGTTTGCTATCGCTTTGTGGTGCCTCGCTGTGATCCTAGGGATCATCCACCCTTTTCCAAGGGTCGTGGGCATCACGGTTTTGGTAGTAGCTTTTGGGGGTTGATTTTGGGACATTTGGCCAAAGTTTCGAGAGAAATTTTTGAGCTCCCCATTCACCCCCCTCTGGTCGCCTTGCTAGTGCATTCTCGGTCCTTCAGAGCCATGTAGCCCTCACGGTAGTACTGTATGTCCCAGCTTTTGCTCGTAGAAGATCATTTAGGGGGGGCAAGAGCACGATGGCTCCCACGCCCGAGGTTCACATTAACAAGAACAAGATAAGAACAGACGTTGCGCATATCATTAATCATTTTATTAGATCTTAATTATAGGTTTACAGCACTAGCAGATCTACCCAAATGCACATATCCCACGGTAGCAAGGTACAGGTTGAACATCTAGATAAAACCTATGGTTATCATTTGACACATGCACATGATTTGTAGATTAAAGTGCGTAGGTAACAAGGATGGTCCCATGTATACTTGCCTTGATCCGCGTATTCCTGGTTCTGGTTCTCCTGGTGGTTGTAGTAGATCTGATCTTGGTCACCCACGTACTGCTCACCGTCTGAACTCGAATACAACGCAACATACAAGCATCCACGCACACACATGCATTGAAAACAGATCTAACATTAGAACAGTACACCAACTGATTTAAATAAATAATTAAAGGTTGTAAAACAGATCTATACGTCGCTACGATCACATAGACGTTTTGATCACCGAAAACGGATTTAAAACGCGGAAGATACGGCCTAAGCAAGATTCTAAACGGGCAAAACAAGACTGACTTAAACGTGAAATAAAACTTTTGCTAATCTAATCTACAGTGGCACTACTGCGTAGAATACGAAATTACGAATCCAACAAAATTTGAATGGATCAAAACGGAGTTAAAAAGAGCAAGTTATAAACAAAATGGTGCAGTGGCATTTATGTAAATAGATCAAACAATTTTCGAAATAAACCGCGCCGACAGGGACCGTGGGTTTATTCAGAAGAAAACCAGGGGTTCTTTAGCAAAATTGCCGACCGAAAGGGTATCGGCCACTGGGGGCCGTCCGATCGGACTTGGATGATCCAGATTAGATCTTGGAGATCATGTGGGCGGCGTCGCCGTCTTGCACAGGACCGGCGCGGCGGGCGCCATGCTCGCGGCGGCCGAAGCTCGCTGGAGTTGGCCGGTTCGACGATTCCGGCCACGGATCAACACGGGAGAGGGTCCGGAAGATAGAGGAGAAGATGACGAGCTCACCAAGTCCCTCACCGAAAACAACGGGCGACCGGAGACGACGCACGACGAGATTGGGCGGACGACGGTGTTCTGTAGGTACGGCGATCAATTAGTGAGTAGATGGAGAGGGAAAACAGATGGAAAAGAGCTCCTGAGCTTCCTTACGGCACGATGAAGCTCATGAAATGATCCAATTCGTCAGTCAAATGCCAAATCGCGGAGAGGAGCTCGGCGGCGGCGGCGGCTAGGGTTTCGAGGATGACGCGGTTTGGAAGCGCGAGAGCTGCTCGTAGATGGGAAAAGGAAGGCGGCTACGGAGCGGGGCTCTTTATAGAGCTCGGGGCACTCGGATAAAGCCTCCCCCGAGGACTTCGGAAGACACGCAGCGGGGGCGGCTTGGAGCGAAAACATCGACGGAGGTTGGGGACGACTCTGACAGGTGGGCCCCACCTATCAGTGAAAGCGAGCGCGGTCCGGCTGTCAGTGAGCCGCGGGCGGCTGAGGGCGCGGCAGCGCTGTGGCTTGCGCGCGGTTGGGCCGGCCCGGCTGGCTTGGACCGCGCAGAAAGGAGAGTGGCGCGCGGGCCGGAAGCGGGAAGTGAGAGGGAAATAAACAGGCCGACTGAGGGAAAAGGAAAAGGCCTTCGGGCCAGAATGGAAAGAAGGGAGGGAAGAAAACGTTTTGCTCTTTTCTTTTTATTTGCAATTGGTTTTCAAATCCTTTTCCAAACTGAATTTTAAATTCTAGTTTTCAAATTTAAACTTCACTCAAACAAAAGAATGCAGCAGCATGAATGCATCAACTTGTTGCTAGGCTAGAATAAATTTTATTTCCCCATCATTTATTTATTTTGCCTATGTTACAGTGCCACAACCAAATTAAAATAAATCATATTGATCTATTTTGAACTAAAGAAAAATTTAGGGTGTTACAAACCTACCCCCCTTAACATGAATCTCGTCCTCGAGATTCGGCTGGTGCTTACTCGAACAACTGCGGGTAAGCCTTTCTGAGCTCATCCTCTCTTTCCCAAGTAGCCTCTTCTACGGTATACCGATTCCACTGCACTTTACACATCTTAATAGCTCGGCTCCTGGTAATCCTTTCAGCTGTCTCCAAAATTTTCACTGGGTATTCCTCATATGTCAGATCTTCCTTCACAGTCAGTTCCTCCAGCGGTATTTGTTCCTCTGGGACCCACAAACACTTTTTCAACTAGGAGACATGGAACACATGGAGGACCGAAAGTGCTACCAGAAAGCGACCAGAGGGGGGGGGTGAATGGGAGCTTTAAATTTCATTTCAGAAACTTTAAACCTCTGTCCCGAAAATCAACCCTAAGAGCAAAACCAATGCGCGTGATGTCCATGACCCAAGAGAATGGGTGGATGTTCCCTAGGAACACAGCGGGACACCACAAAAGATCCCTTGCCCAAGTTCACGCAGGTCAACTAGTGACAGGATGAACTTTGTGTAACCGCAACCTCACGAGGGGGATTCAGGCTATTTTGCAAAGCGGGAAGCTCGATTTCTGTAGAGCACAGAGTCGAGAATCCAACGCAAAAAGCAGATCTCAAATCGGAAGTCAAACGAAAGAACCGCGGACGAAACTGCGCAAAACACAATCGGCCGGACTCTGATTGCGTCCGGTCAACAAGCACCGGACGCGTTCGGTCTGCCAAAAATCAAATCTGGACCTCTCTGTGTTGGACCGGACTCTGAGGAGTAGTGCGTCCGGTCAGCAGCTGTGTGCCCGGTCAGTTCAAACAAAAGTCATGAACAGTGGAAACGCCGAGTCCGGTCAGACCCAGAAGAACTTCGCGAGATGTTCAACGACCGGACACACTGTGCCAGCGTCCGGTCAGCCCGACACCAGCGTCCGGTCGCTCCGATTCTGCATTGTTCGTCCACCGATTCGACTCAATCTCACCCAAAATAAATCCTTTAGGGATCAAACTTGGCGAGAAGAGTCACAAGGAGGATAGTGAGCTATCTCTAAGAGATCATGGCTCAAACCTATCTCCAAATCGATGAATCGAAGAAAGTCGGGGGAAGGAAGAAAACTTGACCCGAAACGAAAATCGAACGATCTACTAGCTCGTGAGGTTAGAGGAGAATTCCTTCGGAGGAAAGAAGTGCCTCACGATCTAGAACATCTCTGTTCAAATGGAATTGCAAGAGTCGCAACGAACAAAGAGATCGGACGACGGGAAGAACGTGGAGAAAAGCAATCCGCGAAGAACTCGAACAAAACGCGAATCACAACCACGAATTTGCAACCGTGTGGCTGCCACACGCTACAACAGTGAGATTACGGTCTCACTTCCTCAAAATCTCACGGGCACAGAGGTATTGTTCTCTTCTCTGTGGATCTCAGTTCGCTACAGCAGGGGAGTGGGAGAGCAGGAAAACCTAGAAGGCAAAATAGCAAATGACTGAGATGGATAGGGAGGTGGGTGTCTCCCCCTACTTATCCTAATTCTAACTATTCCTAATTCCCACTCTACCCCGAACTACTTATAGAGTGAACCAGCTAAATGCGGATACATGGGTGTATGCCGAGTCTCTGTGTGATGAGTGATTGTCAACGGAGATGATGCGCATGTTCTTTGGCTTGTGTTGTGCAGGTGTCGAGCACAGAGACAGTGGTCGATGGCAGGTGAAGGTCAAGTTGAGACGTGCCGTGCCGATGGACTGGGCGCGATGAAGGATGGGCGTGCCGTGCGGCGGACGTGCCATGCCGATGTATCGGACAGTGAAGGGCGGACGTGAGGCTTGGACTGAGGGACCAGAGGCCGGAGGATCAGCTGTGGTGGCTGGCAGCCTTTGGCGACGACAAGTGAAGAAATGCGGTCATGTCGGTGGATGGGGTGCACAGGCGGTGCATCCCCTCTACGACGCCGGTTTGTTGGTAGAGCCCGGGAAAAACCAACGGTGGACGGTTTCCAGGTTTGGGCCTCAAAACCTGGGTGCTGGGTTTCCAGGTTGAGCCACAAAACCTGGGTGCGACGGTTTCCAGGTTGAGCCTCAAAACCTGGGCGTGGGCCGGTTTCCGAGTTTGGGCCTCAAAACTCGGGCGCGGACGGTTTCCGAGTTTGGCCACAAAACTCGGGCTGGAGGCGGGTTTCCCGGTTTGGGCCTCAAAACCGGGGGCTGATGGAAAAGGCTGGTTTCCCGGTTTGGGCCACAAAACCGGGGGTGCAGAGTGGTGGCGGCACGTGGCGGCGATCTGAAGGTTGCGTGGAGGCGACGCGGAAGACCGTGCGGGCGTGGCCGTCGGATCTACCTACCACCAGCGGGTGGACCAGATTAGCCTTAGGGTTTTCCTGGCCCGCTCTGTAATTAGAGTAGAGAGGGGTAGAGTAGGAAATAGACTTAGGCTAGGTTAGTATAAGTAGTCCAGGGGAGACACCCTCCTCCCCATCTCAGTTTTAGCTATTTCAGTTAGTGCCTTCATTTGCTAGGGTTTCCCACTCTCCCATCCCTGCTTTAGCTAGTTGAGATCCGCAGAGAGACTCCACTCTGTGTACTGTTGATTCGAGGAAGTGAGGCCGTATCCTCACCTTGGATCCCATCTCTTGGTGTCAATTCGCGTTTTGATTTCATGTTCATCATGTTCTTCGCGGATTGCTTTGTGCCTTGAGTTTTCCCGTCGCTTGATCTTTGTGCTCGGTTCATCTTTTGCGATTCCGTTTGAACTGAGTTGTTCTAGATCGTGAGGCACTTCTTTCCACCGAAAGAAATCATCTCTAACCTCACGGTCTAGGAGATCGATCAAGTTTTAGTTTCGGGTCTCTTTTTCTTCCTTCCCCCGAATTCCTTCGATTCACCGATTTGGAGTTAGGTTCGAGCCATGATCTCTTAGAGATAGCTCACTAACCTCCTTGTGACTCCTCAGATCGAATCCCAAGCCTAGAGCACTTGATTCGGAGGAGATCGGGTTGAATCGCCGGAGTTTCAGTGCAGTTTCGGGGTGACCGGACGCCGGTCACGACTTGACCGGACGCGTCCAGTCGTTGAAGGTTTGAGCGTGTTCTGTTTTCTGCTCTGACCGGACGCTGGAGTTTAGTGGTGACCGGACTCGCCCATAGTCCTGTTCACTACTCGAACGTGCTTGTGACCGGACGCACGGGGATCGACCGGACGCTCGCAGTCACTGCGTCCGGTCAGTTCCAGAGAGGTCCAAAACCGGTTTTTGGCTGACCGGACGCGTCCGGTCCCAGCTGACCGGACACAGGCAGAGTCCGGTCGATCCAGTTTCGCGCCGTTTCGTTCGCGGTTCGTTCGTTCTTGATTGGACTCGAGTTTCGTCTTTTGCGTTGGCCTTCTAGGGTTGTCTAGTGTCCCGCTGTGCTTCGTGGAAGCATCCACCCTACATCTAGGGTCGTGGACATTAGCAAGCTCTAGGGTTCGCTTTTGGGGTTGAGTTTGGGACAGTGGCATCTAGTTTCCAAAAGGAAATTTTGAAGCTCCCATTCACCCCCCCCCCCTCTGGTCGCTTTCGGGTAGCTTCTCGGTCCTTCAATTGGTATCGGAGCAGGTTAAGGATCTTCCACCTTAGCCGGTTCCAGATCCACCGAAGGCGACATGGATCGCGGCGTGGGCAAACCGCCGTTTTTCGATGGGACGAACTATGCGTATTGGAAGATACGTATGTCGGCCTATTTGCAGAGCTTGGGCGCTTCGATCTGGGATATTTGCAACTCCCCTGATTACGTGGTCTTGGCTGCTCGTGTGACTCAACAGCAGATCGATGAGCACGATGCCAATAGCCGAGCCCGTAATGCTCTTTTCTCTTGTTTGAGCATGGGTGAGTTTGATCGCGTTTCTCACCTCGCTACGGCTCGGGAGATCTGGGACACTCTCATGCGCTTTCATGAGGGCACCTCTCAAGTCAAAACCCGACTCTACGAGTCGTTCAAGCGAGAGTATGAGAACTTTAGACATCAACCTGGCGAGAGCATAGAAAGTTTATTCGCTCGCTTTCAGGTGATTGTCAACAGGATGAGGGCTAACAGAGAGCAGTTGCCATTTGACGATCATGAGCGTGCTTTGAAGCTTTTGCACACTCTTGACCGTTCAGTGTGGGACTCCAAGGTTCAGGCGATCATCGAATCGCCGAACTATGAGACCCTCACCTGCGACGAGCTCTTCAGTAAGCTCAAGTCTAGTGAGATTGATGCTATGGCGAGGGCTTCCTTTGAAAATCCTTCTCGCCCGTCCATGGCTTTGGTTTCCGGCTCTTCCTCTAACCCCTCAGCTGGCTTTGCGCTTTCTTCTCTCTTTTCTATGATAGAGGACCAGCTGGAGTTTTTGGGAGACGACGAGTTGGCTTTGCTTGCCAACCGGTTCTCGCGGTTCCACAACAACCGCATGAACCGTCGTCGAGGAGGAGGACGCACGGGATGCTACGAGTGCGGCGACCCCGACCACTTCATCGCCAACTGCCCCAAGAAGAACAAGCACTTGGGCAAGGGCGAACATGGGCGCAAGCGCGACTCCAAGTACAAGGAGAAGCACGTCCCCCCAAGGCACAAGAAACGGGGCGGCTTCGACAAAGAGTACATCAAGAAGAAGTACTTGGAGAAGCAGCAAGCTGAGCAGCACGCGTTCTTCGCCACGCTCAGCGACGTCGACGGCTCGGATGACGACTCCGCCAGCTCGAGCGATGACGAGTCCGAGAAGAAGAAGAGGATCGAGGACAAGCTGAACGACCTCTGCTTCTTCGCCGACAACGACGGCTTCTGCACCATGGCGCTGGGCGATGAGGTCGACGGCGAGCCGGAGCGTACCCCTCGGAACGACGACGACGACGACACCTCCCAGGTATCTCTCACCTACGACGAGCTTTCCTCCGAGGTTGAGAAGTTGACTGCTGCCCTCCTTAGCCAAGATAAGTTGCTTAGGCGTGCCGCTAGAGAGCGCAAGGAATTTAGGCAGAAGTGGGAGGACACGGTGAAGGAGCTTGAGTTCGCTCGGTCCACCGTGGTAGTGTCGGAGGAGGCGGAGTGCGAGTCGTGCACCACGCACATGACTGACCTTCTCACTCTGAGAGGTAAGTATGCTGCGTTGGTTGGAGAGGTGGATGAGCTCCGTGCTAGGCCGCAGCTGTTGGGTGCGTGCAAGACTTGTCCTGTCTTGCAATCTGAGTTGGCAGAGAAGAATGCCATGATTGAGTCTTTAGTCAAGTCCAGCTCAGATAGCACTTGTGTCACGAGGTGTGCTTTGTGTGAGGGCCTGGAGATGGAGATTGCCAATGTGAAGCATGGCAAGATGCAAACTGAGGAAGAAAACACATACCTTCGGTCCATCTTGTCATGGGTCTCCAGTAGTGAGCCGCAGCTCGGGATGATGATCTCCCAATTCAAGCGAGCTGTTGGTACCCCTGGTGTAGGTTTTGCTCAGAGTGTTGATCTCTCAGCTTTTGGGAAGATTGGAGAGTCTAGTGGTCTAAACCCATGTGAGAAGCCCAATTCCACCACTACTCCCAAACTTGCCAAGCTTCCACTCAAAGAGCCAGCCAAGCCTATCACCCAAGATGGTGTGGTTGAGAAACCCCCGAGAGCTCCTCCCAAGAACCCAGTTTGGGCACCCAAGCCAAACCACCTCAGAAACAAGCTTGATGCTATGCCACCCATTCGTGAGGAGTTGCCACCAAAGGGCAAAGGCAAAGTGAGCCACACCCACAGCCCTGGTCACCAACAACCCCCTGTGCGTGCGGCGAGGTACCAGTGTGATTTTTGTGGGAGAGATGGTCACTTGAGCGAGTTCTGCTTTAGGCGCAAGAGAGAGGCGCGCAGGGCTCGGGAGATGGAGAACCCGGACATGTACCATCCAGCTCATGGTGGACATGTACCGAAGGCCCAGGGGAGAGCTGCTAGGTCCGGACGTCAGGGTCCCAGGCCTAGGCAGGAGATGAGAGCCCCGAGGAGGGAGACTAGGCCTAGAGGTCCAGCACCTCAGTTTGTTAGGCCTAGGCAGGAGAGAGCTCCGAGGAGAGACGCTAGAGCAGTTGAGCCCCAGGCTCCTAGGCGTAAACCTCGTAGAGAGCGTGCTCGACGGGGTCCTGCTCTTGCAGGTAACGGACCCCGTGGCGGAGGCTTTGTTGAGCGCTTTCCCCCACCGCAGTTTGGGTATCGCGGTGAGCGCTTCTTCCCCAGCGGACCACGTTTTTCTCAGCGTGGTGATCGCTTCCCTCGTAGACGTGCTAGGAATGGTTTTTCTGCTAACCGTTCTTTTGAGCAGCCGGCCCAACACTGGTATTACCCTTATTTCACTAACCCCAGTGTTGGACCGTATGCTCACCCTATGTCTTTCTATTGATGTAGGTAAGACGGTTGGAGGACGTTTGGTTGGTGGATTCCGGTTGTTCGAGGCACATGACCGGAAACACCAAGTGGTTCTCCAGCCTTAGCCCGGTCGCCGGAAAGGAGTACATAACCTTTGGCGATAATAGTAAAGGTAAGGTATTGTCTCGTAGAACTGTGCGGGTTAATGAGCACTTTGTGTTGCGCGATGTTGCTCTTGTTTCTAACCTGCATTTTAACTTGCTTTCTGTTTCGCAACTTTTTGATGATGACTATGAGATTCGTTTCAAACCGAACCTTAGTCGCATCTTAGATCCTCAGGGCGATCTTGTATGTCTGATTTCGCCCTTTGGGAAAGTCTTTTGTGCGAATTTCTCGGAATCGTTTGGTTCTTCTCGCTGTCTCTTGGCTAGTCCTTCTTCCTCCGATCTTTGGAAGTGGCATAGGAGGCTCGGTCACTTAAGCTTCGACTTGCTTGCAAGACTTAGCTCACTTGGCCTAATCCGAGGATTGCCCAAGCTTTCGATGGAAAAGGATCCAGTTTGCCATTCTTGCAGACATGGGAAGATGGTTGCCGCTCCCCACCATCCAGTGACTAAGGTCATGACCTCGCACCCCGGAGAGCTTTTACATATGGACCTTGTTGGTCCGGCTCGGGTGAGCTCGGTTGGTGGCAAGTGGTATGTTTTGGTTGTTGTTGACGACTTTTCGAGATATTCGTGGGTCTTCTTTTTAGCTGAGAAGACCGAGACTTTCTCATTTGCTCGCAATCTGATTTTGCATCTTCAGAACGAGTTCCCTTTGAACTCGATGCGAGCTATTCGGAGTGATAATGGTTCCGAGTTTAAAAATTCGGATTTTGAGAAGTTTTGTAACCGCCTTGGTTTGGAGCATCAGTTTTCTTCCCCCTATACACCACCCCAAAATGGTGTTGTAGAGAGGAAGAATCGGACCCTTGTTGAGATGGCCAGGACGATGCTTGATGAGCATAGGACTCCTAGGCGCTTTTGGGCCGAAGCAATGAACACTGCATGCTACATTTCGAATCGCATTTTTCTGAGAGCGTTTTTGAAGAAGACCTCTTATGAGTTGCGTTTTGGTCGCCAGCCCAAGGTGAGTTATTTTAGAGTCTTTGGTTGCCACTGTTTTATATTGAAAAAAGGCAACCTGGACAAGTTTGAGTCTCGTTCTTCTGACGGTGTGTTTTTGGGTTATGGCACTCACACTCGAGCTTATCGTGTACTTAACCTTGACACTAACCGAGTCATGGAGACATCAGATGTCACCTTCGACGAGACTCTTGTTTGTCCCTCTTCTCGTTTTGAGCGTGCAGGTGATCATGAGGTTGGAGAGCCTCTTTTCGATGACGAGGACGAGGGTGCTGAAGGTATAGATGATCCAGCACCCCCTCCACCAGCCGTGCCGCAAGGAGCGGCCTCGACGACGACTCACGGCCCCGACACTTCTTCTTCCTGGGGGCCGTGGGATCCACCTCGCGCGGTACCTTTTGTACCCGGGGTGGAACCAGCTACTGTTGAGGGGGAGGTCACTTCTTCCCGGGAGGCGCCACGACACATCCAGCGCCAGCACCCTCCTCAGCAGATGATCGGCGACATCGACGAGCGAGTTACTCGCTCCAGGTCACAGCACATCTCGCACTTTGCTCATTCTGCTTTTGTTGCGTCTTTTGAGCCCCGAGATGTTGGACACGCATTGACGGATCCGGATTGGGTCAATGCCATGCATGAGGAGCTAGAGAACTTTGAGCGAAATTGGGTTTGGGTTCTAGTGCCTCCACCTCCTGACTGTAAACCTATTGGGACAAAATGGGTATTTAAAAACAAGCAAGGAGAGGAGGGCCACATTGTGAGAAACAAGGCCCGGCTTGTAGCGAAGGGTTATAGTCAGAAGGAGGGGATAGATTATGAGGAGACCTTCGCTCCTGTAGCTCGTTTGGAGGCTATTAGGATACTCTTGGCTTATGCTGCATCCATGGGTTTCAAACTTTTTCAAATGGATGTCAAGAGTGCCTTCTTAAACGGCTACATTGAGGAGGAGGTCTATGTCCAGCAACCCCCCGGTTTTGAAAATCCCAAGTTTCCAAACCATGTCTTTAAACTCCACAAAGCTTTGTATGGTTTGAAACAAGCCCCTAGAGCCTGGTATGAGAGATTAAAAACCTTTTTGCTAGCTAAGGGTTTTAAAATGGGATGTGTTGATAAAACGCTCTTTCTCCTCAAGCAAGGCAAAGATACTCTCTTGGTCCAAATTTACGTGGATGATATCATTTTCGGTGGTTCTTCTCACGCTTTGGTTTCCAAGTTTGCAGATACTATGAGCAGGGAGTTCGAGATGAGCATGATGGGCGAGCTGACTTTCTTTCTCGGGTTGCAAATTAAGCAATCCCGAGAGGGGACGTTTGTGCACCAGGGCAAGTACACGAGGGACTTGCTGAAGTGGTTCGACATGGGTGAGGCCAAGCCTCTTCCGACGCCCATGTCGACGACAACTGCCCTGGATGCCGACACGGATGGAGAAGCAGTGGACCAGAAGGAGTACCGCAGCATGATTGGATCGCTGCTCTACCTGACGGCGACACGGCCGGACATTCAGTTCGCCGTGTGCTTGTGCGCGCGCTTTCAGGCTTCGCCACGCACTTCTCACCGTCAGGCGGTGAAGCGCATCTTCAGGTACCTTCGTTTCACGCCTGAGTTCGGGATTTGGTATTCTGCTTCTTCCACCCTCTCGCTTTGTGGCTTTTCTGATGCCGATTTTGCTGGTTGTCGCACCGAGCGCAAGTCCACTTCTGGGACTTGCCAGTTTATTGGATCTTCTCTGGTGTCGTGGTCTTCTCGCAAGCAGTCTAGTGTCGCTCAGTCTACCACGGAGGCTGAATTTGTTGCTGTGGCTAGCTGCTGTTCCCAGTTACTCTGGATGATGGCCACTTTGTGTGATTTTGGTTTGAGTTTTACTCGAGTTCCTTTGCTTTGTGACAGCACGAGTGCCATTAGCGTTGCTAAGAACCCCGTGCTTCACTCGAAAACCAAATACATTGATGTGCGCTTTCATTTCTTGCGAGACCACCAGGAGAAGGGTGATATCGACCTTCGCCATGTCGATACTCATCACCAATTGGCTGATATTTTCACCAAGCCTTTAGACGAATCAACCTTTAATAGGTTGAGGGGTGAGCTTGGTGTGTGTTTCCCCTTTTAGATGGGGGAAGCATTTTGAGATGTACAGACTGACTCTTTTATTTTGAGGTTCTTTTCTTTTGAGTTTCTTGAGTCTTTCCAATTGGTATCTTCTTTCTTTCAGTTTTGTGTCGGGCATACGCATTTACATTCTGAGCTTCATGTCTATATTCACTAGAATGTAATTATGCTCTTGTTAGTATTGCTCCGATACTTATGATGATGCTTGTAGCTTATGCTCTTTCTGATCACTGTTACATGTTATGAGCGAGCTATTTTTGGAATGGGGAATTATGCCTAATGTATATAAATCTGAAAATGTTCACCATTGAGATATGCAACTAGCATGTGTAGGGTGTGTTGAGTCCATTCCTGCTTTTCATATATGCTAGGTTGCTATGTCTCTAGTTCTGAGTCATTCACTTGCTTGGTTGTTCATAACTTGCTTAAAATCTGAACCAAGTATTGTTGAATTGAAAAGATCGAGATGGGATTGCTTGTCAACACCTCATGGTATTGAGACTGTTTCTCATTGCACTTTGAGTTAAACTTGAGCCATGTAGTGTATGACCGAAACCGTTGCTTTAAGCTTCTGATTGCTTCGGCATAGGCTTCGCACGGTTGAAAAGTTAGGCGATGACAAGCTTTCAACCTCTCGCAATCACATGCCAAAAATGAACTTGTGAATTCTTTTACCGCTGCAACTCCGATATGAATTTGAAATCACAAGTATATGCTTCATTCCTATGCCTGATGATTGAACTTTGCTAGGGGTAGTTCACCTTGTATATATGCTTAGCACTTGTTTGGATTCCTTCTATACATGTCTAGTGCTATTTTGATGGTGACTATCCTTTTGGCTTAAAACTGCTCACATGCTCATATGCTTCATATTTCGTATAAGTGATCAGTTTGAGCCTTTGCTATTTGAGTGCTTAATTGAGATGTTGGAGCTATACTGATTAGAGCATCTTTGCACTCTTTTGACTATATACTTGAAGCTCCTAACTTGCATTTTGACTCCATATGCATTGTGGAAGGAGATCTTGTGTTCAGGGGGAGTTTATGTGAAGGGAGTTGCTTCTCCGATACCTTTTGGCCTTGATAAGTGCATTTTCAACTAGGGGGAGAAATTTATGCAAATCATATGCTCCTGTGTTGATCAACTAAGGGGAGAATCATTTGTCCTAGTTGCTTGCATTTGTCGAGGGGGAGTTTGCTAGTTGTGTTGAGCCGTTGCCTCTGTCTTGAGGGACTAGCAAACGTTCCTAGCTTTTCATGAGCTTTCATAAGCTTTTTCATTTGGCTTCCAATTGGTATCGTCTGGTGTGCTTTCCCATTTGGTTTGGGTTGATTTCCAATTGGTTCGGAGTGATTTTCTTGCTAGTTGTGTTGAGCCTCTGTGCCTCTATCTTGAGGGACTAGCATTTTGCTTCTGTTGTCCTCCGATCTTCAATTGGTATCTGCTAGCGGTGTTGAGCCTGTTCTACCTCTTCTTGAGGGCTAGCTTTGCTTTGCTTGGTTGCGTCGAGCCGTTGCCCATGTCTTTGGGGACCAAGTTTTCGCTTCATCCACTTGACCTTCCTTGGCTTTTGTTAGGCTTTTGGGTCATTTGGTTGGGTTTTCTCTTCTCACTCCTTCCTACCTCCTTCTTATTCATGATTTGTTGTGGAGTTGACAATGCACTCATCAAGGGGGAGATTGCGGATACATGGGTGTATGCCGAGTCTCTGTGTGATGAGTGATTGTCAACGGAGATGATGCGCATGTTCTTTGGCTTGTGTTGTGCAGGTGTCGAGCACAGAGACAGTGGTCGATGGCAGGTGAAGGTCAAGTTGAGACGTGCCGTGCCGATGGACTGGGCGCGATGAAGGATGGGCGTGCCGTGCGGCGGACGTGCCATGCCGATGTATCGGACAGTGAAGGGCGGACGTGAGGCTTGGACTGAGGGACCAGAGGCCGGAGGATCAGCTGTGGTGGCTGGCAGCCTTTGGCGACGACAAGTGAAGAAATGCGGTCATGTCGGTGGATGGGGTGCACAGGCGGTGCATCCCCTCTACGACGCCGGTTTGTTGGTAGAGCCCGGGAAAAACCAACGGTGGACGGTTTCCAGGTTTGGGCCTCAAAACCTGGGTGCTGGGTTTCCAGGTTGAGCCACAAAACCTGGGTGCGACGGTTTCCAGGTTGAGCCTCAAAACCTGGGCGTGGGCCGGTTTCCGAGTTTGGGCCTCAAAACTCGGGCGCGGACGGTTTCCGAGTTTGGCCACAAAACTCGGGCTGGAGGCGGGTTTCCCGGTTTGGGCCTCAAAACCGGGGGCTGATGGAAAAGGCTGGTTTCCCGGTTTGGGCCACAAAACCGGGGGTGCAGAGTGGTGGCGGCACGTGGCGGCGATCTGAAGGTTGCGTGGAGGCGACGCGGAAGACCGTGCGGGCGTGGCCGTCGGATCTACCTACCACCAGCGGGTGGACCAGATTAGCCTTAGGGTTTTCCTGGCCCGCTCTGTAATTAGAGTAGAGAGGGGTAGAGTAGGAAATAGACTTAGGCTAGGTTAGTATAAGTAGTCCAGGGGAGACACCCTCCTCCCCATCTCAGTTTTAGCTATTTCAGTTAGTGCCTTCATTTGCTAGGGTTTCCCACTCTCCCATCCCTGCTTTAGCTAGTTGAGATCCGCAGAGAGACTCCACTCTGTGTACTGTTGATTCGAGGAAGTGAGGCCGTATCCTCACCTTGGATCCCATCTCTTGGTGTCAATTCGCGTTTTGATTTCATGTTCATCATGTTCTTCGCGGATTGCTTTGTGCCTTGAGTTTTCCCGTCGCTTGATCTTTGTGCTCGGTTCATCTTTTGCGATTCCGTTTGAACTGAGTTGTTCTAGATCGTGAGGCACTTCTTTCCACCGAAAGAAATCATCTCTAACCTCACGGTCTAGGAGATCGATCAAGTTTTAGTTTCGGGTCTCTTTTTCTTCCTTCCCCCGAATTCCTTCGATTCACCGATTTGGAGTTAGGTTCGAGCCATGATCTCTTAGAGATAGCTCACTAACCTCCTTGTGACTCCTCAGATCGAATCCCAAGCCTAGAGCACTTGATTCGGAGGAGATCGGGTTGAATCGCCGGAGTTTCAGTGCAGTTTCGGGGTGACCGGACGCCGGTCACGACTTGACCGGACGCGTCCGGTCGTTGAAGGTTTGAGCGTGTTCTGTTTTCTGCTCTGACCGGACGCTGGAGTTTAGTGGTGACCGGACTCGCCCATAGTCCTGTTCACTACTCGAACGTGCTTGTGACCGGACGCACGGGGATCGACCGGACGCTCGCAGTCACTGCGTCCGGTCAGTTCCAGAGAGGTCCAAAACCGGTTTTTGGCTGACCGGACGCGTCCGGTCCCAGCTGACCGGACACAGGCAGAGTCCGGTCGATCCAGTTTCGCGCCGTTTCGTTCGCGGTTCGTTCGTTCTTGATTGGACTCGAGTTTCGTCTTTTGCGTTGGCCTTCTAGGGTTGTCTAGTGTCCCGCTGTGCTTCGTGGAAGCATCCACCCTACATCTAGGGTCGTGGACATTAGCAAGCTCTAGGGTTCGCTTTTGGGGTTGAGTTTGGGACAGTGGCATCTAGTTTCCAAAAGGAAATTTTGAAGCTCCCATTCACCCCCCCCTCTGGTCGCTTTCGGGTAGCTTCTCGGTCCTTCACTAAACCCTAAGGTTATTCTGGACCAACTCGATGGTAGGTGGATCTGACGGCCACGCCCGCACAACTGTTAGCGTTGCCTCGACGCAACCTCACCGATTGCCGCCACGTGCCGCCACTGCTCTGCGTCCTCTTCACGGACTCCGCCCCCGGTTTTGTGGCCAAAACCGGGAAACCAGGCCTTCACGTCCGCCCCCGGTTTTGAGGCCCAAACCGGGAAACCAGCCAACCGAAGCCTGAGTTTTGTGGCCCAAACCAGCAAACCCGCAGCACCCAGGTTTTGAGGCCCAAACCTGGAAACCGTCCTCAGCCCAAGTTTTGTGGCCAAACTCGGAAACCATCCGCGCCCAGGTTTTGAGGCCCAAACCTGGAAACCATCCACCTGATGGTTTTTCTCTGGCTCTACCACCAAACCGAAGCTGTAGAGGGGATGCACCGCCCGTGCACCCCGTCCACCGACACATGTCCCCAGGTCCTCGACCTAGGCAACACCATGCCCTGCAAGTCTTCGCTCGTCGCTGTCCCAGGCTGCCAGCCGTCACAGCTGATCCTCAGGCCACCGGTCCCTCAGTCCAAGCCTCACGTCCGCCCTTCGCCGCTCCCAGTCCATCGGCATGGCACGTCTCTAATTGACCTTCACCTTGCCCTCGATCACAGTCTCCGTGCTCGACACCTGCACAACACAAGCCGAAGAACATGCGATCAACCCCGTTGGCAATCACTCATCACTCGAGACTCGGCATACACCCATGTATCCGCAATCTCCCCCTTGATGAGTGCATTGTCAACTACTCACACAAATCATAATGGAAATAGAAGCAGAAGAAAGAAGGAGAAGAGAGAACTCGACCAAATGACCCAAAAGCATAGCAAAGCCGAAAAAGGTCAAGTGGAAGGAGCAAAACAACTTGGTCCCCAAAGACATGGGCAACGGCTCGACGCAACCAAGCAAAGCAAAGCTAGCCCTCAGAAGAGGTAGAACAGGCTCAACACCGCTAGCCAAGACCAACTTCAAAAATCGAAGCAAACTGCTAGTCCCTCAAGATAGAGGCACAGAGGCTCAACACAACTAGCAAAAGAGCTCGATACCAATGCCTTACGGCCAACACGAAGCAACAAACTCCCCCTCGAAAAGTGCACGCAACCAGGAAAACTCCCCCTTGATTCAACTCGGAAAGCACAAGATTTGAACATTCCCCCTTAGTTGAACAAACATTCCCCCTTAGTTGAACATCGAGGAAGCGTATGATTTGCAATTTCTCCCCCTTAGTTGAAAATGCACTTATCAAGTAAAAGTTCTCCCCCTCAGAAAATGCACCAAACAAAAGTTCCAACAAGAGAAAAACTCCCCCTTCGAACATGCATATGAGTCAAAAAGCAAGTTAGCAGCTTCAGGAATATAGTCAAGACAATGTAAAGATGCTCTGCACAGTATAACTCCAATGACTCAATATCATCCACAAAATGCTAGCAAAGGCTCGGACTGATCACTATATACGAAATATGAACATGAAAGCACAGTGAGCAGTTTTTAGCCAAAAAGATAGTCACCATCAAAATAGCACTACACATGTATAGACAGGAATCCGAACAAGTGCTAAGCATGTATACTAGGTGAACTACCCCTAGAAAAGTTCAAACATCATGCTATAGAATGAAGCATACACTTGTGATTTCAGTTTTAAATCGGAGTTGCAGCGGTGAAATAACACAAGTTCAGAAGTTTAGGAGATGTTTGCGAGAGGTTGAAAGCTTGTCATTGCCTAACTTTTCAACCGAGCAAAGCCTATGCAAAATGCAATCTGAAGCTTAAAGCATCGGTTTCGGTCAAACACTACACGGCTCGAGTTTAACTCAAATGTGCAATGAGAAACAGTCTCGATACCGTGATGTGTTGACAAGCAGTCCCATCTCGATCTTTTCAGTTCACTAAAATTTGGTTCAATTTTATTGACAGGATATGAACAACCCAAGCAATTTAGAGACTCAGAACTAGAGACATAGCAACCTAGCATATATGAAAAGCACGAGTGAACTCAACACATCCTACACATGCTAGTTGCATATCTCAATGGTGAACATTTTCAGTTTTAAGTTTGTTAAGCAGGTTCACCATTCAAAAATAGCTCAGCTCACAACATGTACCAGTGATCAGAAAGAGCATAAGCCACAAGCATTATCATAAGCATCAGAGCATACTACATAGAGCATAGTTACATTCTAATGATTATATATATGAAGCTCAGAATGTAAATGCGTATGCTAAAATGCAAAAGAAAACAAAGACAAACGAAAAAGAGTCAGTCTATAATACAAGAACCAAAATGTTTCCCCATCTAAAAGGGGAAACACACCCTTCTCATAGTGGTCTCACAGAAAATGAAAGCGCACATCAATGTGTTTGGTCTTCGAGTGAAGCACGGGGTTCTTAGCAACGCTAATCGCACTCGTACTGTCACAAAGCAAAGGAACATGAGAAAATCTTAGACCAAAATCACGCAAAGTGGCCATCATCCAAAGCAATTGGGAACAACAGCTAGCCGCAGCAACATACTCAGCCTCTGTGGTAGACTGGGCGACACTAGACTGTTTGCGAGAAGACCACAATACAAGAGAAGAACCAATAAATTGGCAAGTCCCAGAAGTGGACTTGCGCTCAATGCGACAACCAGCAAAATCGGCATCAGAATAACCGCAAAGGGAGGGGGTGGAGGAAGCCAAATACCAAATCCTGAACTCAGGTGTGAAACGAAGGTACCTGAAAATGCGCTTGACCGCCTAACGGTGAGAGGTGCGCGGCGACGCCTAAAAGCGCGCACACAGACACACCGCGAACTGGATGTCCAGGCGTGTCGCCGTCAGGTAGAGCAGCGACCCGATCATGCTTCGGTACTCCTTCTGGCTCACAGCTTCTCCATCCTTGTCCGCATCCAGGGCCGTCGTGGTCGACATGGGTGTTGGAAGAGGCTTGGCCTCACCCATATCGAACCTCTTCAGCAAGTCCTTGGTATACTTGCCCTGGTGCACAAACGTCCCTTCTCGGGATTGCTTAATTTGCAATCCGAGAAAGAAAGTCAGCTCGCTCATGATACTCATCTCGAACTCCCTACTCATAGTATCTGCAAACTTGGCAACCAAAGCGTGAGAAGAACCACCGAAAATGATATCATCCACGTAAATTTGGACCAAGAGAGTATCAGTGCCTTGCTTGAGGAGAAAGAGCGTTTTATCAACACATCCCATTTTAAAACCCTTAGCAAGCAAAAAGGTTTTCAACCTATCATACCAGGCTCTAGGGGCTTGTTTCAAACCATACAAAGCTTTGTGGAGTTTAAAGAAATGGTTTGGAAACTTGGGATTTTCAAAACCGGGGGGTTGCTCAACATAAACCTCTTCTTCTATGTAGCCATTTAAGAAGGCACTCTTGACATCTATTTGAAAAAGTTTGAAACCTTTGGGTGCAGCAAAGGCCAAGAGTATCCTAATAGCCTCCAAACGGGCTACAGGAGCAAAAGTCTCCTCATAGTCTATCCCCTCCTTCTGACTATAACCCTTCGCTACAAGCCTGACCTTGTTTCTAACAACGTAGCCATCCTCTCCTTGCTTGTTTTTGAAAACCCATTTTGTCCCAATAGGCTTACAGTCTGGAGGATGTGGAACCAGAACCTAAACCCGATTTCGCTCAAAATTTTCTAACTCCTCATGCATGGCATTGACCCAGTCCGGATCCGTCAAAGCGTGTCCAACATCTCGGGGCTCAAAATCAGCAACAAATGCAAAATGAGCAAAGTGAGAGATTTGTGACCTGGACCGAGTGACACGTTCGTCGATGCTGCCGATCATCTGCTGGGGGGTGTTGGCGCTGGATGTGTCGTGGCGCCTCCCGAGTAGAAGTGACCTCCCCCTCAACAGCAGCTGGTGCCTCCCCGGGTACAAAAGGTACCGCTCGGGGTGGCGGATCCCATGGCCCCCAGGAAGAAGACGTGTCGGGGCCGTGAGTCATCGTAGAAGCTGCTCCTTGCGGCACAGCAGGTGGAGGGGGTGCTGGATCATCCATACCTTCAGCACCCTCATCCTCGTCATCAAAAAGAGGCTCAGCAACCTCATGATCACCTGCACGCTCAAAACGAGAAGAAGGACAAACCATGGTCTCGTCGAAGGTGACATCGGATGTCTCCATGACTCGGTTAGTGTCAAGGTTAAGTACACGATAAGCACGAGTATGAGTGCCATAACCCAAAAACACACCGTTAGAAGAACGAGATTCAAACTTGTCCAAGTTGCCCTTTTTGAGTATAAAACAATGGCAACCAAAAACTCGAAAATAACTCACCTTGGGGAGTTTTCCAAAACGCAACTCATAAGAAGTCTTTTTCAAGAAAGCTCAGAGAAAAATGCGTTTTGAAATGTAGCATGCAGTGCTCATAGCTTCGGCCCAATATCGCCTAGGAGTCCTATGCTCATCGAGCATCGTCCTGGCCATCTCTACAAGGGTCCGATTCTTCCTCTCTACAACACCATTCTGTGGCGGTGTGTAGGGGGAAGAAAACTGATGCTCTAAACCCAAAGAGTTACAAAACTTCTCAAAATCCAAATTCTTGAATTCGGAACCATTATCACTCCTAATAGCTCGCATCGAGTTCAAAGGGAACTTATTCTGAAGACGCAAAATCAGATTGCGAGCAAAGGTGAAAGTCTCGGTCTTTTCAGCTAAAAAGAAGACCCACGAATATCTCGAAAAGTTGTCAACAACAAGCACATACCACTTCCCCCCAACCGAGCTCACCCGAGCCGGACCAACAAGGACCATGTGCAAAAGCTCTCCAGGGCGCTTGGTCATGACCTGAGTCACTGGATGGTGGGGAGCGGCAACCATCTTCTCATGTCGACAAGAGTGGCAAACAAGATCCTTCTCCATGGATAACTTGGGCAATCCTCGAATTAGGCCAAGTGAACTAAGTCTTGCAAGCATATCGAAGCTCAAATGTCCAAGTCTCCTATGCCACTTCCAAAGATCAGAGGAGGAAGGTCCAGCCACAAGACAACGAGAAATGCCAAAAGACTCCGAGAAATTCGCACGAAAGACTTTTCCAAAGTGCGAAATCAAACACACAAGATTGCCCTGAGGATCCAAAATACGACTGAGATTCGGTTTAAAACGAATCTCATAGTCGTCATCAAAGAGTTGCGAAATAGAAAGAAGGTTAAAATGCAAGTTAGAAACAAGAGCAACATCGCGCAACACAAAGTGTTCATTAACTCGCACCGACCCCCGAGACAAAACCTTACCTTTGCTATTATCGCCGAAGGTGATAAACTCCTTTCCGGCGACTAGACTAAGACTGGAGAACCACTTGGCGTTTCTGGTCATGTGCCTCGAGTAACCGGAATCCACCAACCAAACGTTCTCCAATCATTTTACCTGAGAGGTGTCGTCGTCGTCGTCGTTCCGAGGGGTGTCCTCCAGCTGGCCGTCGACCTCATCACCAAGGGCCATGGTGCAGAAGCCGTCATCATCGGCGAAGAAGCAGAGACCGTTCAGCTTGATCCTCGATCCTCTTCTTCTTCTCGGACTCGTCATCGCTTGAGCAAGCGGAGTCGTCATCCGAGCCGTCGACGTCGCTGAGCGTGGCGAAGAACGCACGCTGCTCAGCCTGGGCCTTCTCCATGTACTTCTTCTTGATGTACTCCTTGTCGAAGCCGCCCCTCCGCTTGTGCCTCGCGGGGACGTACTTCTTCTTGCGCTTGCCGGAGTCGTACTTGTGCCCATGATCGCCCTTCCCAGATGTGTGCTTCTTCTTGGGATAGTTGGCGATGAAGTGGTCGGGGTCGCCGCACTCAAAGCATCCTGAGCGTCCTCCTCCGCGGCGACGGTTCATGCGGTTGTTGTGGAACCACGAGAACCGGTTGGCGAGCATTGCCAACTCGTCATCCCCCAATGACTCCAGCTGGTCCTCTATGACAGAAAAGAGTGAAGAAAGTGCAAATCCTCCAGAAGGGTTAGCAGAAGAGCCAGAAACCAAAGCCATAGTCGGGCCGGAAGGGTTCTCATAAGAAGCCCTCGACATGGCGTCAATCTCACTAGACTTGAGCTTGCTAAAGAGCTCGTCGCAAGTGAGGGTCTCATAGTTAGACGATTCGACGATCGCCTGGACCTTTGAGTCCCACACCGACCGATCGAGAGTGTGCAAAAGCTTCAAAGCCCTCTCATGATCGTCGAAAGGCAACAACTCCTTGTTAGCTCGCATCTTGTTGACAATGACCTGAAAGCGAGTGAATAAACTCTCTATGCTCTCGCCAGGCATGTGTCGAAAGTTCTCATACTCCCGCTTGTGCGACTCGTAGAGACGGGATTTGACTTGAGTGGTTCCCTCATGAAAACGCATGAGAGTCGCCCAAATCTCACGAGCCGTGGGGAGGTGAGAAACGCGATCAAACTCGAACATGCTCAAACAGGAGAAAAGAGCGTTACGCGCTCGGCTATTGGCATCGTGCTCATCTATCTGAAGCTGAGTGACACGGGCAGCCAAGACAACGTAATCGGCCTTGATGCAAATCTCCCAAACAGAAGAGCCCATGCTCTGGAGATAGGCCGACATGTGTATCTTCCAATACGCATAGTTCGTCCCATCAAAGAACGGCGGTTTGCCCACACCGCGATCCATGTCGCCTTCTGTGGATCTGGAACCGGCTAAGGTGAGAGATCCTTAACCTGCTCCGATACCAATTGAAGGACCGAAAGTGCTACCAGAAAGCGACCAGAGGGGGGGTGAATGGGAGCTTTAAATTTCTTTTCAGAAACTTTAAACCTCTGTCCCGAAAATCAACCCTAAGAGCAAAACCGATGCGCGTGATGTCCACGACCCAAGAGAATGGGTGGATGTTCCCTAGGAACACAGCGGGACACCACAAAAGATCCCTTGCCCAAGTTCACGCAGGTCAACTAGTGACAGGATGAACTTTGTGTAACCACAACCTCCTCCGAGCAACACGAGGGGGATTCAGGCTATTTTGCAAAGTGGGAAGCTCGATTTCTGTAGAGCACAGAGTCAAGAATCCAACGCAAAAAGCAGATCTCAAATCGGAAGTCAAACGAATGAACCGCGGACGAAACTACGCAAAACACAATCGACCGGACTCTGACTGCGTCCGGTCAACAAGCACCGGACGCGTTCGGTCTGCCAAAAATCAAATCTGGACCTCTCTGTGTTGGATCGGACTCTGAGGAGTAGTGCGTCCGGTCAGCAGCTGTGCGCCCAGTCAGTTCAAACAAAAGTCATGAACAGTGGAAACGCCGAGTCCGGTCAGACCCAGAAGAACTTCGCGAGATGTTCAACGACCGGACGCACTGTGCCAGCATCCGGTCAGCCCGACACCAGCGTCCGGTCGCTCCGATTCTGCATTGTTCGTCCACCGATTCGACTCAATCTCACCCAAAACAAATCCTCTAGGGATCAAACTTGGCGAGAAGAGTCACAAGGAGGATAGTGAGCTATCTCTAAGAGATCATGGCTCGAACCTATCTCCAAATCGATGAATCGAAGAAAGTCGGGGGAAGGAAGAAAACTTGACCCGAAACGAAAATCGAACGATCTACTAGCTCGTGAGGTTAGAGGAGAATTCCTTCAGAGGAAAGAAGTGCCTCACGATCTAGAACATCTCTGTTCAAACGGAATTGCAAGAGTCGCAACGAACAAAGAGATCGGACGACGGGAAGAACGTGGAGAAAAGCAATCCGCGAAGAACTCAAACAAAACGCGAATCACAACCACGAATTTGCAACCGTGTGGCTACCACACGCTACAACAGTGAGATTACGGTCTCACTTCCTCAAAATCTCACGGGCACAGAGGTATTGTTCTCTTCTCTGTGGATCTCAGTTCGCTACAGCAGGGGAGTGGGAGAGCAAGAAAACCTAGAAGGCAAAATAGCAAATGACTGAGATGGATAGGGAGGTGGGTGTCTCCCCCTACTTATCCTAATTCTAACTATTCCTAATTCCCACTCTACCCCTAACTACTTACAGAGTGAACCAGCTAAACCCTAAGGTTATTCTGGACCAACTCGATGGTAGGTGGATCCGACGGCCACGCCCGCACAACTGGTAGCGTTGCCTCGACGCAACCTCACCGATTGCCGCCACGTGCCGCCACCGCTCTGCGTCCTCTTCACGGACTCCGCCCCCGGTTTTGTGGCCGAAACCGGGAAACCAGGCCTTCACGTCTGCCCCCGGTTTTGAGGCCCAAACTGGGAAACCAGCCAACTGAAGCCTGAGTTTTGTGGCCCAAACTCAGCAAACCCGCAGCACCCAGGTTTTGAGGCCCAAACCTGGAAACCGTCCTCAGCCCGAGTTTTGTGGCCAAACTCAGAAACCATCTGCGCCCAGGTTTTGAGGCCCAAACCTGGAAACCGTCCACCCGATGGTTTTTCTCTGGCTCTACCACCAAACCGAAGCTGTAGAGGGGATGCACCGCCAGTGCACCCCTTCCACCGACACATGTCCCCAGATCCTCGACCCAGGCAACACCATGCCCTGCAAGTCTTCACTCGTCGCTGTCCCAGGCTGCCAGCCATCACAGCTGATCCTCAGGCCACCAGTCCCTCAGTCCAAGCCTCACATCCACCCTTCGCCGCTCCGGGTCCATCGGCACGACACGTCTCTACTTGACCTTCACCTTGCCCTCGATCACTGTCTCCGTGCTCGACACCTGCACAACACAAGCCAAAGAACATGCGATCAACCCCGTTGACAATCACTCATCACTCGAGACTCGGCATACACCCATGTATCCGCAACACATCGTGTACCCCTGAGAAACTCGCTGGTAACTCCAACTGATATGCCACTTCCCCACGCCTTTCTAGAATCTTGAACGGTCCCACATATCTAGGTGCTAGCTTGCCTTTCATGTTAAACCTCTTTACACTGTGCATCGGAGATACCTTCAGGTACACATAATCTCCTACCTTAAAGGTCAAGTCTCTTCTACGAGTGTCAGCATAGCTCTTCTGTCGGGAGTGGGCTATCCTCAAATTATCCCTGATTTTCCTCACATGTTCTTTAGCATCCCTGAGCACATCTGGTCTGAACACTTGACTCTCCCTTGTCTGATTCCAGAATAACAGGTTTCTACATTTCCGTCCATACAAGGCTTCAAATGGTGCCATCTTAAGACTCTTTTGGTAACTATTGTTGTAAGAGAACTCTGCATATGACAAACTCTTATCCCAGCTGGTCCCATACTGCAGAGCACAGGCTCTCAACATGTCCTCTAGAATCTGATTAGTACATTCGGTCTGTCCATCTGTCTGAGGGTGATAAGCTGTACTAAAAGTCAACTGTGTTCCTAACGATTCATGGATCTTTCCCTAGAAATGTGATGTGAACTGAGTGCCTCAGTCAGACACAATCTTCTTAGGGACTCCATGTAAAGACACTATCCTTTCCATATATAGCTCTGCCAATCTTGCCCCTGTATAAGTGGTCTTGACTGGTAGAAAATGAGCAACCTTAGTTAGTCGATCCACGATCACCCAAATTGAGTCATACCCTCGTTGGGTGCGAGGTAAACCAACTATGAAATCCATACCCACTTCTTCTCATTTCCATTCCGGTACTTTCATAGGTTGCAGTAATCCGACAGGTCGTTGATGTTCAGCCATAACCCTTTGACAGGTGTCACATATTGCCACATATTCTGCTACATCTCTTTTCAGACCATACCACCAATACATTTCTTTCAGATCCAAATACATCTTAGTGCTACCCGGGTGAATAGAGTAAGCTAACTCATGAGCCTCTCTCAAAATAGCCTCCTTAATGGACTTCACATCTGGTACACAGACTCTCTTACCAAACCACAAGGTGCCATCATCATCTAACCTGAAACCAGGTGCCTTCCCAATTACTATATTCTCAGATATTTCATTTAACTTTTTATCCTGCAGCTGAGCCTGACGTATCTCCTTCTCAAGTGTTGGTATTACTTCCATCTCCACTGCATTAGTGACAAAACCTAGATTCATATAGGCCATCTCTTCACATAACTTTTCAGACCACTCCGTGGGTAGAATCTCATTCACATGACTCTTCCTACTAAGGGCATCAGCTACAACATTGGCCTTCACTGGATAATAATGCACCTGTAGGTCATAGTCCTTAATTAACTCTAGCCATCGACGTTGCCTTAGGTTCAGATCTGGCTGAGTGAAAATGTACTTCAGACTTTTGTGATCTGTATAGATATCACTAGGATGTCCTATAAGATAGTGTCTCCAAATCTTCAGTGCATGAACCACTGCGGCTAACTCCAGATCATGAGTAGGATAATTCAACTCATGCTTCCTCAATTGCATCGATGCATAAGCAACAACTCTACCTTCCTGCATCAGAACACATCCTAGACCCATATGAGAAGCATCACAGTAGATAGAAAACTTCTTACTCAGATCAGGTAAGACTAGAACTGGAGCTGTAATCAACCTCTTCTTCAACTCCTCAAAGCTGGCTTGGCACTTATCAGTCCATAGAAATTTGGCATTTTTCTCTAACAGGGCGGTCATATGTTTAGCTATTTTAGAAAACCCCTCAATGAACCGTCGATAGTATCCTGCCATCCCCAGGAAACCACGAACCTCACTTACATCTACAGGTGGATCCCAATCCAACACATCCTTAACCTTGCTTGGGTCCACAGCTATTCCTCCATTAGAGATAACAAGACCCAGAAAAGCAACTTCTCTCAACCAGAACTCACACTTACGCTGTTTTGCATACAACTTATGCTCACAGAGTTTCTGCAAAACCAATCTTAGGTCTTCTGCATGTTCCTCCTCATTCTTAGAATATTTTAAAATGTCATCGATGAACACTACCACGAACAGATCTAGGTACTCCATGAAAACCTTATTCATCATGTACATAAAGTGTGCGGGGGCATTAGTCAATCCAAAAGACATAACAGTATACTCAAATAGCCGGTATCTAGTAACAAAGGCTGTCTTAGGGATATCAGTAGCTCGAATCTTAATTTGGTGATACCCCGATCGAAGCTCGATTTTAGAGAATACACAAGCACCTTTTAACTGGTCAAACAGGTCATCAATTCTAGGCAGAGGATATATGTTCTTAATTGTGACTCTATTCAGGGTCCGATAATCAACACACATTCGATGGCCCCCATCCTTCTTATCAACAAAGATAACTGGTGACCTCCAAGGTGAGGAACTAGTACGAATGAAACCCTTTTCTTTTAACTCTTTTAATTATTTCTTTAATTCTACTAGTTCATCTACCCCCATTCTATATGGCCTTTGAGCTATAGGTGCAGTTCCAGGCAATAACTCAATAATAAACTCAACATCTTGGTCAGGTGGCATACCTGGCAGATCATCGGGGAAAACATCCTGGAATTCTTCCAACAACCGATCTTATGGTTGGTTATCTTTCTCTAACTGGTTCACCATAGCCGTCGGCTGCTTTTTCATTAGCACATCAACACTGATCCTGTCCCCGCTAGGAGTGGTCAACTCCACTACCTTCTCCTGACACTGGATCACTGCCCGGTGTTGTTTCATCCAATCCAAACCCAGAATTATATCGATTCCCGCTATTCTCAACACGATGGGTCTCACTTGGAACTCTACCCCCCTTAGACTCACACTAGTTGAAAGACACTGATATGTGGCTCTCATATAACCCCCAGGTGAATTTATTGCTATAGGGTTGTTCATGGCACGCAAAGGCACAGTATGTATTCTAACAAAATCTTGCGAGATGAAAGAATGTGAAGCACCAGAATCGAAAAGAACTGTAGCAGGGATGGAATTGATACTGAATGTACCCATCATTACCCGCTTCCTGTGCAGTTTCAGCAGCCACGTGGTTCACCCGCCCAACATTTGGTGCTGGCTTCGGGTAGTTCCCCTTCTGGTTGTTGTTCTGCCCTTGGGGTGCGGGTTGATTCTTCTTTCGGGGACAATGATTGGCATAATGTCCCTGCTCTCCACAATGGAAACACACGTTGGGGTTATTTGGAGCTCCCCCTCTTGCTGGATTGTTGGCAGGGACTCCCTGACGAGGCACCTGTTGACCTCCCTGCATCTGCTTCTGCTGACGTTGTTGTTGGAACTGATTCCGCTGCTGGTTCTGTCCTCCTCCCCGTTGATTCGGGGGTCCTTGAATACGCAGCTGATTTTGGGGTGGAGGATTCATGCAGGGGCGAGTGTTGTTGCTGGATGACTGCCCCAAGAACTTCCTTTTCTTGGCCTCCATCTCCTTGCGCTTATTGTCTATGACAATTGCACGATTGACCAGCGTCTGGTAATCAGCATATACATTGGCCATAAGCTGCAGCTGCAGGCCATCCTGCAACCCCTTAAGGAAATGGCTTTGTTTGTCCTTGTCTTCTGCCACATCATTGGGAGCATAACGTGACAGCTGTGAGAACTTGTCACGGTACTCCGCCACAGTCATTGGCCCATGCTTCAGGGCCATGAACTCCTCCTTCTTCAGTTCCACCAGACCATCCGGTATGTGATAAGAGCGGAACACTTGCTTGAACTCCTGCCAAGTGACGGCAGGTGCATTGTTGGGACGCCCATACTCGAAGGACTCCCACCAATCCTGAGCAGCCCCTTGAAGTTGCCCTGAAGCATATAGAACCTTCTGGAGGTCGGTGCACTGAGCTATGTTGAGCTGCTTCTCAACTGCACGCAGCCAGTCATCAGCATCCAGTGGATCCACTGCGTGGCTGAACACTGGAGGGTGCCCTTTCAGAAACTCTCCCCTCTTGTCCCTCACATGCAGCGGTGGTGGTACTCCTGCTGGCTGGTTGTGCAGGTGTTGCATCATAGTTTGCATGAATTGGGCATGGATGCCCATCAGCTGTTGGATGTCCACTGAGGATGGTGGTGGTGGTGGATTCACAGGTGCTCCACGACCACGGCCACGTCCACGTCCATGTCCACCTCCAATTCCACCTCCTCTAGCAGCCATTTGTGTTCCAAAAATATGCAAGTTCATTTAGTGATCAGAGAGTTGCATTGGGGTAAGCATATGGAATAGAAGTGAAACGGTTTCAACACTAACAGTTAGGTAAAACAGTCATATCTTGAGTTCCAGATGTCGGATTAAGGAGTTATTTAAACTGTTGGAAAGATACTGAAATTATCTACAACTTTTATTCAGGTTCTTTGCCCAGATTATGTCATTAACGTACCCAAAAACAGAGCACAAGCGAAACTGTTTTGTCTTCCAGACTGTGCAGAAACCTCAACTTGCGACGGTCATATCTCACAAACGAAAAATGCTTTTTAGGTGATTCCAGTGGAGTTTGTTAGATATGGAAGTATAGTTGTTACCATAAAAAAGTCACTGTATTTGGTCGTACGGATCTGGACATATGTCAAAAAGAACACAGACTGCTCCAAACAGAACAGCAGAGACAGCATACATGAAAACCCAGAAACTTTACTAACTCGTATGAAAAGTCATCTAAGAGATATGCGGACAAGCCCACAATCTCACAATCATAGAAAGATCCAAATCAAACATGTTCATAATGATAAGCAATTGATCAACAAGTTCCAAAAATCACTCATAAGACACGACTAACGATCTAGTAATGATTATTACAAGGCATGATAACTAGTCTATGGCGCTGTGTCGGTGTAGGTGTAGGCCTCCTCATTCTCCTCGTAGAGTGGGGGCATCCCCAGCTGTGCCCCGAGGTGGTCGATCTCATTTTGATGACGCCGTGCAGCAGCTTGAGCATTGCCTAGCTCAATCATCAGGTTGTCCTTGTGAACCTGCACCTCGCACAGGTGATCCACTGCAACGTCCATGGTGGGGTTGACACCAGGGGGCATCAACACAGCCCAGGTGTCCTCCTCAAGTCTGTTGCGCGGCAGGTACCTGTACTTGTCATGCCTCATGGCCTCGAAACGACGACCATGATAATGCAAGTAAGCCACCTCCGCAGCATCTTCTATGCTGGAGTACAGTGTCTGTCGTCTGGCCCCATGGGTGTGGGTAGACTCATGCTGGTCGGTGTCCAGACCTTCATTCCAGGAGGTGATGGTCAAGTAAGTCTCCCAGCGGGTAGCCTCCACTGGGTGGTAATGCTCAATACTCATGTAGCGAAAGTTGGCCTTCAAGTCGGGGTAGTACTTCCCCAACATCTCGATTAGCAGCTTGTGGTATTAGGTGGTGCCGGAGGGCTTCAGGAATAGGGTCCTGCGGCGCCAGCCCGCCTCGTCGTCTTCTGGCAGCACAGGCGATGGCGACGGAGTCGGTGTCCGTGTAGATACCACGGGGTACACCGGTACAACTGGTGGCGCCAACGCAGGTGCAGGTGTCGGTGTAGGCAGCGGCGTCGGTGTCGGTGTCGGCAGCAGCGTCGCGGGGGGTGTCTGCACCGCAGCAGGCATCGGAGTCGGTGCTGGTGCAGGTGCCGGAGCAGGTGCTGGAGCAGGTACTGGAGCGGAGGTGTACTCTGGTGATGCATCTAGTGTAAGGTACCAGTCCTCGCCGTCATGTCCAGTGATGTCATGGACCAACACCATGTCCTCGACGGGCTCCTCCTCCATGGGCTCCCTCTCCTCCTCATCATCAGAGATCATGATGATGTCGTCCTCCTGAGGCACGTAGGAGACCAAAGGTGGAAGCTGTCCTCCGGTGCTGATGCGGGCAGTCTTCTTGGCACGAGGCATCTATCAAAGTTTTAAAGATAAGTTGAGGTTAGATCAACAATTTTATAATAGAATCTGAGGAAGTAGAATAAAATTTTGACAATTAACAAGAATAAAATGCAAAAGCAAGATCCAGAAGAGTAAAAAGAGACTAACACGACCCTTTCTACCTAGCCTTGCGTCCTACAGTCAACACGGCTCTGATACCAATTTGTCACACCTAATTTTGAGAACAAAATTGAATGTATAAACTTATGTGCGCCCAGGAAACAGTCGCACACATAAGGGACAAATTACAACGAAGGCATCATCATTGTGCTCAATACATAGCGTATTTATTACAACTCATCAAATAAAACTAAACATAAACAAACGGAAGATAAGTAACTCTCGACGAAAGCCCCACTTCACAGGGACGTCGACTGGTGAACCGCAAGACTAGAAATCCTCTGGGAACTTATCTTGCCCATACTCAAATCCATCTGTTACCCATCCGGGATTTTTATCCAAAAAGAAGAAAATTTAACAAGCGTAAGTACATCTCGTACTCAGCAAGCAACATGGGGTTATGCAGCTCAAAAGGCTTGACACTGGTTTACTGCAGTTAGCATTTTTAGTTGGTCAAGATTTTAGCTTTAAGTAGTCATCAAGTTGTGCTCGCAAACCGAATTAAACCACATGAATAATAATATGGCAACATCATCAGAATCACAAATATGATAGTAACATGAACAAAAGTAAATTTCGTTTAAGTGATTAGCCTGCAAGTTTTCCGAGCCACTCGTGACCATGAGAACGGCTGATATATCAGTTTTATACTCTGCAGAGTTTGTACAACTTTACCCGTGAGCCGTGATCCCCATGAGCCAGGGGTTGCAAATCCCATATCACCTGTACCAAGGAAGTGTGGCAGGGTACACTATGAAGTCTTTCGAAGTTCCCCTAACAAGATAGTGGCCACTAGGTTTCAAATCGACAAGCAGACATAGGAACCCCCCTTTCCGATGGCACATTCCCTCCCGGCTATACACATGAGACCAGAGGCTGTCCTATATCCGTCTCGGCAAGCCCCTTTTGTGCCCTTTTGGGTAACCACCATCAAGCGAGGAGAGGTCCTCGAACCAACTAAAACCAGAGTCATGTAGCCCTCACGGTTGTACTGTATGTCCCAGCTTTTGCCCACAGAAGATCATTTAGGGGAGGCCCAAGAGCACGATGGCTCCCACGCCCGAGGTTCACATTAACAAGAACAAGATAAGAACAGACGTTGCGCATATCATTAATCATTTTATTAGATCTTAATTATAGGTTTACAGCACAAGCAGATCTACCCAAATGCACATATCCCACGGTAGCAAGGTACAGGTTGAACATCTAGATAAAACATATGGTTATCATTTGATACATGCACATGATTTGTAGATTAAAGTGCGTAGGTAACAAGGATGGTCCCATGTATACTTCCCTTGATCCGCATATTCCTGGTTCTGGTTCTCCTGCTGGTCGTAGTAGATCTGATCTTGGTCACCCACGTACTGCTCACCGTCTGAACTCGAATACAACGCAACATACAAGCATCCACGCACACACATGCATTGCAAACAGATCTAACATTAGAACAGTACACCAACTGATTTAAATAAATAATTAAAGGTTGTAAAATAGATCTATACGTCGCTACGATCACATAGACGTTAGGATCACCGAAAACGGATTTAAAACACGGAAGATACGGCCTAAGCAAGATTCTAAATGGGCTAAACAAGATTGACTTCAACGTGAAATAAAACTTTTGCTAATCTAATCTACAGTGGCACTACTGCATAGAATACGAAATTACGAATCCAACGCAATTTGAATGGATCAAAACGGAGTTAAAATGAGCAAGTTATAAACAAAATGGTGCAATGACATTTATGTAAATAGATCAAACAATTTTCGAAATAAACCGTGCCGGCAGGGACCGTGGGTTTATTCAGAAGAAACCCAGGGGTTCTTTAGCAAAATTGCCGACCGAAAGGGTATTGGCCACTGGGGGCCGTCCGATCGGACTTGGATGATCCAGATTAGATCTTGGAGATGATGTGGGTGGCGTCGCCGTCTTGCACAGGACCGACGCGACGGGCGCCATGCTCGCGGCGGCCGAAGCTCGCCGGAGTTGGCCGGTTCGACGATTCCGGCCACGGATCAACACGGGAGAGGGTCCGGAAGATAGAGGAGAGGATGGCGAGCTCACCAAGTCCCTCACCGAAGACAACGGGCGACCGGAGACGACGCATGACGAGATTGGGCGGACGACGGTGTTCTGCAGGTACGACGATCAATTAGTGAGTAGATGGAGAGGGAAAACAGATGGAAAAGAGCTCCTGAGCTTCCTTACGGCACGACGAAGCTCAAGAAATGATCCAATTCGTCAGTCAAATGCTGAATCGCGGAGAGGAGCTCGGCGGCGGCGGCGGCTAGGGTTTCGAGGGTGACACGGTTTGGAAGCGCGAGAGCTGCTCGTAGATGGGAAAAGGAAGGCGGCTACGGAGTGGGGCTCTTTATAGAGCTTGGGGCGCTCGGATAAAGCCTCCCCCGAGGACTTCGGAAGACGCGGAGCGGCGGCGACTTGGAGCGAAAACATCGGTGGAGGTTGGGGACGACTCCGACAGGTGGGCCCCACCTGTCAGTGAGCGCGAGCACGGTCCGGCTGTCAGTGAGGCACGGGCGGCTGAGGGCGCGGCAGTGCTGCGGCTTGCGCACGGTTGGGCCGGCCCGGCTGGCTTGGGCCGCACAGAAAGGAGAGTGGCGCGCGGGCTGGAAGCGGGAAGTGAGAGGGAAATAAACAGGCCAGCTGAGGGAAAAGGAAAAGGCCTTCGGGCCAGAATGGAAAGAAAGGAGGAAAGAAAACGTTTTGCTCTTTTCTTTTGATTTGCAATTGGTTTTCAAATCCTTTTCCAAACTGAATTTTAAATTCTAGTTTTCAAATTTAAACTTGACTCAAACAAAAGAATGCAGCAGCATGAATGCATCAACTTGTTGCTAGGCTAGAATAAATTATATTTCCCCATCATTTATTTATTTTGCCTATGTTATAGTGCCACAACGAAATTAAAATAAATAATATTGATCTATTTTGAACTAAAGAAAAATTTAGGGTGTTACATCTCGCAAGACTACAAGCCCCTCCGATGTACAACAATGGTGCGCGCAACCACCGAGTAGCAAGAGGTATGCAAACCGCACTAAACACTAGGCCTAAACCTAGAGCAAGCGCATGAGCGGTGGTCTAACTAGCCTAAGCACTTCGCTTGATCTTTGTAAGCCTTCAATACATCTTGTAGGGTTTTGCTTGAGGTGTTGATCATTTGATCACCATATTGCCTTCATCCAAGTCACGTTTGCACCCTATTGGACCACAAAACAAACACTTGCAAACACATTAGTCCAATTTGGTTATGTTGATCATTAAACACCAAAATCCAAAGTTAAATGAGCTGAGGTCCATTTTTGTTACAGCTTTCATGATTTTACTATTTGTCGCTTTAGCCAACTTAAGTCGATGCGATAAATTCGGATAGCAACACGTGAGGTATCATCTAGTACCTTATATAAACAATCACGTTAAGTCAAGGACTTCAATATGAACACATATTGCATTATAAGAACCCAACCAGCCGAGCTATATACTTTACTAATAATTATCAAGCTAATGTTATGATTTAATTGAGGAACCAAAATGGCATGGTTGAAAAGAAAGAAAATAAATGAAAGTAGTATTTTAGAGTCAATTCTAGCCAGAATTGCATAGAAACTACAACCGGCAATATACACATAAAAATTAAGTGTAAAATAAAATAAATAAGTTAATCTAACTATGAGGGCACGTAAAATAATTTAATCTCATAGATGGTTTCATGCAGTGTCACGATCAATAAAAACAACATTAATTTGTATAATGATAAAGTATTTTTTATGGTCCTAATTTTTTGCGCACGAAAGTTGCTTCACAAAACACCTCTTCCACTCATCCGCTACTAGAATCAACATATGTTTCCCTATATTTTTTTTCTTTCCTTTCGAAAATTTTTATAGGGATAGTTTCTTTCCCTAGAATCATATTTCAAAACTCTAGGGAACTATACCTTTTCCTAGGATCCGGCTTCTCTCTCTCGTATCATAAAACATCCTATGAAGAATTGTATAGACATGTTGGTATGTAGCAATGTACATGTCCTGAGTAAGGCTTTGACGTTGCCTAAGGTTCCTTGCAGTTGTTGCCTCAACTCCCTCCTTCCTTTCCTAGGGAAAGCGCTCATGGTAAAAGAGAGATGGGGTCCATCCCTTGCTTACAGATAAGTATTTTTTATACTATATTTAGTTTTCTTAGTATTACTTTAAATAAATCTACCAATGAAATATCATTGAAATTCGTTCTGTACTTGTATACTCCCTCCGTATCGTAAATAGAAGTCGTTTTGGAAAAGATTTCGGTCAAACATTGGAAATATAAATCATGAATAACTTTTAAATTATTGAGTTTAGAAATATAAAAATCATATAAATAAATTTATCTTGAAAATTAATTTCATAAAAGTATATATATACCACTTTACAACAAATATTTTTAAAAAAATAAGTGGTCAAAGATATGTTTTGGAGACCGTGTCGCTGTGCTAAACGACTTCTATTTGTGATACGGAGGGAGTACATGGATGACTTAGATTGTGGCCATGATGACGTCGTCATTATGGGAATTGATTTCAACAATAGGAGGTCAGTTTTTGGTCACTATCTGCAAGGAGAATGGTGCTACTAGGCACACTCTATGATGATATTAACCTCTGGGTAACTAATTAACCTAATCGTCGATTGTCACATAGAGGAAATAAGGCATCCAACTTGATGGGTCGAGGGTTAGAGGTGTTCAATCTGCCGATTATACCAAGCACAATTATTCAATTGGTAATGTTTCAATTTAGATATGTTTCGGTATGGTTCTAGAATGAACATGTAATAAGGTTTTGGACTTGATCAGTGGATAGACATCAGGACTACACTGTAGTTTTAGTGTTCGATTGAGTCCTGTTCATGAAAAGCATCAGTTGAATCTTGAATCTAAGAAAACCACTAGAGGAGCTCAGGGCCAGCCAGCAGCAGCACACGGCTGAGCGCTGGCCGCCCGCGGGGTGCCATGGCCAGGGCTCGTACGAGACCGACAGTGGCCTTTGCTGCCACGCCCACGCTGCTACACAGGCGGCGGCCTGCTCCTTGCGCGCGACTGAAGGAGCGCGAGCCAGAGCCGTGGCCTGGGCCAGTGGCGCGGAGGGGCTCCGGGGCTGTTAGACTTAATATTGTTGGCTATCTTTAGTGTGAGTTGTTCAGTCATGCAATCGTGTCACGTGTGCATAAGTTAGTTTGATTAGAGTGAATGCTGGCAGTCCGTAGATACACGCTGGTTTGATGGTGTGGCCAAGTCAAGTGAAGTGCGGACGCATGGCGTGAAGAGTGGATCGACTAGCTGATGGCATGCAGGTGTTTGTGGTTAGTGGAGCTCTTCGTGCAGGAATATGTGCCTTGCATGTAGGGTGAAGACTTGAGTTAGAGTAATTTGGCCAGGTCGTGCAGCCAAACAGAACGGAGTGGTGAGTGGCCACTACGGTGCGTGTCTATTTAGTCCTGTAATAGTGCTAGGAGAAATAACAAGTGTTTTTTAGTGGTGTGCGCGTTGGTGTGCAGCGTGAAAAATTTTCGTGTGTACTGTTTATCTTCTTCCTTGGTCAGTTCATCGTCTTGTGTGTGTTTCACTGAGTGAGCAAGAGAGAGCTTTGAGCGCAAGAGAGTGGCTGGGCCAACAATTGGTATCAGAGCCTAGGAGACACTACTAGAGAACAGGCCTTTGGACGATCTACCAATTGAGCTATAGTCTCGGCCAAAAACTGTGTCCGGGGCTAAAGACCTTTAGTCCCGGTTGGTAATACCAACCGAGACTAAAGGTGAATCTTTAGCTCCGGTTGGTATTACCAACCCGGACTAAAGGTCCCGAACCTTTAGCCTCGGTTGGTATATTACCAACCGAGGCTAAAGGGTGAACCTTTAGCCCCGGTTGGTGTTACCAACCGGGACTAAAGGTACTTTTAGTCCCGGTTGGTGTTACCAACCGGGGCTAAAGGTCCTTCCCGAGTGGATTCAAAAGGAAAACGTCCAGAACTACATCACGTGGGTTGTGTAGCTCAGTTGGTAAGCGTGCCTGAGGCGAGATGTGCTGAGTTCAAATCTCACACAACACACATTTATTTTTCCTCTCTAGACCTTTAGCCCCGGTTGAAAGCACCCGGGACTAAAGGTCGGGACCTTTAGTCCCGGATTCTTAGCCCCGGTTGGGATACCCGGGGCTAAAAGCCCATTTCAACCGAGACTAAAGGCCCTTTCTCCAGTAGTGAAATGTCTGACGATAAAGTGTACACGTTGTCGGGCCGACGTCCTCTCAAAGGTGTTGCTAGCGATGGCGACGATGACAACAAGTTCGTGGTACAATAAGTGAAGGTGGCGGGGGTGACGCTACGTTACCCCATGCTTTCAGAGAGCAACTACGGCGTGTGGGAAGTGAAGATGAAGATCTTGATGCGTGCACAAGGCATGTGGTCGGCCGTGGAGAGCGAAGGTCCGATTGATGAGAAGATGGACCAAATGGCTCTCGCCGCCATAGTGCAAGCTGTGCCAGAGGCTGTGGCGATGGCCATTTTTGAGGAGGAGACGGCGAAGAAGGCATGGAAAGCTCTTGCTGAAATGCACGTGGGTGAAGAGCGTGTCCAGAAGGCCCGAGTACAAACCCTCAAGAGGGAGCTTGCTGGTATGTAGATGGGTGATTCCGAGAAAATCACTGATTTTGCTTTGAAGGTTACCACTATCGTGAACAAGATTCGCTCTCTCAGCACAAGAGTGGAGGAGATAACAGTCGTCGAGAAGCTCATGCATTCTGTCCCCGACAAGTTCGGACCCCTCATCAGCACCATCGAGCAATCGGGGGATGTGACCAACATGTCCGTGACGAAGACGATCGGACGCTTGAGGGCGTTCGAGGAGTCTTCAAAGGGACGGTGTCGTAACAAGGAGCCGCACCTGCTGGTTGCAAGCGTCGAGCCACAGCTTACACGTGCGGAGTAGGAGGCCATGGTTGCTCAAGAGAAAATGAGCAGCGATGGCTCCAGTAGCAGCAACAAGAAGACTGGCGAGAAAAAATACCGCGGCAAGTTCGACAAGTCCAAGATCGACTGCCGCAACTGTGGTGAGTTCAGACACTTCGCCGACGAGTGTCCTGGAGTGAAAAAAGTGGTGAAGAGCGTGGCACACATGCTATCGTGGATGTCGATGATGAGCCGACGTTGCTGTGAAGATCATGCGAGGGATTCCTTGCGAGGGGCTCCAACGAGGACAAGGGGGAAGCTTGCACACTTCTCGATACCTTAGTAAAAATATCAAAGTCATCGACGGGAGTTTGCATCTCTACCACACTCTTTAGCGTCCGCATTTACTTGCTGCCTTTGTTGTGTGCTTTACCTTTCCTAGCTTAGTTGATAGGCTAGTTGATAGGTTTGGTTCATAGGTTGCAAAACTTTTTTGCGGTAGAGATAGCAACACACCTAGCAAAACCATAGTTGCACATAAGTTAGTTTACTTTCTTGCATAGGTTTTGACTAGGTGGTAATTAGAGGCCATAGTTTATAGTAGAAGTTTTTAAGTTACCTAATTGACCCCCCACCCCTCTTAGGCGTTACGATTCTTTCACCGACCACCCCAGGTTTTAAGGCTCAAACCTGGAAACCGTCACCCATGGTTTTTCGAGCCTCTACCACTAAACCCGCGCTGAAGACGGAGTGTGGGTCTCTGTCGACGAAATATGGTCGGCAGTCTACCGAGCGGTATGCCCAAGGTAGTAGATTAGATGGCGGAGACGTGCGAGACTTCTACACAAGCGTAAACTCAGGGACAAGAGATGGCGATTTAGACAGGTTCAGGTCGGCAAGTCGCCGTAACACCCTACGTCATGTGTTCTGGTGGCTGGTTTGTATTGCTGGATTGGAATATGACGTGAGTTTGGAGGGGATCCCTACTCGCCTTATATAGCCGGGGAGCAGGGTTACAACTTGCTGAATCCTAACAGATTATAATCAGTTCCTTTTGGCAAGAAATCCGGGTCTATCTATCCTGATCTTCCTTGTCGAGCAAGTCATCAGGAGAGTCTTTAGCGGTTGCGATGGCCTGGTCGCGAGCCGCAAGGCCTTCAGGTTGGGCCGTATTTGCAGAGCAGCCCAAGTAGTGTCATGGGGGTATACAGGTGTAATATCCCAATAGCTAGTCCCCGAGCACTTGGCATCCGTTGTGCGGGGCGTTATGAAGCCTTCCGAGCAGGTCGGATCTGGTCACGTGTCGATGAATCCATCTTCCGACCAAGGCACCTAGTCGCAGGTGCACTTGGAGTAGACTTCCGACCAGGTTGGACTGGCTGTCGATGTCGTGGGGGTAGTTGTAGCCGAAGTGCAGCCACGTGAAGCGTCCAGCGTCGTCCTGCCGAAAGGATGCAAAGTGTTGCAAGAAAAAATTTGAAGGTCTTTCTTCTGGTGAAGTGTATCCAATTAGGATTTGACCAGACTATAAGGGCCGACGATGTCCCAGTAGAAGTCCATGATGGTCCAAGTCAAGCTACAGAGGAATTGAAAAAATACATTCACCGGCAGGTGAAGTGTATCCACTTAGTCCCCGAGCTTGGGAGAAGGTGTTGTAGGCACGTGGTGCCAAGCTTGCAAAATTTCTGTAAAGAACAAAACACAGTCATTTTATGAAAGAAAAATGGCGTGTGTACACGTAGTCCCCAAGCATGCTGTAAGAAGCATCATGGTTCTTGTAGCAGGGTCAAGGAAATTATAAGAGGGGTGAAATTAAAATAAGGGATGAAGTTCCGAAGTCCCCGAGGGAGAAGTTGAAGAGCCAAATTTCCTGAATGCGATTGAGGAGTAACGTCATAGCGTCGACCAGTAACTGTGATGTTTACTGTACATCTAAAATAAAATTCATTACTGATCTGTGGAGTCAATCCCCGTGCATCAGCGCGACAATTACTCATAACAGCGAAAATTATAAGCAATCAAGAAAATGACGAAGGCGAACGAGTAGGCCGTTTTTGCAAACCGTTGGCCCAGCGGCCCATTAAGGGGAGCGCAGGCAGCGTGCGCGCGTGCGGTTGCCGCATACGACGTGGCAGTCGTGGGGTTAATGGGCACGGGCTCCCAGAAACCCTAGAGCTGAGGGGCCGGGCTGGAGCGTATAAATAGGCGATGTTGACGGCGGCAATTCCCCACTTGCTCATTCGCTCACTCCTCATCGCCTTCGTCCGCTCCACTTCCTTCGTGCGTAAGAGTGAGTCCTGAGCATGAGTTCCTGTAGCTCTAGATCCAAATCCAGATCCACCCGGCGGAGCAGGAGATGGCCGGCAGCAGGCGTTCCCGTGGAGCGGCGGCGAAGGGGAAGAAGACGTCGAAGGCGAAGTCTGACGACCTGGTGGAGGTGCCGATCTGGGCGCGCAGTTGGTCCCGCAGCGTGCTCCGGAAGGAGAGCCTGGAGGATCTCATCTTCGCCGGCTTGCTCCCGGACCAGGAGACTGGTGGGTGGAGGGAGGCGTATCTGGAGGCCTTCCCGACGCTGAACACCATGGAGCTCGTCGTCTTTGAGGCGTTCTTCAGGTGCGGCCTCGGCATTCCTGTCCATCCCTTCCTCCACGGGTTGCTGGAATACTACCAGGTCACGCTGTGCAACTTGACGCCAAACACCATGTTGCACATCGCGGTCTTCATCCACCTCTGCGAAGCGTATCTGGGCATTGAGCCCCACTTCGACCTCTTCTGCCACTTCTTCCGGCAGAAGATCAACGACACCAGGTAGTCGAACATCGTCGGGTCGGTGTACCTTCAGCTCCGGGATGAGATGAAGGAGAAGTACATCGCGGTGACACTGCCTTCGAAGGCGATGGAGTACAAGCCAAAATCAAGAGGCGCCTCGGCCACCATGTGACCCGGCCTTCACACCGAAGGTGCTGCCTTCCTAGTCGAAACGTCCCGGTGCGGCGGCAATGGAGCAGGTGCAAGAGCTCCTGAAGCTGTTGGATAAGCGCTGCGTCGATGGGGTGGCAGTGGCAATGAACTTCATCAAGAGGCGCTGCCAGCCCTGCAAAGAGAGGGCGCACCCGACGTACGAGTATGCCGGGGATGAGGATGACAGGACGCGGGCGGCACCGGAGCCTCTGGAGTCGTCGGAGATATTTCGACAGGTTGACACTCTGTTCGACCTGTAGAGGAGGAAAAGCCTGGAGTTCCTAAGGAGGTCGTACTGTCTAGAGTACCCTCCGCCGAAGGTATGACTCTTCGCCTTGTTGGTGCTTGCCGAAATGCGCAAGTGAATGCTGACTGTCGTTTGGTTGCGATGCAGGGCCATGAAACGTTTGTTTTGCGAGCCCCGTTGAAGGCGTGCCCGAAGGGCATCGATCCGTGGTGGGACGATGTCGGCTATGGCAGCCGTGGCGAGGTTGACGAGGAGGAGGTCAACAAGGAGGAGATCGAGACCAGCGGGGAGGAGGGGAGCCGAGTCCCTGAGCCCCGGTCGAGGAGGCGGCGGGTGTGTGATGACCCAAAGGGGAAGCATCAGGCCACCCCTACAAAGAAAAAGAAGGTGTCGCTGGAGACCGGCGGTGCCTTCACCATTGACGAGGAGATGGCGAAAAGGCGTCGTGTGGTGGCGGACTGGTCGGACAACAGGTCTGACACTGACTGCGGTCCCGCTGAGTGCCCGGTTTGGGCAGGGATCCTCGGCAGGGCGTGGCGGTGGTGCGGCGAAGATGAAGCCGAAGGTGAAGGCGACGCAGACGCCGAAGCCGGAGCAGTCGGAGAAGGGGGGAGCCCCAGGGGTCGTTTGGCGGGGCGGCGGGTGTGCCAAGGCCGCAGGAGGAGTCCGCACGAGGTGGGGCACGTCCGCGCTCTCGGCGCTTCTCACAGGAGAAGAAGATGTCGGGCCTATAAGTATCTCCCACGCATCTTGTAGCTTGACTCTGGTCGGATGGGTGTGTCGATGACGTGTTTATGTCCTGCGTAGGTCGGCGGACGCTGAGAAGGTGCCGGACACCAAAGGCGGTAGTGGGAGGGAGACAAGCCCCCTGGTGGATGCTGAGGCCGGTGGGTCGGCGAAGTCGGCCGCACCGGAGGCGACGTCGAAGGCGACGGAGGAGGCCGAGGCGTCCGCAGTCCCTGAGCCTCAGGAGGCGAAGCGGCCGGAGTCCCCGACGCCTGGGGCCAGTTCTGGGGGAGGCAGTGCGGCTGCGCCAACCGCTGCGCCGGTGGTCGGGTCTTTGGGCCGTCGTGCCCGAGAGAAGAAGAGGAAGGCGCTGGAACCTTCCTCACCGGGGATTGAAGAGGTCGAGCGTCCGGAGGAGGGGTCGAGCAAGCGGCCTGTCCGTCACCTCCGCATCGAGGATGGCGAGTGAAGGACCGAGAATAGTAAAGCAAGAAGACCAGAGGGGGGGTGAATGGGAGCCTAAAAATTTCTTTTGAAATTATGGTCTCTGTCCCAAAAATCAACCCTCAAAAGCTCCGAGTGCAAATGTGATGCCCACGACCCTTGGAAGAGGGTGGATGATCCCTAGGATCACAGCGAGGCACCACCAAACGAGAGCAAGGCAAATACCGATAGCTCCGGCTCAAGTTCAAACCCAAAAACCAACTCCCAAACGTAGATAGACGACTACGTCGGGAAATCTCCAAATACCTATGCTAACAAGTAGCAGAGATACCTAGAGAGGTTCCTTGATGAACTTTAGGGCCAAACAAGAAGTCCGGAAATGAAGTGGAAAAGCCGGGAGAGCAAACGCACTAAAAAGAACAAGTCTGCGAAGTCCCAGACAGTCCGCGGGTACAGTCTTGGACTGTCCGCGTGAAAGGTCGAGATGACGGCCTAGAGGGGGGCGTGAATAGTCCTTTTAAAATTAAACGTAGTGGCTAACCAAAACAAATGCGGAATTAAAACTATCGGTCTAGCCAAGACTACACCCCTCTACCTATACTCTATGACACCTTACAAAAGATCCTAAACAAAGCAAATAAAATGTCGGGCTAGCTAAAGCTCACCTAATCAATCTAGCTTGCAAGGTCACACAAACCTATACAACTAGTACTCTAATCAAACACGGAGGAGCTCCTACACAATCTAGTGATGCAAAGCCACAAAGCCTAAGCTCACTAGCAATGCTCAATAACAAGGCTACACAAGCCAAATTAGAGAGCTCAACTTAGCTACACAAACTAAGCAACTAAACACTAGCACAAGAATAAGTGTTGCAACACAAGCTAGTGTAAACAGCACGCAGTCGGTACTACCGTGCTGCTAGGCCGGTACTACCGGGCTTTGTGGCCGGTACTACCGAGCACCTATAGGGAGCTACGAAATCGAAGCGGGTGAGATGCAATCTCAGATCTAGCAATTACCCCACTTCCCTAGATGTTGTAGATGATGAATGTAGCTTCCCAACGTCTTGATTCCTTGCGAACAGGTAGATCGAGTCTTCCCAACCTAAGATAGAGTGAAGGAGGGAGGAAGAACGCGAAGAACACAAACAAGCGTCATATGCAAGGAACAAAGAACAATAAGAGCAACAAGAGACGGGGACACAAGATTTTATCCCAAGGTTCACTTGGTTGCCACCAAGCTAGTCCCCGTTGAAGCAATCCCAAGGATGCCGCCGATCCTCTCGCTAGTGGTGACACTAAGCCAACCTCTCCACGATGGAGTGCTCACCAAGAGCTCTAGCTTTTGATCCGGCCGGACCTCTTGGCGCTCTTCACGCCTCTTCTCCACTAGAGTTGCTCTTCGTGATCTCCCGCGGGGCGAGCACAATGCCCCTCACAAAGCTTCTCCGGAGCCACACACAATCTTCACGCGGGCTTCACAACGGAGACACGCACCAAGCCGTCTAGGAGGTGGCAACCTCTAAGAGTAATAAGCACCACCGGCTTGCAACTCGAACACCTAGTGCCACTCGATGCTATCTCTCAAAGCAACGCACTAGGATCACTCTCTCACACAAACGCATAAGCACTAAAGCATATGTGTGTTAGAGGGCTCTCTAGCACATCCACACAAGCCACCAAGGCTTTGGAGTGCTCAGCCAACCGGCCCAAAGCCGGTCCCAACGACTATATATAGCCCCAAGGGCCAACTAGCCGTTATGCCCCTTCATTGGGCATTCTGCGCTAGGTCGGTAGTACCGACTACCTTACTTATAGCCGTTGCACGAAGCATTGACCTGATGCAACCACCAACCCTCTGGTCGGTACCACCGGGGGTCGGTAGTACCGGCCCTATGGCAGTACTACCGGCAGGCCAAACTCGATCCACACAGAGAGCACCAGACTGCCTCAAACCTCGGTGCCACCAACGGTCGGTAGTACCGGCCCTATGGCGGTACTACCAACAGGCCAACTTTGGATATAAACAGAACGCCTCCAAAACTGCCCCAAACCTCGGTATCACCGACCCCCTAGTCGGTACTACTGGCCCTATGGCGGTACTACCAGTAGGCCAAAAATGGCCCAACACAGAGAGCTTGCGATCTGCACACGGAGGGGTCAGTACTACCGGCCTTAGGGTCGGTACTACCGACTTCAGCATCCTGACCTCCTCGCTAAAACGACCATAACTCTTAGCTCCGAACTCTGATTTCGATGATCTTGGATATTTTGGAAAGCTTATTCAGAGGGCTACACAACTCACATGAATACAAGATCTGAAGCACAAAGGATTAGTACAGTTTTCCAATCCAAGATCCATCGCTCCTCTTTTTCCAACCAAAGCTTTCTCCGAAGACTTCTCCAACTTCTTCTCCTTTGCAAATGTGCCAACACCACCAAGTGTACACCATCATGTGCATGTGTGTTAGCATTTTCACAATCATTTCCAAAAGAATTTTCACTTGCACATATTACGCCACTCGATCCTAGCAACATCGCAAAGTTACATCGCTCAAGTGGCACTAGATGACCGATATGCAAACAAGTTTGCTCCTCTTGATAGTACGGCCATCTATCCTAAACTTGGTCATAATCTTCTCTACACACCTATGACCGGTGAAATGAAATGTCCTACAAGTATACCTTTGCCTTGCACATTCCATTCCATCTCCTCCATTTGTTGATGCAATAAATGCACCAACCTTGATCAAATGATATCATCCACTTCATATCATCACATGGCCTCCATGGTCCATCGATCTTGACATCGCTTGCTCTTCACCATTGCTTCGGTCCTTCGGCGTCAAGTCTTGCTTAAGCCTCCTGACACTCGGTACCAACGGCTTCAAAGCCTCCAACTTGCCCTTCACCTTCGCAACCGGTCCATCAAGCCAAGTCTTGCCTTGATCTTCACCATCTTAGCCACATGACTCCATGTCATGTTTCATGTGCATTAAGCTCCTCCATGATCATCACATGTGTGAGCTTCACATCAAGTCCAAGCCATTCACCTCCATGGCTCAAGTGTTCACACACATGTACCTGTGGACTTATCTCCTGTGTATCTCATATAAACACCATTAGTCCACCTAAAGTTGTCACTCAATTACCAAAACCAAACTAGGACCTTTCACCAAGGTACTACTGGACTATACGCAGGGGAAGGGCGGACTGTCCGCCGGCAAAATTCCCAAAACAGCAAGTCTGCTGAACCTTCCTGGTCGACTCCCGGACTGTCCGCGAGTCACAACGGCGGACTGTCCGCCGGTCACTCCGGACCAAAACGGCCGAGCCACGTAGCCATTGATCCGGCTTGAGCCCGACGCACGGACTGTCCACCGGTCAAACCGCGGACTGTCCGCGACCACCCAGAGAGGGCAATTTTGATCGCCCTTCTCTCAAATCTCCTCAAATCCAATCCAAATCAAAATCCCTCGATCCCAAACTTGGAGAAGGTGAGCACAAGATAGTTAGAAGACTATCCACAAGAAATCATCCGCTCAAATCAACTCAATCAACGGAAAATCGAAAGGGAAGGTGCAAGAACCGAAAAAGTGCCACGAAACTTGAATTGACCCGATCTGCTTGTTCGTGAGGGTAGAGGTGAATTCCTTCGGTGGAAATGTTCTCCTCACATTAAAGAACAAGATGATTCAAGTGGATTCGAAAAAGACGCAGCGAGGAGGGAGATCGAGTCACGGGAAAATCGTGGAGAAAACAAGAACGCGAAGAACAAACGCGAATCAACACCACAAATTCAACCGTGTCTCGAACACACGAGACAATAGTGAGATTACGGTCTCACTTCCTCAAAATCTCTGGAACACAGAGGTATGATTAGCTGTCTCTGCGGATCTCAGTAGCTACAACAGGGAATGGGAGAGCAGGAAACCCTAGAATGAAAATAGCAATGGCTAAAATTAGAATGGAGGGAGGGGTGGCCTCTCCTATTATAGCCTAGTACAATTATTCCCCTTCTACCCTACAGCTAATGAGAGGGCAGGCTAACCCTAAGGGTATTCCTGACCAACTCGGAGTGTAGTCGATCTGACGACCACACCCGCACATCTGGTAGCTTTGCCTCGACGCGACCTCACCCGATGCCGCCACGTGCCGCTCATCCTTTTCCCGGACCTCCCTCCGGTTTTGAGGCCAAAACCGGGAAACCAGCCTTCAAGTCCTCCCCCGGTTTTGAGGCCAAAACCGGGAAACCCGACGTCCATTGCCTGAGTTTTGTGGCCCAAACTCAGAAACCCGCCAGCGCCCAGGTTTTGAGGCCCAAACCTGGAAACCGTCCTCAATCCGAGTTTTGTGGCCCAAACTCAGAAACCCGCAGCACCCAGGTTTTGTGGCCCAAACCTGGAAACCGTCCACCGGTGGTTTTTCTATGGCTCAACCACCAAACCGACGCCGTAGAGGGGATGCACCGCCCATGCACCCCGTCCACCGACACGTGTCCCCAGGTCCTCGACCGAAGCAACACTGTGCCCCGCAAGTCTCTGCTCGTCGCTGTCCCAGGCTGTCAGCCACCACAGCTGATCCTCAGGCCATCGGTCCGTCAGTCCAAGCCTCACGTCCGCCCTTCACCGCTTTGGGTCCATCGGCATGCACGTCCGCCGCACGGCACACCCATCCTTCATCGCTCCCGGTCCAACGGCACGGTACGTCTCTACTTGACCTTCACCTTGCCATCGATCACTGTCTCCGTGCTCGACACCTGCACAACACAAGCCAAAGAACATGCGCATCAAACCAGTTGATAATCACTAATCATCTCAAGATCCGGCATACACCTATGTATCCGCAGCGAGGTCATCGAAGTCGATGATGAGGCGGCGAGCACGGAGACGAACGCCCTCCTTGGAGATGCGTTGAAGGTGTTGGAGAGAGTCAAGGTGAGCGCGATCACCCCTTTGTGTTTATTCCTGAGCAGCTCTTGTTTATCTTCTGGTCAACACTTGCCTGCAGCACCTGTTGAAGGTCGGGGAAGAGCGTAAGCTTGCCCTTGACAGGATGGCGCCTCTAGCCAAAGAGAACTAGCGACTCCGGGCGGAGGTGAGGCGTGTCGAGGGCCAGTTCGCTGGCCGGGAGTCACGGTTGGAGGATGCCCACGCGCGTTCTCTGGAGCTTGGGGGAGTCGTCCAGCACCGGGAGTAGGAGAACTTCCAGCTTCTGCTGCGAGCCGAGAAGGCCGACGAGTTTGCCGCCCGTAAATTGTTGATGTCGTGGTTCTTTTCGTTTCGTGCATCGCCTGGTGCAGTCTTGATATATGGAATTGCCTTTGCAGACGCGATGCAGGCAGGCAAGGATAAGCGTCTCCTGGCCGCGGAGAAGGTGAAATCCGACGAGGAAGTGCGGAAGTGGCTGGCGATGCACGCCGGTAAGTCTTCTCGATGAAGCATGATCGAAGTTTTTTGGGGTTATCTTCTTACTTCCTGATTTGGCGGGTGCAGCTTACTGGGAAAACGTGCAAATACAATTTGCAGATCTGAACCAGAGGATTGAGAGTTACCACGACCGCTTCTGGTTGCTGGCGGAGGAGGTGGCTCCCTTGGTGGAGTGCATCGACGAGGAGCCGTTCTTCCCGGTGGAGAAGGAGCGGAGGATTGGCGACCATGTCGTGCAGAAGGCGCGGGGTCTGTGGGGGCGCTTCCAGACGTACACCAAGGCGGCGGCTCAAAGCGTGGCTGCTCATGGCCTAACTATGCTTCGTTCGCATTATCCGCAGATGGAGATGGCGAGGGTGGGTGCTGGCTTTGCGGCGAACACATCTGAAGCCGACATGGAGTGCCTAGAAGAAGAGGTGGAGCCTGCTGCTGAAGACCTCGTCGGTGGTGTACACTTATTTGGTGTTGGAAACCAGTAGCTTGTACATAGGGAGGTAGTCTATATAAAGACCATTGGGCGAATGGAATCAAAACATGAAGCGAGTTGGCATGTTTTGTTCATTCCCTGAATTCCGCAGACCCAATAGCCGTGAGCCGTAGCGATGAACAGTTTGGCCTTGGGTTATCCCAGGATCCGTAGTGTAGAGCGCGGAGCTTGTTTGCGCGTAGGAGTCAAGGGCGTCGCCAAAGGAACCGCTGCTGGCATCCCATAGCACAGAGGGCAGACGCTCGTGCACGTGTAGGGAGGTACCACAGACAGGGTCTTTTCCGAGAGGCTCGATCGTGGCATGACCTAGGCGAATGGAGACCGTTCGTCGAGCGCGTGGATAGCGCAGATGCGGGCACTGAGCGTGTAGCCTCAGAATTCTTAGCCTAAGTTAGCCTTTCATTCGTAGCACAGAGGGCAGATGCTCATGCACGCGTAGAGAGGTCGGGACTTCCCTTGGGAGGGCTATTGGCCACCATAGCACAGAGGGCAGGCGCTCATGCATGCGTCCGATGGTGACAATAGCCCCGGCTCTGAATTTTTGTCGGCGGTAGTCAGGCTGCTTTGGAGACCGTATGGAGAACGAGCGCATAAACGACGCATACAAGCACTGGACGTATAGCCTTGGAGGTCTCAGCCCAAGCTTAGCCTTCGCTTCATAGCGCGGAGGGCAGACGCTCATGCACGCGTAGAGAGGTCAGGACGTCACTTGGGAGGACTACTGGTCGCCATAGCGCAGAGGGCAGGCGCTCATGCACGCGTCCGGCGGTGGCAGTAGCCCCTGCTCTGAGACTTCTTCAGCATCAGCCAGGCTGTTTGGAGAGGTCGGCGAGTCGTCCGGAGATGAACTAGAGAGATCGGCGAGTCGTCCGGAGACAAATTGGAGAGACGGAAACATCGGCGAATCTTTATTCATCATGAAGTGTAGATGATACAAGCCGTTTAGGCGTAGAATCTTCGAAGATGCTCGATGCTCCAAGAGTTGGGCACGTCGGTGCCTTCGAGGTCGGAGTGGCGATAAGCGCCTGGTCAGCTGAGCTCCTTCACCATGTAGGGGTCATCCCGGTGCGAGGAGAGCTTGTGCAAGCCATCGGTCTTGAGTATCCGTTTGAGGACGAGGTCGCCGATGACGAATGATCGATCCTTGACGTTGCGGTTGTAGTAGCGGCGATCTCCTTCAAGATACTTGGCAGTGCGGAGGCAGGATGTCAGCCGTTCTTCCTCAAGGCGATCGAGGTCGTCGCGGCGTGCCTGATCAGAGATGAGAACATATATGATGAATGATTGACATTTGTGATGAAGGTTTGAGGCTTTTTCCGGTTGAGTCTATATCTCGCTATGCTTAATGTTTGTGACTAACCGGTGGCATTGAGTTGTGGTGTGTTACCGTGTTGGTGTGCCTGTGCAACATCTGTCTCTTGGCTGTGTTGATGTGCAGGTGCGGAGCTCAGAGACAGTGGTCGATGGCGAGGTGAAGGTCAAGTAGAGACGTGTCGTGCCGACGGACCGGGAGCGGTGAAGGATGGGTGTGCCGTGCGGCGGACGTGCCATGCCGATGGACCTAGAGTGGTGAAGGGCGGACGTGAGGCTTGGACTGACGGACCGAGAGGCCAGAGAACCAGCTGTGGAAGCTGGCACATGGCATCGGCAAGCAGGAGCACATGAGATGTGCGATTCATCGGCCAAGTCAGGAGGAAGACGATGGCATCGTGGCACTTGGCGGGATGTCGGACACGGGCTTGCGTGCGGCGCAAGTGTCGTCGGCCGAGTCAAGAAGGAAGGCGAAGGCGTTGTGCCCGGCGTGGAGGCTAGACATGCATCGGCATCGGTGCCGGTGGTCGGGGTGTGCGAACCACATCCCGTCTATGGTGCGGGTTCGGTAGTGGAGCCTCAAAAAGCTACCCTCGACAGTTTCCGAGTTTGGGCCACAAAACTCGGAGTGGCGGGTTTCCGAGTTTGGGCATCAATACTCGGCGAGGACGGTTTCCAGGTTTGGGCCTCAAAACCTGGGCTCGCGGGTTTCCGAGTTTCGGCCTCAAAACTCGGGGTGGATGGTTTTCAGGTTTGGGCCTCAAAACCTAGGCTGGCGGGTTTACCGGTTTGGGCCTCAAAACTGGGCGGAGGTTCCCATGCAGAACAGTCGACGCGTGGCGGCATGGAGAGGCTGGCGCGACAGCTAAGCTATCCACGAGGAAGGCGCGGTGGTCGACGGTGACGGCACGTGACGGCATCCTGGAGCTTGCGTCGAGGCGAAGCGAAGGATGAGAAGGCGTGTGGCCGTCAGATGAAGAATGACCGAGTTGGACGGTTTTACCCCTAGGGTGTATTTGGGTCAGTGCTTCATGTGAGGACGTTTTGGTCTTTGGACGTGCGCCCATATATATGTGAGGGGGCTGGTTAGGGCAGCCATCCTTGGACGGTGCCATTCTCATTTTGTGTTGTGAGGAGTGGCTAGGGATAGAGGAGAGAGGGCTCTTGTTCTTGAGTTTTTCACCATCCGAGTTTTATTGTTGCGAGGAGTGGCTTGTAACCCGACACAGTGTGCTACACAATTCATCATCCAGTAGCAATCAAGGATCCAATTCTTACTCCTCTTGTGTTGGCTGAAATTTGGATCGATTCGCGTTTTTGTTCTTCGCGTTTTGGTTTTCCCTTCTCGGAGATTTGCTTCATTCTCTCTCTCCGAGCGACAATTTGCGATTCCGTTTGAATCAAATTGTTCTATGTCGTGAGCTCCTTCTTTCCACTGAAGGATTTCCCCTCTAACCTCACGAGCACATAGATCGGGTCGAAATCGCGTTCGTTCTTCGTTCTTTCCCCTTTTGCCCGTTCTTCTTCGATTTTCATCGATTCACCAATCTATATTTAGATTCGAGCCACGATCTCTTAGAGATAGCTCACTAACCTTGTTGTGAACTCCTCTGCAAAATTTCAGATTTTTTGGAGTTGATTTGGTAGAGTTTTGGCTTCGAAATCAGAATTTTCTGAAGCTGCAGCGTGCAACATGGACATGTCCGATAGGAAACCCGGACATGTCCGGTATTGAGATCTTCGAATTTTGAGCTGCAATTTTGTGGAGATCTTCCCTTAGGTGTCTACTTACTCCTGTTCAACTTTCATAATTTTTGGACACCGTTTGATAAGGTTTCGGAATTGTCTCCCAAAACTGGTCTGGGCAGTGCATACCAGACATGTCCGGTAGGAAACCCGGACATGTCCGGTATTGACACTTTGGAGTTTTGAGCTGCAATTTTTGGGAGACCTTCCTGAGGGTGTCTAGTACCTGTGGTTCAAATTTCACAATTTTTGGACACAGTTTGATACAACTTTTGGTTTTTGTCCCAAGATTGGTCGGTGCAGTCTTCCAAACGCTCCGAGGCTCTTTTGTGCTCCAGTAGTGTCCCGCTGTGCTTCTTGGAAGCATCCACCCTACATCTAGGGTCGTGGACACTACCACGTCCTTGTCTTGCTTTTGGGGGTGACTCTCTGGGATTAGGGCCATCGATTTCTCGAGAAGGATTTTGAGGCTCCCATTCACCCCCCTCGGGTCGCCAATTCGGTCCATCAATTGGTATCGGAGCCAGTTAAGGATCTCTCTACCTTAACTGGTTCCGGATCCACGAAGGCGACCTTTTGAGAGTGGTTGTGATTCCGACTTTGTTCGTCGAGGTGTTTAAGCTTTTGTTTGGCTAACACTAACGGTGCTTTTGGAAATGGCACCAAGTTCTTCCTTCAGTGTGTCTTTGTCCTTAGGTTTGATTGATGGACATGCAAACAAGGATGACAGTTTGGGAAGAAGGAGGAGTGCAGTTGATGAGAGGGATCGCGAGGTGAATGAGCTGTTGAATCTTCTACGTCATGATGAGCTTTCACCAGAGGATCTTCTATGTCAACTTGGCAAGGCCAAGAAAGGTACACTTGCTTGGGGTCTTGTGACCTTGCATAACCTTTATGAGGCTCGCTCTAGTTATGTTGAGCTTTGTGATACATTGCGTAGAAAGGTTGAAAAGTTGAAATGCTCCATTGCTAGGTTGAAGTCTAGTGCCTCTTTGCCTTGCACCTCTTGTGTAGACTTGGTTAGGAAGAATGATGAGCTATGCTTTTCTCTGGATAGCTTAAAATCTGAAAATGAACTGTTGAAATCTAATGCTTTCGAACCTTGTCTAGTTTGCATTGACTTGCACAAGGATCTTGATTGTGCTAAAACTGAAATACCCTTGCTTAAGTCATATGCTTTGTTACCATGTGTTTCATGTGAGTCTTTGCATGCTGAAATTAATGAACTAAAATTGACTCACATCACATGTGTAGATGAACTTGAGCATGCTAGGGCTGAAATTATTGAAATAAATTCTAGGCCTTGTTGCTCATGCTCTTTGAATAAAAATGCTTGCCTTACTTCTTGTGTTAATCATGATTCTTTGCTTGATGTGAATGGTGATGTTTCTTCCACTGATTTCAAGTGCACATCATGCATAGATTTAGAAAAAGAAGTGTTAGCTTTGAAGGTTTTGCGCGATGATATGAGCGCCAAGTTGGTTGAGCACAATGATATGAGTGCCAACCTTGAGAAAGAGATTGAACTCTTGCGTACCACATATGCTGAGTGCATTGAAAAGGAGATGGAAAACTTGAGAAACACTCCTTGTGGTACTTGTGATCGCCTCATGTTTGAGAATGAGGTTTTAGCCAAAAGATGCAAGAGTCTTTGTGCTAAGTCTTTTGAGTCACGCATTTCTTGCAACTCCGATGTTGATATTTCCAAGTTTGCATCTTTGCAACCGGAGTTGAGTTCTTGTGCTGCGCGTGAGTCTTTTGATGATAGCATTAGTGCCAAGGTTTGGATAGCTCTTTCATAGCTACTCCCAACCTTGCTGTTTCTAAGTTTGCATCTTTGCAACCGGAGTTGAGTTCTTGTGCTGCGCGTGAGTCTTTTGACGATAGTATTAGTGCCAAGGTTTGGTTAGCTCTTTCATAGCTACTCCCAACCTTGCTGTTTCTTTGAATGATGTACAAGGGACTTCTCTTGACAAAGGTGCTTCTCACATTTTTGGAACTCGTGTTCCCAATCCGATTTTCCATTGCACCTTTTGCAAGAAGGATGGACATTCATTCGATTTTTGTTTCCGCCGTGTCAAACACGAGTGACGTATTCGAGCTAAGGCTTTTAGGAAGCCACGTAGCCTTTCCCATGGCACGTGTGCTCCTAGTGTTGGCACCAAGTTGAATGTTGATGCTTCTTGTTCTAAGTCCCAAGGGACTTCTCACTTGTCGGAGAATGGTGTGCCTTCTGATAGGCCTTTGTACCATTGCTCTTTTTGTGAGAAAGATGGGCATCAAGAAAGCTTTTGCTATCGGCGTGCCAAACGTTTGCGCCAAGCTCGCTCTTCTAGGAAGATGGTGGTTCATAGCCCTTCTCATGGCAAGAACGCTTGTGCTCCTAGTTAGAAGCCCCTCTTTGTTGATGGGTTTTATGACTCCTTTTCTAGTGGGCTAGGTCATGGTCGTGGACATGCTTCTAATGCTTCTTGTTTTGGTCCATGTCATGCTTCTCATGATGCTTCTATTGGTTCTTCTCAAAAAACCTTGGAAGATGTTTGCCTCTTTGCCCATGGTACGACTCGTTCTTCTCCTCGAGTTGTCCATTTGAGGAATGCTTCCAAGGGTGTTTCAAAATTGCATTTGAACCAACATTTACATCATGCCAACCCACATGATAAGTTGAGATTTGTGACCAAGTCTTGGGTTCCCAAGTGCATGCTTGCTAACCCTTCAGGATCCAAGACTCAGGTTACTTTGTCCTCTTATGTGTAGATATGAGGACGCGGGGTGGAGAACATGCGCCGAATGGAACTTGGTCTTTTAGATGTGATCAAGATTTTGATGGTTCTGTGCATCCCGCTTAGATTTGCCTCCAAAGAGGCTCTTATAGCTTGGTGAGCTCTCTTTTACACTCATACCTTGTACACTCATGGTCTATTTCTTGTGGTATGAGATGGTCATTCATATGCTCACTTGTATAGCTCTTGCATGTACATTCTCTTTTGTATCATGTTTGTTTTGTCTAGCATGTGCTATCTTCTGTATCATATGTCATGCTAGCTTTGTGTATAGCCTGGTGGATTAGTCACTTTTCATGCTAGTCTGTGATCCTCATGAACATTATGCCATGTTTTACCATATTTTTCCATGAGCTTGATTTGTAGTGGTATGATGATCATTAGGTGTCACTTTTCAGGTGCTAGTTTTGGTAAGTTACATGTATCATGTTGATATGATTAGTTTAAGCACTAGCCTTTCACAATTTTATCATGTTACATGCTTCTGGATCTATTGCTATCATTATCTTGCATTGTAGCATGTGTTGAGGTTTAGGTTGTGTTTGGGTTGATCATGTCACTAGGCTGCATTTTTGCTCCATAGTTCTTTATCCTGTTGCATGGTAGTCTTGTCTAGTTTGGTTTCAGATCTTCTTGCGGTATCATTCATAGGTAGGCTGTTGACGCTCACTAAGTGTCATATTCTTAGCATCAACAAGGTCATATAACACAACACAAGGGCCTAAAATCAACCAAAAACCCTTTATAAACTAACGATTTCCACTTGTCCTTGAGTTTTATTTGAATGTAGGAAATTGCAGGGTTTTTTTTGAGCAAAATGACCAAATGGACCCACCAGGAAGCAAGCCCACTTGCCTGGGCTCACTTTGGGCCAAGGAGGGGTGGCGCCCACCACCCCTAGCTGGCGGCTGCCAGGGGGGAGAAGCCCAAACTCCCCCCTGCCACGTCACTGATCCAAGGGAAGCACCACACACTCATTTGCAGTCGTTGCTCACCGAAGTCAGTTCATCCAAGGGCTAAGAAGCAGCGTCACATGGATCATGGCCTAATTGCCCATGTGACGGTTATTGGACAAACCTAACCGACCCTAAACCGACTTGGAGGACCTCCTGGATGCCGTTGGTGAAGAGGCAGTGGATCCAAGGGCCAGGGGGGTGGCGGCCGCCACCTAGGGCTGGCGCCCGCCACCACACTCACCCCCCTGACCTAACCCTAGGTCCCAAGGCTATAAATAGGACCCCCTAGCTCATTAGTACTCAGACCTCACCTCATTAGTCCCACTCTCTTGTAAGCGAAGCTCTGGTGAAGGAACACTCTAGTTGATAGACTTAGAGTGAGAGCGAGAGTGAAGAAGAGAAGAGCTGGAGTTGTAATAGAGGATCTTCCAAGTCTCTGGTATAATTCCAAGTCTTCCTTCATTTATCTTAGTGTTCTTCTACTTTCAGCATTTACTTTAAGTTCTTTACTTATTGTTCTTGTTGAGTGCTTTTGATCATAGATAACTTAGTATTTAGTTTATATCTAGTTTGGGTTCTTCGCTGAGTAATCAGTACTCTAGTTTTGGACGCAAGATTAGAGTAGTATATATTAGTGTAAGCGCGGTGCTTAGACTAGTTATACCTTAGTTTGTGGCTAGCCCCCAGGATAGCTGTGGTAGCAAACAGGTGGTGACAACCCTGGGAGCCTTGAATTCCACCACGTAGTTGGGTTAGTTCTTAAATCATAAACCTCGTTGTGCACGTCTGAGGTAAATAGTCCAGAGGGTGTGTACGGTTTGAAGAACTAGATAGAACCTTTATTGCTAAGTTAGTTGTGATCGTAAGTGTGTAGGAAAACTTTAATCTGTTCATCGGCCAGACCCTGCCAATTTAGTTTAGTAGTAGTTAGTTTTTCTTTCTTTTTAGTAGTAGTAGATATCAACCCCCATTCATATATCTCGATCAACCTTGCTAGAATCACTAGTTGTTCATAGCAGTCCTAGTGTTAGTTCTGCCATAGTAGCTTCCCTGTGGAAATAAATACGATACTCGATTACTCCCGGGTGAAGTGCTATAATAGACTTATTCTGTGCGCTTGCGGAACCTACCAATAGTCATACGAATAATTAGTTATACTTCTTACATTAAGAAGTACCAACAAACCTTTCTGGCGCCGTTGCCGGGGATAGATTCATAGTCTACTCCCAGTGACGACGTTAGCAGGAGTCAACAAGCATTTCTGGCGTCGTTGCCGGGGAAGCAATTGGCTAGAATTAATTCTTTGTGATTTCTATTGAATTAACCCCCGTAGTTCTAGCGGGTATATATATTGTTCGTTGTTTGTGATCATTCAAGTAGTCATGGCCGGATTCAATCTTCCGAGCGACTATCAAGAAGATACTAAGGCCATTCTTAGGAGAGCGAGAGCTAATCTCACTCCTCCGAGGAAGAACCTGGAGCTTCGTGAGAGGAGTTCGTCGAGACAAGAATCCCAGTCAAAAGTGACTGACGAACCAAGCTGCTCCAACGATCAATCAACATCGACGTCGACCAAAACACTCTGTGAGTATTCCATGCCTACTCTTGCTCACATTCCAGTGTTACCTTCTACTAGTAATGTAGATTTTGAGCTTAAACCTCACTTAATACGTATGGCTCAAGCTGTTGCATTTAATGGCAAACCTTCTGAGGATGCCAACGCTCACCTCCAGAATTTTCTGGAGATATGTAGTACAATTTCTGTGCAGGGAGTTTCGCAGGATGCCATCAGACTTCGTCTTTTTCCATTTTCATTAGTGGAAAAAGCGAAACAGTGGTTCCTCTTCAACTCTGGACACCTGCTGATGTGGGTGAGATGCGTGGATCAATTTCTCAACAAGTTCTGCCCGATAAGTCAGACTATTCTTGTTCGTAGCAAGATTTTCAACTTTGGACAGGGAGACGAAGAAACAATCACTCAAGCTTGGGAGAGACTACAAGAGTATGTTGAATACTGTCCTCACCATGGTATGCAAGACTGGTACTTGATCCAGAGCTTCTACAATGGACTCCAGCAAGAATCTCGACAACACATTGATGCTACCGCCGGAGGTGCATGCCTCTCTCTCACTGTAGAGGAGGCAACCAAACTGATCGAGACAATGGTGGCAAATGAAGGGTGGACAGAAAAACGTGCTAGAGGTATGTCTGAAATTAAGCAAGCTGATTTTGTTACCCTGCAAACTTTGGTAAAATTGCTAGAGCAAAGAACAAATGAGAAGAGAGATCGTGCTGCAAAGGAGTACTACGCCAAGCAAAGAGCCGCTTCGTCAAGTGAAGGTCAAGCAGAAATTAAGAAAGAGGATGCCAAATCCCTTCTTAATAATGGTGGCTATGGAGAACCTCCAATTCCAATGATGCAACAATGGAATAATAAAGGTATGCCTCAAACCTCCGTATTTAATTCTCCTATTAGAAAATTAGTTTCTAATCAAGGTAGAATTAATGATAGCATAAGTAACAAATTAATTGAACATGATAAAATGTTAGAAGGAATTTATTCTAAACTAAAAGATTTTTCTGAAGCATTTAAGGAACAAATTAATTTTAATAAGAGATTAGAGCAAACAGTAGATAACATTAAATCTCAAATTAAACACTGTGAGGAGATAAAAGTTGTAACCACGAGAGGTGGTAAATCCACTCGTGATCCCCCTCATCCTAATTTAGTTCCTAGTAGTAATACTGCTGCAAAGAAAAATATTGTTAATGTTGAAGAAGACGAAGAAGAGGAGACCCCAGCTGAACCTTCAGCCAAGGTACAACTGCTCCTCATGAATTCTATGATACACATGTATTACCTTTTCCAGATCGAAACAGAAATCCGACGGAAGACGACAATTCAAGAAATTCGTCGAGGTAATTCAAAAATTATATATACATGTGTCATTTATTGAAGCTATGTAGGTTCCAACTTATGCAAAATATTTGAGAGACACGCTCAATAAGAAGAAACCAATTCCACGTAGGGATGTGGTTAAATTGACCAAAGATTGCAGTGCGGCCATTTTAAACCAACTCCCAGAAAAGAAGAAGGACCGAGGAAACCCCGCGATCGCTTGTTCAATTGGAGAGTAGCACTTCGAGCATGCACTCTGTGTTCTTGGAGCAAGCGTCAGCGTCATGCCCAAGGTAATATATGATAAATTAAATCATCATACCTTGTCCCCTACTTTTATGTGTTTGCAGCTAGCCGATCAATCGCTCCGATATCCCGCGGGAATAGCAGAGAATATTCCGGTGAAAATCCGGAATCTCTTTGTCCCGATGGATTTTGTGGTTCTGGATATTAATCCCGACAACCGGACGCCATTGATCTTGGGACGACCATTTTTGAGCACTGCAAAAGCCACCATTGATGTAGGAGCTAGAGAAATTCAGCTCCACATCAGTGGAAAGGAGGAGAAATTCGAGTTCACACCGCGACCGGAAAAACACCCGTCATCAAAGTTCGTCGGTGCCGACATTCCACCACAACCACCGTGAAGGCGACACTAATCGGGAATCCAAAGCGGCTAACCAAGGTAAGTTAGGCTAAGGTAAGTCTTTATCCCCCATTTAAATTTTTGTTTTTACTTAAGCAATTTAATTTTCTGCAAAGTAGATGTTTACTAGAGTAATTAGGTGGCACCTAGGGAGCTTAAGGCAGCCATACGGGTGGCACCCGCCACCCCATGCTGGCGCCCGCCACCCTAGGGTGCACTAGGGAGCACTAGCCAATCTCTAGACTATTACACCTACCTCCTAGACCCAAATAACACCAAGGGAGACCCATGGCTTTGCTCATTTCAATGCAATCACTCACTTCCATGTCTCCCCATGTCTCCCCCTCTTCACTCCACCTTTTGGACACATCTCCACCCAAAAATTCTGGTGCACATGTGATGGAGAGTGACAAGGAGAGCACTAGGTGAAAGGAGGGGTGAGTTGGAGTGAAATTCAGCCAAGGAGGGTGGCGCCCGCCACATTTTCCTGGCGCCCGCCACCTCTATTCCCACATTTCGGTACAAAAACTGCTCCCGAGTAAGTTTCCCACCATCCTTGGTATAAAGTATGACCAGGATGAAGAAGTGGTCTTTGAAATTTTCAGCCCACTTGCCCCATTTAGGAGGTTGCACTCTTTTCACTTTGCACCGACACTACCACTTTATTCCCCACTTGGAATTTCAGTGGACATAACAAGGGAAAACTCATATGTCGGTTGCAGATAATTTTGGGCAAGGTGGGGTGGCACCCACCACTTATTGGTGGGGCCCGCCAGCATGGTGAGGCTCATAGCCTCCCCCCTTCCATCCTCATCCTATAAATACTACCCACATCCCATGCAAATTCTCACAACTCACTCAAAACACAAAAACATCAGCCATCTTGAGCACTAGCAAGGAAGTCATGGGCCCTCTCAAGAACTTCTTCACCGGAAAGAAGAAGAAGAGTAAGGGTGAGGGAAGTTCGTCGAGAGCAAACACCCACATTCGCTTTGCTGGGAGTGATGAGGAGAGCGCCGGGCGGGGTACTCCATCCACCGACGCAATGTCGGTGGATCGGAACTCTCCGTTCTCACACCAGGCTGGACCGACCATCCGCATCCTGAACTCTGTCAATGATATCATCTGGCAGAGTGACTGGGAACGGCAGGCCCGGAACATCCTCAATGAGAGGGAGTTCGTTCACACCCGCCGCATCGACCACGACTTGCTACGTCTCACTGGTATGGATAGTGAGTTTCTCTACATTTCTCGAACCCTAGGATGGGAAGATGCATGGATGGTTAATGAGGAGAGAATCCTTCCCCTCACAATGGAATTTCTAGCTACCATGCAATTGTCTGCTACTCACATAACATTTCGGCTTCTTAATGAAGAGCACACTCTTTCGTGGGGGCAGTTTAACAAGCATTTAAATTTTGATGATTCATGCTTGCTAAACCTGGAAACTGCTTGTACGGGTTTTAATAGAAATGAATTCTGGAAAAGCATTGCTGGGAACAGAGACCCAGGCTTGCCCTGTACAAGTAATATCCACAACCCCACGCTCAGGTTTTTCCACAAATATATTAGTATCACACTTTTTCAAAACCTGACTTAAGACCAATTAAAAAGCCTAAAATGCTGCTGCTGTATGCTCTAGTAAACCACATAAAAGTTTCACCCGCCAAGGCCATGGCAGACTACTGGTCTAAATTTAATCAAAGCACTGGAAATATTGAAATGACATCTTGGATAACTAGACTGGCTTTTAACATGGGTCTGCTAAACACCGCTATATACTCCTACATTCCTAGTGACCGAGACCTTTTGACCATGGAGCATTTCTCGCAAGGACACCTCCTGCGTGAGAACCAGGAGACCGGTGAGATTCACATGATCTACCAAGATTATGTGAATAAAATCGCTCTTCCTGACATGTCACTTTGATTGGTAAATGCACCAACGTTACTTTTGGCCATGGAAACTGAGGCAGAGCAAAACCGCAGGTTGGCCCGAGAGAACATCATGCAGGTTCCCAGGAGGAGGACGCGAGCGCAGACCCGAGCAGCAGAAGAGGCCACAAGAGCAGCAGCGGCGGCACAGGAGTTTGACCCTTTCCATGCAGGGCAGTATGAAGGAGCAGCACACTATGGTCATTTGACACCCCCTGGCTCGCACCAAGCAGGAGGATCGAATTGGCAACAACCGCAACATCCGCGGTGGGAATACGGCCAGGAGGCGTCCTTTCACTCATCCCAGTTGGGGAGTTCAACCCATTCCTTGGGAGGATCCACCCGGTACACTGGCCGTGGTGATGAGTTCTTCCATAGGGGAATCTCGCCACAGGCCGCTTGCCATTCGTCCTTTCATCAGGACGAGTGGATGCGCGATATGGGATATCTTCAGCACCAGATGAATGGACTCACCATGGATACTGCTGAAATCAGTCAAGACTTGAACAACTTGAATCAAAATTTCCAGAAATTCCGCCAGGAAACTGGTGGAGAACTCGATAATATTTCTTCTCTCCTGCAGCAGAACCAGCAGAACTGGGACGACATGTACCGTCGTCAGGGATGGATGTAGCCCAACCACGCCAAAAGCCAGCTTGGGGGAGGACCCCGTCATCGAGGTAAGTATCACTGCCATCTTTATTACTGTCAGTTTTATTTTTATTTCAGTAGTTTAAATTTGAATTTTATCTTAGTTAATTTGCAGCTAAATATGTATATATATATATATAATAAATAAATAGCAATAAATGAAACGCTCTCATCGTAAGTCTTTCTAATAAATAAAAATATATGCCATGCATTAGAGTTATCTTGGGAAAACGAATGCTAGAACTAAACTTGAGACATGAGCATTAGACTAAGTAAAGGGGAAGTAAGTTTCTACTTTGACTTGAGCAAGTCAAGTTTGTGGAGTAATTATTTTGAAAAATTTAAAAACTTGCTCTAAGTGCTTCTGTGGCAAAGAAAGTCCTACCAAAGCCAAATAATTTTTACTCTTAGAGTAGGAGCTTCCACTTGCTGCATGTTAGTGTTGAGCTAGTTAGACTTTTGTTGATAGTCATGGTAGAGAAACTTGTCATATTTTTAGACCAAAGAATTCACTTGCACCCACCTATATAGTGCTATTCTTACACTGAGAATACGCACACAACATGCCTTTATTTCCATTCATTGTTAGGAATACTTCATGGCAAATCATACTCCATAATAAAATCTCAAGGACATGGCTATAATCATTCTTCAAAAAAAAGAGCAAGTGCTCTAGAAAGAAAATTCAAAAGAGCAAGTGCTCTAGAAAGAAAAGAATATTCAAAAGAGCAAGTGCTCTAGAAAGAAGAGAATATCCAAAAGAGTAAATGCTCTCATTCATAGCCATGATCCCACAAAAGAGATAGAAAGGAGAAGTGCCATGAAAGTAGTAGCCACAATAAATACAACACACTTGCACATTCCTGGTCTGAACCTATGACTTGTTGCTCCTTTGCTCCATTTGTCTAACTTGGCAAAATTATGCTAACATTGCATACTCACTTTTATCCTACCCGTTAAACCCCACATAAAGTCTTAGTGAGAGGATAATTCTTCCATTTCCACATACAAATATGAGTGATTGAGTGAGCCACAGAAGTTGCTAAGCATGCTTTCTTTTGAACAAAACTTGCAAAAACTCCACATATCTTGATTAGCAAAATAGGCAAGGGAAAGACAAACCTTCTTTCTTGCTGGTCTTTTGTTCTAATCTTGAGTGCAGGGAAGGCTACCAATTCCATGGTGATGAAAATAATATGGGCATACACAACAAAAACACCGAGTTTCCAAGATTATTTCAAGTCCATACTTGCTCGAGGACGAGCAAGAGGTAAGCTTGGGGGAGCTTGTTGACGATCACTAAGTGTCATATTCTTAGCATCAACAAGGTCATATAACACAACACAAGGGCCTAAAATCAACCAAAAACCCTTTATAAACTAACGATTTCCACTTGTCCTTGAGTTTTATTTGAATGTAGGAAATTGCAGGGTTTTTTTGAGCAAAATGACCAAATGGACCCACCAGGAAGCAAGCCCACTTGCCTGGGCTCACTTTGGGCCAAGGAGGGGTGGCGCCCGCCACCCCTAGCTGGCGGCCGCCAGGGGGGAGAAGCCCAAACTCCCCCCTGCCACGTCACTGATCCAGGGGAAGCACCCCACACTCATTTGCAGCCGTTGCTCACCGAAGTCAGTTCATCCAAGGGCTAAGAAGCAGCGTCACATGGATCATGGCCTAATTGCCCATGTGACGGTTATTGGACAAACCTAACCGACCCCAAACCGACTTGGAGGACCTCCCGGATGCCGTTGGTGAACAGGCGGTGGATCCAAGGGCCAGGGGGGTGGCGGCGGCCACCTAGGGCTGGCGCCCGCCACCACACTCACCCCCCTGACCTAACCCTAGGTCCCTAGGCTATAAATAGGACCCCCCTAGCTCATTTGTACTCAGACCTCACCTCATTAGTCCCACTCTCTTATAAGCGAAGCTCTGGTGAAGGAACACCCTAGTTGAGAGACTTAGAGTGAGAGCGAGAGTGAAGAAGAGAAGAGTTGGAGTTGTAATAGAGGATCTTCCAAGTCTCTGGTATAATTCCAAGTCTTCCTTCATTTATCTTAGTGTTCTTCTACTTTCAGCATTTACTTTAAGTTCTTTACTTATTGTTCTTGTTGAGTGCTTTCGATCATAGATAACTTAGTATTTAGTTTATATCTAGTTTGGGTTCTTCGCTGAGTAATCAGTGCTCTAGTTTTGGACGCAAGATTAGAGTAGTATATATTAGTGTAAGCGCGGTGCTTAGACTATTTATACCTTAGTTTGTGGCTAGCCCCCCGGATAGCTGTGGTAGCAAACAGGTGGTGACAGCCCTGGGAGCCTTGAATTCCACCACGTAGTTGGGTTAGTTCTTAAATCATAAACTTTGTTGTGCACGTCTGAGGTAAATAGTGCAGAGGGTGTGTACGGTTCGAAGAACTAGATAGAACCTTTATTGCTAAGTTAGTTGTGATCGTAAGTGTGTAGGAAAACATTAATCTGTTCATCGGCCAGACCCCACCGATTTAGTTTAGTAGTAGTTAGTTTTTCTTTCTTTTTAGTAGTAGTAGATATCAACCCCCATTCATATATCTCGATCAACCTTGCTAGAATCACTAGTTGTTCATAGCAGTCCTAGTGTTAGTTCTGCCATAGTAGCTTCCCTGTGGAAATAAATACAATACTCGGTTACTCCCGGATGAAGTGCTACAATAGACTTATTCTGTGCGCTTGCGGAACCTACCAATAGTCATATGAATAGTTAGTTATACTTCTTACATTTAGAAGTACCAACAAACATTTCTGGCGTCGTTGCCGGGGATAGATTCATAGTCTACTCCCAGTCACGACGTTAGCAGGAGTCAACATAGGCCTCTTTTTATTGAGAGTTCACCTTATGCTTATTATGTGACTAACTGTTTTGTAGAGACCTTGAGGTCACACTGGACAAGAAAATGCCTTGTGTTTCTTCTGCTTTTGAGCATGCAGGAGAACAGGAGCCTGGAGAGAGCATTTTGGCTCTCGGACCCGATCCCACTTCTTCCATGACTTGGGGTTCCGTTCGAGCAGCTCTCCAGTGAACACTAGCTGCACCTGTGGGAGCGACAGCATCAGGCGAGGGGGAGATGACTTCGGTGAGGCAGGCGCCACAAAGATTTCAACAGATTCAGGCGTCCCCTCGGGTATCACACAAGAAGGCGGTCAAGCGCTTCATGAGGTACGTCCGACACACTTCTGAGTTTGGGTTTTGGTACTCTTCTTCTTCGATCTCTTTCCGTTGTGTGGTCCTTCCGATGTGAATTTTACGGGCTGTTCGCTTGAGCGTTTCTTGGCTCTTCTCTTGTGAGTTTGGTGTGTGTTTCCCTTTTAGTTGGGGAAGCATTTTGCTTGGTGTATCATAGTTTGACTTCTCTGATACCCTTTTGTTTTGGGTTTTCCTTCTTAGGCTAGTTTTTGCTTTGTCTTTGATATACTAGTTTTTGCATGCATTTCATCATGTATTCTAGTGCATTTTAGAGCTTCATGTTTAGAGCAATGAGAATGAGATTATGCTCTTTTTGGTATGCCCTGTTTATTCATGATGATGCTTCTAGCTTAGGCACTTTTTGATCACTTGATACATGTTATGAGCTAAGCTATTTTTGCAATTGGTGAACATGATTAATCAACTATGAAACTTTTAATTCGTTCACCATTGAGATTGGCAACTAGCATGGGTAGGATGTGTTGAGATCACTTGTGCTATCTTTTGTATGCTAGGTTGCTATGTCTCTTGCACTGAGTTATTCACTTGCTTGGATTGTTCATATTTACCTTATGCTCAAAATGTGATCCAAGTCTAAGTGAAATGAAAAGATCGAGATGGGATTGCATGAGTCAGCACATCACGGTATCGAGACTGTTTTTCATTGCACTTTTGAGTTAAACTTGAGTCGTGTAGTGTAAGACCAAAACTGGTGCTTTAAGCTTCCGATTGCTTTTCTTCCATAGGCTTAGCCCAGTTGAAAAGTTAGGCAATGACCATGCTTTCAACCTCTCACAATCACATGCTTTAATATGAACTTGTGTTAATACCGCTGCAATCTTCGATAAAATTTGAAAATAACACAAGTTTATGCTTCATTCCACGGCATGATGATTGAACTTTGCTAGGGGTAGTTCACCTTTTATACCTGAGTTAGCACTTGTTTGATTTCCTATCTATTCATGCTAAGTGCTATGTTAAGCGCTGAACTAATTTTGAATGGCTTAAAACTGCTCATATGCTCAATTGTTCATATTTCATATTCATTTGTTCAGTTTGAGCCTTTGCTAGCATTTGTATTGGTTGCTAAAATTTTAGGGCAGCACCCTTTTGAGCATCTTTTCATTCTGATTGCTATGCACTTGAAGCTATTGCATTGTGCATATCATGCATTTTTAGCTTAGTGTACATACCCCCAGCTCTGATACACTTCGTGGTCATTTTCAATGCTTTTCTCCGCCCCCATATGCTTTTGATTGTTGACTTGTCTTGTGTTTGTGTCAACCTTGTGGAGAAATGTTAAAACCCCTCAGCATGTTCCCTTTTGTCAAGGGGGGAAGTTGTTTGCAAGGGGGAGCTTGAGTGTTGGCACAAAGGGGAGACTCGTGCATTTTGGGGAGAGCTTTGAGCTAGGGGGAGTATAACTCTTTTATGGTTTTTCAATTGGTATGGGTTTCATGCCTCCATTGATAACGAGTGTTCAATTGGTATGGAGTGCATTTGGTGTCCTGAGCTTTGATGCATAGCCTTTGTGTTTAGGCTTGCTTTCAGGGGGAGTCGCTTTTGCTTTGCTGCTTCTCCACGTGCTCTGGATGTTCGTGTTCCAATTGATATTGAGCTTCTATGTGTGTTTTCTCAGTTAGTATCGAGCCTGCTAGTTGGGTTGAGCCATTTTGCCTCTGTCTTGAGGAACTACCTGTTTTCACCATTTTTTGGCTGTTTGTGATTGGTATCGAGTCTGCTAGTTGTGTTGAGCCTCTGTGCCTCTATCTTGAGGGACTAGCAGTTTTGCGTTCTAATGCGTTATTTCAGCCTCAATTGGTATCGAGCCTTGAGCTAGTGGTGTTGAGCTTGTTTATGCCTCTTCTTGAGGGCTAGCTCATTTTTGACTTGGTTGCGTCGAGCCGTTGCCCATGTCTTTGGGAACCAAGTCTTTCGCTCTTTGTTTGAGTTTTCACTCTTTTGTGGAGATTGGCTCGAATTTTGCTTGGTTGCATTGAGCCGTTGCCCATGTCTTTGGGGACCAAGTTTTCGGTTTTGGTATCTCAAACCATCTCTTGTGCCTAGTTTTTGTCAATTCATTCATCAAGGGGGGGGGGGGGAATTTTGAAACCCAAGTGGATAAGAACCTTCCAAGTGGATAAGAACCTTGGTTTCTTTTGTGATGAATGTTTGATAATTTATTTCAGATTGTTTTTTGACTGCCTTTTCGGATTTTATGAAACTCTTGTTTTGCGGATACATGGGTGTATGCCGAGTCTCTGAGTGATGAGTGATTGTCAACGGGTTTGATCGCATGTTCTTTGGCTTGTGTTGTGCAGGTGTCGAGCACGGAGACAGTGATCGAGGGCAAGGTGAAGGTCAAGTTGAGACGTGTCGTGCCGATGGACTGGGTGCGATGAAGGATGGGCGTGCCGTGCGGCGGACGTGCCATGCCGATGGATCGAGCAGTGAAGGGCGGACGTGAGGCTTGGACTGAGGGACCGGAGTGGCTGAGGATCAGCTGTGGTGGCTGGCAGCCTGGGACAGCGATGAGCAGAGACTTGCGGGGCACGGTGTTGCTCGGGTCGAGGACCTGGGGACACATGTCGGTGGACGGGGTGCACGGGCGGTGCATCCCCTCTACAGCTTCGGTTTGGTGGCTGAGCCAGTGAAAAACCACCGGTGGACGGTTTCCAGGTTTGGGCCTCAAAACCTGGGTGCTGAGGGTTTCTGAGTTTGGCCACAGAACTCGGGCTGAGGATGGTTTCCAGGTTTGGGCCTCAAAACCTGGGCGCGGATGGTTTGCTGAGTTTGGCCTCAAAACTCAGACGCTGGTGGGCTGGTTTCCCGGTTTGGGCCTCAAAACCGGGGGTTGCTGGAAAAGGCTGGTTTCCCGGTTTGGGCCACAAAACCGGGGGTGCAGAGTGAGGACGGCACGTGGCGGCAATCGGAAGGTTGCGTGGAGGCAACGCGGACGAGTTGTGCGGGCGTGGCCGTTGGATCTACCTACCACTTGAGTTGGTCCAGAATAACCTTAGGGTTTAGCTGGTTCGCTCTGTAATTAGAATAGAGAGGGGTAGAGTAGGAAATAGACTTAGACTAGAATAGGATAAGTAGTCAGGGGAGACACCCTCCTCCCCTATCTCAGTTTTAGCCATCTCATTTGCTTCCTGCACTTAGGGTTTCCTGCTCTCCCATCCCCTGCTGTAGCTGAGATCCGCAGAGAGACTTGCAACTCTGTGTACTGTTGATTTTGAGGAAAGGAGGCCGTAACCTCCTTGTCGTAGCGTGTGTTTGCGCTTCGGCTTGCAATTCGTGGGTGTGATTCGCGTTTTGTTCGTGTTCTTCGCGGAATCCTTTTTCCCACGATTTTCCCGTCGCTTGATCTCTTTGCTCGGTTCATTTTTTGCAATTCCGTTTGAACTGGTTTGTTCTAGATCGTGAGGCACTTCTTTCCACCGAAGGAATCATCCTCTAACCTCACGGTCTAGGAGATCGATCGATTTTTCGTTTCGGGTCAAGTTTTCTCCCTTCCCCCGAAATTCTTCGATTCATCGATTTGGAGATAGGTTCGAGCCATGATCTCTTAGAGATAGCTCACTATACTCTTTGTGACTCTTCTCACCAAGTTTGATCCCTAGAGGATTTGTTTTGGGTGAGATCGAGTCAAATCGGTGAACGAACAGCCTGAATCGGGGTGACCGGACGCTGCCTGTTCAACGACCGGACGCTGTCAGTGAGTCCGGTCGATGAACACCTTCGCTGTGTTCGGTTCGTGACTTGACCGGACGCACCTTTTGCTAAGTGACCGGACTCGCCCATTGTACTATTCACTTGGCTTGTATTTTGTGACCAGACGCACTGCTCTCGACCGGACGCTCGTCTCTGGTGAGTCCGGTCAGAAACAGTAAGCCCCGAAAACTGTTTTTGGACGACCGGACGCGTCCGGTGGTCAGCGACCGGACGCAGGTAGAGTCCGGTCAGTGCTGGTTCGACGCGTTTTCGTCCGCAGTTTGTTCGTTCGTCTTTCGATTCGAGATTCGTTTGTTGTGTTGGATTCCTAACTTCGTGCTCTACAGAATTTGGGCTTCCCGCTTTACAAAATAGCCTGAATCCTTCTCGCGTTGCTCGGGGGAGGTTGAGGTTACCCAAAACCCATCCCGTCACTAGTTGACTTGCGTGAACTTGGGTGAGGAAGTTTTTGTGGTGCCTCGCTGTGATCCCAGGGATCATCCACCCTCTTCCAAGGGTCGTGGGCATCACGTTTTTGGTAGTAGCTCTTGGGGATTGATTTTGGGACACTTGGCCAAAGTTTCGAGAGAAATTTTATTGGCTCCCATTCACCCCCCTCTGGTCGCCTTGCTTTTGCATTCTCGGTTCTTCAATTGGTATCGGAGCAAGTTAAGGATCTTCCACCTTAGCCGGTTCCAGATCCACCGAAGGCGACATGGATCGCGGCGTGGGCAAACCGCCGTTTTTCGATGGGACGAACTATGCGTATTGGAAGATACGCATGTCGGCCTATCTGCAGAGCTTGGGTGCTTCCATCTGGGATATTTGCAACTCTGCTGATTACGTGGTCTTGGCTGCTCGTGTGACTCAGCATCAGATCGATGAGCACGAAGCCAATAGCCGAGCCCGTAATGCTCTCTTTTCGTGTTTGAGCATGGGAGAGTTTGATCGCGTTTCTCACCTCTCTACGGCTCGGGAGATTTGGGCCACCCTCATGCGTTTTCATGAGGGCACCTCTCAAGTCAAAACCCGACTCTACGAGTCGTTCAAGAGAGAGTATGAGAACTTTAGACATCAACCTGGCGAGAGCATAGAGAGTTTATTCGCTCGCTTTCAGGTGATTGTCAACAAGATGAGGGCTAACAAGGAGCAGTTGCCTTTCGACGATCATGAGAGAGCCTTGAAGCTTTTGCATACTCTTGATCGGTCGGTGTGGGATTCCAAAGTTTAGGCGATCATCGAATCGCCTAACTATGAGACCCTCACGTGCGACGAGCTCTTTAGTAAGCTCAAGTCCAGTGAGATTGATGCCATGTCGAGAGCTTCTTATGCGAATCCTTCTGGCCCGACTATGGCTTTGGTTTCTGGCTCTTCTGCTAATCCCTCTGCTGGCTTTGCACTTTCTTCACTCTTTTCTGTCACAGAGGACCAGCTTGAGTTGTTGGGGGATGACGAGTTGGCAATGCTCACCAACCGGTTCACGCGGTTCCACAACAACCGCATGAACCGTCGCCGCGGTGGAGGACGCTCAGGATGCTATGAGTGCGGCGACCCCGACCACTTCATCGCCAACTGCCCCAAGAAGAAGCATTCATCTGGGAAGGGCGATCATGGGCACAAGTACGACTCCGGCAAGCGCAAGGAGAAGTACGTCCCCGCGAGGCACAAGCGGAGGGGCGGCTTCGACACGGAGTACATCAAGAAGAAGTACTTGGAGAAGGCCCAGGCTGAGCAGCGTGCGTTCTTCGCCACGCTCAGCGATGTCGACGGCTCGGATGACGACTCCGCTTGCTCAAGCGATGACGAGTCCGAGAAGAAGAAGAGGATCGAGGACAAGCTGAACGGTCTCTGCTTCTTCGCCGACGACGATGGCCTCTGCACCATGGCGCTTGGGGATGAGGTCGATGGCAAGCTAGAGCACACCCCTCAGGACGACGACGACGACGACACCTCCCAGGTATCCCTCACCCACGACGAGCTTTCTGCTGAGGTTGAGAAGCTTACTGCCGCGCTCCTTAGTCAGGACAAGTTGCTTAGGCGTGCCGCTAGAGAGCGCAAGGAGTTTAGGCAGAAGTGGGAGGACACGGTGAGAGAACTTGAGTTTGCCAAGTCCACCGTGGTCGTGTCGGAGGAAGTTGAGTGTGAGATGTGCACCACGCACATGACTGACCTTCTCACTTTGAGAGGTAAGTATGCTGCGTTGGTAGGAGAGATGGATGAGCTGAAAGCTAGACCTTCTCTGTTGGGTGCGTGCAAGACTTGTCCTGTCTTGCAATCTGAGTTGGCAGAGAAGAATGCCAAGATTGTGTCTCTTGAGGAGGCCAACTCAGGTAGCACGAGTGTGGCTAGGTGTGCTTTGTGTGAGGGTTTGGAGATGGAGATTGTGAATGTCAAGCATGGCAAGATGCAAACCGAGGAGGAAAACACATACCTTCGGACCATCTTGTCATGGGTCTCTTGTAGTGAGCCGCAGCTCGGGATGATGATCTCCCAATTTAAGCGAGCTGCTGGAGGTCCTGGTGTAGGTTTTGCTCCGGGTGTTGATCTTTCTGCTTTTGGGAAGATTGGAGAGTCGAGTGGTCTGAACCCTAGTGAGAAGCCCAACTCCACCACTACTCCCAAACTTGCCAAGCTTCCACCCAAAGAGCCCGTCAAACCTACCACCAAGGATGGGGTGTTTGAGGAACCTCCGAGAGCTCCACCCAAGAACCAAGTGTGGCATCCCAAACCCAACCACCTAAAGAACAAGCTGGATACAATGCCACCTATCCAGGAGGAGATGCCACAGAAGGACAAAGTGACCCATGCCCACAGTCCTGCGTACCAACAACCCCCTGTGTGTGCGGTGAGGTATCAGTGTGACTTCTGTGGGAGAGATGGTCACTTGAGCGAGTTCTGCTTTCATCGCAAGAGAGAGGCGCGCCGTGCTCGGGAGATGGACAACCCGGACATGTACCACCCTTTCCAAGGTGTGCATGGGCCGAATGTCCAGAGGAGAGCTGCTAGGTCTGGAGGTCAAGTTCCCAGGCCTAGGGAGAGGAGAGCTCCGAGGAGAGAGGCCAGGCCTAGAGGTCCAGAGCCTCAAGTGCCAAGGCGTAGGCCTCGTAGAGAGCGTGCTCGGCGGGAGCCTGCAGTTGCAGGTTTTGGACCCCGTGACGGAGGCTTTGTAGTTGAGCGCTATCCCCCACCGCAGTGTGAGTACCACGGTGAGCGCTTCTTCCCCAGCGGACCACGTTTTCATGTGCGTGGTGATCGCTACCCCCGTAGACAGACTAGGAATGGTTTTTACACTGACCGTTCTTTTGAGCAGCCGGCCCAACACTGGTATCCTTCCTATTTCACTAACCCCAGTGTTGGACCGTATGCTCACTCTATGTCTTTTTATTAAATGTAGGTAAGACGGTTGGAGGACATTTGGTTGGTGGATTCCGGTTGTTCGAGGCACATGACCGGAAATGCCAAGTGGTTCTCCAGCCTTAGCCCGGTCGACGGAAAGGAGTACATAACCTTCGGCGACAATAGTAAAGGTAAGGTGTTATCCCGTGGGACGGTGCGGGTTAATGAGCACTTTGTGTTGCGCGATGTTGCTCTTGTTTCTAACCTGCATTTTAACTTGCTTTATGTTTCGCAACTTTTTGATGATGACTACGAGATTCGTTTTAAACCGAACCTTAGTCGCATCTTAGATCCTCAGGGCGATCTTGTATGTCTGATTTCGCCCTTTGGGAAAGTCTTTCGCGCGAATTTCTCGGAGTCGTTTGGTTCTTCTCGCTGTCTTTTGGCTAGTCCTTCTTCCTCCGATCTTTGGAAGTGGCATAGGAGGCTCGGTCATTTAAGCTTCGACTTGCTTGCAAGACTTAGCTCACTTGGCCTAATCCGAGGATTGCCCAAGCTTTCGATGGAGAAGGATCTAGTTTGTCATTCTTGCAGATATGGGAAGATGGTTGCCGCTCCCCACCATCCAGTGACTAAAGTCATGACCTCGCACCCCGGAGAGCTTTTACACATGGACCTTGTTGGTCCGGCTCGGGTGAGCTCGGTTGGTGGCAAGTGGTATGTTTTGGTTGTTGTTGATGACTTTTCGAGATATTCGTGGGTCTTCTTTTTGACTGAGAAGACTGAGACTTTCTCCTTCGCTCGCAATCTGATTTTGCGTCTTCAGAACGAGTTCCCTTTGAATGCGATGCGAGCTATTAGAAGTGATAATGGTTCCGAATTCAAAAATTCGGATTTTGAGAAGTTTTGTGACCGCCTTGGTTTGGAGCATCAGTTTTCTTCCCCCTACACACCGCCCCAAAATGGTGTCGTAGAGAGGAAGAATCGGACCCTTGTTGAGATGGCCAGGACAATGCTCGATGAGCATAGGACTCCTAGGCGCTATTGGGCCGAAGCTATGAACACTGCATGCTACATTTCAAATCGCATTTTTCTGAGAGCCTTTTTGAAGAAGACCTCTTATGAGTTGCGTTTTGGTCGCCAACCCAAGGTGAGTTATTTTAGAGTCTTCGGTTGCCACTGTTTTATATTGAAGAAGGGCAACCTGGACAAGTTTGAGTCTCGTTCTTCTGACGGGGTATTTTTGGGTTATGGCACTCACACTAGAGCATATCGTGTACTTAACCTTGATACTAACCGAGTCATGGAGACATCAGATGTCACCTTCGACGAGACTCTTGTTTCTCCTTCTTCTCGTTTTGAGCGTGCAGGTGATCATGAGGTTGGAGAGCCTCTTTTCGATGACGAGGAAGAGGGTGCTGAAGGTATGGATGATCCAGCACCCCCTCCACCTGCCGTGCCGCAAGGAGCGGCCTCGACGACAACTCATGACCCCGACACCTCCTCTTCCTGGGGACCGTGGGATCCTCCACCTCGCGCGGTGCCTTTTGTACCCGGGGTGGAATCAGCTACTGTTGAGGAGGAGGTCACATCTTCCCGGGAGGCGCCACGACACATCCAGCGCCAGCACCCCCCTCAGCAGATGATCGGCGACATCGGCGAGCGAGTCACTCGCTCCAGGTCACAGCACATCTCTCACTTCGCTCACTCTGCATTTGTTGCTAATTTTGAGCCCCGAGATGTTGGACACGCTTTGATGGATCCGGATTGGGTCAATGCCATGCATGAGGAGTTAGAAAACTTTGAGCGAAATCGGGTTTGGGTTCTAGTTCCAGCTCCACCTGACTGTAAGCCTATTGGGACAAAATGGGTTTTCAAAAACAAGCAAGGAGAGGATGGCCATGTTGTTAGAAACAAGGCCAGGCTTGTAGCGAAGGGTTATAGTGAGAAGGAGGGGATAGACTGTAACACCTCAGGTGTTTACATGAATAAAATATTGTCATGCCATCATAAGCATTCCATTCCATAGCATCATATGCTAGCTCACTTGAGATGCATCCACTAAAATGAGTTTAATTCTTAATGTGTGAGCATTTTGTTATTGCTTGTGAGGTAGCTCAAAATCCTATTTTGGAATGTCATTATGAAGTGACTTGTGTTCATTCCCTTTTGACTAGAGTCATGTAAAGGCATGAATCCAGGTTTAACAATTCAAAAGGTTACAAAGTTTATTTAGCTTAAAAATGGGAAAGAGATCATTAATTTCTATATAAGTTAATTAACCCTTTCTAGTTAACTCAAAATCTGTGCTTATTTAGGGGCTGACCCTAAAAGCTTTTTGGTAGATCTTGAGAAGAGGTACAACTTTGGTATTTAAAGTTTTCAAAGTTTCTGTACAAAATTCCAAGTAATTTTGAATCTATTCAAATCCTGGAAATGGTCCCCTTTTGATTCTAAACTTACATTTCAAAAATTATTTGAAATCTGAGTTTGAGGTTTACATAAAAGTTGTAGGGAATTTCAAAAGGAACATTTTATACATTGACCATTTTTCAAGTATTATTGAAAAATCAAAAGTAATTTTGCTTCTAATACAAAACCCTAAATCTGTCCCCTTTTCAAATTCTCAATTTAATTTGGGTTTGAACTGTTTTGGTCAGTTTGACTTATTTCCTTTTGAAATTAGCCATAGGGTGTTAAAGCAAAGTTGTACAACTTTTCAAACTCTACATTCCATATGTTGGCAAAACTTGAAGTGCAGTTTGGGTTTCAAAAGTAATTTTAAGTTTTCAGAAAGGGGGAGAGAGCAAGGAACAGTGCAAAGGGGAGGAACTGTCCAGAGCTCGCCAGCGAGCTGCGCCGCTCGGGCCGTGCTCGCGCTGGGGCGCATGCGTCGCGCCAGCGAGCTGCTTGGCAGCTGCGTGCGCAAGTTCTTCACGCCGCCGCCCTCTCCTTCGTCCTTCTTATACCACGGAAAGCTCCGTGTTTCGCTTTCTCCTCTGTTCGCTCGTCGTCGCCGTCGTTCCTCTGCTTAGCTACGCCGGCCACCTGAGCGCTCGTTCGCTCTGTTCAACCACGTCACCGTGTTCGCCTCGTCGTTGCGGAGCCGTAGAGCTAGGTAGCAGCCTCGCTCACCCCCGCAGCCGCCCGGCGTGGTCGTCGTCTTCGTCTCCGGTCCCGAACACCTCCATCGACGCCGCCACCGTGGTCAGCAAGCTCGGAGCCCTATCGTCATCACCTGAGCCCCGTTTTCTCTTCCTTATCTGTTGCTGCTGCTCTAGCACCAGGTCGTTGACCTTATCTCTCTCTGTCTCAGCCGGAACAGGTCATCGCCGTCGAGCCGCACCGCTGAGATCCGCCGCCGTCGTCGTCATCACCGTTCGGAGCCACGTCAGCTTCGGGAACCTAGCTCACTAGAGTCGTGGTGAGCCTCTGGTGCTGATGCGCTTGTTCGTTGGCTCGTTAGAGCTCCCAGTTGGCCGGCGTGCCGCCGCCGTGCCGCCGCGTCCGCTTGTGTCATCGTCGGGGTAGAGAGAGAGGTTGAGGGAGGGAGTTAGAAGGTTCAACGAGACCGTGGGGTGCTGGGGACAGTGAAGAGTGGAAGTGATGCGCGGGATCCAGACGAGTTTGTGGGAGGCCTCACCGTCGTCGGAGACCTCGCCGGTGTTAAGGTTGGAGGCCGGTCAACGCGGGTGCGTGTTCGGTCAAAGCTTTTGGCTGCCAGCCTCGGGCGAGCCGGAGAGGGTCTCGGGCGAGGCGGAGAAGGTCTCGGGCGAGACGGAGGAGGAGTCGAGGCTACCGGGCGCAGGTCTCGGGCGAGCCGAAGAAAGCCTCGGGCGAGGCGGAGAAAGCCTCGGGCGAGGCGGAGAAGGTCTCGGGCGAGGCGGAGAAGGCCTCGGGCGAGGCGGAGGCGGAGATCTGCTAGTCTCGGGCGAGACGGAGATCCGCTGGCCTCGGGCGAGACGGAGATCCGTTGGCCTCGGCGCGAAGCGGAAGTAGCGGACGCTAGCACATAGGGTCCGGCTGTCTGAGGCCGTAGGTCGAAGATGGGCCGTTTTGGTCAAGTTCGGCCCATTAAGGGTTTTGTGTTTCCAAACGTTTTAATCTTTTTCCTGTTATGTGCATGGTAATGCTAGTGTTGTTATTTTTGTATGAATTAATCTGTTGAGCCAAAAATTATGAAAATTTTTGTGCATGTTCTATGAAATGTGTAGTTTTTATGGAAAATATAATATATACATGTTTCTGTATTTTGTTTTACAGTAAAAATTATGCCTCTTAATTCTTAAATAAGCCTTCAATGATTTTTATAAAATCAAGTTTAACTCCAAAAATGCTGAAATTTATTTTGTGCACTTTTGAGTCATAACCAATCTGTGTACCTAGTTTGAACTAATTTGAACATAGTTAACTGCACAACTTATTTTCGGCTAATTAAAATTGCTTTCTTTGTGGTTAAATATATGGTATAAAACATAAATCCCAAGTTCTTTTGAGTAGTTTTAAAAGGTTAAGATAAGTGAATTATCTTGATCTGCTGGTTGGTGTAAGTAAGAGTCACTCTTTGTAACCATGTATGTTTATAAGTTTGTTTGTTGGTTTGCAACTTTACCGTGGAGGCAAGTTGTTGCAAGTCAAGTGTAATTTCCATTCTTACCATGATCATGACATGAGCATCTCATTAAGCATATACTCTTTTATCGTGTAGCTTCGGAAGTGTTTGAGTGTCCAGGCGAGTTTGATCCAGAAAGTTCAGAGTGTCTAGTTGACCCAAGTTATCCGGAGTTCCAGATTCTCCCGATCAACGAAGGCAAGCCCCGGTTCATTTAACCATTTCCTTGGATTTACAATTACACTTACTTTTGATAACTTGATGCATTAAATGTTTATCAAATAAATGCTTTACACCTGTTGATGCATGATCAACCTTGTTATCGATATATCATTCCTTGATACCTGCTTTATGCAAAAGATAGAAATGCTCAGCCTTGCTTTCTCACGCTCCCGATGAATGATTTAGTATTTATCGTCTTGGTATGATAACGAGAAAGAATGATGGTTAAGACCAGACGGGCACCTGCGTCGATCCTCGGGTTAGATGCAGGGTAACCCGGATGTGTCGTTTAGGGTAAACCGTTGTTGGCCTGCTAGATTGAGAAACCGTGAAGTACCGATCATATGCTACGGTAAGCCCTGCCTTGGTGGTTCTTAAATGAGAACGGCTAATCGCGCACTGGGAGTGGAGAGATGGCGGGAGTACTAGCTACCCTCGTGGGTCGAAGTCCCGGATTGGAGGTGTACAAGTACTCTCGGGTGGCGCGGACCCGGTCTTGTTTGGAGGATCCGAGTCTGGGGTTGGTATATGTGTGATCTAGGGTCTACATATATCGTATGATCGTGGAAAACTCCCAGATCTGGTTGAATCGATTCGAATCGTCGTGCTCCTCGGTTAAGGAGACTCAATCTTTCGACCCGCACCGTAGAATGAAAATGGTTTTGGTTAAGAATGAATAATGATGCTCTCTCACTAATAATTTACTGTTAGTCCTTATCAAGTATTCAATTGATTAAGTAAAATTTGGATCTAGAACTACTTTAGTAAGCTTTTATGCAAATGAAAAATACTGTTGAGCCTACCCAAGCCAGCATACCTGTTCTTCTCTTCTCTTGTCGGGTCAGTCTTGTTGAGTACCTTTGTACTCAGGGTTTGTTAATCCACTGTTGCAGGTGACGCTCACGAGCAGCCTTGTTTCGAGGCTTGTTGCGTGACCGTCGTTGAGGAGGATGTGTCCGGGGAGGAGTAATGCAACCCTTAGGCGGGGTTGTTTGTGTGAAATATGGTTTTATTAATGCTCCTTCCACTACTTAGGGTAAAGTTCAAAACTTTGGTTTGTAATAATGGTGTGAGTTTGAACAACTGGTTTGTAAAACTTATGGTGTAATACTTCCGCACTTTTATTCTCTGATGTATATTATTTGTGAAATGTTGTAATACTGCAATGACTCTTGCAATGATCCTGGGAGTGTAAGGAAACGTGAATGAGTCGGGTTACCCGATGACACGTGATGGGTCTTTTGGGCTATTGGGCACAGTGTATGTTTGTCCGAGGTCTGTAGGACAAGGACAAGTACACGTGGGCCCTAATAATCCAGGAGGTTCCGTCACAGCTGGTATCAGAGCGATCATTGCAGCAGTCTTGTGGTATTGTTGCAAAACTTCAAAATGATTTGAGTCAAAACTATTTGAATCTTGTTTAATCCAAAAATTCTTTTGACTTACCTTGTTCATGCTATTCGATCTATGTTCTGTCTTAAATAGTAGACCGTAGATTGTTAAGTGGAGCAGCATGTTAAGTTAAGCCTTAACTTGAAATTGTTGTTAAATTTTTACTCCTATATATAAAGGAGTATAATTTAAATTTTATATGCTTTATGCGTAAGTACGCTTCATGCATCATGCTTAATCAACTTGTGGTATATGGTATAGTAGGGTAAGGGTTAGAATCCAATCCTTTCTTGCTATCCAAAAAGTATTTTCCTTTATCTGCCTAATTCAAAATCTTATCTCACTAGGATGCCACGCGGTAAGGAAAAATCTCGCAAGAGTACAGGTCCTCATGGTGTACCCATGCACCAACTCACATCCCGCAAGGAGGAGGAGTCCAGCGGGAGTCATGAGATCAATGAGGACTTGCGGGCAGAGGTTCATGAGTTGAAATCTCAGTTGGCTACCACCTCTCGGGAGAAGAGTTTAGCACTTGCCAAAGCCGGAGGCATGAAACTCAAGCTGGAGGGGGCCAACAGAAGTGTAGTCAATGCAGAAAAGCTCATGACTAAGATGCTTGAAGAACGGAACACTGCCTGGCAGCGAGAAGATGCCGCGATAGCCCGTCTACATGAGTTGGAGGCATATGTGACAGATATAGAAGTATTCAATGACCAGTTACATGAGGAAGTCCATGTGCTGTATGATCAACTCCATCCACCTCCACCTCAAGATGCAGCTGAAGATGAGATGGGTACAATCATTGATGATGGCGAGGTAGAAGGGCAGAGTGAGGAAGATCCTGATGTGGTTGAGTCTGTTGATGACAGCGATAGTGAGAGTGAGGGTGACGAGTGAATCGTCTCCCATTAGAGTGTCAGGCGTGGATCTTTAACCCTAGGAGGGGGTAAGGGCTGTGTAATAGTCTAGTTTAACATGATCTTAAGCTAGTTGAATCATGTATCAGTTTGGTTATGCATGAATAATGTAACCTGAGTATGTAAGCAGTGTTGTTTTTGTATCATAAACTAGAGATCAATAAAGTTTGGTTTGTTTATGAACAGATGCCTCGTACCCGTGCCGCTGATGGGACTGGTTCGTCTCAGGATGGGGAGGGTGTTCCCAATGCACCCCCAGTTCCACCAACGTTGGCAGACGCTATTGCTGCACTTATGCGTGCCACAACAGACAATGCACGTCTACTGCAGGGCCTAGTTCAGAATGCCCCATATGGACAGCATGGCCGACATCATCATCAGGCCCGGGAAAGTACTTATCAAGACTTCACAGAGACCAGGCCACCAGTATTCATTAAGGCTGAGGAGCCTTTAGAAGCTGCAGATTGGCTCCGCACTATGAATCAGAAGTTTGAGCTAATTCACTGTACCGAAACACAGAAGCCGGCTTTCGCAGCCCAACAGTTGAGGGGAGCTGCGGGAACTTGGTGGGCAAATTTTGAAGCTGCCCAAGCTCCAGGACACCGCGTTACCTGGGATGAGTTTTCGAGAGCCTTCAAAGCTCACTACATTCCAGCAGGTGTGATGCGGATGAAAACTGAAGAGTTCTTAGCCCTCAGGCAGGGGGATCAGCCAGTACAGCAGTATATTGGCAAGTTTAATCATTTATTCCAGTATGCTTTAGATCATGTGAACACCGATGAAAAGAAGCGCAGTAGCTTCATGAGGGGGCTGAATACGAAGATGCAGAAGATGCTGGCAATGTGTGATGATAATATTTCCTTCAATGATGCGGTGAATAAAGCTATATCTGCAGAAGAGAAGCATTTCAAGCATCTCGAAGCTAAAAAGAGGAAGGGTGGGAGTTCCACTGGATCGTTTGGTGGCAATAAGAAGCGCCAGCGTATTATATACCATCCAGTCCAGCATAACCGTCCACCGTACCGTCCACCCCAGCCACAACAAACTAGTTCACAGCAGTCATCTGCCAAAACTGTTGTAAACTCTAATTATCCACGACAGCCGAATGCCCCTGGCATTCGAACCCAGACTCCCCAGAATCATAATTACCCCTGCTATAACTGTGGAAAGCCGGGCCATTTCTCCCGTAATTGCCCGTATCCCAGGAAGAGCATTTCAAATACTCCACAAGGGCAAAGTGGTCAGAATTCCCAGCAGCGACCACAGCAACCGCCACAGCAAAATCAAGGCCACAATAATAATCAGAAGAATAAGACCGTCCTAAAGACTGGCCGGGTATATTATGCACAAGCGGCAGATATTCCTGAAGGGGAACCCGTCATGATGGGTATGTTTTCAGTTGCTCACCATCCTGCTGTATTATTATTTGATTCGGGTGCATCGCATACCTTTATCAGTAAGAGTTTTGTTGAAAAGTATCATATACCTATTGGGGAAGCAAAGGAAAATTTCCTTATACACACACCGGGAGGTCGTTTATATACAAAGGAAGTGGTGCATCAGGTGCCCGTAGAATTTGCCGGGCATACTTATCCCACTAGTATGATAGTAATCAAGGATCAGGATATAGATGTGATCCTAGGAATGAACTGGATGTACCAGCAAAAGGCAGTATTAGATGCCTTACATAGAACAGTCAGGTTGATCATACCTAATAGTACTTCTGAGCTTTTCATTCAACTTCCAATTCCCAAGAAAACCGTTGACCAGATGTGCGGCAGTGTCTGTGCAACCGCTGTTAAAGAAATTCAAGATATTCCCGTAGTCTGTGAGTTTCCGGATGTGTTTCCTGAAGACTTGCCAGGGTTACCACCAGACCGGGATGTTGAGTTCAGTATAGAGCTAAAACCCGGAACAGCACCAATATCTCGACGAGCCTATAGAATGCCACCTAAGGAATTGGCCGAATTAAAAGTTCAGTTGCAAGAACTGCTTGATAAAGGTTATGTCAGACCTAGTTCATCACCATGGGGTTGTCCTGCTTTGTTTGTCAAAAAGAAAGACAAAACATTGAGGCTATGTGTGGACTATCGTCCACTTAATGAAGTGACAGTAAAGAATAAGTACCCTTTGCCGCGAATTGATCTTCTGTTTGATCAACTCACGGGCGCTAGGGTATTTTCCAAGATAGATCTGAGATCTGGGTATCACCAGATAAAGATAAGGCCTGAAGATATTGCTAAAACTGCTTTCACCACCAGATATGGCCTGTATGAGTATTTGGTCATGTCCTTTGGGTTGACCAATGCTCCAGCTCACTTCATGTACCTGATGAATTCAGTATTCATGCCTGAGCTAGACAAGTTTGTGGTAGTATTCATTGATGACATTCTGATATATTCCAAGACTCTACCAGAACATGCTGAACACCTCAGGGTAGTGTTGGGTCGTCTGAGAGACCATCAGCTTTATGCAAAGTTCAGTAAATGTGAGTTCTGGTTAGACAAAGTTCCATTTCTGGGTCATGTGTTATCGGCTGAAGGTGTAGCTGTGGATCCAGGCAAGGTGCAAGAAATTCTTGAATGGGAATCTCCCAGAACTGTTCATCAAGTTCGCAGTTTTCTGGGTATGGCAGGTTATTACCGCAGGTTTATTCCAGACTTCTCCAAAGTTGCCAAACCTATAACTCAGTTGTTAAAGAATGAGGTCAAGTTTGTTTGGTCAGATAAATGTGAAAAAGCTTTTCAGAAGCTAAAGGAATTCTTAACTACAACTCCTGTCTTAGCCCAACCCAATATTGAGAAGCCGTTTGATGTGTACTGTGATGCTTCTGGTATCGGGATTGGTTGTGTTTTAATGCAAGAGGGCAGAGTGATAGCTTATGCATCCAGACAGTTGAAACGTCATGAAGAACATTATCCAACTCATGACTTAGAGTTAGCAACAGTTGTTCACGCCTTAAAAATTTGGCGTCATTACCTTCTGGGCAACACATGTCACATATACACCGACCACAAGAGTTTGAAATATATATTCACTCAGTCAGAGTTAAATATGAGGCAACGGAGGTGGTTAGAGTTAATCAAGGATTATGATCTGGAGGTGCATTACCATCCCGGAAAAGCAAATGTGGTAGCTGATGCTCTTAGTAGGAAGGTTCGTTGCAACTGTATCACTGTCAGACCAGTAGATCTTACTCTTTGTTCCGAGTTAGAAAAACTGGGTATTCAGATGATCACTCAGGGCAGTTTGTCTAATATATCAGTTCAATCATCTATCAAAGACCAGATTGTAGCTGCTCAGAAAGAAAACAAAGGTATTGTTCACCTCAAAGAGAAAGTCAAAGCAGACAAAACTTCGTGTTTCCGAGTCGATGAAGCAGAAGTGGTCTGGTTCAAAGACAGACTAGTCGTTCCGAAGAATCCTGAATTGAGGAAGCAGATTCTGGATGAAGCTCATCTTACCCCATTTGCGATTCATCCAGGAAGTACAAAAATGTACCAGGATCTTAGGCAAAGATTCTGGTGGACTAAGATGAAGATCGAGATTGCAAGGTATGTAGCCAGATGTGATACTTGTCAAAAAGTCAAAGCCATTCATCTTAAGTCAGCTGGTGAACTGCAGCCATTGTCAATTCCTACTTGGAAATGGGAGGACATCAGTATGGACTTTATTGTTGGGTTACCAAGAACATCTAAGGGCTACGATTCTATTTGGGTTATAGTAGATCGTCTAACCAAGGTTTCACATTTCATACCAGTCAAGACCATCTACTCAGCGTCCACTTATGCCAAGATATACCTTCAGAGAATTATGAGTCTGCATGGAGTTCCTAAGACTATTGTCTCAGATAGGGGTACTCAGTTTGTTTCAAAATTCTGGGAAAGTCTACATGAGTCTCTGGGCACTAAACTCTTACACAGTACAGCTTACCACCCACAAACAGATGGTCAGACTGAAAGAGTAAATCAGGTTTTAGAGGATATGCTCAGGGCGTGTGCTCTTAACTTTCCATTTAAGTGGGATGAGTGCTTACCTTTAGCAGAGTTCTCATACAATAATAGTTATCAAGAGAGTATCCGTATGGCACCATTTGAAGCTTTATATGGCAGAAGATGTCAGACTCCTTTACATTGGTCCGAGCCTGGTGAAAGATGGTTCTTTGGTGTCAATCTAGTTCAAGAGACTGAACAGAAAGTCAAACTCATACAAAGGAATTTGAAAATAGCACAATCTCGACAGAAAAGCTATGCAGACAAAAGGCGTAGACCTTTGACGTTTGCCCAAGGAGAGTTTGTGTATCTAAAGGTGTCACCCATCAAGGGTGTTTATCGTTTCGGGGTCAAAGGAAAACTTGCTCCCCGTTACATTGGGCCATTTAAAATTCTGGCTAAATGTGGTAAAGTGGCATACCGTATTCAACTACCAGCTCATCTATCAGAGGTTCATAATGTGTTTCACATCTCTCAGCTGAAGAGGTGTCTACGAGTTCCTGACCAAGTGATTGATGTTGAAGGGGTACAACTTGAGCCTGATATGACATACTCAGAATGTCCCATCAAAATTCTTGATCAGCGAGATAGAGTAACTCGACGACACACTCACAGGTTCTATAAAGTTCAATGGAGTCAGCATTCTGAGGAGGAAGCAACTTGGGAAACCGAGGAATTTCTAATAGAACAGTTTCCTGAGTTTTATGCAACCATACAGTCAGGGCAGTGAAAGAGGTTGACAATAGAACCTGTTCCTAGTTTTGTAAAAAGTTTGTAATCTTTATCCCCGTACCCCACAACTTTAGTAATTAGTTTAGTTTGAGGTGAAATCTCGGGTCGAGATTTCTTTTAGGGGGAAAGGATGTAACACCTCAGGTGTTTACATGAATAAAATATTGTCATGCCATCATAAGCATTCCATTCCATAGCATCATATGCTAGCTCACTTGAGATGCATCCACTAAAATGAGTTTAATTCTTAATGTGTGAGCATTTTGTTATTGCTTGTGAGGTAGCTCAAAATCCTATTTTGGAATGTCATTATGAAGTGACTTGTGTTCATTCCCTTTTGACTAGAGTCATGTAAAGGCATGAATCCAGGTTTAACAATTCAAAAGGTTACAAAGTTTATTTAGCTTAAAAATGGGAAAGAGATCATTAATTTCTATATAAGTTAATTAACCCTTTCCAGTTAACTCAAAATCTGTGCTTATTTAGGGGCTGACCCTAAAAGCTTTTTGGTAGATCTTGAGAAGAGGTACAACTTTGGTATTTAAAGTTTTCAAAGTTTCTGTACAAAATTCCAAGTAATTTTGAATCTATTCAAATCCTGGAAATGGTCCCCTTTTGATTCTAAACTTACATTTCAAAAATTATTTGAAATCTGAGTTTGAGGTTTACATAAAAGTTGTAGGGAATTTCAAAAGGAACATTTTATACATTGACCATTTTTCAAGTATTATTGAAAAATCAAAAGTAATTTTGCTTCTAATACAAAACCCTAAATCTGTCCCCTTTTCAAATTCTCAATTTAATTTGGGTTTGAACTGTTTTGGTCAGTTTGACTTATTTCCTTTTGAAATTAGCCATAGGGTGTTAAAGCAAAGTTGTACAACTTTTCAAACTCTACATTCCATATGTTGGCAAAACTTGAAGTGCAGTTTGGGTTTCAAAAGTAATTTTAAGTTTTCAGAAAGGGGGAGAGAGCAAGGAACAGTGCAAAGGGGAGGAACTGTCCAGAGCTCGCCAGCGAGCTGCGCCGCTTGGGCCGTGCTCGCGCTGGGGCGCATGCGTCGCGCCAGCGAGCTGCTTGGCAGCTGCGTGCGCAAGTTCTTCACGCCGCCGCCCTCTCCTTCGTCCTTCTTATACCACGGAAAGCTCCGTGTTTCGCTTTCTCCTCTGTTCGCTCGTCGTCGCCGTCGTTCCTCTGCTTAGCTACGCCGGCCACCTGAGCGCTCGTTCGCTCTGTTCAACCACATCACCGTGTTCGCCTCGTCGTTGCGGAGCCGTAGAGCTAGGTAGCAGCCTCGCTCACCCCCGCAGCCGCCCGGCGTGGTCGTCGTCTTCGTCTCCGGTCCCGAACACCTCCATCGACGCCGCCACCGTGGTCAGCAAGCTCGGAGCCCTATCGTCATCACCTGAGCCCCGTTTTCTCTTCCTTATCTGTTGCTGCTGCTCTAGCACCAGGTCGTTGACCTTATCTCTCTCTGTCTCAGCCGGAACAGGTCATCGCCGTCGAGCCGCACCGCTGAGATCCGCCGCCGTCGTCGTCATCACCGTTCGGAGCCACGTCAGCTTCGGGAACCTAGCTCACTAGAGTCGTGGTGAGCCTCTGGTGCTGATGCGCTTGTTCGTTGGCTCGTTAGAGCTCCCAGTTGGCCGGCGTGCCGCCGCGTCCGCTTGTGTCGTCGTCGGGGTAGAGAGAGAGGTTGAGGGAGGGAGTTAGAAGGTTCAACGAGACCGTGGGGTGCTGGGGACAGTGAAGAGTGGAAGTGATGCGCGGGATCCAGACGAGTTTGTGGGAGGCCTCACCGTCGTCGGAGACCTCGCCGGTGTTAAGGTTGGAGGCCGGTCAACGCGGGTGCGTGTTCGGTCAAAGCTTTTGGCTGCCAGCCTCGGGCGAGCCGGAGAGGGTCTCGGGCGAGGCGGAGAAGGTCTCGGGCGAGACGGAGGAGGAGTCGAGGCTACCGGGCGCAGGTCTCGGGCGAGCCGAAGAAAGCCTCGGGCGAGGCGGAGAAAGCCTCGGGCGAGGCGGAGAAGGCCTCGGGCGAGGCGGAGAAGGCCTCGGGCGAGGCGGAGAAGGCCTCGGGCGAGGCGGAGGCGGAGATCTGCTAGTCTCGGGCGAGACGGAGATCCGCTGGCCTCGGGCGAGACGGAGATCCGTTGGCCTCGGCGCGAAGCGGAAGTAGCGGACGCTAGCACATAGGGTCCGGCTGTCTGAGGCCGTAGGTCGAAGATGGGCCGTTTGGGTCAAGTTCGGCCCATTAAGGGTTTTGTGTTTCCAAACGTTTTAATCTTTTTCCTGTTATGTGCATGGTAATGCTAGTGTTGTTATTTTTGTATGAATTAATCTGTTGAGCCAAAATTATGAAAATTTTTGTGCATGTTCTATGAAATGTGTAGTTTTTATGGAAAATATAATATATACATGTTTCTGTATTTTGTTTTACAGTAAAAATTATGCCTCTTAATTCTTAAATAAGCCTTCAATGATTTTTATAAAATCAAGTTTAACTCCAAAAATGCTGAAATTTATTTTGTGCACTTTTTGAGTCATAACCAATCTGTGTACCAAGTTTGAACTAATTTGAACATAGTTAACTGCACAACTTATTTTCGGCTAATTAAAATTGCTTTCTTTGTGGTTAAATATATGGTATAAAACATAAATCCCAAGTTCTTTTGAGTAGTTTTAAAAGGTTAAGATAAGTGAATTATCTTGATCTGCTGGTTGGTGTAAGTAAGAGTCACTCTTTGTAACCATGTATGTTTATAAGTTTGTTTGTTGGTTTGCAACTTTACCGTGGAGGCAAGTTGTTGCAAGTCAAGTGTAATTTCCATTCTTACCATGATCATGACATGAGCATCTCATTAAGCATATACTCTTTTATCGTGTAGCTTCGGAAGTGTTTGAGTGTCCAGGCGAGTTTGATCCAGAAAGTTCAGAGTGTCTAGTTGACCCAAGTTATCCGGAGTTCCAGATTCTCCCGATCAACGAAGGCAAGCCCCGGTTCATTTAACCATTTCCTTGGATTTACAATTACACTTACTTTTGATAACTTGATGCATTAAATGTTTATCAAATAAATGCTTTACACCTGTTGATGCATGATCAACCTTGTTATCGATATATCATTCCTTGATACCTGCTTTATGCAAAAGATAGAAATGCTCAGCCTTGCTTTCTCACGCTCCCGATGAATGATTTAGTATTTATCGTCTTGGTATGATAACGAGAAAGAATGATGGTTAAGACCAGACGGGCACCTGCGTCGATCCTCGGGTTAGATGCAGGGTAACCCGGATGTGTCGTTTAGGGTAAACCGTTGTTGGCCTGCTAGATTGAGAAACCGTGAAGTACCGATCATATGCTACGGTAAGCCCTGCCTTGGTGGTTCTTAAATGAGAACGGCTAATCGCGCACTGGGAGTGGAGAGATGGCGGGAGTACTAGCTACCCTCGTGGGTCGAAGTCCCGGATTGGAGGTGTACAAGTACTCTCGGGTGGCGCGGACCCGGTCTTGTTTGGAGGATCCGAGTCTGGGGTTGGTATATGTGTGATCTAGGGTCTACATATATCGTATGATCGTGGAAAACTCCCAGATCTGGTTGAATCGATTCGAATCGTCGTGCTCCTCGGTTAAGGAGACTCAATCTTTCGACCCGCACCGTAGAATGAAAATGGTTTTGGTTAAGAATGAATAATGATGCTCTCTCACTAATAATTTACTGTTAGTCCTTATCAAGTATTCAATTGATTAAGTAAAATTTGGATCTAGAACTACTTTAGTAAGCTTTTATGCAAATGAAAAATACTGTTGAGCCTACCCAAGCCAGCATACCTGTTCTTCTCTTCTCTTGTCGGGTCAGTCTTGTTGAGTACCTTTGTACTCAGGGTTTGTTAATCCACTGTTGCAGGTGACGCTCACGAGCAGCCTTGTTTCGAGGCTTGTTGCGTGACCGTCGTTGAGGAGGATGTGTCCGGGGAGGAGTAATGCAACCCTTAGGCGGGGTTGTTTGTGTGAAATATGGTTTTATTAATGCTCCTTCCACTACTTAGGGTAAAGTTCAAAACTTTGGTTTGTAATAATGGTGTGAGTTTGAACAACTGGTTTGTAAAACTTATGGTGTAATACTTCCGCACTTTTATTCTCTGATGTATATTATTTGTGAAATGTTGTAATACTGCAATGACTCTTGCAATGATCCTTGGAGTGTAAGGAAACGTGAATGAGTCGGGTTACCCGATGACACGTGATGGGTCTTTTGGGCTATTGGGCACAGTGTATGTTTGTTCGAGGTCTGTAGGACAAGGACAAGTACACGTGGGCCCTAATAATCCAGGAGGTTCCGTCACATAGACTATGAGGAGACGTTTGCTCCTGTAGTTCGGTTGGAGGCAATTAGGATACTCTTGGCCTTTGCTACATCCAAAGGTTTCAAACTTTTTCAAATGGATGTCAAGAGTGCCTTCTTAAACGGCTACATAGAAGATGAAGTTTATGTTGAGCAACCCCCCGGTTTTGAAAATCCCAAGTTTCCAAACCATGTCTTTAAACTTCACAAAGCTTTATATGGTTTGAAACAAGCCCCTAGAGCCTGGTATGATAGGTTAAAAACCTTTTTGCTTGCTAAGGGTTTTAAAATGGGATGTGTAGATAAGACGCTTTTTCTCCTCCGGCAAGGCAAAGACACGCTCTTGGTCCAGATTTACGTGGATGATATCATTTTCGGTGGTTCTTCTCATGCGTTGGTTGCCAAGTTTGCAGATACTATGAGCAGGGAGTTCGAGATGAGCATGATGGGCGAGCTGACATTCTTTCTCGGGTTGCAAATTAAGCAATCCCGAGAGGGGACGTTTGTGCACCAGGGCAAGTACACGAAGGACTTGCTGAAGCGGTTTGATATGGGTGAGGCCAAGCCTCTTCCAACACCCATGTCGACGACGACTGCCCTGGATGCGGATGTGGAGGGAGAAACAGTGGACCAGAAGGAGTACCGCAGCATGATCGGGTCGCTGCTCTACCTGGCGGCGACACGCCCGGACATCCAGTTCGCGGTGTGTCTGTGCGCGCGCTTTCAGGCGTCGCCGCGCACTTCTCACCGTCAGGCGGTGAAGCGCATCTTCAGGTACCTTCGTTTCACTCCTGAGTTTGGGATTTGGTATTTTGCTTCCTCCACCCTCTCGCTTTGCGGTTATTCCGATGCCGATTTTGCTGGTTGTCGCATTGAGCGCAAGTCCACTTCTGGGACTTGCCAATTTATTGGATCTTCTCTTGTATCATGGTCTTCTCGCAAGCAGTCTAGTGTCGCCCAGTCTACCACGGAGGCTGAGTATGTTGCTGCGGCTAGCTGCTGTTCCCAGTTACTCTGGATGATGGCCACTTTGCGTGATTTTGGTTTGAGCTTTTCTCGCGTGCCTTTGCTTTGTGACAGCACGAGTGCTATTAGCGTTGCTAAGAACCCCGTGCTTCACTCAAAAACCAAACACATTGATGTGCGCTTTCATTTCTTGCGAGACCACCAGGAGAAGGGTGATATCGACCTTCGCCATGTCGATACTCATCACCAACTGGCTGATATTTTCACCAAGCCTTTAGACGAATCAACCTTTAATCGGTTGAGGGGTGAGCTTGGTGTGTGTTTCCCCTTTTAGATGGGGGAAACCTTTTGGATCTTGTATAGACTGACTGTTTTATTTTGAGTTTCTTTTCTTTGCATTTGTGCATACGCATTTACATTCTGAGCTTCATGTTTATAATCACTAGAATGTAACTATGCTCTGCTTAGTATGCTCCGATGCTTATGTTGATGCTTGTAGCTTATGCTCCTTCTGATCACTAGTACATGTTATGAGTTGAGCTTTTTCGGAATGGTGAATTTGCCTAATGTATATAAATCTGAAAATGATCACCATTGAGGTATGCAACTAGCATGTGTAGGGTGTGTTGTGTCCATTCCTGCTTTTCATATATGCTAGGTTGCTATGTCTCTAGTTATGAGTCATTCACTTGCTTGGTCTGTTCATATCATGTATAAAATTTGAACCAAGTTTTAGTGAATTGAAAAGATCGAGATGGGATTGCTTGTCAACACCTCACGGTATCGAGACTGTTTCTCATTGCACTTTGAGTTAAACTTGAGCCGTGTAGTGTATGACCGAAACCGTAGCTTTAAGCTTCTGATTGTTTCGGCATAGGCTTCGCTCGGTTGAAAAGTTAGGCAATGACAAGCTTTCAACCTCTCGCAATCACATGCTAAATTTGAACTTGTGTAATTTCACCGCTGCAAACTCCGATATAAAACTGAAATCACAAGTATATGCTTCATTCCTATGCATGATGATTGAACTTTGCTAGGGGTGGTTCACCTTGTATACATGTTTAGCACTTGTTTGGATTCCTATCTATACATGTGTAGTGCTATTTTGATGGTGACTACCTTTTTGGCTAAAAACTGCTCACTTGCTCATCTGCTTCATATTTCGTATGTGTGATCAGTTTGAGCCTTTGCTATTTGAGTGCTTAGTTGTGCCCTTGGAGCTATACCGATTAGAGCATTTTTGCACTCTTTTGATTATATGCCTGAAGCCCCTAACTTGCATTTCTGACTTAATATGCTTTTTTAAAAAGGGGGAGATTTTGTTGAGGGGGAGACCTTTGCTCGGTTCCTGATTCTTGATAAGTGCATTTTCAACTAAGGGGGAGAAATGACAAATCATATGTCTCTTAGGGGGAGTTTTTGCTAAGGGGCGAATTTTCAAATCCTTGTGCTCTTCTCTTGATTGGACCTAAGGGGGAGTCCCTGGTTGCTTGCACCTGTCGAGGGGGAGTTTGCTAGTTGTGTTGAGCCGTTGCCTCTATCTTGAGGGACTAGCAAACATTTTCCTCATTTGGCGTCGAGTTTGATTTCGATTGGTTCGAAGACCTTTCGATTGTTTTTCAATTGGTTCCGAGTGGTTTTCGTGCTAGTTGTGTTGAGCCTCTGTGCCTCTATCTTGAGGGACTAGCACTTTGCCATTTTTAGCTCCGATTTTCAATTGGTTTTCTGCTAGCGGTGTTGAGCCTGTTCTACCTCTTCTTGAGGGCTAGCTTTGCTTTGCTTGGTCGCGTCGAGCCGTTGCCCATGTCTTTGGGACCAAGTTCTCGCTTCTTCCACTTGACCTTCTTTGGCTTTGCTATGCTTTTGTGTCATTTGGTTGAGTTCTCTTTTCTCCTTCCTCCTACCTTCTTCTTTCATTATGATTTGTGTGTGTAGTTGACAATGCACTCATCAAGGGGGAGATTGCGGATACATGGGTGTATGCCGAGTCTCTGAGTGATGAGTGATTGTCAACGGGTTTGATCGCATGTTCTTTGGCTTGTGTTGTGCAGGTGTCGAGCACGGAGACAGTGATCGAGGGCAAGGTGAAGGTCAAGTTGAGACGTGTCGTGCCGATGGATTGGGTGCGATGAAGGATGGGCGTGCCGTGCGGCGGACGTGCCATGCCGATGGATCGAGCAGTGAAGGGCGGACGTGAGGCTTGGACTGAGGGACCGGAGTGGCTGAGGATCAGCTGTGGTGGCTGGCAGCCTGGGACAGCGACGAGCAGAGACTTGCGGGGCACGGTGTTGCTCGGGTCGAGGACCTGGGGACACATGTCGGTGGACGGGGTGCACAGGCGGTGCATCCCCTCTACAGCTTCGGTTTGGTGGCTGAGCCAGTGAAAAACCACCTGTGGACGGTTTCCAGGTTTGGGCCTCAAAACCTGGGTGCTGAGGGTTTCCGAGTTTGGCCACAAAACTCGGGCTGAGGATGGTTTCCAGGTTTGGGCCTCAAAACCTGGGCGCGGATGGTTTGCTGAGTTTGGCCTCAAAACTCAGACGCTGGTGGGCTGGTTTCCCGGTTTGGGCCTCAAAACCGGGGGTTGCTGGAAAAGGCTGGTTTCCCGGTTTGGGCCACAAAACCAGGGGTGCAGAGCGAGGACGGCACGTGGTGGCAATCGGAAGGTTGCGTGGAGGCAACGCGGACGAGTTGTGCGGGCGTGGCCGTTGGATCTACCTACCACTTGAGTTGGTCCAGAATAACCTTAGGGTTTAGCTGGTTCGCTCTGTAATTAGAATAGAGAGGGGTAGAGTAGGAAATAGACTTAGACTAGAATAGGATAAGTAGTCAGGGGAGACACCCTCCTCCCCTATCTCAGTTTTAGCCATCTCATTTGCTTCCTGCACTTAGGGTTTCCTGCTCTCCCATCCCCTGCTGTAGCTGAGATCCGCAGAGAGACTTGCAACTCTGTGTACTGTTGATTTTGAGGAAAGGAGGCCGTAACCTCCTTGTCGTAGCGTGTGTTTGCGCTTCGGCTTGCAATTCGTGGGTGTGATTCGCGTTTTGTTCGTGTTCTTCGCGGAATCCTTTTTCCCACGATTTTCCCGTCGCTTGATCTCTTTGCTCGGTTCATTTTTTGCAATTCCGTTTGAACTGGTTTGTTCTAGATCGTGAGGCACTTCTTTCCACCGAAGGAATCATCCTCTAACCTCACGGTCTAGGAGATCGATCGATTTTTCGTTTCGGGTCAAGTTTTCTCCCTTCCCCCGAAATTCTTCGATTCATCGATTTGGAGATAGGTTCGAGCCATGATCTCTTAGAGATAGCTCACTATACTCTTTGTGACTCTTCTCACCAAGTTTGATCCCTAGAGGATTTGTTTTGGGTGAGATCGAGTCGAATCGGTTAACGAACAGCCTGAATCGGGGTGACCGGACGCTGCCTGTTCAACGACCGGACGCTGTCAGTGAGTCCGGTCGATGAACACCTTCGCTGTGTTCGGTTCGTGACTTGACCGGACGCACCTTTTGCTAAGTGACCGGACTCGCCCATTGTACTGTTCACTTGGCTTGTATTTTGTGACCGGACGCACTGCTCTCGACCGGACGCTCGTCTCTGGTGAGTCCGGTCAGAAACAGTAAGCCCCGAAAACTGTTTTTGCACGACCGGACGCGTCCGGTGGTCAGCGACCGGACGCAGGTAGAGTCCGGTCAGTGCTGGTTCGACGCGTTTTTGTCCGCAGTTTGTTCGTTCGTCTTTCGATTCGAGATTCGTTTGTTGCGTTGGATTCCTAACTTCGTGCTCTACAGAATTTGGGCTTCCCGCTTTACAAAATAGCCTGAATCCCCCTCGCGTTGCTCGGGGCAGGTTGAGGTTACCCAAAACCCATCCCGTCACTAGTTGACATGCGTGAACTTGGGTGAGGAAGTTTTTGTGGTGCCTCGCTGTGATCCCAGGGATCATCCACCCTCTTCCAAGGGTCGTGGGCATCACGTTTTTGGTAGTAGCTCTTGGGGATTGATTTTGGGACACTTGGCCAAAGTTTCGAGAGAAATTTTATTGGCTCCCATTCACCCCCCCTCTGGTCGCCTTGCTTTTGCATTCTCGGTCCTTCATGTTTCTTCTTGACTCTTCGGTTGTGTGGAGGCTTTGCCCGCTTTTCCCTTTTCTTTAGGGACCGAGAGCTTTTATTTGGAGTTTTCATGATCCTTCCTCATATCAAGTGGCCTTGTGTTTGCTTTTGCTTGGCTTTTGGGCACTTGAATGAGGCTTGCCTTCAAACCCTTCCTTTGTGGTTTTATTGTTAGTCAATGCATTCATCAAGGGGGGGATTGAGAACATATATGATGAATGATTGACATTTGTGAGGAAGGTTTGAGGCTTTTTCCAGTGACTCTTCGGTTGTGTGGAGGCTTTGCCCACTTTTCCCGTTTCTTTAGGGACCGAAAGCTTTTATTTGGAGTTTTCATGATCCTTCCTCATATCAAGTGGCCTTGTGTTTGCTTTTGCTTGGCTTTTGGGCACTTGAATGAGGCTTGCCTTCAAACCCTTCCTTTGTGGTTTTATTGTTAGTCAATGCATTCATCAAGGGGGAGATTGAGAACATATATGATGAATGATTGACATTTGTGAGGAAGGTTTGAGGCTTTTTCCTGTTGAGTCTATATCTCGCTATGCTTAATGTTTATGACTAACCGGTGGCATTGAGATGTGGTGTGTTACCGTGTTGGTGCGCGTGTGCAACATGTGTCTCTTGGCTGTGTTGATGTGCAGGTGCGGAGCTCGGAGACAGTGGTCCATGGTGAGGTGAAGGTCAAGTAGAGACGTGTCGTGCCGACGGACTGGGAGCGGTGAAGCATGGGCGTGCCGTGCGGCGGACGTGCCATGCCGATGGACCCAAAGCGGTGAAGGGCGGACGTGAGGCTTGGACTAACGGACCGAGAGGCCAGAGGACCAGCTGTGGCAGCTGGCACGTGGCATCAGCAAGCAAGAGCACATGGGGATGTGCGATGCATCGGCTGAGTCAGGAGGAAGACGATGGCGTCGTGGCACTTGGCGGGATGTCAGACACAGGCTTGCGTGCGGCGCAAGTGCCATCGGCCGAGTCAAGAAGGAAGGCGAAGGCGTTGTGCCCGGCGTGGAGGCTGGACATGCATCGGCATAGGTGCCGGTGGTCGGGTGTGCGAACCACATCCCGTCTACGGTGCGGGTTCGGTAGTTGAGCCTCAAAAAGCTACCCTCGACGGTTTCCAAGTTTGGGCCACAAAACTCAGGGTGGCGGGTTTCCGAGTTTGGGCCTCAAAACTCGGCGAGGACGGTTTCCAGGTTTGGACCTCAAATCCTGGGCTCATGGGTTTTCGAGTTTGGGCCTCAAAACCAGGCGGAGGTTCCCATGAGGAACAGTCAACGCGTGGCGGCGTGGAGAGGCTGGCGCGGCGGCGTAGCTGTCCACGAGAAGGCGCGGTGGTCGACGGTGACGGCACGTGGCGGCATCCTAGAGCTTGCGTCGAGGCAAAGCGAAGGATGAGAAGGCGCGTGGCCGTCAGATGAAGAATGACCGAGTTGGACGGTTTTACCCCTAGGGTGTATTTGAGTCAGTGCTTCATGTCAGGGCGTTTTGGTCTTCGGACGTGCGCCTATATATATGTGAGGGGGCTGGTTAGGGCAGCCATCCTTGGACGGTGCCATTCTCATTTTGTGTTGTGAGGAGTGGCTAGGGTTAGAGGAGAGAGGGCTCTTGTTCATGAGTTTTTCGCCATCCGAGCTTTATTGTTGCGAGGAGTGGCTTGTAACCCGACACAGTGTGCTACACAATTCATCATCCCGTAGCAATCAAGGATCAAATTCTTACTCCTCTTGTGTTGGCTGAAATTTGGATCGATTCGCGTTTTTGTTCTTTGCATTTTGGTTTTTCCCTTCTCGGAGATTTGCTTCATTCTCTCCGAGCGACAATTTGCGATTTCGTTTGAATCAAACTGTTCTATGTCGTGAGCTCCTTCTTTCCACCGAAGGATTTCCCCTCTAATCTCACGAGCATATAGATCGGGTCGAAATCACGTTCGTTCTTCGTTCTTTCCCCTTTTGCCCGTTCTTCGATTTTCATCGATTCACCAATCTATATTTAGATTCGAGCCATGATCTATTAGAGATAGCTACTAACCTTGTTGTGAACTCCTCTGCAAAATTTCAGATTTTTTGAAGTTGATTTGGTAGAGTTTTGGCTTCAAAATCAGAATTTTCTCAAGCTGCAGCGTGCAACACGGACATGTCCGGTAGGCAACCCGGACATGTCCGGTGTTGAGATATTCGAATTTTGAGCTGAAATTTTGTGGAGATCTTCCCTTAGGTGTCTACTTGATCCTGTTAAAATTTCATAATTTTTAGACACAGTTTGATAGGGTTTTAGAATTTTCTCCTAAAACTGGTATGGACAGTGCATACCAGACATGTCCGGTAGGAAACCCGGACATGTCCGGTATCGACACTTTCGAGTTTTGAGCTGCATATTTCGGGAGACCTTCCTGAGGGTTTCTAGTACCTGTGGTTTAAATTTCATAATTTTTGGACACCGTTTGATATAGCTTTTGGTTTTTCTCCCAATATTGGTCGGTGCAGTCTTGCAAACGCTCCGAGGCTGTTTTGTGCTCCAGTAGTGTCTCGCTGTGCTTCTTGGAAGCATCCACCCTACATCTAGGGTCGTGGACACTACCAAGTCCTTGTCTTGCTTTTGGGGGTGACTCTTTGGGACAAGGGCCATCGATTTCTCGAGAAGAATTTTGAGGCTCCCATTCACCCCCCCCCTCTGGTCGCCAATTCGGTCCTTCAAGAGGTCTCCTCATCGTAGTTCTCGACGCGCGGGGAGCGAAAGGCGACATCAGCCGGGATGATAGCCTCTGAACTGAAGACCATGAAGTAAGGTGAAACGCCGGTGTTGCTACTGGGCTGAGTGCGAAGGCCCCAAAGTACAGAAGGGAGCTCGTGCATCCAGCGACCAGGTTGCTTCTCGTCCTTCTGGTAGAGGCGCTTCTTCAGGGCATCGAGGATCATGTCGCTGGCACGCTAGGCTTGGCCGTTGGCTCGAGGGTGGGCGACGGAGATGTATTTGATGAGCACGCCGCGTCCTTCGCAGAAGTCCCAGAAGACGTTGCCGGTGAAGTTGGAGCCAAGGTCGATGATGATAGAGTTTGGGAGGCCGAAGCGATGTATGATTTCGTCGATGAAGGAGACAGCGTTCTCGGCGGTCGCCTTGGTGATCGGCTTCGCCTCTATCAACTTGGAGAACTTGTCGACGGCGACGTAGATCCACATGAAGCTGCCTGGAGCTGGCCAGAATGGGCCGATCATGTCGAGCCCCCAGCAGGCGAATGGCCACGAGGTGGGTATGGCATGGAGTTCTTGCACGAGAACGCGTGTTTGCTTGGCGAAGAATTGGCACCCTTCGTAGGTGCATACGAGCTGCTCGGCGTCGGCGACCGCTAATGGACAGTAGAATCCCGCGCGGAAGGCTTTGCGTACCAACGTCTTTGCAGCAGCGTGATTCCTGCATTCGCCAGCGTGGATGTCGAAGAGGATTTCGAGTCTGTCTGCCCTGGAGACACACTTCTGATTTATCCCTAAATTTTTACGCATGAGCGCACCGTCGACCAAGACGTAGTTGTTGACACGACAAACGAGGCGCTCGGCTTCGGTCTTGTCGGCAGGAACGAGGTTCTCGGAGAGGTACTTAATGAAGTCTTCCCGCTAGTTGGATGGTGGTGTGGAGATGGCGCCAACCAGCTGTCCTGCCGTCGGGGGTGGAGATGTGGCATTCGTTGATGAAGCAGAGATTGCAGGGTCGTCGATGGAGAGAATGGTTAGGTCATGAACGAATACGCCAGCTGGTACCGAAGATCGTGACGATGCCAGTTTGGACAACTCGTCGGTCGCCTAGTTCCGGTCGTGCGGAACGTGATGGTATTGAACGCCAAAGAACTTGTCTTCAAGCTTCTGTGTGGCTGCGCAGTAAGCGCTCATCTTGTCGTTGGAGCAGCTCCAGTCCTTGTTGAGCTGGTTGATGACGAGAGCGGAGTCATCGTAGACCATAAGGCGCTAGACACCTAGCTCGCTGGCGATTCGGAGACCGTGGAGAGCAGCTTCGTATTTGGCAGTGTTGTTGGAGGCTGGGAACAGTAGTCAAAGAACGTAACGTAGCTTTTCGCCGGTTGGAGATGTGAAGAGGAGACCGACACCAGCACCGTGTAGGGTGAAGAGGACCCAATGTTCTGGCGCCTCCGTCGGTACTGGGGTCTGGATGTCCGTCCATTTCGCAACAAAGTCGACGAGCGCTTGCGACTTGATCATTTGGCGACCCTGGAAGGTGATGTCGTAAGAGCCGAGCTCGATGGCCCACTTGATGACACGTCCCGTAGCATCCTTGTTGCGGAGGATGTCCCCGAGGGGGAATTCGGTGACGACGGTGACCTGTTCGGAGCTTTGGAAGTAGTGGCGCAGTTTCCATGCAGTGATGAGGACCGCGTAGAGGAGCTTCTGTACTTGGGGGTACCGAGTCTTGGAGTCATTCAACACCTCGCTGACGAAGTAGCATGGTCGCTGGATGGGGTAGGACTAGCCGACTTCCTCGCGTTCAATGACGATGACGGAGCTGATGACCCGATTTGTGGCGGCGATGTAGAGCAGCAAAGGCTCCTTCTCCTTAGGTGCGGCAAGCACAGGAGGCTGGGTGAGGTACTTCTTTAGGTCGGCGAAGACGTGATCGGCTTCAGCATCCCAGACGAACTTCTCGCCTGCCTTGAGGAGCTTGAAGAAGGGTAGCCCCTTTTCGCCGAGCCTGGAGATAAAACGACTGAGGGACGCCATGCACCCGGTGAGCTTCTGGATGTCCTTCACGTTAGAGGGGGCTCGCATCCGGAGGACGACTGAAGTCTTGTCGGGGTTTGGGCGAATGCCATCGTGGCTGATGATGTTGCCGAGGAGGTTTCCAGACGATACGCCAAAGATGCACTTGTTGGGGTTGAGCTTCCACTGGAATCTATTGAGTGCTTTGAAGGTTGCCTCGAGGTTGGCGATGAGCGTATCGGCGGTGTGGGTCTTGACAACGACGTCATCGACGTAGGCTTCGACCTTCTCCGGGATGAGGCCCTTCAAGCAATCCTGGATTGCGCGCTGGTACGTGGCTCTAGCGTTTTCAATCCAAACGACATGGTGGTGTAGCAGTAGGCGCCGAAGGGCGTGATGAACGCCATTTTGATCTGGTCCTCCACCTTCAGCATGATTTGATGGTAGCCAGAGTAGCAGTCGAGGAAATAGAGGAGTTCACACCCGGCGGTGGAGTCGACGACCTCGTCGATGCGAGGGAGGAGGAAGGGGTCTTTAGGGCAATGCTTATTGAGGTCAGTGTAGTCAACGCACATACGCCATTCTTTATTCTTTTTTAGTACAAGGACCAGATTGGCCAACCAATCTAGATGATACACCTCTTTGATGAAACCGGCAGCTAGGAGCCGGGTGAGCTCTACACTAATTGCCTCCTTCCTGTCTGGCGTGAAGCGACGAAGCTTTTGGCGAACCGGCTTGGCAGTCGCAGAGACATTCAAGGAGTGCTCGACGAACTTCCGTGGAACTCCGGGCATGTCCGCTAGTTTCCAGGCGAACACATCGACGTTGCTCCGTAGGAAGCTGACGAGCGCGTCTTCCTATTTGGGGTCGAGGTTGGCGCCGATGACAGCGGTCTTCTCCGAAGCTCCGTCTACCAGGGGCACCTGTTTCGTGTCTTTCGACTTTTTGTTGAAGCGCTGGTCGGAGGTCTCCGGGATCTCCAAATCTTTGGGGCAGAGCTTAGCGGCGTTGGTGATGCAGTCCTGGGTGCCTTCGATCTGCTAGCGTGTCTCCGCGGAGTTGATGGTCTCCTGCTCGCACTCGTATGCCACCTGGAGGTTTGCCCGAAGGCTAAGGATCCCTTTCTTCGTCGGAATCTTGAGCATGAGGTAGACGTAGTGTGGAACAGCCATGAGCTCAGAGAACGCGACCGAGGATGGTGTGGTAGGCGGTGTCGAAGTCGGCGACGATGAAGGTGATGTACTCCTCGCGGAAGTGGTCGGGTGTGCCAAACTGCACTGGAAGTGTGATTTGCCCGACGGGCATGGAAGGCTTCCCGGGCACAATGCCCTAGAATGGGAAGTTCGCCGGGAATAAGTCCCGCTTGGAGTAGTCGAGCTCGCGGAAGGCTGATACGAAGATGATGTTGAGGGCGCTCCCATCGTCGACGAGGACCTTCCTGTAGTGGCAGTTCGAGATCACCGGGTCTATGACGAGGGGAAAACGCTCGGGATACTTGTCGTCCGACCACTGGTCGTCCCAAGAGAAGGTAATGGGGCGCTCCGACCAGTCGAGGTAGCGGACGTTGGCGGGATCATTGGTGATGGCTGCTACGGAGGCGATGTCACGACGCACTTGGTGCCGCTTCTGCTCGGTCTCGATGATGACATTGCCCCCGAAGATGGAGAGTCTCCTCGCGGGTGCTCGGAATGTAGGCTCTTGAGCGTCGGCATCCTTGTCCTAGTCGTTGTTGTTCCGTGGCCGCTTATCTTCGTTTCTACGTACGTTGCGGGCGATGATGTCGCACTCGCGCATGGAGTGTTTGGCGTTCTTGTGGAGAGGACAGGGGCCGTTGAGCAGCTTCTCGTACTCGTTGTCGTACGTACGCTTCAGACGAGCATTGGTGTTGGTGATGTAGCGGTTGTTGCACTGATGGTGATCCGACCTTTGACGAGAAGACTCCGGGCGATCATGACGGCGGTCCCGATCGTCACGGTGGTCACGTTGTCTAGGACGGTGGTCGCATCCTCCATTGCGCCGTTCATCGCGGCGTTCATCATCGCGACGGTGTTCCTGGGATCGTGATCAGTGAGGTGGGCGCTCGTGATGGCGATGAGCATCATCAGCGTCGGCGTAGGAGTTGGCGATCGTCATCAGTTCGGTGACTGTGGCCACCTTCTTGCGGATGATCTTGTCGCGGAGCTCCTTGTGGTGCAGGCCGTTCGAGAAGGTGGAGATGGCTTCCGCGTCGGTGATCTCCGGAATCGTCAGCCGCATGTTGGAGAAGCGGCGGATGTAGCTCCGAAGACTTTCGTCGTGGTCCTGATGGACGTTTGGGAGATCGTACCGCATTCTCGGTTGTACGCAGGTGGCGCTGTACATCTTGACGAAGACTTCCTTCGGCTGCTCTCAAGTGTCGATGGAGTTTTCAATGAGCTTGTGGAGCCAACTGTTGGTCGAAGAAGACAGCATGACGGGGGGGTACTTGGCTATCACGTCGGATCCTCCACCGACTGCTTGAATGGCGATTTCGTACGTGGTTAGCCACTGCTCTGGGTTGGCCTTACCATCGTACTTGTCCACCGTGTTGACCTTGAAGCCCTGAGGCCACTGGATGGCTCGGAGCCGAGCGGTGAAGGGGCGGGGCCCGGTAGAAGCGTCGTGAGTCGGGGCTCAGTTGGTGCCACAGTTGCCTTGGGAGACTTCTTGGTCGCGACATGGTGGTGACTGCCTCCTGCGGGAGGGATGTGGACTCGGAGGTGTCCTGCTGTACAATGAATCGGAAGGAGACGGATGGCGCCCTTTCTTGTTGCACTGCACTGCGGCAGCCTTGATGTGGGTGACGACCTTCCGTAGCTCCGGGGTGACAGGAAACTTGGAGAGCTTGTTGATGATGACAGCAAGGTTGGCACTTGGGGTCAGGTAGATGGGTTGATCATCGACCCTGTCGAACTCGTAAATGAGGTCACGGCCTCCTATGTTCTCCCGCTCTCGGCGTTCCCAGTTACGTCGCTCGTCGTCACGGCGATCTCGGTCGCGGTGCTTCTGGTCACACCGTTCGTCGTCGTGTCGACGCTGTCGATCGATGTTGCGTTGCTCCCGGTTGGCACGTTCGGCGTCCGTCTCGTTCGGTTGTGGAGCGCTGTCGGTAGAGATGTTGAAGATGATGCCCACATGATATGGCGGAAAGTCGATGCTGGAGTCGGTGGAGACGATGGTAGTAGTCTGTGTGGAGATGGAGCTGTCCGTCGTGGGAGATCCAGATGCCGAAGTCGTCGAGACGGTGTCGCCGGAGATTTCGTGGAGTGTCACCATGCCGACGAGTGGAGCCGTGGTCGCCTGGTCGCGCGGGCTGGTCGGAATCACTTGGTCGGAGCAAAAGACTGGAGCTGGTCGGAGAGTTGCCGCAGCACCTGGTGCTGGAACGTAGAAGCCACGCTGCGTAATCCGAAGGGCACAGAGGTTGTTGACGAAGCGCGGTGACGAGCCGGATGCAGATCCGATCTGGGGCGGCAGGCGGGTTGAATGCTGGAAACTCCCAATGGTGTACCTGGATGCTGTTGGAGACGGGGGCGGCTAGAGAGTTGCACGCGAGCTACATCGATGGCGTCGATGCATTCCGCGATCCCCTGGTTGGCTCGGTCTATGGCTTCGATCAAGTCATTGCCTTGGCGCGCGACGTGCCGGCGTGATGACCTCTTTCGTATAAAAGGGATGTCCAATGAGACCATACGATGGAAGCTCTTTTCGTTCTCTTTAACGGAAAAAGCTAAACATTGGTATAAACTCAACATAGGAAGTGTTCATGGAGATTGGGAGATGCTATGCACTAATTTTCTTACAAAATATTTTCCCGTCTCCAAAGTAATTGACCTTCAGAAAGAGCTTCTAACATTTAGACAACTAGAAGAAGAATCTTTTAGTGAATCATGGGATCGATTTATTGACCTTAATCTCACTGGCCCAGATCTTTCTATTGCAGAATCTATTCTTCTGCAACACTTTTACATGGGTCTTAGTAGGGAGAATAGGGAATCCCTTGATATAGCCTCTGGAGGAGTTTTTCTTTGCCTGTCCGCTAGTAAAGAAATGTACTTACTTAATATAATGAGTGGAAAGACCCCTTGCCCTAGCATTCAAAAACCAATCCCTGAGAAAGAAAATGAATCAGTTCCTAGACATGAAGAGGAAGTTTTGATAGCCAAATCACATCCACTCACATCCCAAGATTTAGCTATCCATCCTAAACCATCTATGCCCCAAAATCCTCCTAGGGAAGAAGAAATTCCACCCTTGGAGAGCTCTAATCTTTCTGGTGCTAATGGTCTAGACTTCCAGTTTCATAAGAAACCTTCAAGCGAAGATAATTCAAATCCTCTCAAGAATGGTTCTCTTAAAGAATGTCCTGATTCCCATTATGAAGTAGCCAAGGATGGCATGTCAAGTGATGCCATAGAAGGAGAGCTAAGCCACATAGAAAATTCTATCTACTCCCCTATTAAGCTCACAAATGACACAAATCATGAACCCATCTCTAAACCCATCCTTGACCTCGAAGATTCCTCTTATACTCATCCTTCCCAGTCTCATGACAATCCTAAAAATCCACTAAGACAACCAAACCATATGAGTCATGAAGACCACAAGGATGACCAAGAAATGCTACAACAGTGGCAAGAATGTGGAGAATGGATGGACAGGGAAGAAGCCTTAATGGAATCTAACTGAAGGACCGAATTGGCGACCAGAGGGGGGGTGAATGGGAGCCTCAAATTTCAACTTGTGAAATAGATGGTACTTGTCCCGGAAAATCACCCCAAAAACAAAGACTCGAAACAACCGAAGAGTTCACGACCTACGAATAGGTGGATACCCTAGGAGATGTCCTAGCGGTACAACAGAACCCCTGGAGAACACTCAAAACCAAGTGCCAAAGGCCCAAAGCAAAACTGCACGGTCTGCAGATTCACGGACTGTCCGGGGTCAGGGTCTCGAACTGTCCGGTGAACACCGGACTGTCCGCCGGCAAAAGATCAGAAACAAAACTAGTCTGAAATAGTTCTGAACGAGTACCAGACTGTCTGCGGGTTTGTACCGCAGACTCTCCGCCCTTCACTTGACAGTGAACAGTCAGGGGGCTGCGCTTGACTGACCCTGCGAAATCCCGATGCACGGACTGTCCGCCGTCAGGTCGCGGACTGTCTGCCAACACACAGAAAGCACAAAACTGCACGGGTTCAAAACCAAATTTGATTCGATCTCAACCAAATCGAAAGGGACTTCGATCAAACTCCTCCCAGGTATTCCCCTACGTATTGGGGTGCTAATCCTAAGAAATCATTGCACCAAACCAAGTCAATTGAGAGAAATCCAAAGAGCACCAGAAAGGGGGGAAACGAAGAACGAACGCGAATTCAGCCTGTTCTATGGATTCATGAGGTTAGAGAGGAAATCCTTAGGTGAAAAGAAGGAGCTCACGACCAACAACAAACTGATTCAAGTGGAATCAAAAATCATCTCATGGAGAGGGAGAACGAGGCAAATCTCCGGGAGATGAAAAACCAAAACGCGAAGAACACCAACTCAAAACGCGAATTGATTCGGGATTTCAACCGTGTGGCTACCACACGAGACAATTGTGAGATTACGGTCTCACTTCCTGAAAATCCCAAAGCACAGAGGTATGATTGGAGTCTCTCTGTGGATCGCTAGCAGCGAGGTATGATTAGAACCTAAGCGGGGGCTAGAGAGAGAGAGCTCAGGAACAAATGGCTGCCAGGATAGGGAGAGAGGAGGGGTGCCTCTCTTATTTATAGCCTTATACAATAATCCCCTTTCTACCCCTAGATACAAGAGCGAAGCGGCCAACCCTAGGGGTATCCCGGTCCAACTCTGCTGGTAGTTGATCCGATGGTCACGCGCCTTCCTCATCCTTAGCTTCGCCTCGACGCAAGCCTTAGGATGTCGCCACGTGCCGCCCTGTCAACCGCTGCACCTTCCTCGTGGACAGCTTCGCCGCCGCGCCAGCCTCTCCACGCCGCCACGCGTCGACCGTCCTTTTTGCGGACCTTCCCCTGGTTTTGAGGCTGAAACCGGGAAACCTGTCCTCTGGTCGAGTTTTGTGGCCCAAACTCAGAAACCCGTGAGCCCAGGTTTTGAGGCCCAAACCTAGAAACCGTCCACGCCGAGTTTTGAGGCCCAAACTCGGAAACCTGCCACCCTGAGTTTTGAGGCCCAAACTCGGAAACCGTCGAGGGTAGTTTTTTGAGGCTCAATTACCAAACCCATGCCGTTGACGGGATGTGGTTCACACACCCCGAGTTCCAGCACCGATGTCGGAGCATGTCCAGCCTCCACGCCGGGCATAGTGCATTCGCCTTCCGTCTCGGCCTCCCGCCAAGTGTCACGACGCCATCACCTTCCTCCCGACTCGGCCGATGCACCGCACATCCCCATGTGCTCTTGCTTGCCGATGCCACGTGCCAGCTACCACAGTCGGTCCTCAGGTCTCCCGGTCCATCAGTCCAAGACTCACGTCCGCCCTTCACCGCTCCCGGTCCATCGGCACGGCACGTCTCTACTTGACCTTGACCTCACCTTCAACCACTGTCTCCGAGCTCCACACCTGCACATCAACACAGCCAAGAGACATGTTGCCCGTTGACCGATCACTCATCACTCAGGAAGGGAACCACAAGGGCACATATCAACCTTGTGTTCACAATCTCCCCCTTGATGAGTGCATCCTCAACTCATAGTAATCGTAAACAAAATAAAAAGAAAACAGAAGTAGATAGAAGGAGAAAACTCACCCGAGATGTCCAAAAGCCGAAAGAAGGGCCGAAGAAGAACAAATCGAGATAAGGAGAGCTTGGTCCGCAAACACATGGGCAACGGTTCGACACAACCAAGCAAAAGATCGGAGCAACAACCCATCAAAGAGTAAAACTCGATCAGAATCGGAGCACGAAACTTGGTTCCCAAAGACATGGGCAACGACTCGACGCAACCAAGTCAAGATCAACGGCTCGAGGCAGAAAGGGCTCAACAACACTAGCAATAAGCACAATACCAATCAAGAACACCGAAAATGGTGAAAACAGCTAGTCCCTCCAGACAGAGGCACAGAGGCTTGACACAACTAGCTGAAAAGATCGATACCAATGAAAACCGACTCGGAGCAAAGCAGAAAAGCTCCCCCTCACTGTAAGAACTCCCCCTCAACAAGTGAAGCACAAAAATTGCAAATTGTCACCACATAAAAATTTAAAATTCTCACCCTTGGAAAAATTCTCCCCCTTGGGGGCAATTTGCAAACAAAATAGAAGGGAAAAGAGCTCAATCAAGCGAAAACGGAGCTAAGTTGTGCCTATCGGAGTCAAGCAAATGCATATGAGTCAAAAATGCATGTTAGCAGCTTCAGGTATATAGTCGATAGAGTGAAAGAATGCTCTAAAGGGTGATGATCTGACTACTAAGCAGCAAAGGTGCTAGCAAAGGCTCAAACTGATCACCAAATACGAAAATATAAAAGCATAATCCAGGTGAGTAGTTTTAAGCCGTTTAGAAAGGGGTTTCACCATCAAAATAGCACTGAACATGTATAGACAGGAAGTCAAACAAGTGCTAAACATGTATACAATGTGAACTACCCCTAGCAAAGTTCAATCATCTTGCTATAGAGTGAAACATAGACTTGTGTTTTCAGATTTTATCGGAGAATTTGCAGAGGTTATTAACACAAGTTCAAATTCAACATGTGAATGCGAGAGGTTGAAAGCTTGTCATTGCCTAACTTTTCAACCGAGCTAAGCCTATGCATATGCAATCAAAAGCTTAAAGCATCAATTTTGGTCTTACACTACACGGCTCAAGTTTAACTCAATGTGCAATGAGAAACAGTCTCAATACCGTGATGTGCTGACAAAGCAATTCCATCTCATTTTTTCAATTCACTAAAACTTGGTTCATTTTAAGCAGAATATGAACAATCCAAGCAAGTGAAAGACTCAGAACTAGAGACATAACAACCTAGCATATATGAACTAGCACAAGTAACCTCAACACATTCTACACATGCTAGTTGCCAATCTTCATGGTGAACATGTATCAAGTTTTAAGTTCATTAAGCATGTTCATTATTCTGAAAAATAGCTTAGCTCACAACAAGTATCAGTGATCAAAGAGAGCCTAAGCTATAAGCATCATCATATATCATCGAAACAAACACTAATCAAAGCATAAGTTCATTCTAAGGAATATAGACAGGAAGCTCAAAAATGCAGCATGTATACATGATGAAATGCATGCAAAAGTCAGTATTGGAGCAAATCAAGTCTAAACAAACTCAAGAGCAAAAGAGTAAGGAAAAAGTTAGTCTATGTACATCAAACAAAATGCTTCCCCCGTCTAAAAGGGGAAACTCACACCAAGCTCACCCCTCAACCTAGCAAAAGTTAAGAGATCCAAAGGCTTGGTGAAAATATCCGCAACCTGGTTATGGGTGTCTACATGCCTAAGATCAATGTCGCCTTTCTCGTAGTGATCACGAAGAAAGTGAAAGCGAACATCGATGTGCTTGGTATTAGAGTGAAGAACGGGGTTCTTTGCTACACTAATGGCAGAAGTGCTGTCACAAAGCAAAGGGACCCGACTGAAATCAAGACCATAATCACGCAATGTAGCAACCATCCATAAAAGCTGCGAAGCACAAGAAGCAGCAGCAACATACTCAGCTTTCGTAGTAGACTGGGCTACGTTCGACTGTTTGCGAGAAGACCACAAAACCAGTGAAGAGCCAAGAAATTGACAAGTCCCTGAAGTAGACTTGAGCTCAAGCCGACAGCCGGCAAAATTCGCATCGGAATAACCACAAAGCGAAAGGGTCGAAGAAGAAGAGTACCAAAGTCCGAACTCAGGAGTGTATCGGAGGTACCTCATGATGCGCTTGACCGCTTGCTTGTGGGAAGTCCGAGGGGACGCCTGAAAACGAGCGCATAGGCACACAGAGAACTGTATGTCTGGCCTCGTCGTCGTCAGGTATAGGAGCGACCCAATCATGCTCATATACTCCTTCTGGTCAACTGCCTCTCCGTCTTGGTCTGCGTCCATCGCAGCAGTCGTCGCCATGGGCATCATAAGAGGCTTGGCCTTGCCCATGTCGAACTTCTTCAGGATGTCCTTCGTGTACTTGCCTTGATGCACGAACGTCCCGTCTCGGGTTTGTTTGATTTGCAACCCGAGGAAGAAGGTCAACTCACCCATCATACTCATCTCAAACTCCCTGCTCATAGTATCTGCAAACTTGGCAACAAGTGCGTGAGAGGAGCCATCAAAGATGATATCATGCACGTAAATCTGGACTAAAAGGGTGTCATTGCCTTACTTGAGGAGAAACAGAGTCTTATCTACCCGTCCCATTTTGACACCCTTCGAAAGCAAAAAGGTTTTCAAACGCTCATACCATGCTCTCGGGGCTTGTTTCAAACCATACAAAGCTTTTGAAAGTTTAAAGACATGGTTTGGAAACTTGGTGTTGACGCAAAAATCCGATCGAGAGCGCCAATACACTTGCAACACGGTCCTCAGAGGGCGTACATAGCAGGGTCTTGACCTCCTGGACCTTCACAAAGTGGCGGTGCCGAATCTGGGTGAGAACGATCTCGAACGTGCCAGTCAATTTGACCTGTAATTGACAAGGAGAAGAAAAAGTTGTCAAATTGTGGAACCTGCCAGTTTGGTGCCAGACAGTTCCAAGTTATACGGCTCTAATATAGCCATTGTTTATAGGACATTAACTACAAAGTCAACTCCCAAAAGATTGCATGAAGGCGTTGATAAAGATATAAAGCAAAGCGGCTATGATATACACAAAGAAACATTTAGGACAGATAAACAGCCAATATGCTTAAACACGTTAAGAGAATAAAGATCTATGTGTACGTTTAAACGGTATGAAATCAACGTATCGACTAATTGCATAGGCAGTTCTATCTGTTAATAGTTGAGTGTTTCCATGCAGCCATAATAACAAATAGATCGATAAAATAGCTTAAACATCAACAGTGGGGTGTCTCCATACAGCCATAATGATGACCAAGTTAGATTACGTCCGATGCAACGAGTAGATCCATAAATTCCAAGCCATTCAAAAGTATACGTTATGAAGAAAGCATAACTGGATCGGCTATTTTAGCCGATGCAGGATCCATGAAGCACGAACAAGATCTATCTATTAAAACCATGATTTGACTTAAGATCAAGCAAATTTAGTCTATCATATATATTAGTGGGGTTCGGAAATACATCCATAATAGACATGCTAGATCAAATCTATCTGCTCTTAGATCAAACCACAATTTTATCGGATATCTCAAAACGCGAAGAACACCAACTCAAAACGTGAATTGATTCGGGATTTCAACCGTGTGGCTACCACACGAGACAATTGTGAGATTACGGTCTCACTTCCTGAAAATCCCAAAGCACAGAGGTATGATTGGAGTCTCTCTGTGGATCGCTAGCAGCGAGGTATGATTAGAACCTAAGCGAGGGCTACAGAGAGAGAGAGAGCTCAGGATGCGGATACATGGGTGTATGCCGAGTCTCTGAGTGATGAGTGATTGTCAACGGGTTTGATCGCATGTTCTTTGGCTTGTGTTGTGCAGGTGTCGAGCACGGAGACAGTGATCGAGGGCAAGGTGAAGGTCAAGTTGAGACGTGCCGTGCCGACGGACTGGGTGCGATGAAGGATGGGCGTGCCGTGCGGCGGACGTGCCATGCCGATGTATCGAGCAGTGAAGGGCGGACGTGTGGCTTGGACTGAGGGACCGGAGTGCCTGAGGATCAGCTGTGGTGGCTGGCAGCCTGGGACAGCGACGAGCGGAGACTTGCGGGGCATGGTGTTGCTCGGGTCGAGGACCTGGGGACACGTGTCGGTGGACGGGGTGCACGGGCGGTGCATCCCCTCTACAGCTCAGGTTTGTTGGTTGAGCCAGAGAAAAACCAACAGGTGGACGGTTTCCAGGTTTGGGCCTCAAAACCTGGGTGCTGGGTTTCCAGGTTGAGCCACAAAACCTGGGCGCGACGGTTTCCAGGTTGAGCCTCAAAACCTGGGCGTGGGCCGGTTTCCGAGTTTGGGCCTCAAAACTCGGGCGCTGCGGGTTTCTGAGTTTGGGCCACAAAACTCAGGCTGGAGGCTGGTTTCCCGGTTTGGGCCTCAAAACCGGGGGCTGATGGAAAAGGCTGGTTTCCCGGTTTGGGCCACAAAACCGGGGGAGCAGAGCGTGGGCGGCACATGGCCGCGATCCAGAGGTTGCGTCGAGGCAACGCTTCGGTTCGAGCGGGCGTGGCCGTCGGATCTACCTACCACCACGGGTTGGACCAGAATAGCCTTAGGGTTTAGCTGGTTCGCTCTGTAATTAGTTTAGAGAGGGGTAGAGTAGGAAATAGGCTTAGTCTAGGTTAGTATAAGTAGTCCAGGGGAGACACCCTCCTCCCTATCTCAGTTTTAGCTATCTCAGTTAGTACTTTCATTTGCTAGGTTTTCCTGCTCTCCCATCCCTGCTCTAGCTAGTTGAGATCCGCAGAGAGACTCCACTCTGTGTACTGTTGATTTCAGGAAGTGAGGCCGTATCCTCACCTTGGAGCACAGATCGATGGCTTGATTTGCGTCCTTAATTCGAGTTCGTGGCTGTGATTCGCGTTTTCTTTGTGTTCTTCGCGGAATCCTTTTTCTCCACGATTTTCCCGTCGCTTGATCTCTTTGCTCGGTTCATCTTTTGCAAATCCGTTTGAACCAAGTTGTTCTAGATCGTGAGGCACTTCTTTCCACCGAAGGAATCATCCTCTAACCTCACGGTCTAGGAGATCAATCGATTTTTAGTTTCGGGTTACTTCTTCTCCCTTCTCCCGAAATTCTTCGATTCACCGATTTGGAGATAGGTTCGAGCCATGATCTCTTAGAGATAGCTCACTATACTCCTTGTGACTCCACTCACCAAGTTCGATCTCTAGAGGATTCGTTTTGGGTGAGTTTGAGTCGAATCGGTGGAAGAACAGAGGACTGTCGGGGTGACCGGACGCTAGGTCACGGGGTGACCGGACGCTCAGCGTGTGAGTCCGGTCGTTGAACGTTTTCGGTGTTTTTGTTTTGCATCGACCGGACGCACTGTTGAACTCGTGACCGGACTCATCGTGGTCACTGTTCATCAGTGTGCTGTGCTTGCGACCGGACGCACTGTTCACGACCGGACGCTCCGTACCAGTGAGTCCGGTCGGAAACAGTAAGGTCTAAAATCGGATTTTGGACGACCGGACGCGTCCGGTCCCTGCTGACCGGACGCTGGCCAGAGTCCGGTCGTAGCTGTTTCGCGCGTTCTCGTTCGCGGTTCGTTCGTTCGTTGACGAATTTGATTTCCGTCTTTTGCGTTGGCTTTCTAGGGTTGTCTAGTGTCCCGCTGTGCTTCTAGGAAGCATCCACCCTACATCTAGGGTCGTGGACATTAGCAAGCTCTAGGTTTCGCTTTTGGGGTTGAATTTGGGACAGTGGCATCTAGTTTCCGAAAGGAAATTTTGAAGCTCCCATTCACCCCCCTCTGGTCGCTTTCGGGTAGCTTCTCGGTCCTTCAATTGGTATCGGAGCAGGTTAAGGATCTTCCACCTTAGCCGGTTCCAGATCCACCGAAGGCGACATGGATCGCGGCGTGGGCAAACCGCCGTTCTTTGATGGGACGAACTATGCGTATTGAAAGATACGCATGTCGGCCTATCTGCAGAGTTTGGGTGCTTCTATTTGGGATATTTGCAACTCTGCTGATTACGTGGTCTTGGCTGCTCGTGTTTCTCAGCAACAGATCGATGAGCACGATGCCAATAGCCGAGCCCGTAATGCTCTCTTTTCTTGTTTGAGCATGGGTGAGTTTGATCGTGTTTCTCATCTTGCTACGGCTCGGGAGATCTGGGACACTCTCATGCGTTTCCATGAGGGCACCTCTCAAGTCAAAACCCGACTCTACGAGTCGTTCAAGCGTGAGTATGAGAATTTTCGACATCAGCCTGGCGAGAGCATAGAAAGTTTATTCGCTCGCTTTCAGGTGATTGTCAACAGGATGAGGGCTAACAAGGAGCAGTTGCCTTTTGACGATCATGAGCGTGCTTTGAAGCTTTTGCATACTCTTGATCGGTCGGTGTGGGACTCTAAGGTTCAGGCGATCATCGAATCCCCGAACTATGAGACCCTCACTTGCGACGAGCTCTTCAGTAAGCTCAAGTCCAGTGAGATTGATGCTATGGCGAGGGCTTCTTTTGAAAATCCTTCTCGCCCGTCCATGGCTTTGGTTTCCGGCTCTTCCTCTAACCCTTCAGCTGGCTTTGCTCTTTCCTGTCTCTTTTCTGTTACAGAGGACCAGCTGGAAACGTTGGGAGACGACGAGTTGGCTTTGCTTGCCAACCGGTTCTCGCGGTTCCACAACAACCGCATGAACCGCCGTCGTGGAGGAGGACGCACGGGATGCTACGAGTGCGGAGACCCCGACCACTTCATCGCCAACTGCCCCAAGAAGAACAAGCATTCGGGGAAGGGCGATCAAGGGCGCAAGCGCGACTCCAAGTACAAGGAGAAGCACGTTCCCCCAAGACACAAGAAGCGGGGCGGCTTCGACAAGGAGTACATCAAGAAGAAGTACTTGGAGAAGCAGCAAGCTGAGCAGCGTGCCTTCTTCGCTACGCTCAGCGACGTCGACGGCTCGGATGATGACTCCGCTGGCTCCAGCGATGACGAGTCCGTGAAGAAGAAGCTAGAAGACAAGTTCAACGGCTTGTGCTTCTTCGCCGGCGACGGAGGCTTGTGTACCATGGCGCTCGGAGATGAGGTCGGAGGCGAGCTGGAACATACGCCTCGGAACGACGACGACGACGACACCTCCCAGGTATCTCTCACCTACGACGAGCTTTCCTCCGAGGTAGAGAAGTTGACCGCTGCCCTCCTTAGCCAAGATAAACTGCTTAGGCGTGCCGCTAGAGAGCACAAGGAGTTTAGGCAGAAGTGGGAGGACACGGTGAAGGAGCTTGAGTTCGCTCGGTCCACCGTGGTTGTGTCGGAGGAGACGGAGTGTGAGTCGTGCACCGCGCACATGACTGACCTTCTCACTTTGAGAGGTAAGTATGTTGCGTTGGTAGGAGAGCTAGATGAGCTGAAGGCTAGACCTTCTCTGTTGGGTGCATGCAAGACCTGTCCCGTCTTGCAATCTGAGTTGGCAGAGAAGAATGCTAAGATTGTGTCTCTTGAGGAGGCCAACTCAGGTAGCACTGGTGTGGCGAGGTGCGTTTTGTGCGAGGGCTTGGAGCTGGAGATTGCCAATGTAAAGCATGGCAAGATGCAAACCGAGGAAGAAAACACATACCTTCGGACCATCTTGTCATGGGTCTCCTGTAGTGAGCCGCAGCTCGGGATGATGATCTCCCAATTCAAGCGAGCTGCTGGGGCTCCTGGTGTAGATTTTGCTCAGGGTGTTGATCTTTCTGCTTTTGGGAAGATTGGAGAGTCGAGTGGTTTGAATCCATCTGAGAAGCCTAACTCCACCACTACTCCCAAGCTTGCCAAACTTCCACCCAAAGAGCCTGCCAAGCCTGCCACCAAAGATGGTGTGGTTGAGGAACCCCCGAGAGCTCCTCCCAAGAACCAAATTTGGGCACCCAAGCCAAATCACCTCAAGAACAAGCTTGATGCTATGCCACCCATTAGAGAGGAGTGTTTGCCTCAGAAGGGCAAAGTGAACCACACCCACAGCCCTGGTCACCAACAACCCCCTTTGCGTGCGGTGAGGTACCAGTGTGATTTCTGTAGGAGGGATGGTCACTTGATCAAGTTCTGTTTCCGGCGCAAGCGAGAGGCGCGCCGTGCTCGAGAGATGGAGAACCCGGACATGTACCATCCAGCTCATGGTGGACATGTGCCGAAGGCTCAGGAGAGAGCTGCTAGGTCCGGACGTCAAGGTCCCCGGCCTAGGCAGGAGATGAGAGCCCCTAGGAGGGAGACTAGGCCTAGAGGTCCAGCACCTCAGCTTGGTAGGCCTAGACAGGAGAGAGCTCTGAGGAGAGACGCTAGAGCCGTTGAGCCCCAGGCTCCTAGGCGTAGGCCTCGTAGAGAGCGTGCCCGGCGGGAGCCTGCAGTTGCAGTTTTTGGACCCCGTGGCGGAGGCTTAGCTGAGCGCTTTCCCCCACCGCAGTTTGAGTACCGCGGTGAGCGCTTCTTCCCTAGCGGACCACGCTTTTCTCAGCGTGGTGATCGCTACCCCCGTAGACAGGCTAGGAATAGTTTTTACACTAACCCTTCTTTTGAGCAGCCGGCCCAACACTGGTTTTCCCCTTATTTCACTAACCCCAGTGTTGGACCGTATGCTCACCCTATGTCTTTTTATTGATGTAGGTAAGACGGTTGGAGGACATTTGGTTGGTGGATTCCGGTTGCTCGATGCACATGACCGGAAACCCCAAGTGGTTCTCCAGCCTTAGTCCAGTCGCCGGAAAGGAGTACATAACCTTCGGCGACAAGAGCAAAGGTAAAGTTTTATCCCGAGGCTCCGTGCGGGTTAATGAGCACTTTGTGTTGCGCGATGTTGCTCTGGTTTCTAACCTGCATTTTAACTTGCTTTCTGTTTCGCAACTTTTTGATGAGGACTACGAGATTCGTTTTAAACCGAACCTTAGTCGCATCTTAGATCCTCAGGGCGATCTTGTATGTCTGATTTCGCCCTTTGGGAAAGTCTTTCGCGCGAATTTCTCGGAGTCGTTTGGTTCTTCTCGCTGTCTTTTGGCTAGTCCTTCTTCCTCCGATCTTTGGAAGTGGCATAGGAGGCTCGGTCATTTAAGCTTCGACTTGCTTGCAAGACTTAGCTCACTTTTCCTAATCCGAGGATTGCCCAAGCTTTCGATGGAGAAGGATCTAGTTTGCCATTCTTGTAGACATGGGAAGATGGTTGCCGCTCCCCACCATCCAGTGACTAAGGTCATGACCTCGCACCCCGGAGAGCTTTTGCATATGGACCTTGTTGGTCCGGCTCGGGTGAGCTCGGATGGTGGCAAGTGGTATGTTTTGGTTGTTGTTGACGACTTTTCGAGGTATTCGTGGGTCTTCTTTTTGACTGAGAAGACTGAGACTTTCTCCTTCGCTCGCAATCTGATTTTGCGTCTTCAGAACGAGTTCCCTTTGAACTCGATGCGAGCTATTAGAAGTGATAATGGTTCCGAATTCAAAAATTCAGACTTTGAGAAGTTTTGTAATCAACTTGGTTTGGAGCATCAGTTTTCTTCCCCCTACACACCGCCCCAAAATGGTGTGGTAGAGAGGAAGAATCGGACCCTTGTTGAGATGGCCAGGACGATGCTTGATGAGCATAGGACTCATAGGCGCTATTGGGCCGAAGCTATGAACACTGCATGCTATATTTCCAATCGCATTTTTCTGAGAGCTTTCTTGAAAAAGACTTCTTATGAGTTGCGTTTTGGAAAACTACCCAAGGTGAGTTATTTTCGAGTTTTTGGTTGCCATTGTTTTATACTCAAAAAGGGCAACTTGGACAAATTTGAGTCTCGTTCTTCTGACGGTGTGTTTTTGGGTTATGGCACTCACACTCGAGCTTATCGTGTACTTAACCTTGACACTAACCGAGTCATGGAGACATCAGATGTCACCTTCGACGAGACTCTTGTTTCTCCTTCTTCTCGTTTTGAGCGTGCAGGTGATCATGAGGTTGGAGAGTCTCTTTTCGATGACGAGGATGAGGGTGCTGAAGGAATGGATGATCCAGCACCCCCTCCACCTGCCGTGCCGCAAGGAGCGGCCTCTACGACGACTCACGGCCCCGACACCTCTTCTTCCTGGGGGCCGTGGGATCCGCCACCCCGAGCGGTACCGTTTGTACCCGGGGAGGCACCAGCTGCTGTTGAGGGGGAGGCTACTTCAGCTCGGGAGGCGCCACGACATATCCAGCGCCAGCACCCGCCTCAGCAGATGATCGGCAACATCGACGAACGGGTCACTCGGTCCAGGTCACAGCAAATCTCGCACTTTGCTCATTCTGCTTTTGTTGCTAATTTTGAGCCCCGAGATGTTGGACACGCTTTGACGGATCCGGATTGGGTTAATGCCATGCATGAGGAGTTAGAAAATTTTGAGCGGAATCGGGTTTGGGTTCTAGTTCCACCTCCACCTGACTGTAAGCCTATTGGGACAAAATGGGTTTTTAAAAACAAGCAAGGAGAGGATGGCCATGTTGTGAGAAACAAGGCCCGGCTTGTAGCGAAAGGCTATAGTCAGAAGGAGGGGATAGACTATGAGGAGACGTTTGCTCCTGTAGCACGTTTAGAGGCTATTAGGATACTCTTGGCGTTTGCTGCATCCAGGGGTTTCAAACTTTTTCAAATGGATGTCAAGAGTGCCTTTTTAAACGGCTACATAGAGGAGGAGGTTTATGTTGAGCAACCCCCCGGTTTTGAAAATCCCAAGTTTCCAAACCACGTTTTTAAACTTCACAAAGCTTTGTATGGTTTGAAACAAGCCCCTAGAGCCTGGTATGATAGGTTGAAAACCTTTTTGCTTGCTAAGGGTTTTAAAATGGGATGTGTAGATAAAACGCTCTTTCTCCTCCGGCAAGGCAAAGACACACTCTTGGTCCAGATTTACGTGGATGATATCATTTTCGGTGGTTCTTCTCACGCTTTGGTTGCCAAGTTTGCAGATACTATGAGCAGGGAGTTCGAGATGAGCATGATGGGCGAGCTGACATTCTTTCTCGGGTTGCAAATTAAGCAATCTCGGGAGGGGACGTTTGTGCACCAGGGCAAGTACACGAAGGACTTGCTGAAGCGGTTCGATATGGGTGAGGCCAAGCCTCTTCCAACACCCATGTCGACAACGACTGCCCTGGATGCAGATGAGGATGGAGAAGCAGTGGACCAGAAGGAGTACCGCAGCATGATCGGGTCGCTGCTCTACCTGACGGCGACACGCCCGGACATCCAGTTCGCGGTGTGTCTGTGCGCGCGCTTTCAGGCGTCGCCGCGCACTTCTCATCGTCAGGCGGTGAAGCGCATCTTCAGGTACCTTCGTTTCACTCCTGAGTTTGGGATTTGGTATTCTGCGTCCTCCACCCTCTCGCTTTGCGGTTATTCCGATGCCGATTTTGCTGGTTGTTGCATTGAGCGCAAGTCCACTTCTGGGACTTGCCAATTTATTGGATCTTCTCTTGTATCGTGGTCTTCTCGCAAGCAGTCTAGTGTCGCCCAGTCTACCACGGAAGCTGAGTATGTTGCTGCGGCTAGCTGCTGTTCCCAGTTACTCTGGATGATGGCCACTTTGCGTGATTTTGGTTTGAGCTTTTCTCACGTGCCTTTGCTTTGTGACAGCACGAGTGCTATTAGCGTTGCTAAGAACCCCGTGCTTCACTCGAAAACCAAACACATTGATGTGCGCTTTCATTTCTTGTGAGACCACCAGGAGAAGGGTGATATCGACCTTCGCCATGTCGATACTCATCACCAACTGGCTGATATTTTCACCAAGCCTTTAGACGAATCAACCTTTAATCGGTTGAGGGGTGAGCTTGGTGTGTGTTTCCCCTTTTAGATGGGGGAAACTTTTTTGGATCCTGTATAGACTGACTCTTTTATTTTGAGTTTCTTTTCTTTGCATTTTAGCATACGCATTTACATTCTGAGCTTCATGTTTATAATCACTAGAATGTAACTATGCTCTATCTAGTATGCTCCGATGCTTATATGGATGCTTGTAGCTTATGCTCTTCCTGATCACTAGTACATGTTATGAGCTGAGCCATTTTTGAATGGTGAATTTGCTTAATGTATATAAAATCTGAAAATGTTCACCATTGAGATATGCAACTAGCATGTGTAGGGCGTGTTGAGTCCATTCCTGCTTTTCATATATGCTGGGTTGCTATGTCTCTAGTTCTGAGTCATTCACTTGCTTGGTCTGTTCATATCATGTATAAAATTTGAACCAAGTCTTAGTGAATTGAAAAGATCGAGATGGGATTGCTTGTCAACACCTCATGGTATCGAGACTGTTTCTCATTGCACGTTTGAGTTAAACTTGAGCCATGTAGTGTATGACCGAAACCGTAGCTTTAAGCTTCTGATTGCTTCGGCATAGGCTTCGCTCGGTTGAAAAGTTAGGCAAAGACAAGCTTTCAACCTCTCGCAATCACATGCTAAATAATTGAACTTGTGAATTCTTTACCGCTGCAACTCCGATATAAAACTGAAATCACAAGTATATGCTTCTTTCCTATGCATGATGATTGAACTTTGCTAGGGGTAGTTCACCCTGTATACATGTTTAGCACTTGTCTAGATTCCTATCTATACATGTGTAGTGCTACTTTGATGGTGACTATCTTTTTGGCTAAAAAATGCTCACTTGCTCATATGCTTCATATTTCGTATGTGTGATCAGTTTGAGCCTTCGCTATGTGAGTGCTTAGTTGTGCCATTGGAGTTGTACCGATTAGAGCATCTTTGCACTCTTTTGCTTATATGCCTGAAGCTGCTAACTTGCACTTCTGACTTCATATGCATTTTGGAAGGGGGAGTTGTGTTGACTCAAGGGAAGAGTCTGTTCTTGATAAGTGCATTCTCAACTAAGGGGGAGAAATGACAAATCATATGTCTCCTGGCGTTCAACTAAGGGGGAGCTTGTGCTAAGGGGGAGATTTTCAAATCTTTATGCTCTTCTCTTGTTGGACCTAAGGGGGAGTCCCTGGTTGCTTGCACTTGTCGAGGGAAGTTTGCTAGTTGTGTTGAGCCGTTGCCTCTGTCTTGAGGAACTAGCAAACATTTTCCTCATTTGTCGTCGAGATGGATTTTGATTGGTTCGGAGACCTTTCGTTTGTTTTTCAAATTGGATCGGAGTGGTTTTCGTGCTAGTTGTGTTGAGCCTCTGTGCCTCTATCTTGAGGGACTAGCATTTTACCATTTTTAGCTCTGATTCTCAATTGGTATTTTGCTAGCGGTGTTGAGCCTCTTCTACCTCTTCTTGAGGGCTAGCTTTGCTTTGCTTGGTCGCGTCGAGCCGTTGCCCATGTCTTTGGGGACCAAGTTCTCGCTTCTTCCACTTGACCTTCTTCGGCTTTGCTATGCTTTTGGGTCATTTGGTTGAGTTCTCTCTTCTCCTTCCTCCTACCTTCTTCTTTCATTATGATTTGTGTGTGTAGTTGACAATGCACTCATCAAGGGGGAGATTGCGGATACATGGGTGTATGCCGAGTCTCTGAGTGATGAGTGATTGTCAACGGGTTTGATCGCATGTTCTTTGGCTTGTGTTGTGCAGGTGTCGAGCACGGAGACAGTGATCGAGGGCAAGGTGAAGGTCAAGTTGAGACGTGCCGTGCCGACGGACTGGGTGCGATGAAGGATGGGCGTGCCGTGCGGCGGACGTGCCATGCCGATGTATCGAGCAGTGAAGGGCGGACGTGTGGCTTGGACTGAGGGACCGGAGTGCCTGAGGATCAGCTGTGGTGGCTGGCAGCCTGGGACAGCGACGAGCGGAGACTTGCGGGGCATGGTGTTGCTCGGGTCGAGGACCTGGGGACACGTGTCGGTGGACGGGGTGCACGGGCGGTGCATCCCCTCTACAGCTCAGGTTTGTTGGTTGAGCCAGAGAAAAACCAACAGGTGGACGGTTTCCAGGTTTGGGCCTCAAAACCTGGGTGCTGGGTTTCCAGGTTGAGCCACAAAACCTGGGCGCGACGGTTTCCAGGTTGAGCCTCAAAACCTGGGCATGGGCCGGTTTCCGAGTTTGGGCCTCAAAACTCGGGCGCTGCAGGTTTCTGAGTTTGGGCCACAAAACTCAGGCTGGAGGCTGGTTTCCCGGTTTGGGCCTCAAAACCGGGGGCTGATGGAAAAGGCTGGTTTCCCGGTTTGGGCCACAAAACCGGGGGAGCAGAGCGTGAGCGGCACGTGGCGGCTATCCAGAGGTTGCGTCGAGGCAACGCTTCGGTTCGAGCGGGCGTGGCCGTCGGATCTACCTACCACCGCGGGTTGGACCAGAATAGCCTTAGGGTTTAGCTGGTTCGCTCTGTAATTAGTTTAGAGAGGGGTAGAGTAGGAAATAGGCTTAGTCTAGGTTAGTATAAGTAGTCCAGGGGAGACACCCTCCTCCCTATCTCAGTTTTAGCTATCTCAGTTAGTACTTTCATTTGCTAGGTTTTCCTGCTCTCCCATCCCTGCTCTAGCTAGTTGAGATCCGCAGAGAGACTCCACTCTGTGTACTGTTGATTTGAGGAAGTGAGGCCGTATCCTCACCTTGGAGCACAGATCGATGGCTTGATTTGCGTCCTTAATTCGAGTTCGTGGCTGTGATTCGCGTTTTCTTTGTGTTCTTCGCGGAATCCTTTTTCTCCACGATTTTCCCGTCGCTTGATCTCTTTGCTCGGTTCATCTTTTGCAAATCCGTTTGAACCAAGTTGTTCTAGATCGTGAGGCACTTCTTTCCACCGAAGGAATCATCCTCTAACCTCACGGTCTAGGAGATCAATCGATTTTTAGTTTCGGGTTAGTTCTTCTCCCTTCTCCCGAAATTCTTCGATTCACCGATTTGGAGATAGGTTCGAGCCATGATCTCTTAGAGATAGCTCACTATACTCCTTGTGACTCCACTCACCAAGTTTGATCTCTAGAGGATTCGTTTTGGGTGAGTTTGAGTCGAATCGGTGGAAGAACAGAGGACTGTCGGGGTGACCGGACGCTAGGTCACGGGGTGACCGGACGCTCAGCGTGTGAGTCCGGTCGTCGAACGTTTTCGGTGTTTTTGTTTTGCATCGACCGGACGCACTGTTGAACTCGTGACCGGACTCATCGTGGTCAATGTTCATCAGTGTGCTGTGCTTGCGACCGGACGCACTGTTCACGACCGGACGCTCCGTACCAGTGAGTCCGGTCGGAAACAGTAAGGTCTGAAATCGGATTTTGGACGATCGGACGCGTCCGGTCCCTGCTGACCGGACGCTGGCCAGAGTCCGGTCGTAGCTGTTTCGCGCGTTCTCGTTCGCGGTTCGTTCGTTCGTTGACGAATTTGATTTCCGTCTTTTGCGTTGGCTTTCTAGGGTTGTCTAGTGTCCCGCTGTGCTTCTAGGAAGCATCCACCCTACATCTAGGGTCGTGGACATTAGCAAGCTCTAGGTTTCGCTTTTGGGGTTGAATTTGGGACAGTGGCATCTAGTTTCCGAAAGGAAATTTTGAAGCTCCCATTCACCCCCCCCCCCCCTCTGGTCGCTTTCGGGTAGCTTCTCGGTCCTTCACAGGAACAAATGGCTGCCAGGATAGGGAGAGAGGTGAAGGACCGAGAGTGCAATCAGAAAGCGACCAGAGGGGGGTGAATGGGAGCTTCAAAATTCCTTTTCAGAAACTTGTCGCCACTATCCCGAGAGTCGACCCCAAGAGAAATCCTAGAGCTTGCGAGTGTCCACGACCCTAGATGTAGGGTGGATGCTTCCAAGAAGCACAGCGAGACACTACACAACTCTAGAAACCCAACGAAAAAGACGAAAACCAAAACCGTCAATGCACGAACGAACCACGGACGAAACAGCGCAGATTAGCACTGACCGGACTCTGCCTACGTCCGGTCTAGGTCCACCGGACGCGTCCGGTCGTGCGAAAAACGATTTTGGACCATACCGTTTCTGACCGGACTCTCGATGGGGGTGCGTCCGGTCAGGTGTCCAGCATCCGGTCAGATGGAATCCAAGCAATGAACAGTAACACGAGCGAGTCCGGTTAGGAGCAAGTGGTGCGTCTGGTCAATGTCGTGAAGAACACAGTACGAGCATTCAACGACCGTTCTCACGATGCCAGCGTCCGGTCGCACCGATGCATGCGTCCGGTCACCCCAAAATAGCTCTGTTCGTTCACCGATTCGACTCAATCTCACCCAAAACGAATCCTCTAGGGATCAAACTTGGTAAGAGGAGTCACAAGGAGGATAGTGAGCTATCTCTAAGAGATCATGGCTCGAACCTATCTCCAAATCGATGAATCAAGGAAATTCGGGGGAAGAGAGAAAAACTTGACCCGAAACGAAAATCAACCGATCTACTAGCTCATGAGGTTAGAGGAGAATTCCTTCGGTGGAAAGAAGTGCCTCACAATCTAGAACATCTTTGTTCAAAAGGAATCGCAAAAGACGCAACGAACAAAGAGATCGATTGACGGGAAAATCGTGGAGAAAAGCAACCCGTGAAGAACAAGAACAAAACGCGAATCACAACCACGAATTTGCAACCATGTGGCTACCACACGCTACAACAGTGAGATTACGGTCTCACTTCCTCAATCTCACGGACATAGAGGTATGGTTCTCTTGTCTGTGGATCTCAGTTTGCTACAACAGGGAATAGGGAGAGCAGGAAAACCTAGAAGCAAAAGAGCAAATGACTGAGATAGGATGGGAGGTGGGTGTCTCCCTCTACTTATCCTAATTCTAATTCCCACTCTACCCCTAACTAATTCCCACTCTACCGCCCATGCACCCCGTCCACCGACACGTGTCCCCAGGTCCTTGACCCGAGCAACACCATGTCCGCAAGTCTCCGCTCGTCGCTGTCCCAGGCTGTCAGCCATCACAGCTGATCCTCAGGCCACCGGTCCCTCAGTCCAAGCCTCACGTCCGCCCTTCACCGCTCCCGGTCTATCGGCACGGCACGTCTCTACTTGACCTTCACCTTTCCCTTGATCACTGTCTCCGTGCTCGACACCTACACAACACAAGCCAAAGAGCATGCGCATTATCCCAGTTGACAATCACTCTTCACTCAGAGACTCGGCATACACCCATGTATCCGCAATCTCCCCCTTGATGAGTGCATTGTCAAATACCAACACAAATCATAATGGAATAGAGGAAGGGAGGAAGAAGGAGAGAGAACTCGACCAAATGACCCAAAAGCAAAACAAAGCCGAAGAAGGTCAAGTGGAAAGAGCAAGACAACTTGGTCCCCAAAGACATGGGCAACGGCTCGACGCAACCAAGAAAAGCAAAGCTAGCCCTCAAGAAGAGGTAGTACAGGCTCAACACCACTAGCATGAAAACTCAATACCAATTGAAGAATCAACTGAAATTCAAGCAAAAACAGAGCTAGCCCTTAAGAAGAGGCAGAACGGGCTCAACACCGCTAGCGAGGAAGCTCGATGCCAACTGAAGAAAGCTTGATACCAACTGAAGAAAGCTTGATACCAACTGAAGAGCATAAAAGCAAAGGTGCTAGTCCCTCGAGAAAGAGGCAAGAGCTCAACACAACTAGCTACCAAAAATGCTTCGAACCAACTGTTACCAGCTCAAAAACGTAGCAGCTAGCAAACTCTCCCTCAAATAGTGCACACAACCAGGAAATCATTTCTCCCCCTTTGTTCAACTCGGAAAGCATATGATTTGTCAATATTTTCTCCCCCTTAGTTGAAAATGCACCATCAAGCAAGTTTGTCCCCCTTGATAGAATAACTCCCCCTTCCATAATGCATATGAGTCAAAATGCAAGTTAGCAGCTTCAGGAATATAGTCGATACAATGAGAAGATGCTCGACAAAATGCTGATCCGATGACTCATAAAATGCATAGAATGCTAGCAAAGGCTCAAACTGATCACTAAATACGAAATCTGAACATTTGAGCAAAAAGAGCAGTTTTCAGCCAAAAGGTATTCACCATTAAGATAGCACCAAGTATGTATAGACACGAAGTCAAACAAGTGCTAAGCATGTATACAAGGTGAATTACCCCTAGCTCAGTTCAACCATCATGCTATAGAATGAAACATAGACTTGTGTATCCAAATTTTAATCGGAGTTGCAGCGGTGAAATAACACAAGTTCAGATGTTAGCATATGATTGCGAGAGGTTGAAAGCTTGTCATTGCCTAACTTTTCAACTGTGTGAAGCCTATGCAGAAGCAATCAGAAGCTTAAAGCAACAGTTTCGATCATGCACTACACAACTCAAGTTTAACTCAAAGTGCAATGAGAAACAGTCTCGAAACTGTGATGTGCTGAGAAGCAATCTCATCTCGATCCTTCCAATTCACTTAACTTGGTTCAAAATTAAAGCAGAATATGAACATACCAAGCAAGTGAATGACTCAGAACTAGAGACATAGCAACCTAGCATATATGGAAAGCACAAGTGAATTCAACATATTCTATACATGCTAGTTGCATATCTCAATGGTGAATATTTTCAAGTTTTATGTTCATTAAGCAAATTCACCATTCGTAAACTACCTCAGCTCACAACATGTATCAGTGATCAGAAAGAGCATAAGCTACAAGAATCATCATAAAGCATCAGAGTAAACACTATACAGAGCATAGTCACATTCTAAAGATTATATACATGAAGCTCTGAATGTAAGTATGCAAGATGAGATGCAAAGATAAAATCAATAGGAAGAAAAAGAGTCAGTCTACAATACAAGAACCAAAATGTTTCCCCCATCTAAAAGGGGGAACACACACCAAGCTCACCTCTCAACCTAGCAAAAGTTGATTGGTCCAAAGGTTTGGTGAAAATATCAGCCAACTGATGATGAGTATCAACATGGCGAAGGTCGATATCACCCTTCTCATAGTGGTCTCGCAGAAAATGAAAGCGCACATCAATGTGTTTGGTCTTAGAGTGCAGCACGGGGTTCTTAGCAATGCTAATAGCACTCGTGCTGTCACAAAGCAAAGGAACGCGAGAAAAGCTCAGACCAAAATCACGCAAAGTGGCCATCATCCAAAGCATCTGGGAACAGCAGCTAGCCGCAGCAACATACTCAGCCTCCGTTGTAGACTGGGCGACACTAGACTGCTTGCGAGAAGACCACGATACAAGAGAAGATCCAATAAACTGACAAGTCCCAGAAGTGGACTTGCTCTCAATTCGGCAACCAGCAAAATCGGCATCGGAATAACCGCAAAGGGAGAGGGTGGAGGAAGCAGAATACCAAATCCCAAACTCAGGTGTGAAGCATAAGTACCTCATAATGCGCTTGACCGCCTGGCGGTGAGAGGTGTGCGGCGACGACTGAAATCGCGCGCAAAGACACACCGCGAACTGGATGTCCGAGCGTGTCGCCGTCAGGTACAGCAGCGACCCGATCATACTCCGGTACTCCTTCTGGTCCACAGCTTCTCCATCCTTGTCCGCATCCAGGGCCATCATGGTCGACATGGGTGTTGGAAGAGGCTTGGCCTCACCCATATCGAATTTATTCAGGATATCCTTGGTATACTTACCCTGGTGCACAAACATTCCCTCTCGAGATTGCTTGATTTGCAATCCGAGGAAAAACGTCAACTCGCCCATCATGCTCATCTCAAACTCCCTGCTCATAGTATCTGCAAACTTGGCAACCAAAGCGTGAGAAGAACCACCGAAAATGATATCATCCACGTAAATTTGGACCAAGAGAGTATCTTTGCCTTGCTTGAGGAGAAAAAGCGTTTTATCCACACATCCCATTTTAAAACCCTTAGCAAGCAAAAATGTTTTCAATCTATCATACCAGGCTCTAGGGGCTTGTTTCAAACCATATAGAGCTTTGTGGAGTTTAAAAACATGGTTTGGAAACTTGGGATTTTGAAAACGGGGGGTTGTTCGACATACACCTCTTCTTCTATGTAGCCATTTAAGAAGGCACTCTTGACATTCATTTGAAAAAGTTTAAACCCTTTGGATGCAGCAAAAGCCAAGAGTATCCTAATAGCCTCCAAACGAGCTACAGGAGCAAAAGTTTCCTCATAGTCTACCCTCTCCTTCTGACTATAACCTTTGGCTACAAGTCTGGCCTTGTTCCTCACAATGTGGCCATCCTCTCCTTGTTTGTTTTTGAAAACCCATTTTGTCCCAATAGGATTACAGTCTGGAGGAGGTGGAACCAAAACCCGAACCCGATTTCTCTCAAAGTTTTCAAGCTCCTCATGCATGGCATTGACCCAATCCGGATCCGTCAAAGCGTGTCCAACATCTCGGGGATCAAAATCAGCAACAAATGCAGAATGAGCAAAGTGAGAGATTTGTTGTGACCTAGACCGAGTGACACGTTCACCGATGTTGCCGATCATCTGTTGAGGCGGGTGTTGGCGTTGAATGTGTCATGGCGCCTCCCGAGCTGAAGAAACATCCCCCTCAACAGCAGCTGGTGCCTCCCTGGGTACAAACGGTACCGCTCGGGGTGGCGGATCCCACGGTCCCCAAGTCGAAGAAGAGGGATCAGGGCCGTGAGTCATAGTAGAAACTGCTCCTTGCGGCACAGCAGGTGGAGGTGATGCTGGGTCACCCATGCCTTCAGCATCCTTGTCCTCATCATCAAAAAGAGGTTCACCGACCTCATGATCACCTGCACGCTCAAAACGAGAAGAAGGACAAACCATGGTCTCGTCGAAGGTGACATCGGATGTCTCCATGACTCGGTTAGTATCAAGGTTAAGTACACGATAAACTCGAGTGTGAGTGCCATAACCCAAAAATACACCGTCAGAAGAACGAGACTCAAACTTGTCCAAGTTGCCCTTTTTGAGTATAAAACAGTGGCAACCGAAAACTCTAAAATAACTCACTTTGGGCTGTTTTCCAAAACGCAACTCATAAGAAGTCTTTTTCAAGAAAGCTCGGAGAAAAATACGATTGGAAATGTAGCAAGCAGTGCTCATAGCTTTGGCCCAATATCGCCTAGGAGTCCTATGCTCATCGAGCATCATCCTGGCCATCTCTACAAGGGTCCGATTCTTCCTTTCTACAACACCATTCTGAGGCGGTGTGTAGGGATAAGAAAACTGATGCTCTAAACCCAAAAAGTTGCAAAACTTCTCAAAATCCGAGTTCTTAAACTCGGAACCATTATCACTACGGATAGCTCGCATTGAGTTCAAAGGGAACTCATTCTGAAGACGCAAAATCAGATTGCGAGCAAAAGAGAAAGTCTAAGTCTTCTCAGTCAAAAAGAAGACCCACGAATATCTCGAAAAATCGTCAACAACAACAAGCACGTACCACTTCCCCCCAACCGAGCTCACCCGAGCTGGACCAACAATGTCCATGTGTAAAAGCTCTCCAGGGCGCTTAGTCATGACCTGAGTCACTGGATGGTGGGGAGCAGCAACCATCTTCCCATGTCTACAAGAATGGCAAACAAGATCCATCTCCATGCACAACTTGGGCAATCCTCGGATTAGGCCAAGTGAACTAAGCCTTGCAAGCAAGTCAAAGCTCAAATGTCCTAGTCTCCTATGCCACTTCCAAAGATCAGAGGAAGAAGGTCCAGCCAAAAGACAACGAGAAACTCCAAACGACTCCGAGAAATTCCCACGAAAGACATTCCCAAAGGGTGAAATCAAACAAACAAGATTGCCCTGAGGATCCAAAATACGACTGAGATTCAGCTTAAAACGAATCTCATAGTCGTCATCAAAGAGTTGCGAAACAGAAAGAAGGTTAAAATGCAAGTTAGAAACAAGAGCAACATCGCGCAACACAAAGTGCTCATTAACTCGCACTGACCCACGAGACAACACTTTACCTTTGCTATTGTCAGCGAAGGTGATAAACTCCTTTCCGGCGACAGGACTAAGACTAGAGAACCACTTCGCGTTTCCGGTCATGTGTCTCGAGCAACCAGAATCCACCAACCAAATGTCCTCCAATCGTTTTACCTACATCAATAAAAAGACATAGGGTGAGCATACGGTCCAACACTGGGGTTAGTGAAGTATGAGGAGTACCAGTGTTGGGCCGGCTGCTCAAAAGAACGGTTAGTAGAAAAACCATTCCTAGCACGCCTACGGGGAAAGCGATCACCACGCACAGGAAAATGTGGTCCGCTAAGGAAAGAGCGTCCATCGTGATACTCGAAGCGCGGTGGAGGGTAACACTCAACAAAGCCACTGCCACGGGGTCCGTATCCTGCAAAGTCAGGACCCCGGCGGGCAACTCCTCCCTGACGCCTAGGACCTTGAGGCACTGCACCTCTAGGCCTAGCAGCTCTCCTCTGAACATTCGGCACATGCACATCATGGAAAGGATGGTACATGTCCGCATTGTTCATCTCCCTGGCACGGCGCTCCTCTCTCTTGCGCCTGAAGAAAAACTCACTCAAGTGTCCATCTCTCCCACAGTGCTCACAGTGGTACCTCACCGCTCTCATAGGGGGTTGTTGGTACTCACGGTAGTGGGTGTGGATCACTTTGCCCTTCTGTAGCATAAGCTCCTCTTGGATAGGTGACATTGTGTCCAGCTTGTTTTTGAGGTGGTTTGGTTTGGGAGCCCATTGCTGTTTCTTGGGTGGAGCTCTTGGAGGTTCCTCATATACTCCATCTTTGGTGTTAGGCTTGAGTGGCTCTTTGGGTGGAATCTTGGTAAGCTTGGCAGTAGTGGTGGAGTTGGGCTTCTCACTCGGGTTAAGACCACTCGACTCTCCAATCTTGCCAAAAGAAGAAGCATCAACGCCATGAGCAAAACCTACACCAGGACCTCCAGCAGCACGCTTGAACTGGGAGATCATCATCCCAAGCTGCGGCTCACCACTAGACACCCATGACAAGATGGTCCAAAGGTATGTGTTTTCTTCATCGGTTTGCATCTTGTCATGCTTCACATTGGCTATCTCCATCTCCAAACCCTCACACAAAGCGCATCTAGACACACAAGTGCTATCCGAGCTGGCCTTCTCAAGAGACACAATCTTGGCATTCTTCTCTGCCAACTCAGATTGCAAGCCTGCACAAGACTTACACGCACCAAGCACCGAAGATCTAGCTCTAAGCTCATCCACCTCTCCTACCAACACAGCATACTTACTTCTCAAGGTGAGAAGATCAGTCATGTGTGTGGAGCACATCTCACATTCCTCCTCATCTGTGACAACAACGGTGGACTTGACAGATTCAAGTTCCTTCACCGTATCCTCCCACTTTTGCCTAAACTCCTTCCTCTCTCTAGTTGCGCGCCTAAGAAACTTGTCTTGACTAAGGAGAGCGGCAGTAAGTTTTTTGACCTCAGCAGAAAGCTCATCAGGGGTCTGAGATACCTGGGAGGTGTCGTCGTCGTCGTCGTCGTTCCGAGGGATGTCCTCCAGCTCGCCGTCGACCTCCTTGCCGAGGGCCATGGTGCAGAAACCCTTGTCATCGGCGAAGAAGTAGAGGCCGTTCAGCTTGTCCTCGATCCTCTTCTTCTTCTCGGACTCGTCGTCACTTGAGGAAGTGGAGTCGTCATCCGAATCGTCGACGTCGCTGAGCGTGGCGAAGAACGCACGCTGCTCATCCTGGGCCTTCTCCAAGTACATCTTCTTGATGTACTCCTTGTTGAAGCTGCCCTTCTGCTTCTGCTTCGCGGGGACGTACTTTTCCTTGCGCTTCCCAGAGTCGTACTTGTGCCCATGATCGCTCTTCCCAGATTGCTTGTTCTTCTTGGGACAATTGGCGATGAAGTGGTCGGGGTCGCCGCACTCAAAGCATCCTGAGTGTCCTCCTCTGTGGCGACGGTTCATGCGGTTGTTGTGGAACCGCGAGAACCAGTTGGCAAGCAAAGCCAACTCATCATCCCCCATGAACTCCAGCTGCTCCTCTGTGATGGAAAGAAGTGAAGAGAGCGCAAAACCTCCAAAGGGGTTAGCAGAAGAGCCAGAAACCAAAGCCATAGTCGGGCCAGAAGGATTTTCATAAGAAGCCCTTGACATGGCGTCAATCTCACTAGACTTGAGCTTACTAAAGAGCTCGTCGCATGTGAGGGTCTCGTAGTTAGACGATTCGATGATCGCCTGGACCTTTGAGTCCCACACCGACCGATCGAGAGTATGCAAAAGCTTCAAAGCTCTCTCATGATCGTCAAAAGGCAACAGCTCCTTGTTAGCCCTCATCTTGTTGAAAATGACCTGAAAGCGCGCGAATAAACTTTCTATGCTCTCGCCAGGCATGTGTCGAAAGTTCTCATACTCCCGCTTGTGCGACTCGTAGAGGCGGGATTTGACTTGAGTAGCTCCCTCATGGAAACGCATGAGGGTCACCCAAATCTCACGAGCCGTGGGGAGGTGAGAAACGCGATCAAACTCGGACATGCTCAAACAGGAGAAAAGAGCGTTACGCGGTCGGCTATTGGCATCGTGCTCATCCATCTTAAGCTGAGTAACACGACCAGCCAAGACAACGCAATCAGCCTTGTTGCAAATCTCCCAAACAGAAGAGCCCATGCTCTGGAGATAGGCCGACATGCGTATCTTCCAATACGTGTCGCCTTCTGTTGATCTGGAACCGGCTAAGGTGGAAGATCCTTAACCTGCTCTGATACCAATTGAAGGACCGAGAGTGCAATCAGAAAGCGACCAGAGAGGGGTGAATGGGATCTTCAAAATTCCTTTTCAGAAACTTGTCGCCACTGTCCCGAGAGTCGACCCCAAGAGCAACCCTAGAGCTTGCGAGTGTCCACGACCCTAGATGTAGGGTGGATGCTTCCAAGAAGCACAGCGAGACACTACACAACTCTAGAAACCCAATGAAAAAGACAAAAACCAAAACCGTCAACAGACGAACGAACCGCGGACGAAACAGCGCAGATCAGCACTGACCGGACTCTGCCTGCGTCCGGTCTAGGTCCACCGGACGCGTCCGGTTGTGCGAAAAACGATTTTGGACCTTACTGTTTCTGACCAGACTCTCGATGGGGGTGCGTTCGGTCAGGTGTCCAGCGTCCGGTCAGGTGTCCAGCGTCCGGTCAGATGGAATCCAAGCAATGAACAGTAACACAAGCGAGTCCGGTCAGGAGCAAGTGGTGCGTCCGGTCAATGTCGTGAAGAACACAGTATGAGCATTCAACGACCGGACTCACGATGCCAGCGTTCGGTCGCCCCGATGCATGCGTCCGGTCACCCCGAAATAGCTTCGTTCGTTCACCGATTCAACTCAATCTCACCCAAAATGAATCCTCTACGGATCAAACATGGTGAGAGGAGTCACAAGGAGGATAGTGAGCTATCTCTAAGAGATCATGGCTCGAACCTATCTCCAAATCGATGAACCAAGGAAATTTGGGGGAAGAGAGAAAAACTTGACCCGAAACGAAAATCAACCGATCTACTAGCTCGTGAGGTTAGAGGAGAATTCCTTCGGTGGAAAGAAGTGCCTCACAATCTAGAACATCTTTGTTCAAACGGAATCGCAAAAGACGCAACGAACAAAGAGATCGATTGACGTGAAAATCATGGAGAAAAGCAACCCGCGAAGAACAAGAACAAAACGCGAATCACAACCACGAATTTGCAACCGTGTGGCTACCACACGCTACAACAGTGAGATTACGGTCTCACTTCCTCAAAATCTCACGGACACAGAGGTATGGTTCTCTTCTCTGTGGATCTCAGTTTGCTACAGCAGGGAATAGGGAGAGCAGGAAAACCTAGAAGCAAAAGAGCAAATGACTGAGATAGGATGTGAAGGACCGAGAATGCAATAGCAAGGCGACCAGAGGGGGGGTGAATGGTGTTGGTAGTTCTTAACTTCACTAAAGATAGAGCTAGGCAACTATCCCCGGTAACGGCCCAGGAATGCTTGTTGGCACTTGCTAACGTTGTTACTAGGAGTAGACTATGGAGTCTATCCCCGGCAACGGCGTCAGAAATGCTTGAAGCAAGACCGGTCACTATACCTAAAGGAGTGGAACTAAAGCAGCTATCTACTAATGTCAAGCGGGGTTGTCAATCCCGACACTAGTAGGAGCTAGCTAGAGAGAATGCAATCTACCAGGAGGAGATTCTGCAAGCGCACAGAACTATCGTAGTAGCACTTCGCCTGGGAGTACCAGGTGTCGATTTATTTGATCCCAAGGGAAGGCTAGGGTGGTGAATGAGTTGAGTCAAGGAGGGGATGAGAGTCGAAGAAATAAGAAAAAGGAAAAGGGGAGAAGGGAAGATGAAAGGCTAGAAAGAATATGTGGGTAGATAGGTAAGGACGAAATGGATGGCTAAGGTAAGGTGGATAACTAGATAGATAAGGGGTAACTAAAGGATAACTAACTAATTACTAACTACTATCTACTAACTACTCCTAGATAACTACAAAGCAAGATAACTACGAAGCAAGATAGTTACGAAGCAAGGCAGGCAAAAGTCAATAAAGCAACTAAGTTAAGTAAAGTTTTATTCCTATCTTATCAAGTATCGAGGCGTACTAGCCTTTACCACTTACTTAGGTTGAACGCTAGCACAATGAGCCTTACTGTTAAACTGGGCCAACTACGTGGTAGAATTCAAGGCGCACAGGGCTGTCACCACCTGCTTGCTACCACAGCTATCCGGGGGTCCAGCCGTATCTGAAGGTAAGTCTATAACTAAGCACCACACTTAACTATATTCTAACTATCTCTACCCTAGCTTTGAATAGAGACACCCTTGCGGACGTCAGAGCAAATACTTGACTTAATAAGATAAACACTAAACTAACTAAGCAACCTATTGGCAAAGATCAAACACTAAGCTCACTAGAGATTAACTACTATGGCTAAGTGAATTGATCTGTAGGATAGCTAGGTCACAATCATGGTACTTGATAAAGTAATACTGAAAGTAATGCTTAAAGTAATACTGCGATAAAGATAAATGTACCTGAGATACAAGAGAGCAAACCAGACCAGAGACGCCGGGAAATCAACCGACCTCCGATGCCAGTCGCTCGCACCCGCTTCTCTCTTAGCAAGCTCTACGCTCCTTTTACCAAGGACTTAGGCTGAGCTGTGCTAAACTAAGAGCCGCGCTGTAGCGAGGGCACTAGAGCTATACTCTCTCTACTAGCTAACCTACTTGCCTAAGCTCTCTGAGCTTCTAACTTGCTCTCACTTCTCTTGCTTGGTGTTGCTTTGCTTCTCCTCTTGGATATGATGGGATATCTGGGATATGAATGAAGTGATGCCTCCGGGGGGTATATATAGCCTTGTGGAGTGAGGGGGTACTTATAGGGGGCAGCCAACCGACCTAGGGTTAGGTCAGGTGGCGGGCGCCACCCCCTACTGGCGGCCGCCAGTCCACTGGCCGTTGGATGCACCGTCTTTGTTCCTACGGCCTCCAGGTGGTTGTCCAAGGAAGTTTGGAAGTCGGTTGCATGTCCTAGCAACCGATTTAGGTCATGATCCACGCCACTCCCCTCCGTAGCCGTCCGATGCCACTGACCTAGTGACCAAGGGCCAAGATTTGGCCTTAGGATGGTCACACGGATCAGTGACGTGGCAAGGGGGAGAGTTGGGCCTCACCCTTGTGGCGGGCGCCACCCCCCCTAAGGCCCAATTGGGCCCTGCTGAGTGGGTTTGGCCTCTGGTGGTTCAAATGTCCAAATTTGGTCCAAATTCCTGCATTCAAATAAAAATCTATGGATATGTGGAATTTGGTTAGTTTGAAACCTATTTGACTACATTTCATGCCTTTTTGGTGGACTTTAGGGTCAAATGTTGATGGTAAAATAGGTGTTTAAGGACCATCAACAAGCTCCCCCAAGCTAACCTGTTGCTCGTCCTCGAGCAACAATGTAGTTTAAGCATTGAGCATGAAATAGATAGCAAGTTAAGATGTATGCAAGTGCATATTGTATAGTGAGAAATAACTTAGCATATATCATTAATTATAGCAATGTGGGGCTTATAGCTTTTCACTTCAAACATGCAAGAGTGAAATAAAGCAGTAGATAGGAAACTTTTATCTTGCTTAGGTTTGACTAGGATTCTGTCTGGAGGTTTTTCAAGGTTTTCAAAAGATAACAACTTGCTTAAGTCCTCCAAGATTCACTCAATCACTCAATGGTGTTTAAATCCTCACTTAGGCCAAAATATAGTCTCTCCTATTTCTAAAGAATGATATGTGGAGTTATAGGAAGGCTAAGAACCATGAGCAAATTGCCTGATGTTTATTGCTAAGCTAGACACTCAGATCATAAGGAGCAGCAAATCATAAAAATTGATCAAGATGTGCATGTGTGGTTATGTGGAAGTGTATAGAGAGATATTTCATAATCCTTCCTAGTTAATTTCTGGGGTCTAGAGCTAATGATAATTCTCTCTCTCTCTTTTTTTTGGATACATAGTGAGTAGACAAAAGATGTGTCCTCACATTTTCTTAGGACATAGTCCTCTCTTGAGCTACTTTGCTCACTTTTTTTTCTTCAGGACATAGTCCTTTCTTGAGCTACTTTGCTCACTTTTTTTTCTTCAGGACATAGTCCTTTCTTGAGCTACTTTGCTCATTTTTCTCTCTCTGTCTTTTTTAGCTCTAGATTTCCCCAGACATCTATAGGAAAGGATTTCAGAAATGAAAAAGGGGGAAGAGGGAGAAATGCTTATTCCCAGTGTAGGAATAAGCATAAGGCTAGCAATGGGATGTTTGGCAGGGTTTTGCATATCTCCGGTGTAGAGAATAAGCAATTTATTTGGTGGTTGCAAACTTCCAAAGTGGAAAGTAGGCAATTTCTGGTGGGTGTGTGAATCTTGATTCAAAAGATATGATAAGCTTCTCTACTAAGATCTATGAGGTCTAACAAAGCTCAACACAAACAAAGCTCTTTGTGGTTTTGACTAATGACAAACAAATATTTGGCTGGTGGTGGGATGGGATAAAATCCAGGAGGAACTTTTAGCAAGGTTTTCATAATTTTTTTAAAAAGAAATCCTCTAGATTAGGTCCTAATTTCACCTTAGCAAGTTTAAAGAATTACTCCATTTCTTACTAACTTTATTCACTAAGCATGATTTCAGTTAAAGCATGTGCAACCCACAAAAGCTACAACTTAGATAAGACCAGTTATTCAAACCATAACAATAGCATTTGCATGACATATTTCAAATCTTATTCAGGTTTCAACTTGTTTAAGCAGATTTTATCAATATTATTCATGGAATCGTTATTTAGGCAAGCATGTGACATTCAAAAGATATATAATTTAAGAACTGAATGTAAAGTGTAGGCTTGAGACATACCTTATTGGAGCGGGAGTCTCCCCCAAGCTGGCTTCTTGCTTGGTGAAGGGTCTTCTTCTTCTCAGTCGGAGCTCTTGTTCTCATTTTATTAAAAGGGAAACTATCTAATGTTGTGAAAAAGGAAACTATCCTATTTTATTATTCTAGCTAAGTTAACATATACCTATGCATATAACTAATGATAACTGATTTTTTTTAGTTACATGCATGACATATGTTATTTATTCGAAAAAGGGAAAATTTAATCGAAAAATTAAAAGTAAAACCATACCTTAGGTCCATGGAGTTTCATCCTTGTCGGGTGGATCTTCTTCTTTGGGCACTTCTTCTCTTAGTATTCCATCTGGTTCTTCTTCTTTTGGCGCCTCTCCTTTGCTATGTGAATTACACAACTCAGGAGGAGGTGGTTCTTTCTTTCTGCTCCACCTTGTTCTTGGGCGCCTCTTCTTGGTACGAACGGGTTTTGCTTCCTGCATGTTAGCGGCATATGCAGGGCCTCGGGAGAAAGAGAATATTTCCTTCCTCCCTCCTAATGTCATTTGCATTTTACCACTTCCCACATATATGCAAGCATCAACAGTATTCAAGAAAGGTCTACCCAAAATTAAAGGCACATCTTTCCTATTTCCCATATCTAGTATTATGAAATCAGCAGGAACATAGGAGCCTCTAATATGAACAGGTAAATCATTAACTATTCCTTCTACATAGCAAGTGGATTGATCAGCTAGCACAACATAGGCAGATGTGGATGACATGGGTGGAAAGAATGAGTTTTCATAAAAATCTTTAGATAGAATGTTCACACTCGATCCTAAATCACACATGGCATTTTTAAAGACTTCACCAAAGATTGAGCATCTAATTATGGGACTACCAGGATCACCCTTTTTAATAGTCATGGTTTGATCTTCATAATAGTTAAAATATTTTATTTCAACCATATTAGCAGTTTCCATGTCAGGTTTAGCAGGAATTTTGCCAGTTTCAAAAGATGGTATGATAGCAACAAGTTGAGCTAATTGGGTTTCTAACATCTTATTAAAGCTAAGTTGATTTTTTAGAGCAGATGAGAAATCTTCCAATTTAGCATTTATATTCTCAAGAATTTTATCATTCGACATTAATCTCTCTTTCAAGAAATCAGTAGTTTTACCTTGTGAGTAAACTAAATTCTTCAAGAATGAGAAATTATCAGAATTATGAAAATTAGAGCGGGGGAATGAATTGTTACCTTGAGAGTTTGCAGGCTGATTCCATCCTTGATTCTGTTGACGGAAACCGTTATTGTTGTTGATGAAGTTCAAATCTTCATGTAGCTCGGGGCAGTGGTTCCCAGAATGTCTGGTTTCTTCACAGACTTCACAAGTCATGTAGGATTCCAGAGATTGGACACTCTCTTGTTGGTTCATCTTCTAACAGCTGTCCAACTTCTTTGCCAGCAGGTCCATCTTGGCCACGATCATGTCGGCTTCCTTAAGGGAATGCATACCTCTCTTACGGGGCTGCAGTCTCTCGTCACTCCATCCTTGGTTCGACACCATCTTCTCTATGAGAGCCTTAGCATCTTCAACATTCAGAGAAAAGAATGCACCGCCGGCTGCGGCATCCAAATGGCTTCTACAGAGAGGGGTTAGTCCATGGTAGAAGTTCTGGATCAATAGCCAGTCCTCCATACCATGGTGCGGACAAGCAACGACATACTCTTGCAACCTCTCCCAAGCCTCGGGAATAGATTCCTTGGCTTGTTGCGTAAAGCTGGAGATTTTGTTGCGAAGAGCATTCGTCTTGCCCATAGGAAAGAATTTGGCGAGAAAAGCATTGGAACACTTGTCCCATGTGTCTACAGCGTTGCGATCGGTATAGAACCATTGCTTCGCTTTTCCTAGCAAAGGGAAAGGAAAGAGACGAAGACGGATGGCTTCTTGGGTTATCCCCTTAATGGTGAAGGTGCCGCAAATCTCCAAAAATTGTTGGAGGTCAGTATTGGCATCCTCATGAGCTTTACCACAGAATGGGCTAGCTTGGACCATCGTGATCAGAGCCGGTTTCAACTCAAAATTGAGCTTGGCATCGATCACGTCTGGTCCCATCGCTATATTAGCGGCAGAAGGAGCAGAAAATTCACGAATGGCCTTATTGGCCATCGCGAAGATAGAACAAGATAAGAAAGAAAGAAGTTGAAGAAGATGAAGGAAAAAGATAAGAAGAGTTAAGGAAAGAAAGAATGGGGTAAGATGGGATTCGCTAAGCGGGAGCTTAAGCGAAGATAAATTCGACACGGACTCAACCGATACACCGATTGCCTTCCCCGGCAACGACGCCAGAAATGCTTGTTGGTAGTTCTTAGCTTCACTAAAGATAGTGCTAGGCAACTATCCCCGGTAACGACCCAGGAATGCTTGTTGGCACTTACTAACGTTGTCACTAGGAGTAGACTATGGAGTCTATTCCCGACAACGGCGTCAGAAGTGCTTGAAGCAAGACCGGTCACTATACTTAAAGGAGTGGAGCTAAAGCAGCTATCTACTAATGCCAAGCAGGGTTGTCAATCCCGACACTAGTAGGAGCTAGCTAGAGAGAATGCAATCTACCAGGAGGAGATTCTGCAAGCGCACAGAACTATCGTAGTAGCACTTCGCCTGGGAGTACCAGGTGTCAATTTATTTAATCCCAAGGGAAGGCTAGGGTGGTGAATGAGTTGAGTCAAGGAGGGGATGAGAGTCGAAGAAATAAGAAAAAGGAAAAGGGGAGAAGGGAAGATGAAAGGCTAGAAAGAATATGTGGGTAGATAGGTAAGGACGAAATGGATGGCTAAGGTAAGGTGGATAAATAGATAGATAAGGGGTAACTAAAGGATAACTAACTAATTACTAACTACTATCTACTAACTACTCCTAGATAACTACAAAGCAAGATAACTACGAAGCAAGATAGTTACGAAGCAAGGCAGGAAAAAGTCAATAAAGCAACTAAGTTAAGTAAAGTTTTATTCCTATCTTATCAAGTATCGAGGCGTACTAGCCTTTACCACTTACTTAGGTTGAACGCTAGCACAACGAGCCTTACTATTAAACTGGGCAAACTACGTGGTGGAATTCAAGGCGCACAGGGCTGTCACCACCTGCTTGCTACCACAGCTATCCGGGGGTCCAGCCGTATCTGAAGGTAATTCTATAACTAAGCACCACGCTTAACTATATTCTAACTATCTCTACCCTAGCTTTGAATAGAGACACCCTTGCGGACGTCAAAGCAAATACTTGACTTAATAAGATAAACACTAAACTAACTAAGCAACCTATTGGCAAAGATCAAACACTAAGGTCACTAGAGATTAACTACTATGGCTAAGTGAATTGATCTGTAGGATAGCTAGGTCACACTCAAGGTACTTGATAAAGTAATACTATAAGTAATACTGAAAGTAATGCTTAAAGTAATACTGCGATAAAGATAAATGTACCTGAGATACAAGAGAGCAAACCAGACCAGAGACGCCGGGAAATCAACCGACCTCCGATGCCAGTCGCTCGCACCCGCTTCTCTCTTAGCAAGCTCTACGCTCCTTTTACCAAGGACTTAGGCTGAGTTGTGCTAAACTAAGAGCCGCGCTGTAGCGAGGGCACTAGAGCTATACTCTCTCTACTAGCCAACCTACTTGCCTAAGCTCTCTGAGCTTCTAACTTGCTCTCACTTCTCTTGCTTGGTGTTGCTTTGCTTCTCCTCTTGGATATGATGGGATATCTGGGATATGAATGAAGTGATGCCTCTGGGGGGTATATATAGCCTTGTGGAGTGAGGGGGGTACTTATAGGGGGCAGCCAACCGACCTAGGGTTAGGTCAGGTGGCGGGCGCTACCCCCTACTGGCGGGCGCTAGTCCACTGGCCGTTGGATGCACCGTCTTTGATCCTACGGCCTCCAGGTGGTTGTCCAAGGCGGTTTGGAAGTCGGTTGCATGTCCTAGCAACCGACTTAGGTCATGATCCACGCCACTCCCCTCTGTAGCCGTCCGATGCCACTGACCTAGTGACCAAGGGCCAAGATTTGGCCTTGGGATGGTCACACGGATCAGTGACGTGGCAAGGGGGAGAGTTGGGCCTCACCCTTATGGCGGGCGCGACCTAGGGGTGGCGGGCGCCACCCTCCCTAAGGCCCAATTGGGCCCTGCTGAGTGGGTTTGGCCTCTGGTGGTTCAAATGTCCAAATTTGGTCAAAATTCCTACATTCAAATAAAAATCTATGGACATGTGGAATTTGGTTAGTTTGAAACCTATTTGACTACATTTCATGCCTTTTTGGTGGACTTTAGGGTCAAATGTTGACGGTAAAACAGGTGTTTAAGGACCATCAACAAATGGGAGCTCAAAAAATTTCTCTCAAAACTTTGGCCTTTTGTCCCAAAACCAACCCCAAAAGCTTCGATCGAAACCGTGATGCCCACGACCCTTGGAAGAGGGTGGTTGATCCCTAGGATCACAGTGAGGCACCACAAAGCGATAGCGAACCAAATCCCAAACGTATATAGAGGGCTACGTCAAGAAACTCCTAAATACCTATGCTAACTAGTAGCAATGATACCTAGAGAGGTTCCTTGATCAACTCTAGGGCCAAACAAGAAGTCCGGAAACCAAACGGAGAAACCGGGAGAGCAAACGCACTAAACTGGAACACACAACGAGTTCCCGGACTGTCCGTCGGTATGGTCTCGGACTGTCCGGCTCAACCCCGGACTGTGCGCCGACCAAATGGACAAAACAACAAGGTTGCTGAAGGTCCCTGGTCGACTCGCAGACTGTCCATGATCGACTACGGCGGACTGTCCGCCGGTCAAATCTGACCAAAGTGGCCGAGGCTCGCTGCCTCTGGTCTGGCTCGAGCCCGACGCGCGACTGTCCGCGGTTCACCTGGCAGACTGTCCGCGGATGAACAGAGAGGGCGATTTTGGTCGCCCCTCTAACGAATCTTGCCAAAACCGAATCAAAACTCAATCCCACGTTCCCAAACTTGGAGAAGATGATCACGAGGTAGTTAGGAGACTATCCCCGAGAAATCATCCGCTCAATTCAACTTAAACACCAGGAAATCGAAAGGGGAGGAGTATGAATGAAAAAGCGCCACGAAAACGAAATCAACCCGATCTACTTGTTCGTGAGGAGTTAGATGAATTCCTTCGGTGGAAATGATCTCCTCACTGTAAAGAACAAGTTGATTCAAACGGATTTTGCAAAGACGCAATAGAGAGGGAGATCGAGTGATGGGAAAATCGCGGAGAAATGAAGAACGCGAAGAACACGAGCAAAACACGAATCAAGTCATCGATCTGCAATCGTGTGGCTACCACACGCTACAACAGTGAGATTACGGTCTCACTTCCTCAAAATCTCGAGTACACAGAGGTAAGATTCTCTGCGGATCTCAGTAGCTACAGCAGGGGATTGGGAGAGCAGGAAACCCTAGAAGCAAAGAGCAAATGACTGAGATAGAATGGGAGGAGGGTGTCTCCCTCTACTTATCCTAATTCTAATTCCTACTCTACCCCTCTCTAATTACAGAGCGAGCCAGCTAAACCCTAGGGTTATTCTGGACCAACTCAAGATAGCTGGTGATCCGACGGCCACACCCGCACAACTGGTAGCGTTGCCTCGACGCAACCTCACCGATTGCCGCCACGTGCCGCCAACGCTCCGCTTGTCCTTTTCCCAGACTTCGCCCCCGGTTTTGTGGCCCAAATCGGGAAACCAGCCTTCACGACCAACCCCCAGTTTTGAGGCCCAAACCGGGAAACCAGCCGACCGTAGCCTGAGTTTTGTGGCCCGAACTCAGCAAACCCGGAACACCCAGGTTTTGAGGCCCAAACCTGGAAACCGTCCTCAGCACGAGTTTTGTGGCCCAAACTCGGAAACCATCAGTGCCCAGGTTTTGAGGCCCACACCTGGAAACCGTCGACTCGGTGGTTTTTCTATGGCTCAACCACCAAACCGAGCCGTAGATGGGATGCACCGCCCGTGCACCCCATCCACCGACATTTGTCCCCAAGTCCTTGACTCGAGCAACACCATGCCCGCAAGTCTTCGCTCGTTGCTGTCCCAGGCTGTCAGCCACCACAGCTGATCCTCCGGCCACCGGTCCCTCAGTCCAAGCCTCACGTCCGCCCTTCGCCACTCTCGGTCCATCGGCACGGCACGTCTCTACTTGACCTTCACCTTGCCTTTGATCAATGTATCCGTGCGTGACACCTGCACAACACAAGCCAAAGAACATGTGCATTATCCCAGTTGACAATCACTCATCACTCGGAGACTTGGCATACACCCATGTATCCGTAATCTCCCCCTTGATGAGTGCATTGTCAACTACCAACATAAATCATAATGGAAACAGAAGAAGGAAGGAAGAAAGAGAGAGAACTCGACCAAATGACCCAAAAGCATGTCGAAGTCCAAGAAGGTCAAGTGGAAAGAGCAACACAACTTGGTTCCCAAAGACATGGGCAACGGCTCGACGCAACCAAGCAAAGCAAAGCTAGCCCTCAAGAAGAGGTAGAACAGGCTCAACACCGCTAGCGAGAAAAACTCGATCCCAACTGAAATAGCATAAAGACAAGGTTGCTAGTCCCTCAAGAAAGAGGTAAAGGCTCAACACAACTAGCTACCAAAACTGCTCCGAACCAATTGGACAACAAAGCTGAAAATGCTAGTCCCTCAAGACAGAGGCACAGAGGCTCAACACAACTAGCAGAAAAGCTCCGAACCAATTGGGAGATTCAAACAACCTCAAAAACCGAGCAAACTCCAACTCAAGCTCCCCCTCCAATAGTGCACACAACTAGGGAATCTCCCCCTTAGTTGATCTTATGATTTGGAGAATTTCTCCCCCTTAGTTGAAAATGCACTATCAACCAAATTTCTGCCCCTTGACAGAAGAACTCTCCCTCCAAATGCATATGAGTCAAAATGTAAGTTAGCAGCTTCAGAAATATAATCGATAGAATATGAAGATGCTTGACAAAGTGCTGATCCGATGACTCAATTAGAAGCACAAAATGCTAGCAAAGGCTCAAACTGATCACCAAATACGAAATATGAACATGTGAGCAAAGTGAGCAGTTTTTGGCCAAAAGGATATTCACCATCAAAATAGCATTAAACATGTATAGACAGGAAGTCAAACAAGTGCTAAACATGTATACAAGGTGAACTACCCCTAGCAAGGTTCAATCATCATGCTATAGAAAGAAACATAGACTTGTGTATTCAAAATTTTATCGGAGTTGCAGCGGTTAGAATTACACAAGTGCAAATTTCAGCATGTGACTGCGAGAGGTTGAAAACTTGTCATTGCCTAACTTTTCAACTGTGTGAAGCCTATGCAGAAGCAGTCAGAAGCTTAAAGCAACAGTTTCGGTCATACACTACACAGCTCAAGTTTAACTCATAGTGCAATGAGAAACAGTCTCGATACTGTGATGTGCTCACAAGCAATCCCATCTCGATCTTTCCAATTCACTTATCTTGGTTCAAAATTAAAACAGCATATGAACATATCCAACAAGTGAATGACTCAGAACTAGAGACATAGCAACCTAGCATATTTGAGAAGCACAAGTAATTTCAACACATTCTACACATGCTAGTTGCATATCTCAGTGGTGAACATTTTCAAGTTTGATGTTGATTAAGCAAAATTCACCATTCAGAAAATACCTCAGCTTACAACATGTATCAGTGATCAGAAGGAGCATAAACTACAAGCGTCGTCGAAAAGCATCGGAGCATACACTAAGTAAAGCATAGTCACATTCTAATGATTATATAGATGAAGCTTGGAATGTAAATATGCAAGATGAAATGCAAAGATGCATGAAGAAACCAAAGGAAGGAAAAAGAGTCAGTCTATAGAACAAGAACCAAAATGTTTCCCCCATCTAAAAGGGGAAACACACACCAAGCTCACCTCTCAACCTAGCAAAAGTTGATTGGTCCAAAGGCTTGGTGAAAATATCAGCCAACTGATGAGTATCGACATGGCGAAGGTCGATATCACCCTTCTCATAGTGGTCTCGCAGAAAATGAAAGCGCACATCAATGTGTTTGGTCTTAGAGTGCAGCACACGGTTCTTAGCAACGCTAATTGCACTCGTCCTATCACAAAGCAAAGGAATGCGAGAAAAGCTCAAACCAAAATCACGCAAAGTGGCCATCATCTAGAGTAACTGGGAACAGCATCTAGCCGCAGCAACATACTCAGCCTCCGTGGTAGACTGGGCGACACTAGACAGCTTGCGAGAAGACCACGAAACAAGAGAAGAACCAATAAACTGGCAAGTCCCAGAAGTGGACTTGAGATCAATGCGATAACCAGCAAAATCGGCATCGGAATAACCGCAAAGGGAGAGGGTGGAGGAAGCAGAATACCAAATCCCAAATTCTGGAGTGAAGGATAAGTACCTCATAATCCGCTTGACCGCCTGACGGTGCGAGGTGCGCGGTGATGACTGGAATCGCGCACAAAGACACACCGTGAACTGAATGTCCAGGCGTGTCGCCGTTGTAACACCTCTGGTGTTTTAAAATGTAATTAACCTGACATGTCATCATCATTAGTCATTAATCATTCTTTCCTTGCATTTATGTTTGCTTAGTGCTGGTGTAGCAATCTCTTTTCAAAACCCTAAAAGCCCTAACCTTCCTATAAGGGCAAAATGGTAATTTCACCTCTGTGCCTCGCTTTGTGTAATTCTTGTTCAGTTGGATGTCTTGAAGTTTTGTTGTGTTGGCCAAAGTTCAAAAACCAAAATCAGATTTCAAATCCCTTTGCAAAACCCTGATTTCCAAACCCTGGATTTTATCCCTCTTTTTGTAATTCAAAAATTATTCAAAATTTGGGGTTGGTCCAAAAAGCAAAGTTGTATATCTGGCCAAGAGAAACAACTTTGGTATTTACAAATTTTCAAGTTTCTGTACAAAGTTTGAAGTAAATCCAAATTCATTCAAATTCCAGTTTTTGTCCCCTTTTCAGCTTTCAAAATTTATTCAAAAACTATTGAGTTTCAGAAAAAGTGTATGTTAGCAAAGTTGTAGGTTTTGATAAAAGGAACAACTTTAATATTTGTAGATTTCCAACTTTCAATGTAAAATCAAAAGTAATTTTGAAATTATTCAAATCCCAAAAGTGTTCCCTTTATAGTTTCAAATGTGGTTCAAAAACTATTTGGATTTTGAAAATGTTCATATTGACAAAGTTGTAGATCTCTTTTTTCTGCACAACTTTGGTATTTTGAGTTTTTCCTGTGCAGTTCAAATTTTGGGAGAAATTTGCAAAATACAGAAAGTCAAAACCTAGACCTAGCCCTGTTCATCCCCTACCTCTAGCCGGCACAGAGCAGGGGGGGGCCCGGCCATGGCGCCTCGCCGGCACTGCGCACGCCGCGTGCCTGGCAGCCGCACGCGCGCCTCCAACCTGCCGCCGCTGACCCCGTGATCATTTTGCACCCGCTCGCGAGCGCTGACCCTCGCTCCCGTCCCCTACAGTGCCCAGGGCGTCGCCGCCGCGTGGCCGTCACCGGCGAGCCTTCGCCCAGGCCCTGGGTGCACGCCCGTCCTCCCGCCGGCTTGCAATCGAGTGCGCACGCCTCGGCCGAGCTCATCCACACCATCCCGTGCTCTCTACCGTCCCCGACCGTGCCTATAAAAGGGACCGCCGGAGTCCGAGCTCCTCACTCGTCTCCGCCGCCGTCGCCAGCCCACTCCGAAGCTCCCGCCGCCCAACCAACTAGCCCAACAGCTCCGTCTTGAGCTCGTGAAGCTTCCCCACCCCTCAATTTGGTCTCTACCGCCTCCTATCGCCCGGCGTAGCTCGCCGTTCCCATCTCCGGCGAAAACCCGGCGAACTCGGGTTCGTCAAATACTACCTCTCCGGCCACGATCATCTTCCCCTGACCCCTGTGTCAGCTTCCTTGGCTCCGCGCGACTCTAACCAGGCCCTTGCGGTCTCGTGTGTTGCGCAGGGTCGTCGGAGCGCCGATCGCCGCCGTGAACCGTCCGCCGGTCACCGTCGACCACCCTCCTCCGTCCATCCCCTCACCTCGCCGAGCCCCTTAATCAACGCCGGTGAGCTCCCTGAAGCTTCCCATGCCTTTGGTTTCGTCTGCCGAGCCTCGCCGTGGCCGGCGCAGCAGTGCCGCCGCCGTCGGCCGGCCGCCGGCGATCGGGAAGAGCACAGTGCTCTTTTCCCTTTTTCTTTCAAAAATGTGAATAGTATTGTTATATCATCTTTTTGTATGATTTTCTGTATTGCTCTAAAAATTCTAAAAATTTTACAATTGACTCTCTATACCATGTAGTATTTTAGAAAAATATGAAACTTGACTTTTCTGCAAGAATTTAAAAATGTAAAATCCCTCTTTTAATTAATAAATGGATGGTTTTGGATTTTTAGAAAATCATTTATAACTCCAAAAATCATGAGATAAATTTTTGTGAGCTTCCTATGCCATGTTTAGTCTCTGGTGAAATTTTGAAGTCTTTTGGAGCAAGTTGATTTTTGAGCATTTATTTTAATTGTTAAATAGTGCCTTCTGTTAATTAATGTCTGATTTTATTTGAGCACCTTAATGACCTCCAAAAATTATGAAATTTGTTTTGCCATCTATCTACACCATAATGAACTTATGTGTTTAATTTGGTAATTTTTGGAGCAACTGCATAAAATGACCTTTTTAAATAATTAAGAAAAATAGAAAAAGTGATTAGGGTTCATGTTGTATGCCCTGTTTTGCATTGTTCATGCTAGCATACTCATGTGCATGCATCATTGCATTCGTATAGTCACCGAAGAAGGAGTAAAAGTTGAGGCAGCCGCTGACGAACCTGTCCCCGAGGCTACCCGAGCTCCGACAACTGCCCCGCCGCCCTCGAGCCTGCCCTCTTTGCTCTTCAAGGCAAGCCCCGGTGCATTTAACCCTTTCCTTGAATTTATAAAATGATTTCCTTAAATGCTTTTGAGTTAAATTATTGCATTAGGTTTATAGGAGTTGTGTGCTATCCTAATTGATGCACTATCCACCTTGACCACTGATACACCCGATACCTGCTTTTCAAAAGTATTTCAAAAATGCTTAGCAATGCTTATTGAATTAGACTTTGCAATAAAATGTCAATTTCAAAAGTGTGATCACTTAAGGAATGTTTATGGGAATTTGGTCTTACTCCCCGGCTGTTGGCTAGGTATCTGATCCGTACCTAGTCAATAGCGAGGAGAGGTTGTCCGAGCGTACGGTGCCGTCATGTTGTAGTCCGGAACTCAACAGTTGACACCGACCGGGACAGGGTTGAAAAACTAACGGGACTATTACGCTTGGGTGAGATATAACCAAGGTATAGTTCTGGCTGGAAAATTAGGGACCATCCGTATGGGGGCCTGCTGGTCAAGACTTGTAACTATTCACATACTTCGGAAAGCTCTGGCTCCGAGAAATCCTTGATTGGGACCGACAACCGCGCACTGGGAGTGGAGAGATGGCGGAAGTAGCATGTACCCACGTGGTCGTCGTACCTGGAAAGGAGTGGTGTACTGTACTTCCGGGTGGCGTAGGACCGGTCCAATCTTGGAGGAATCGTGGTAGACGAGTTGGCATATGCAAGCTTGGGTGCTACCTATGCAGTGTGGATAGGGATCCTCAGCTGAGTATTATTTATCCGGATTAACGTTGCTCCTCGGTTATGGAGACTTGGTCACTGACTGTCAACGGAGAGTGGTTCTCACCTAGGTATGTTTTGAAATGTAAAATGAATCATGAACGATGAAGAATTGAGGAATACTAAATCTTTCCAAAGTAAAGTAAGATTTACAAAAATGCTTTTCTGCAAAATACTTGATCTTGCTTAAACCTTACCTTGACTACCCTAAGCCTCTCATTCCTGAGTCTTCTCCCTTTTCTTTAGTCGGGTAAGTCTTGTTGAGTACCCCAGTACTCAGGGTTTGTTACCCATGCTGCAGGTATGACAGAGTCCCCGATGTGTCTTGCACCCTGCTGCGTGACCATCGTCCAGGAAGAGGCCGATGAGGCCGAAGAATAGTTGTACACCCTCGGGCTGGGTGATTATAAGTATCTTTGTTGTTCTCCACTATGTTGCCTATGTCTATTTCTATTATCAGAACTTGGTTTGTAATAACTACACCTTAATTTCTATTTGGAACCCTGCTTTGTAAAACTATTGTTATTTAAGTCTTCCGCTCTTTATTCCGATATTATTTGTAAAAGTATGCAATGCTGTAACCGAATTGTGAGATGATCCTGCGGACATTGGGCGCTAATGTAGCCCAGTGATGGACAGTCTTAATTAAGTAGAACATGGGATCGGCTGTCAGAGGTTGACAGGGACCTGTGGGCCATGAGATTAGGGTCGTTCCGTCACAGAGTGGTATCGGAGCATCTCACTTTAACGTTGCAGTGTTTGTTTTTGCGAAAACTTCAAAAGACCTTTTGAGTCTAAACAAACTAACTTGACTATTTTGAGTCCAAATTGCTTCTCTCATCTTGTCTCTCATATGGCAACACTAGCTAGTGGAACAACATGTTTTAAGCCCTATGTTCGTTATTTATTTATTGCATTGCTTTGTTCCGTAGGAACGATTCATGCATCATGTCATAATCACTTAAGTAAACTTCCTCTCTAAGTTCGTTTGGGTAGAATGCCTTTACCTTTTCTTGCTAGCCTTCTGATCCTCATCCATCTAATCTTGTCCAGACATGGCCCATATCAAGCTGACTGCTCGCAAGTCGACTGGACCCAATGGCGTGCCGCGCCACCAGCTGGCACCACGCGTTGGAGAAGAGACTGCCGAATCTTCCAATGGTCGTCGCTTTCCCCGCCGCACCCGCAAGAACCTGAAGGAGGAAATCAAGAATCTGAAGGCTGAGATGGAGAACATGGAGCATGACTTCTACCTTTCCCGCCTGGAGTTTTATGAGGCACGAGCTTCCCTGGAGCAGGCCAACCGGAACACGGTTCGCGCTATCGAGCAGCGCAATGATGCTTGGATCCGCGAGGACGTCACCAGAGCCGAGCTCCACGGACTGCAGCAGTACACCGCCCAGATTGAGCAGTTCAATGATATGCTTCATGAGGAGGTACACCAGCTACACAACCAACTTCACCCCGTGGCTCCACCTGTTGCTGAGGATCCTGAAGATGGAATAGTGGAGGAACCAGAAATGGAACAGGAGCCAGACGAGGACGAAGAAGTTGAACCTGCTGAAGATGTCCACGCCGAGGACGAGGACGAGGAGGTAGAGCCTGAGCTCATCCTCGAGGAAGAAGATGACGATGAAGACATGATCATCATCGACGACGACTAGACTCGTTGTGTCTGTACCATCTGCTTACCTAAAACCTTAGTCTAGGTTTGGGAGCGTTAGTCTGTCTTTTGTTAAGTCAGTCTGTATCTTTCTTTTCGTACCTTTTTCCCCTTATCAGTCCGTTGTTATCTGTCAGTCATCTTTATCAATCTATCAACCTTTGTATCAGTGAAGCTATCTATCAGTTGTTTCAGAACTTTGTCTATGAATGCTGAGTTCCAAGTTGCTTAAACAGATGCCTGTGAACACTCGCACCGGAGCCGGAGGAGCTGGGGATGACCGTCTCCCAAACCCTCCACCTGTCCCAGCTACCCTAGCAGAGGCCATTGCAGCCTTGGCCGCCGCTGCCAACCTAATGGCTCAAAACCAAGGACAGCAGAACATTCACCGTGGTCGCCACAACATCAACCAAGAGACCACCTATGTGGATTTCACCGAAACTCGTCCACCGGTCTTCACCAAGGCCGATGAACCCCTCGAAGCTGATGATTGGCTCCGCACCATGGAGCAGAAGTTTGGTCTTATCAACTGCACCGACATCCAGAAGCCACGGTTCGCTTCACAGCAGCTTCGTGGTCCGGCAAGTGCTTGGTACGCCAACCTGTTGGCTGCCCAGCCAGAAGGACATCGGTTGACCTGGGAGGAGTTCCGCACTGCCTTCCGTGCTCATCACATCCCTTCCGGATTAATGAAAATGAAGCTTGATCAGTTCCTGGCTCTCCAACAGAAAGACTCCACAGTCATGCAGTATGTGGGTCAATTCAATCATCTCAGCCAGTATGCCTCAGAGTATGTCAACACAGATGAGAAGAAGAGGGATTGTTTCCTCAGAGGACTGCACCCAAAGATCCGCAGGAGCTTGTCCAATAACCTGACTGGGTCTTATCACGATGTTGTTGACCGGGCTGTTGCTTTTGAAGAAAGCAATCGCCAGTACCAGGAAGAGAAGAAGAAGAAGAAAGCAGGGCCAAGCAGCTTCTCTGGCGGTCACAAACGCCAGAGAGTCATCTATCACCCCAGCCACCACCACAATCGTCTACCTTACCCCAACCAGCAAGTGGTCGTCCGTACCGCGGCCACCACCCATAATGCCAACCAGCAAAGTGCCACACAGCCGAACGCCCCAGGTGTTCGTATCACCACCCCACAAACCGCCTACAACCATCCCTGCTACAACTGCGGCCAGCTTGGTCACTGGTCTCGTGAGTGCCCAAAGCCCAAGAGGTATGCTCAGAATGCTCAGAAGAATCCCGGAGGATCTCAGCAGCAGCAGCACCGCGCCCAGCAGCAACATGCCCAGAAAGGCAGGATTGTCAAGAAGCACGGGCAAGTCTACTACACCACTGTCAGCGACATTCCAGAAGGGGAGCCCATCATGATCGGTAGGTTTCCCGTTGCCAATCACCCTGCAGTTGTGTTGTTTGATTCTGGTGCATCGCATTCCTTCATCAGTCGTACTTTTGTCATCAAGCATGAGATATCAATTGAGGATTTAAAAGAAAGTTTCTGCATATTCTCGCCTGGAGGGCGTATAAGTACTAAGGAAGTGGTTCGCAGTATACCAGTAAGGTTGGGGGAACATGTATTTCCCACCACCATGATAGTGCTTCATGATCAGGAGATAGATGTCATCCTAGGCATGAATTGGATGTGTCAGTATAAAGCCATGATCGACATCTTGAATAGAGTTGTGAGAGTGGATATTCCTAACAGTACCGCCAAACTCCTTCTCCAACTTCCAATGCCTCAAAAACCAGCAGCCACTCAAATAAATACCTCATATGTTCTGGAAACCAGAGACATCCCCGTGGTTTGTGAATTCCCTGATGTTTTTCCTGAGGATTTGCCTGGTCTGCCTCCTGACCATGATGTTGAGTTTGCCATAGAGCTAAAGCCCGGGACTGCTCCTATATCCCGCAGAGCTTATCGAATGCCTCCCAGAGAGTTGGCAGAACTAAAAATCCAATTACAAGATTTGTTGGACAAGGGTTTCATTCGCCCAAGCTCGTCTCCTTGGGGCTGTCCTGCAATCTTTGTAAAGAAGAAAGATAAGACTCTCAGAATGTGCATTGATTATCGCCCACTCAATGAGGTCACCATCAAAAATAAATATCCCTTGCCTCGTATTGATCTTCTCTTTGACCAGTTAGCTGGAGCCAAAGTATTCTCCAAGATCGATCTCAGATCTGGCTACCACCAAATAAAGATTCGTCCTGAAGATATTCCTAAAACAGCTTTCACCACCAGATACGGCCTATATGAGTACTTGGTCATGTCCTTCGGTTTGACCAATGCACCTGCCCACTTCATGTATCTCATGAACTCTGTTTTCATGCCAGAGCTTGATAAATTCGTGGTCGTGTTCATTGACAACATCCTTGTCTACTCAAAAACCCCTGAAGATCATGCCGAACATCTTCGTATCGTTCTATCCCATCTCAGAGAACATCAGCTGTATGCCAAGTTCAGTAAATGTGAGTTCTGGTTAGATCAGATACAGTTTCTTGGTCATGTCCTATCCGCTGAAGGTGTGTCAGTTGACCCTGGTAAAGTGGCAGACATTCTGGATTGGAAGCCACCTACCACTGTTCATCAAGTCCGCAGCTTTATGGGAATGGCAGGATATTATCGTCGATTCATCCCAGATTTCTCAAGAATCGCCAAGCCTATCACTGAGTTAGTAAAGAATTCTGTGAAGTTTGTCTGGTCACCAGCCTGTGAGCAAACCTTTCAAACTCTGAAGAAATTGTTAACCACATCACCTGTGCTAGCCCAGCCGAACATCGAGAAACCCTTTGATGTCTACTGTGATGCATCTGGTACTGGTTTGGGCTGTGTTTTGATGCAAGAAGGTCGAGTGATCGCATATGCCTCCTGACAGCTTAAGCGACATGAAGAGAATTACCCAACTCATGATCTCGAGTTAGCAGCAGTAGTGCATGCCTTGAAGATCTGGCGTCATTATTTGTTAGGCAGTACCTGTAATGTGTACACCGATCACAAAAGCCGGAAGTATATCTTCACTCAAGAAGAGGTGAATATGAGACAGAGAAGATGGCTTGAGTTAATTAAGGACTATGATCTTGAAGTGCATTACCATCCGGGTAAGGCGAATGTGGTCGCCGATGCACTCAGTCGCAAGTCTTATTGCAACTGTCTGATGAAGAAACCCTATGATTCTTCTTTGTGTTATGAGCTGGAAAAGTTGAATATTGAAATGATTCCGCAGGGAACTCTGAGTAATATCAGAATAGAAACCCCTATCAGAAAGCAGATCATCGCTGCACAGAAAGATAACCCTGGAATCAAGCACATCATCGAAAAGGTCCAATCCGGAAAGGCTGATTGTTTCAGGATTGATGATGCAGGAGTAGTATGGTTTAAGAATCGGTTAGTAGTTCCTAAAGTGCCTGAGTTAAGAAAGTTAATCCTTGATGAAGCACACCTGACTAGATTCTCCATCCACCCCGGCAGCAACAAGATGTACCAGGACTTGAAGCAAAGGTTCTGGTGGACAAAGATGAAGATTGAGATCGCCCGGTATGTCGCTCAGTGTGATACCTGCCAGAAAGTCAAAGCCGTGCACATGAAGCCCGGAGGAGAATTGCAACCTTTATCTGTACCTACTTGGAAATGGGACGATATTAGTATGGACTTTATCAATGGTCTACCCAAGACATCAAGAGGTTTTGATTCCATCTGGGTGATCGTAGATCGCCTCACTAAGCAAGCTCACTTCCTGCCAATGAAGACCAGTTACACCGTCCCCACTTATGCCACTTTGTACAAGAACAACATAGTAAAACTCCATGGCATACCCAAAACCATTATCTCTGATCGTGGTACCCAGTTTGTCGCAAAGTTCTGGAAAGCGTTCCATGCCTCACTTGGAACCAAGCTCTTGCATAGTACAGCATATCATCCACAAACAGATGGACAAACTGAGCGAGTCAACCAAGTGTTAGAGGATATGTTGAGAGCATGTGTGCTCACCTTCGCAGATACTTGGGATGACTGTTTGCCCTTGGCAGAGTTCTCATATAATAACAGTTACCAAGAGAGCATCAAAATGGCACCCTTTGAAGCACTGTACGGCCGCCGTTGTCGTACACCTCTCAGTTGGTCTGAACCCGGAGAAAGGGAATTCTTTGGAGTTGACCTAGTAAAAGATATGGAAGAGAAAGTCAAGCTAATACAAGAGAACATGAAGATTGCACAGTCTCGACAGAAAAGTTATGCTGACAAGAGACGTCGACCTCTGCAGTTCGAGATCGGGGATTATGTGTACCTGAAGGTCTCGCCCACCAAAGGAGTCACTCGTTTTGGAGTCAAAGGAAAGCTAGCACCCCGCTACATTGGTCCATTTGAGATTCTGGAACGTTGTGGCAAGGTCGCTTACAAGCTGAGTTTGCCCGATCATCTTTCAGCAGTTCATAATGTGTTTCATGTCTCCCAACTCAAGAAGTGTCTCCGAGTACCTGAACATGTGGTTGAAGTTGAAGGCGTTGAGCTAGAACCAGATCTGTCATACACTGAGTATCCAGTTCGCGTGTTGGATCACAAGGATCGTGTTACCCGAAGAACCACCACAAGATGGTACAAGATCCAGTGGAACCAACACTCTGAAGAAGAAGCCACTTGGGAATCCGAAGACTTCTTGGCGAGGAACTATCCCGACTTTCTCGAATCTCTGTAGATGTAAGGTTTTGCCCTTTTCCTTCTTAAGACGTGAAATCTCGGGGCGAGATTTCTTTTAGGGGGGAAGGCTGTAACACCTCTGGTGTTTTAAAATGTAATTAACCTGACATGTCATCATCATTAGTCATTAATCATTCTTGCCTTGCATTTATGTTTGCTTAGTGCTGGTGTAGCAATCTCTTTTCAAAACCCTAAAAGCCCTAACCTTCCTATAAGGGCAAAATGGTAATTTCACCTCTGTGCCTAGCTTTGTGTAATTCTTGTTCAGTTGGATGTCTTGAAGTTTTGTTGTGTTGGCCAAAGTTCAAAAACCAAAATCAGATTTCAAATCCCTTTGCAAAACCCTGATTTCCAAACCCTGGATTTTATCCCTCTTTTTGTAATTCAAAAATTATTCAAAATTTGGGGTTGGTCCAAAAAGCAAAGTTGTAGATCTGGCCAAGATAAACAACTTTGGTATTTACAAATTTTCAAGTTTCTGTACAAAGTTTGAAGTAAATCCAAATTCATTCAAATTCCAGTTTTTGTCCCCTTTTCAGCTTTCAAAATTTATTCAAAAACTATTGAGTTTCAGAAAAAGTGTATGTTAGCAAAGTTGTAGGTTTTGATAAAAGGAACAACTTTCATATTTGCAGATTTCCAACTTTCAATGTAAAATCAAAAGTAATTTTGAAATTATTCAAATCCCAAAAGTGTTCCCTTTTCTGGTTTCAATGTAAAATCAAAAGTAATTTTGAAAATGTTCATATTGACAAAGTTGTAGATCTCTTTTTTCTGCACAACTTTGGTATTTTGAGTTTTTCCCGTGCAGTTCAAATTTTGGGAGAAATTTGCAAAATACAGAAAGTCAAAACCTAGACCTAGCCCTGTTCATCCCCTACCTCTAGCCGGCACAGAGCAGGGGGGGCCCGGCCATGGCGCCTCGCCGGCACTACACACGCCGCGTGCCTGGCAGCCGCACGCGCGCCTCCAACCTGCCGCCGCTGACCCCGTGATCATTTCGCACCCGCTCGCGAGCGCTGACCCTCGCTCCCGTCCCCTACAGTGCCCAGGGCGTCGCCGTCGCGTGGCCGTCACCGGCGAGCCTTCGCCCAGGCCCTAGGTGCACGCCCGTCCTCCCGCCGGCTTGCAATCGAGTGCGCACGCCTCGGCCGAGCTCATCCACACCATCCCGTGCTCTCTACCGTCCCCGACCGTGCCTATAAAAGGGACCGCAGGAGTCCGAGCTCCTCACTCGTCTCCGCCGCCGTCGCCAGCCCACTCCGAAGCTCCCGCCGCCCAACCAACTAGCCCAACAGCTCCGTCTTGAGCTCGTGAAGCTTCCCCACCCCTCAATTTGGTCTCTACCGCCTCCTATCGCCCGGCGTAGCTCGCCGTTCCCATCTCCGGCGAAAACCCGGCGAACTCGGGTTCGTCAAATACTACCTCTCCGGCCACGATCATCTTCCCCTGACCCCTGTGTCAGCTTCCTTGGCTCCGCGCGACTCTAACCAGGCCCTTGCGGTCTCGTGTGTTGCGCAGGGTCGTCGGAGCGCCGATCGCCGCCGTGAACCGTCCGCCGGTCACCGTCGACCACCCTCCTCCGTCCAACCCCTCACCTCGCCGAGCCCCTTAATCAACGCCGGTGAGCTCCCTGAAGCTTCCCATGCCTTTGGTTTCGTCTGCCGAGCCTCGCCGTGGCCGGCGCAGCAGTGCCGCCGCCGTCGGCCGGCCGCCGGCGATCGGGAAGAGCACAGTGCTCTTTTCCCTTTTTCTTTCAAAAATGTGAATAGTATTGTTATTTCATCTTTTTGTATGATTTTCTGTATTGCTCTAAAAATTCTGAAAATTTTACAATTGACTCTCTATACCATGTAGTATTTTAGAAAAATATGAAACTTGACTTTTCTGCAAGAATTTAAAAATGTAAAATCCCTCTTTTAATTAATAAATGGATGGTTTTGGATTTTTAGAAAATCATTTATAACTCCAAAAATCATGAGATAAATTTTTGTGAGCTTCCTATGCCATGTTTAGTCTCTGGTGAAATTTTGAAGTCTTTTGGAGCAAGTTGATTTTTGAGCATTTATTTTAATTGTTAAATAGTGCCTTCTGTTAATTAATGTCTGATTTTATTTGAGCACCTTAATGACCTCCAAAAATTATGAAATTTGTTTTGCCATCTATCTACACCATAATGAACTTATGTGTTTAATTTGGTAATTTTTGGAATAACTGCATAAAATGACCTTTTTAAATAATTAAGAAAAATAGAAAAAGTGATTAGGGTTCATGTTGTATGCCCTGTTTTGCATTGTTCATGCTAGCATACTCATGTGCATGCATCATTGCATTCGTATAGTCACCGAAGAAGGAGTCAAAGTCGAGGCAGCCGCTGACGAACCTGTCCCCGAGGCTACCCCGAGCTCCGACAACTGCCCCGCCGCCCTCGAGCCTGCCCTCTTTGCTCTTCAAGGCAAGGCCCGGTGCATTTAACCCTTTCCTTGAATTTATAAAATGATTTCCTTAAATGCTTTTGAGTTAAATTATTGCATTAGGTTTATAGGAGTTGTGTGCTATCCTAATTGATGCACTATCCACCTTGACCACTGATACACCCGATACGTGCTTTTCAAAAGTATTTGAAAAATGCTTAGCAATGCTTATTGAATTAGACTTTGCAATAAAATGCCAATTTCCAAAGTCTGATCACTTAAGGAATGTTTATGGGAATTTGGTCTTACTCCCCGGCTGTTGGCTAGGTATCTGATCCGTACCTAGTCAATAGCGAGGAGAGGTTGTCCGAGCGTACGGTGCCGTCATGTTGTAGTCCGGGACTCAACAGTTGACACCGACCGGGACAGGGTTGAAAAACTGACGGGACTATTATGCTTGGGTGAGATATAACCAAGGTATAGTTCTGGCTAGAAAATTAGGGACCATCCGTATGGGGGCCTGCTGGTCAAGACTTGTAACTATTCACATACTTCGGAAAGCTCTGGCTCCGAGAAATCCTTGATTGGGACCGACAACTGCGCACTGGGAGTGGAGAGATGGCGGAAGTAGCATGTACCCACGTGGTCGTCGTACCTGGAAAGGAGTGGTGTACTGTACTTCCGGGTGGCGTAGGACCGGTCCAATCTTGGAGGAATCGTGGTAGACGAGTTGGCATTTGCAAGCTTGGGTGCTACATATGCAGTGTGGATAGGGATCCTCAGCTGAGTATTATTTATCCGGATTAACGTTGCTCCTCGGTTATGGAGACTTGGTCACTGACTGTCAACGGAGAGTGGTTCTCACCTAGGTATGTTTTGAAATGTAAAATGAATCATGAACGATGAAGAATTGAGGAATACTAAATCTTTCCAAAGTAAAGTAAGATTTACAAAAATGCTTTTCTGCAAAATACTTGATCTTGCTTAAACCTTACCTTGACTACCCTAAGCCTCTCATTCTTGATTTACAAAAAGTCTTGTTGAGTACCCCAGTACTCAGGGTTTGTTACCCATGCTGCAGGTATGACAGAGTCCCCGATGTGTCTTGCACCCTGCTGCGTGACCCTCGTCCAGGAAGAGGCCGATGAGGCCGAAGAATAGTTGTACACCCTCGGGCTGGGTGATTATAAGTATCTTTGCTGTTCTCCACTATGTTGCCTATGTCTATTTCTATGATCAGAACTTGGTTTATAATAACTACACCTTAATTTCTATTTGGAACCCTGCTTTGTAAAACTATTGTTATTTAAGTCTTCCGCTCTTTATTCCTATATTATTTGTAAAAGTATGCAATGCTGTAACCAAATTGTGAGATGATCCTGCGGACATTGGGCGCTGATGTAGCCTAGTGATGGACAGTCTTAATTAAGTGGAACATGGGATCGGCTGTCAGAGGTTGACAGGGACCTGTGGGCCATGAGATTAGGGCCGTTCCGTCACAGCCGTCAGGTACAACAGCGACCCGATCATACTCCGGTACTCCTTCTGGTCCACAGCTTCTCCATCCACATCCGCATCCAGGGCCATCGTTGTCGACATGGGTGTTGGAAGAGGCTTGGCCTCACCCATATCGAACTTCTTCAGAATGTCCTTGGTATACTTACCCTGGTGCACAAACGTCCCTTCTCGAGATTGCTTGATTTGCAACCCGAGGAAAAACATCAACTCGCCCATCATGCTCATCTCAAACTCCCTGCTCATAGTATCTGCAAACTTGGCAACCAAAGCATGAGAAGAACCACCGAAAATTATATCATCCACGTAAATCTGGACCAAGAGAGTGTCATTGCCTTGCTTGAGGAGAAAAAGCGTTTTATCCACACATCCCATTTTAAAACCCTTAGCAAGCAAAAAGGTTTTCAATCTATCATACTAGGCTCTAGGGGCTTGTTTCAAACCATATAAAGCTTTGTAAAGTTTAAAGACATGGTTTGGAAACTTGGGATTTTTGAAACCGGGGGGTTGTCTCACATACACCTCTTCTTCTATGTAGCCGTTTAAGAAGGCACTCTTGACATCCATTTGAAAAAGTTTAAACCCTTTGGATGCAGCAAAAGCCAAGAGTATCCTAATCGCCTCCAAATGAGCTACAGGAGCAAAAGTCTCCTCATAGTCTATCCCCTCCTTCTGACTATACCCCTGGGCAACTAGTCTGGCCTTGTTTCTCACAACATGGCCATCCTCTCCTTGTTTGTTTTTGAAAACCCATTTTGTCCCAATAGGGTGACACTCAGGAGGAAGAGGAACAAGAACCCAAACCCGATTTATTTCAAAATTTTCTAACTCCTCATGCATGGCATTGACCCAATCTGGATCAGATAAAGCATGTCCAACATCTCGGGGTTCAAAATCAGCAACAAATGCAGAATGAGCAAAGTGAGAGATTTGTTGTGACCTTGACCGAGTGACTCGTTCGCCGATGCTGCCGATTGTTGACACTCACTAAGTGTCATATTTTTAGCATCAACAAGGACATATAACACAACACAAGGGCCTAAAATCAACCAAAAACCTTTTATAAACTAACGATTTCCACTTGTCCTTGAAGTTTATTTGAATATAGGAAATTGCAGGGTTTTTGAGCAAAATGACCAAGAGGACCCACCAGGAGGCGAGCACACTCACCTGGGCTCACTTTGGGCCAAGGTGGGGTGGCGACCGCCACCCATCACTGGCGGCCGCCAGGGGAGTGAGGCCCAAACTCCTCCCCTGCCACATCACTGATCCAGGGGAGGCATGCCACACTCATTTGCAGCCATTGATCACTTAGGTCATTGCCTCCAAGGACCAAGAAGGGATGTCACATGGATCATGACCCAATTGCTCATGTGACGGTTATTTGGACATGCAACCGACCATGGAACCGCCTCTCTGGAGCTCCTGGATGCCGTTGAAGCAAAGGCGGTGGATCCAACGGCCAGGGGGGTGGCGGCCGCCACCTAGGGCTGGCGCCCGCCACCACACTCACCCCCCTGACCTAACCCTAGGTCCATAAGTACCCCCCTAGGTCCCTTAGTGTAACACCTCTGGTGTTTAAGCATGTAATTAACTTGACATATCATCATTAGCATCATTAATCATCTTGATCATGATTTCATGTGTATGCATTTGCTTAGTGTATCATTTTATGTGATGTGCCTCTATTGCAAAAACCCTCATTAGCCCACTTCTTCCTATAAGGGCAAAATGGTAATTTCACCTCTGTGCCTAGTTCTATGTAATTCCTGTTCAAATTTAGTGCCCTGATGTTTGTTGCTTTGATCAAGTTCAAAAATCAGATTTGATTTGATTTTCCTTTTTGCAAAAACCCTAAAATCCCAAATCCTGGATTTATTCCCTTTATGATAACTTTTTCAAAATTCAAAATTTTGAGTTGGTTCAAAAAGCAAAGTTGTGAATCTGACCTAGAGGAACAACTTTGGTATTTACAGATTTCCATGTTTCTATATAAAATTTGCAGTAATTTCAAATTTATTCAAATTCCAGATTTTTGTCCCCTTTTCAGTTTTGAAAAGTTAATCAAAAACTATGGAGTTTCAGGAAAAGTGTATATTAGCAAAGTTATAGATTTTGTCAAATGGAACAACTTTCATATTGGAAGATTTTCAAGTTTCAGTTTGAAATCCAGAGTAATTTTGATTTGAATCAAGTTTGAAAAAGTGTCCCCTTTTCTGTTTTTGAATATAGTTCAAAAACTATTCGGAATTTGAAAATGTGCATATTGACAAAGTTGTAGATCTCTTTTTTCTGAGCAACTTTGGTATTTTGAGTTTTTGTCGCACAGTTCAATTTTTGAGAGTAGTTTGCAAAATACAGAAACTAGCCAAAAGTCAAACCCTAGACCCTAGCACTGTTCTTCTTCCCGTAGAGCCAGAGGGAAGGGGGGGGGGCCCGGCCATGGCGCCGGCGCTGCGGCTGCAGCGCAGGCGGCTGCTCCCCACGCGCCACCAACCTGCCGCCGCTGTTCCCCTGTTCCCTCCGCGCCCGCACGCGAGCGCTGACCCTTGCTCTCGGCCCCTACAGTGCCCAGCCGCCGCCGCCGCGTGGCCATCGCCGGCCGAGCTTGCGCCCGAGCCCCGGCTGCACGCCAGCTCGACCGCCAGAGCGCAATCGAGTGCGCACGCCCCCGCAAACCTTACCCGCGTAACCTCGAGCTCTCTACCGTCCCATAGCCGCGGCTATATAAGCCGCCGGAGCCCGACCTCTCTCCCTCACCTCCGCCACCGTGGCCAACCCACTCCAGTCACTCCGCCGCTCCACCACCTAGCTCGGAAGCTCCGCCTTGAGCTCGTGAAGCTTTCCCACCCTTCAATTTCACCTTCCCCGCCTCCGTTTGCCCGGCGTAACCCCATCTTCCCGATCTCCGACCGAACACCGGTGAACTCGGGTTCGTGAAATTCGCCGCCTCCGGCCATGACCATCCCTCACCGACCCCCGTGTCATGTTCCTTGGCTCAGCGCGACTCTAACCCGGCCCTTGCGGTCTCGTGTGTTGCGCAGGACCGCCGGATCGCCGGAGCGCCGCCGCTGTCGTCTTCTCCCTCGAGCGTGCCGAGCCTCACCCTCGAGCACAAGTCGAGCCTCACCCTCGAGCCCTGCCTCCGACCCGTGGTAAGCATCCGAGCCCCCGGCCTCTGCTTCCACTCCGCTTCGCCCGAGCCCAAGCCTCGGCGACGCATGCTCTCCGCTTCGCCCGAGTCAGGCCTCGGACGGAGGCTTACTTCTCCGTCTCGCCCGAGCCTCCGGGCCAGGCCTCGGACGAAGCTGTCGCTTCCGCCTCGACCAAGCCCGTCTCGACCGAGCGCCGCGCGATTCGCCCGAGCCCCGCGATTCGCCGAGCCCGGCCTAGAAAGAGCACAGTGCTCTTTTCTTTTTCTGAGAGATGTGAATAGTGTTCTGTTTTCTCTTTTTTTGTATGATTTTCTGTGTGCATCCAAAAATTCTGAAATTTTTGTGGTAGACTCTTTATGCTCTGGAGTATTTTATAAAAATATGAAACTTGAGTTTTGTGCAAATTTTTAAAAATGTAAAATTCCCCTTTTAATTGAAAAATGAAGGTTTTGGTATTTTTGGAGGGTGATCTATAACTCCAAAAATCTTGAGATAAATTTTTGTGACCTTTTTATGACATGCTGAACCTCTGGTAAAATTTTGAAGTCATTTGGAACAAGTTGATTTTTGAGCTTTTATTTTAATTGTTACATAGTGCCTTTTGCTAATTAATGTCTGATTTTATTTGAGCACCTTAATGACCTCAAAAAAATTATGAAATTTGTTTTGCCATCTATCTACACCATAATGAACTTATGTGATTAATTTGGTGATTTTTGGAGCAACTTCATAAAATGACCTTTTAAATAAATTAAGAAAATAGAAAAGATGGATTAGGGTTGGTAGTAAGTGTTTGATGATGTGATCTTTGGATTGATTGATGTTCATAGACCCCTACCCTTTGGTCTATGATGTTTGTGATGCTATGTTTGGTTGATGCTTAGGATAATTATAATAAGGTCTAGTTTAATCAATTTTGCTTAAGGAAGAAATGGTTACCTTTTATGCTCAACCTAGATTTCGATCATGCCTTGTTTAAGAGTAATCTAGAATCAGTGGAATTGTCTTGCACCTTAAGTTCATATCATCATTCTCATAAGCATTCATCATTGCATCCGTATAGTTGACGAAGAAGGACCTGAAGTCGAGGTAGCCACCGAAGGATCTGTTCCCGAGGCGACCCCGAGCTCCGACACCTACTCCTACCCCGAGTCTGCTCTTTTTGCCATCCAAGGCAAGCCCCGGTGCATTTAACCCTTCCTTGAATTTATAAAGTGATTTCCTTAAATACTTTTGAGTTAAATTATTGCATTAGGTTTATAGGAGTTGAGTGATATCCTAACTGATGCATTATCCACCTTGACCACTGATACACCCGAAGCCTGCTTTTCAAAAGAATTTGAAAAATGCTTAGCAATGCTTATTGATTTAGACTTTGCAATAAAAATGCCAATTTCAAAAGTGTGATCACTTAAGAATCTTTTTGGGAATTTGGCTTTACTCCCCGGCTGTTGGCTAGGTATCTGATCCGTACCTAGTTAATGGCGAGGAGAGGTTGTCCGCGCGTACGGTGCCGTCATGTTGTAGTCCGGGACTCAACAGTTGACACCGACCGGGACAGGGTTGAAAAACCGACAGGACCTGTACTCTTGGGTTAGAGTCCCGAGGTGCTTGTCGCTGGCGGAAAAATGTAGGGACCATCCGTATGGGGGCCTGCTGGTCAAGACTTGTAACTATTCACATACTACGGAAAGCTCTGGCTCCGAGAAATCCATTATTGGACCGACAACCGCGCACTGGGAGTGGAGAGATGGCGGAAGTAGCATGTACCCACGTGGGTTAGAGTCCCGGATTGGAGTGGTGTACTGTACTTCCGGGTGGCGTAGGACCGGGCCCAATCTTGGAGGAATCGTGGTAGACGAGTTGGCATATGCAAGCTTGGGTGCTACATATGCAGTGTGGATAGGGATCCTCAGCTGAGTATTATTTATCCGGATTAACGTTGCTCCTCGGTTATGGAGACTTGGTCCACTGACTGTCAACGGAGAGTGGTTCTCAACTAGGAATGTTTTGAAATGTAAAATGAATCATGAACGATGAAGAATTGAGGAATACTGAATCTTTCAAAATAAAATAAGGTTTACAAAAATGCTTTTCTGCAAAATACTTGGTCTTGCTAAAGCCTTACCTTGACTACCCTAAGCTTTCATTCCTGAGTCTTCTCCCTTTTTCTTTAGTCGGTTAAGTCTTGTTGAGTACCTTTGTACTCAGGGTTTTATTACCCATGTTGCAGGTATGGCAGAGTCCTCAGTATGCCTTGGACCCTGCTGTGTGACTGTTGTTCAAGAAGAGGCCGATGAGGCCGATGAGTGATTATTCACCCTCGGGCTGGGTGAAGTATCTTTACCTTCAGTTGTTGTCATATGCTACTCTGCCAACTCTATCTATTTGAACTATGGTCTGTAATAACTTCACTTTAATTTTATGTTGAACCCTGGTTTGTAAAACTATTGTTATCTAAGTCTTCCGCTATTTACTCCGATGTTATTGGTCAAAATGTTCAAGAGATTGTAACTGAATTGTGAGATGATCCTGCGGACATCGGGCACTGATGTAGCCCAGTAGCGGAACCGGTCTTAATCTCTTGGCTGTACGGATCGACTGTCAGTGGTTGACGGTGATCAGTGGGCCATGGGATTAGGGCCGTTACGTTACAGAGTGGTATCGGAGCATCTCACTATGACGTTACGATCTTTTTGCGAAAACTTCAAAATGTTTTTAACAAAAACTAAACTTGACTATTTTGAAGTCCAAATTGCTTCTCTCATCTCATCTTGTCTTTGGCAACTAGTAGCAAGACAACTTGTATAAGCCCTATGTACCTTACCTTAGTAGTTGCATTGCCTTGTTCCGTAGGAACGATTCATGCATCATGTCACATTCACTTAAGTTTATAAAAGAGTTCGTTGAGTTAGTATGCCTATACCTTTTTCTTGCTAGCCTTTCTCATCTATAACCTCTTGTCCAGATATGGCCATCATCAAGCGGACTGCCCGCAAGTCGACTGGACCGCACGGTGTGCCGCGTCACCAGCTGGCGCCACGCACCGGAGAAGAGATTGGAGAATCCTCCAATGGTCGTCGTTTTCCCCGTCGCACCCGCAAGCAGCTGAAGGAGGAAATCAAGAATCTGAAGGCTGAAATGGAGAACATGGAGCATGACTTCTACCTTTCCCGCATGGAGTTTTATGAGGCACGAGCTTCCCTGGAGCAGGCCAACCGGAACACGGTTCGCGCTATCGAGCAGCGCAATGATGCTTGGACCCGCGAGGATGTCACCAGAGCCCAGCTCCATGGACTGCAGCAATACACCGCCCAGATCGAGCAGTACAATGATATGCTTCATGAGGAAGTGCATCAGCTGCATGATCAACTCCATCCCTTGGTACCCCCGGTTATGGAAGACCCCGAAGACGGAGTCGTGGAGGAACCTGAAGTGGAAAACGAGCCCGATCAGAATGAGGAAGTGGAACCTGCTGAAGATGTCCACGTTGAAGATGAAGATGAGGAGGAAGAGCCTGAGCTTATCATCGAGGATGATGATGATGACGAAGAGTTGATCTTCATCGATGATGACTAGACTCCTTGTGTCTGTACCATCTGCTTACCTAAAACCTTAGTCTAGGTTTGGGAGCGTTAGTCTGTCTGTTGCCAAGTCTGGCATGTATCTTTCTTTTCGTACCTTATCAGTCTGTTGTCATCTTTATCAAGTCAGCTATCTTTGTATCAGTGAAGCTATCAATCAAGTTGTTTCAGAACCCTTGTCCATATATGCTGAATTCCGAGTTGCTTATACAGATGCCTGTGAACACCCGTACCGGAGCCGGAGGTGCTGGAGATGACCGTCTCCCAAACCCTCCACCTGTACCAGCTACCCTAGCAGATGCCATTGCAGCCTTGGCCGCCGCTGCCAATCTGATGGCTCAGAATCAAGGGCAGCAGAACAACGGCAACCGTGGTCGCCGCAACAACCAAGAGACAACCTATGTGGAATTCACTGAAACACGACCACCGGTCTTCACAAAGGCCGATGAACCCCTCGAGGCTGACGACTGGTTACGCACCATGGAACAGAAGTTCAGTCTACTGCACTGCACGGAGATCCAGAAGCCTCGGTTCGCTTCTCAGCAGCTCCGTGGTCCTGCAAGTGCCTGGTACGCCAACCTGTTGGCGGCCCAGCCGGAAGGTCACCAGCTGACCTGGGAAGAGTTCCGCACTGCTTTCAGAGCACATCACATCCCTTCGGGATTGATGAAAATGAAGTTGGATCAGTTCTTGGCCCTGCAACAGAAAGATTCCACCGTCATGCAGTACGAGGGACAATTCAACCACCTCAGCCAGTATGCCTCTGACTATGTCAACACAGAGGAAAAGAAGAGAGATTGTTTTCTCAGGGGTCTGCACCCTAAGATTCGCAGAGGTCTGTCCAACAACCTAAACGGATCCTACCATGACGTCGTTGACCGTGCTGTTGCTTTCGAGGAAAGCAACCGCCAGTATCAGGAAGAGAAGAAGAAGAAGAAGGCTGGGTCTAGCAGTTTCTCCAGCAACCATAAGCGCCCAAGAATCATCTACCACCCCAGCCACAACCAAAACCGTGCCCCATACCCCCATCAGCAAGTGGTCGTTCGTACCGCGGCCACCACCCACAATGCCAACCAGCAAAGTGCCACTCAGCCGAACGCCCCTGGTGTTCGTATCACCACCCCACAAACAGCTTACAACCATCCATGCTACAACTGTGGCCAAGTTGGTCACTGGTCTCGCGAGTTCCCAAAACCCAAGAAGAATGCCCAGCATGCACAGAAAGGCCCTGGAGGATCACAGCAGCAGCACCGTGCACCGCAGCAGCACGTCCAGAAGGGCAAGTTTGTCAGGAAGCACGGGCAAGTCTACTTCACCACCGTCAGTAACATCCCAGACGGAGAGCCCGTCATGCTCGGTAGGTTTCTTGTTGCCAATCATCCTGCAGTCGTCTTGTTTGATTCTGGTGCATCGCATTCCTTCATCAGTCGCACTTTTGTCATCAAGCATGATTTGCCCATGGGGGAGTTAAAAGAGAGTTTCTGCATACTTTCGCCTGGAGGGCGGATAAATACTAAGGAAGTGGTCCGCAGTATACCAGTAATGTTGGGGAAACATGTCTTTCCTACCACCATGATAGTACTGCGCGATCAAGAGATAGATGTCATCTTTGGCATGAATTGGATGTGTCAGTATAAAGCCATGATAGACATCTTGAATAGAGTTGTGAGAGTGGATATTCCTAACAGTACCGCCAAACTCCTTCTCCAACTTCCTATGCCTTCAAAATCAGCTACCACACAGCTAAATGCTACCTATGATCAAGGGATCCGAGACATCCCTGTAGTCTGCGAGTTCCCTGATGTCTTTCCAGAAGATTTACCTGGTCTGCCTCCCAACCGTGATGTTGAGTTTGCTATAGAGCTAAAGCCCGGGACTGCTCCTATATCCCGCAGAGCTTATCGAATGCCTCCCAGAGAGTTGGCAGAGCTGAAGATCCAATTGCAAGAGCTATTGGATAAGGGTCTCATTCGCCCAAGTTCATCTCCTTGGGGCTGTCCTGCTATCTTTGTGAAGAAGAAGGACAAAAGCCTTCGTCTGTGCGTTGACTATCGCCCGCTCAACGAGGTCACCATCAAAAATAAATATCCCTTGCCTCGCATTGATCTTCTGTTTGACCAGTTATCTGGAGCCAGAGTGTTTTCCAAGATCGACCTCAGATCTGGCTATCACCAAATAAAAATTCGTCCCGAAGATATTCCCAAAACAGCTTTCACCACCAGATACGGCCTATATGAGTACTTGGTCATGTCTTTTGGCTTGACCAATGCCCCCGCTCATTTCATGTATCTCATGAACTCTGTGTTCATGCCAGAGCTCGATAAATTTGTAGTCGTGTTCATTGACGACATCCTTGTTTATTCAAGAACTCCTGAAGATCATGCCATGCATCTTCGTGTCGTTCTCTCTCGTCTCAGAGATCACCAGCTGTATGCCAAGTTCAGTAAATGTGAATTCTGGCTAGATCGAATTCAATTCCTTGGTCATGTCCTGTCCGCTGAAGGTGTGTCAGTTGACCCTGAAAAAGTGGCAGATATCTTGGATTGGAAGCCACCTACCACTGTCCGCGAAGTTCGCAGCTTCATGGGAATGGCTGGATACTATCGTCGTTTCATCCCAGACTTCTCCAGAGTTGCCAAGCCTATCACAGAGTTGTTGAAGAATTCCGTGGATTTTGTTTGGTCAACAGCCTGTGAGCAAGCTTTTCAAGCCTTGAAGAAACTACTAACTACATCACCAGTCCTAGCTCAACCAGACATCGAGAAACCCTTTGATGTATACTGTGATGCATCTGGTACTGGGTTAGGCTGTGTTTTGATGCAAGAAGGTCGAGTGATCGCTTATGCCTCACGGCAGCTTAGGCGACATGAGGAGAATTATCCAACCCATGACCTTGAGTTAGCAGCAGTGGTTCATGCTTTGAAGATATGGCGTCATTATCTGTTGGGCAGTACCTGCAAGGTGTACACCGATCATAAGAGCCTGAAGTATATCTTCACTCAAGAAGAGTTGAACATGAGGCAGAGAAGATGGCTTGAGTTAATCAAGGACTATGATCTCGAAGTACATTACCATCCTGGTAAGGCAAATGTAGTTGCCGATGCCCTCAGTCGCAAGTCATACTGCAACTGTCTGACGACGAAGCCCTATGATCTTTCCTTGTGCCATGCTCTCGAAAGGATGGGTATTGAGATGGTCCCGCAAGGAAGCCTGAACAATGTCAGGATAGAAACATCGGTCAAGGAACAAGTCATCGCTGCACAGAAAGATAACCCTGGAATCAAGCACATCATCGAAAAGGTCCAGACCGGTAAGGCTGATTGTTTCAGGATCGATGATGTAGGAGTTGTTTGGTTCAAGAACTGTCTAGAAGTTCCCAAGGTGCCTGAGTTGAGACAGTTGATCCTTGATGAAGCACACCTGTCTAGGTTTTCCATCCACCCCGGCAGCAACAAGATGTACCAGGATCTAAGGCAGAGATTCTGGTGGACAAAGATGAAGATTGAAATCGCTCGCTATGTCGCTCGCTGTGATACTTGTCAGAAGGTCAAAGCCGTGCACATGAAGCCTGGAGGAGAATTGCAGCCTTTATCTGTACCTGCCTGGAAGTGGGAAGATATCAGCATGGATTTTATCAATGGGCTACCCAAGACTCAGAAAGGTTTTGATTCCATTTGGGTAATCGTGGACCGACTCACCAAACAAGCTCACTTTCTGCCAGTCGAGACCAGCTACGCCGTCCCCACGTATGCCGCCTTGTACAAGAACAACATAGTGAAGCTTCATGGAATACCCAAGACCATTATCTCTGATCGTGGTACTCAGTTTGTCGCAAAGTTCTGGAAAGCGTTCCATACCTCACTTGGAACCAAGCTCTTGCATAGTACAGCATATCATCCACAAACAGATGGACAAACTGAGAGAGTCAACCAAGTGTTAGAAGATATGTTGAGAGCCTGTGTGCTTACCTTCGCAGATACTTGGGATCAGTGTTTGCCCTTGGCAGAGTTCTCATATAATAACAGTTATCAAGAAAGCATCAAAATGGCACCCTTTGAAGCACTGCACGGTCGTCGTTGTCGTACACCCCTCAGTTGGTCTGAGCCCGGAGAAAGAGAATTCTTTGGAGTTGACCTGGTCAAAGATATGGAAGAGAAAGTCAAGCAGATACAAGAGAACATGAAGATTGCCCAATCCCGACAAAAGAGATATGCTGACAAGAGACGTCGACCTCTGAAGTTTCAAGTTGGAGATTACGTATATCTCAAGGTCTCACCAACCAAAGGAGTCACTCGTTTTGGAGTCAAGGGAAAGTTAGCACCCCGCTACATTGGTCCGTTTGAGATTTTGGAATGTTGTGGTAAGGTAGCTTACAAGCTGAAGCTGCCCGATCATCTCTCTTCTGTCCACAATGTTTTCCATGTCTCCCAACTCAAGAAGTGCCTCCGAGTACCAGAACATGTCGTGGAAGTTGAAGGTGTCGAGCTAGAGCCTGATCTATCCTACTCGGAATATCCAGTTCGCGTGTTGGATCACAAAGATCGAGTTACTCGAAGAACTACCACAAGGTGGTACAAAATGCAGTGGAACCAGCACTCTGAAGAAGAAGCTACTTGGGAATCTGAAGACTTCTTGGCAAAGAACTATCCCGACTTTCTCGAATCCCTGTCTATGTAAAGTTTTGCCTTTATCCCTTCTTTGTCCTTTCTTAAGACGCAGAATCTCGGGGCGAGATTTCTTTAAGGGGGGAAGGCTGTAACACCTCTGGTGTTTAAGCATGTAATTAACTTGACATATCATCATTAGCATCATTAATCATCTTGATCATGATTTCATGTGTATGCATTTGCTTAGTGTATCATTTTATGTGATGTGCCTCTATTGCAAAAACCCTCATTAGCCCACTTCTTCCTATAAGGGCAAAATGGTAATTTCACCTCTGTGCCTAGTTCTATGTAATTCCTGTTCAAATTTAGTGCCCTGATGTTTGTTGCTTTGATCAAGTTCAAAAATCAGATTTGATTTGATTTTCCTTTTTGCAAAAACCCTAAAATCCCAAATCCTGGATTTATTCCCTTTATGATAACTTTTTCAAAATTCAAAATTTTGAGTTGGTTCAAAAAGCAAAGTTGTGAATGTGACCTAGAGGAACAACTTTGGTATTTACAGATTTCCATGTTTCTATATAAAATTTGCAGTAATTTCAAATTCATTCAAATTCCAGATTTTTGTCCCCTTTTCAGTTTTGAAAAGTTAATCAAAAACTATGGAGTTTCAGGAAAAGTGTATATTAGCAAAGTTATAGATTTTGTCAAATGGAACAACTTTCATATTGGAAGATTTTCAAGTTTCAGTTTGAAATCCAGAGTAATTTTGATTTGAATCAAGTTTGAAAAAGTGTCCCCTTTTCTGTTTTTGAATATTGTTCAAAAACTATTCGGAATTTGAAAATGTTCATATTGACAAAGTTGTAGATCTCTTTTTTCTGAGCAACTTTGGTATTTGAGTTTTTGTCACACAGTTCAATTTTTGAGAGTAGTTTGCAAAATACAGAAACTAGCCAAAAGTCAAACCCTAGACCCTAGCACTGTTCTTCTTCCCGTAGAGCCAGAGGGAAGGGGGGGGCCCGGCCATGGCGCCGGCGCTGCGGCTGCAGCGCAGGCGGCTGCTCCCCACGCGCCACCAACCTGCCGCCGCTGTTCCCCTGTTCCCTCCGCGCCCGCACGCGAGCGCTGACCCTTGCTCTCGGCCCCTACAGTGCCCAGCCGCCGCCGCCGCGTGGCCATCGCCGGCCGAGCTTGCGCCCGAGCCCCGGCTGCACGCCAGCTCGACCGCCAGAGCGCAATCGAGTGCGCACGCCCCCGCAAACCTTACCCGCGTAACCTCGAGCTCTCTACCGTCCCATAGCCGCGGCTATATAAGCCGCCGGAGCCCGACCTCTCTCCCTCACCTCCGCCACCGTGGCCAGCCCACTCCAGTCACTCCGCCGCTCCACCACCTAGCTCGGAAGCTCCGCCTTGAGCTCGTGAAGCTTTCCCACCCTTCAATTTCACCTTCCCCGCCTCCGTTTGCCCGGCGTAACCCCATCTTCCCGATCTCCGACCGAACACCGGTGAACTCGGGTTCGTGAAATTCGCCGCCTCCGGCCATGACCATCCCTCACCGACCCCCGTGTCATGTTCCTTGGCTCAGCGCGACTCTAACCCGGCCCTTGCGGTCTCGTGTGTTGCGCAGGACCGCCGGATCGCCGGAGCGCCGCCGCTGTCGTCTTCTCCCTCGAGCGTGCCGAGCCTCACCCTCGAGCACAAGTCGAGCCTCACCCTCGAGCCCTGCCTCCGACCCGTGGTAAGCATCCGAGCCCCCGGCCTCTGCTTCCACTCCGCTTCGCCCGAGCCCAAGCCTCGGCGACGCATGCTCTCCGCTTCGCCCGAGTCAGGCCTCGGACGGAGGCTTACTTCTCCGTCTCGCCCGAGCCTCCGGGCCAGGCCTCGGACGAAGCTGTCGCTTCCGCCTCGACCGAGCCCGTCTCGACCGAGCGCCGCGCGATTCGCCCGAGCCCCGCGATTCGCCGAGCCCGGCCTAGAAAGAGCACAGTGCTCTTTTCTTTTTCTGAGAGATGTGAATAGTGTTCTGTTTTCTCTTTTTTTGTATGATTTTCTGTGTGCATCCAAAAATTCTGAAATTTTTGTGGTAGACTCTTTATGCTCTGGAGTATTTTATAAAAATATGAAACTTGAGTTTTGTGCAAAGTTTTAAAAATGTAAAATTCCCCTTTTAATTGAAAAATGAAGGTTTTGGTATTTTTGGAGGGTGATCTATAACTCCAAAAATCTTGAGATAAATTTTTGTGACCTTTTTATGACATGCTGAACCTCTGGTAAAATTTTGAAGTCATTTGGAACAAGTTGATTTTTGAGCTTTTATTTTAATTGTTACATAGTGCCTTTTGCTAATTAATGTCTGATTTTATTTGAGCACCTTAATGACCTCAAAAAAATTATGAAATTTGTTTTGCCATCTATCTACACCATAATGAACTTATGTGATTAATTTGGTGATTTTTGGAGCAACTTCATAAAATGACCTTTTAAATAAATTAAGAAAATAGAAAAGATGGATTAGGGTTGGTAGTAAGTGTTTGATGATGTGATCTTTGGATTGATTGATGTTCATAGACCCCTACCCTTTGGTCTATGATGTTTGTGATGCTATGTTTGGTTGATGCTTAGGATAATTATAATAAGGTCTAGTTTAATCAATTTTGCTTAAGGAAGAAATGGTTACCTTTTATGCTCAACCTAGATTTCGATCATGCCTTGTTTAAGAGTAATCTAGAATCAGTGGAATTGTCTTGCACCTTAAGTTCATATCATCATTCTCATAAGCATTCATCATTGCATCCGTATAGTTGACGAAGAAGGACCTGAAGTCGAGGTAGCCACCGAAGGATCTGTTCCCGAGGCGACCCCGAGCTCCGACACCTACTCCTACCCCGAGTCTGCTCTTTTTGCCATCCAAGGCAAGCCCCGGTGCATTTAACCCTTCCTTGAATTTATAAAGTGATTTCCTTAAATACTTTTGAGTTAAATTATTGCATTAGGTTTATAGGAGTTGAGTGATATCCTAACTGATGCATTATCCACCTTGACCACTGATACACCCGAAGCCTGCTTTTCAAAAGAATTTGAAAAATGCTTAGCAATGCTTATTGATTTAGACTTTGCAATAAAAATGCCAATTTCAAAAGTGTGATCACATAAGAATCTTTTTGGGAATTTGGCTTTACTCCCCGGCTGTTGGCTAGGTATCTGATTCGTACCTAGTTAATGGCGAGGAGAGGTTGTCCGCGCGTACGGTGCCGTCATGTTGTAGTCCGGGACTCAACAGTTGACACCGACCGGGACAGGGTTGAAAAACCGACAGGACCTGTACTCTTGGGTTAGAGTCCCGAGGTGCTTGTCGCTGGCGGAAAAATGTAGGGACCATCCGTATGGGGGCCTGCTGGTCAAGACTTGTAACTATTCACATACTACGGAAAGCTCTGGCTCCGAGAAATCCATTATTGGACCGACAACCGCGCACTGGGAGTGGAGAGATGGCGGAAGTAGCATGTACCCACGTGGGTTAGAGTCCCGGATTGGAGTGGTGTACTGTACTTCCGGGTGGCGTAGGACCGGGCCCAATCTTGGAGGAATCGTGGTAGACGAGTTGGCATATGCAAGCTTGGGTGCTACATATGCAGTGTGGATAGGGATCCTCAGCTGAGTATTATTTATCCGGATTAACGTTGCTCCTCGGTTATGGAGACTTGGTCCACTGACTGTCAACGGAGAGTGGTTCTCAACTAGGAATGTTTTGAAATGTAAAATGAATCATGAACGATGAAGAATTGAGGAATACTGAATCTTTCAAAATAAAATAAGGTTTACAAAAATGCTTTTCTGCAAAATACTTGGTCTTGCTAAAGCCTTACCTTGACTACCCTAAGCTTTCATTCCTGAGTCTTCTCCCTTTTTCTTTAGTCGGTTAAGTCTTGTTGAGTACCTTTGTACTCAGGGTTTTATTACCCATGTTGCAGGTATGGCAGAGTCCTCAGTATGCCTTGGACCCTGCTGTGTGACTGTTGTTCAAGAAGAGGCCGATGAGGCCGATGAGTGATTATTCACCCTCGGGCTGGGTGAAGTATCTTTACCTTCAGTTGTTGTCATATGCTACTCTGCCAACTCTATCTATTTGAACTATGGTCTGTAATAACTTCACTTTAATTTTATGTTGAACCCTGGTTTGTAAAACTATTGTTATCTAAGTCTTCCGCTATTTACTCCGATGTTATTGGTCAAAATGTTCAAGAGATTGTAACTGAATTGTGAGATGATCCTGCGGACATCGGGCACTGATGTAGCCCAGTAGCGGAACCGGTCTTAATCTCTTGGCTGTACGGATCGACTGTCAGTGGTTGACTTTGATCAGTGGGCCATGGGATTAGGGCCGTTACGTTACACTTAGGCTATAAATAGGACCCCCCGAGCTCATTTGTACTCAGACCTCACCTCATTAGTCCCAATCTCTTGTAAGCGAAGCTTTGGTGAAGGAACACTCTAGTTGAGAGACTTAGAGTGAGAGCGAGAGTGAAGAAGAGAGGAGCTGGAGTTGTAATAGAGGATCTTCCAAGTCTCTGGTATAATTCCAAGTCTTTCTTCATTTATCTTAGTGTTCTTCTACTTTCAGCATTTACTTTAAGTTCTTTACTTATTGTTCTTGTTGAGTGCTTTCGATCATAGATAACTTAGTATTTAGTTTGTATCTAGTTTGGGTTCTTCGCTGAGTGATCAGTGCTCTAGTTTTGGACGCAAGATTAGAGTAGTATATATTAGTGTAAGCGCGGTGCTTAGACTAGTTATACCTTAGTTTGTGGCTAGCCCCCCGGATAGCTGTGGTAGCAAACAGGTGGTGACAGCCCTGGGAGCCTTGAATTCCACCACGTAGTTGGGTTAGTTCTTAAATCATAAACCTCGTTCTGCACGTCTGAGGTAAATAGTCCAGAGGGTGTGTACGGTTCGAAGAACTAGATAAAACCTTTACTGCTAAGTTAGTTGTGATCGTAAGTGTGTAGGAAAACATTAATCTGTTCATCGGCCAGACCCCGCTGATTTAGTTTAGTAGTAGTTAGTCTTTCTTTCTTTTTAGTAGTAGTAGATATCAACCCCCATTCATACTTTTCGATCAACCCTGCTAGAATCATTAGTTGTTCATAGCGGTCCTAGTGTTAGTTCTGCCATAGTACCTTCCCTGTGGAAATAAATACGATACTCGGTTACTCCCAGGTGAAGTGCTACAATAGACTTATTCTGTGCGCTTGCGGAACCTACCAATAGTCATACGAATAGTTAGTTATACTTCTTACATTAAGAAGTACCAACAAACCTTTCTGGCGCCATTGCCAGGGATAGATTCCATAGTCTACTCCTAGTGACGACGTTAGCAAGAGTCAACAAGCATTTCTGGCGCCGTTGCCGGGGAAGCAATTGGCTAGAATTAATTCTTTGTGATTACTATTGAATTAACCCCCATAGTTCTAGCGGGTATATATATTCGTTGTTTGTGATCGTTCAAGTTGTCATGGCTGGATTCAATCTTCCGAGCGACTATCAAGAAGATCCTGAGGCCATTCTTAGGAGAGCGAGAGCTAATCTCACTCCTCCGAGGAAGAACCTAGAGCTTCGTGAGAGGAGTTCGTTGTTGACGCTGGTTATCTATCAAAATTAAAGGATAAATAAATATGAAAAGGGCAAGAATTTGATCACCAACAAAGGTTTAGGGTTTCAACTGACAATATTCCACGAGTTTTGGTGAGTTATGATTCTGCAGGGACTAAACCAGGAATTCGGCACCGATAGCTTCCCATAGAAGGAAACCGTCGGGAGATAACGCAACCGCCACGTTGGGATACTTCTAGAAGACTCTAGAGAACACATAGAGACACCACGAGAAAGGGCACCACGGTCCACCTCCAGGTGGGACCGGCCGGTCCCCTAGACCCACCGGTCGGTCCCCCCTGGGCCCGCTGGTCTCCGTCTTCTGCAAGCTTCCTCCACCGGCCTCTAGGATGCATCTTAGCCGTACCTTAAGTCAGTTTAATCCAACGGCCGCGATTGATCCCTCAGGGCTATATAAGCAGCCCCAGACCCCCCTCTCTAGGCATCTCCCTCTTCATTATTCATGTCCACATCAGAAATTAGGGTTCCAATGTAGAAGTAGAGGTCCCTCTAGATGAATCTCTTCTAGTTCATCTAGAATTAGATCTAGTTCATCTAGTTGTAATCAAGAGTTAGCTTTCAAGTAGAAGACTAGATACCCCTCTAGTAGGATTAGAACCTACTCTTATTTTAGAACTAGAAGAGAGAGAGAGGAAGAGATCAAGAAGGAGCTCCGGCCTGTTGGATCAACTTCTTCATCTTGTACCTGTGGATTCAAGTTCTTCGTCAACTTGCTTCAACGATTGTTTCGGTAATCGACGTCTATATTTAAGTTTGAGCCATTGTTCTTATTATTCTTAAGGTTTATGACTCTCTTTTGAGTACTTTAATTCTAGTCATTCTAGAGTTAGAGTAGTTGGATAGTGTAAGCGTGGTGCTTAGACTTGATAGCTCATAAATGCCTCCTATAACGCCGGTAGTAGTGGTTGTTCGCAAGGGTGACTCTTATAGCCTTGTTGATTCTTCTATAGTCCACTTACCCGTGTGTAGGCTCGGTAGGATTATACATTTGAATAAAAGACTCATACTCTGTTTGTGACCTTTTATGGCAACTTCCCCACTAAGAATAATATAAACACATCACTCTTAAATTAGAATTAGACAGCCTTAGTGATCCCCTCTATACTTCTAGATTCTCTGTCCTTGTTAGCTACTCAGGGCTTAGACTTTAAGACTTAACACTATCCGTTCCTTTGGGTTCGATATTAAAACTGGGTTACTTTGGTGAAGTGCTACATCGGTAGATCTTATCTGTGCGCTTGCGGATAAAGTAGAGTGTGCTTTAATTTATACCAACATTCGTCGAGACAAGAATCCCAGTCAAAAGTGACTGACGAACCAAGCTGCTCCACCGATCGATCAACGCCAATGCCGACATCGTCATCAACATGGACGTCGACCAAAACACTCTGTCAGTATTCCATGCCTACTCTTGCTCACATTCCAGTGTTACCTTCTACTAGTAATTTGGATTTTGAGCTTAAACCTCACTTAATACGTATGGCTCAAGCTATTGCATTTAATGGCAAACCTTCCGAGGACGCTAATGCTCACCTCCGGAATTTTTTGGAGATATGTAGTACAATTTCTGTGCAGGGAGTTTCATAGGATGCCATCAGACTTCGTCTTTTTCCATTTTCACTAGTGGAAAAAGCGAAGCAGTGGTTCCTCTTCAACTCTGGCCACCTGCTGACATGGGTGAGATGCGCGGATCAATTCCTCAACAAGTTATGTCTGATAAGTCGGACTATTCTTTTCCGTAGCAAGATTTCCAACTTTGGACAGGGAGACGAAGAAACAATCACTGAAGCTTGGGAGAGACTACAAGAGTATGTTGAATACTGTCCCCACCATGGTATGCAAGACTCGTACTTGACCCAGACCTTCTACCATGGACTCCAGCAAGAATCTCGACAACACTTTGATGCTGCCGCCGGAGGTGCATACCTCTCTCTCACCGTAGAGAAGGCAACCAAATTGATCGAGACAATGGTGGCAAATCAAGGATGGACAAAAAAACATGCTAGAGGTATGTCTGAAATTAAGCAAGTTGATTCTGTCACCCTGCAAACTTTGGTAAAATTGCTAGAGCAAAGAATAAATGAGAAGAGAGATCGTGCTGCGAAGGAGTACTACGCCAAGCAAAGAGCCGCTTCGTCAAGTGAAGGCCAAGAAGAAATTAAGAGAGAGGACGCAAAATCCCTTCTTAATAATGGTGGCTACGGAGAACCTCCAATTCCAATGATCCAACAATGGAATAATAAAGGTATGCCTCAAACCTCCGTATTTAATTCTTCTATTGGAAAATTAGTTTCTAATCAAGGTAGAATTAATGATAGCATAAATAATAAATTAATTAAACATGATAAAATGTTAGAAGGAATTTATGCTAAATGGAAAGATTTTTCTGAAGCATTTATGGAACAAATTAATTTTAATAAGAGATTAGAGCAAACAGTAGATAACATTAAATCTCAAATTAAATACTATGAGGAGGCAAAAGCTGTACCCACGAGAGGTGGTAAATCCACCTCATCCTAATTTAGTTCCTAGTAGTAATGCTGCTACAAAGAAAAATATCGTTAATGTTGAAGAAGACGAAGAAGAGGAGACCCCAGCGAAACCTTCATCCAAGGTACGAACTGCTCCTCATGAATTCTATGATACACATGTATTACATTTTCCAGATCGAAACAGAAATCCGACAGAAGACGACCAATTCAAGAAATTCGTCGAGGTAATTCAAAAATTATATATACATGTGCCATTTGTTGACGCTATGCAGGTTCCAACTTATGCAAAATATTTGAGAGACATGCTCAATAAGAAGAAACCAATTCCAAGTAGGGATGTGGTTAAATTAACCGAAGATTGCAGTGCGGTCATTTTAAACCAACTCCCAGAAAAGAAGAAGGACCCAGGAAACCCAACGATCGCTTGTTCAATTAGAGAGCAGCACTTCGAGCATGCACTCTGTGATCTAGGAGCAAGCGTCAACGTCATGCCCAAGTTAATATATGATAAATTAAATCATCATACCTTGTCCCCTACTTCTATGTGTTTGCAGCTAGCCGATCAATCGCTCCGATATCCCGCGGGAATAGCAGAGAATATTCTGGTGAAAATCCAGAATCTCTTTGTCCCGGTGGATTTCGTGGTTCTGGATATTAATCCCGACCACCGGACGCCATTGATCTTGGGACGGCCATTTTTGAGCACTGCAAAAGCCACCATTGATGTAGGAGCTGGAGAAATTCAGCTCCACATCAGTGGAAAGGAGGAGAAATTCGAGTTCACACCGCGACCGGAAAAACACCCGTCATCAAGGTTCGTCGGTGCCTACATTCATCCACAACCACCGTGAAGGCGACACTAATTAGGAATCCAAAGCGGCTAACCAAGGTAAGTTAGGCTAAGGTAAGTCTTTATCCCCCATTTAAATTTTCGTTTTTACTTAAGCAAATTAATTTCCCTGCAAAATAGATGTTTACTAGAGTGATTAGGTGGCTCCTAGGGGGCTTAGGGCAGCCATAGGGATGGCGCCCGCCACCCCATGCTGGCGCCCGCCTCCCTAGGGTGCACTAGGGAGCACTAGCCAATCTCTAGACTATTACACCTACCTCTTAGACCCAAATAACACCAAGGGAGACTCATGGCTTTGCTCATTTCAATGCAATCACTCACTCTCATGTCTCCCCATGTCTCCCCCTCTTCACTCCACCTTTTGGACACATCTCCACCCAAAAATTCTGGTGCACATGTGATGGAGAGTGACAAGGAGAGCACTAGGTGAAAGGAGGGGTGAGTTGGAGTGAAATTTAGCCAAGGAGGGTGGCGCCCGCCACTTTTTCCTGGCGCCCACCACCTCTATTTCCACGTTTTGGTACAAAACTGCTCCCGAGTAAGTTTCCCACCATCCTTGGTATAAAGTATGACCAGGATGAAAAAGTGGTCTTTGAAATTTTCAGCCCACTTGCCCCGTTTAGGAGGTTACACTCTTTTCACTTTGTACCGACCCTACCACTTTACTCCCCACTTGGAATTTCAGTGGACATTACAAGGGAAACCTCATGTATCGGTTGCAGACAAATTTGGGCAAGGTGGGGTGGCGTCCGCCACCTATTTCTGGCGCCCGCCAGGTGGGAGGGGCTCTCAGCCTTGCCCCTTCCATCCTCAGCCTATAAATACTACCCACACCCCATGCAAGTTCTTACACCTCACTCAAAACACAAAAACACCATCCACCTTTAGCACTAGTGAGGAGATCATGGGCCCTCTCAAGAACTTCTTCACCGGCAAGAAGAAGAAGAGTAAGGGTGAGGGAAGTTCGTCAAGGGAAAACACCCACATTCGCTTTGCTAGGAGTGATGAGGAGAGCGCCGGGTGGGGTACTCCATCCACCAACGAAATGTCGGTGGATCGGGACTCTCCGCCCACACACCAGGCTGGACCGACCATCCGCGTCCTGAATTCCGTCGATGACATCATCTGGCAGAGTGATCGGGAACGGCAGGCCCGCAACATCCTCTCTGAGAGGGAGTTCGTTCACACCCGCCACATCGACGACGACTTGCTAAGTCGCACTGGTATGGACAATGAGTTTCTCTACATTTTTTGAACCTTGGGATGGGAAGATGCATGGAAGGTTAATGAGGAGGGAATCCTTCCCCTCACAATGGAATTTCTGGCCACAATGCAAATATCTGCTAATCACATAACATTTCGGCTTTTTAATGAAGAACATTCTTTAACGTGGAGGCAGTTCAGCAAGAATCTAAACTTTGATGATTCATGCTTGCTGAACTTGGAATCTGCCTGTACGGGATTCAATAGGAATGAATTCTGGAAAAGTATTGCTGGGAACAGAGACCCAGGCTTGCCCCGTACAAGTAATATCCACAACCCCATGCTTAGGTTTTTCCACAAATATATTAGTATCACACTCTTTCGAAGACCTGACTTAAGACCAATTAAAAAGCCTGAAATGCTGCTGCTTTATGCTCTAGTAAACCACATAAAAGTATCACCCGCCAAGGCCATGGCGGACTAATGGTCTAAATTTAATCAATGCACTGGAAATATTGAAATGACATCATGGATAACTAGACTGGCTTTTAACATGGGTCTGCTGAACACCGCTATATACTCCTACATTCCTAGTGACCGAGACCTTTTGACCATGGAGCACTTCTCGCAAGGACACCTCTTGCGTGAGAACTAGGAGACCGGTGAGATTCACATGATCTGCCAAGATTATGTGAATAAAATCGCTCTTCCTGACTTGTCACTTTGGTTGGTGAATCCACCAACGTTACTTTTGGCCCTGAAAACCGAGCCAGAACAAAATCGCAGATTGGCTCGAGAGAACACCATGCAGGTTCCTAGGAGGAGGACGCAAGCGCAGACCCGTGCAGCAGAAGAGGCCGCAAGAGCAGCAGCAGCGGCACAGGAGTTTGACCCTTTCCATGCAGGGCAGTATGAAGGAGCAGCACACTATGGTCATTTGACACCCCCCTGGCTCGCACCAAGCAGGACGATCGAATTGGCAACAATCGCAACATCCGCGGTGGGAATACGGCCAGGAGGCGTCCTTTCACTCATCCCAGTTGGGGAGTTCATCCCACTCCTTGGGAGGATCCACCCGATACACTGGCCGTGGTGATGATTTCTTCCATAGGGGAATCTCGCCACAGGCCGCTCACCATTCGTCCTTTCATCAGGATGAGTGGATGCGCGATATGGGATATCTTCAGCACCAAATGAATGGACTCACCATGGATACTGCCGAAATCCGCCAGGACTTGAGCGACTTGAACCAAAATTTCCAGGAATTCCGCCAGGAAACTGGTGGAGAACTGGGTAATATTTCTTCTCTCCTGCAGTAGAACCAGCAGATTTGGGAAGACATGTACCATCGTCAGGGATGGATGTAACCCAACCACGCCAAAAGCCAGCTTGGGGGAGGACCCCCGTCAACGAGGTAAGTATCACTGCCATCTTTATTTCTGTCAGTTTTATTTTTATTTCAGTAATTTAAATTTGAGTTTTATCTTAGTTAATTTAATTTTTAAAAAAATAAAGAAAATAAATAATAAATAAATAGTAATAAATGAAACGCTCTCATCGTAAGTCTTTCTAAATAAAAATGTATGCCATGCATTAGAGTTATCATGGGAGAACGTATGCTAGAACTAAACTTGACACATGAGCATTAGACTAAGTAAAGGGGAAGTAAGTTTCTACTTGGACTTGAGCAAGTCAAGTTTGTGGAGTAGTTATTTTAAAAAAATTTAAAAACTTGCTCTAAGTACTTCTGTGGCAAAGAAAGTCCTACCAAAGCCAAATAATTTTTACTCTTAGAGTAGGAGCTTCCACTTGCTGCATGTTAGTGTTGAGCTAGTTAGACTTTTGTTGATAGTCATGGTAGAGAAACTTGTCATATTTTTAGACCAAGGAATTCACTTGCACCCACCTATATAGTGCTATTCTTACACTGAGAATACGCACACAATATGCCTTTATTTCCATTCATTGTTTGGAATACTCCATGGCATAATATCATGCTCCATAATGAAATCTCAGGGACATGGCTATAGTAGTTAAAAAAAAGAAAGAGCAAGTGCTCTAGAAAGAAAAGAATATTCAAAAGAGCAAGTGCTCTAGAAAGAAAATTCAAAAGAGCAAGTGCTCTAGAAAGAAAATTCAAAAGAGCAAGTGCTCTAGAAAGAAGAGAATATCCAAAAGAGCAAATGCTCTCATTCATAGCCATGATCCCACAAATGAGATAGAAAGGAGAAGTGCCATGAAAGTATTAGCCACAATAAATACCACACACTTGCACATTCCTGGTCTGAGCCTATGACTTGTTGCTCCTTTGCTCCATTTGTCTAACTTAGCAAAATTATGCTAGCATTGCATGCTCACTTTTATCCTACCCATTAAACCCCACATAAAGTCTTAGTGAGAGGATAATTCTTCCATTTCCACATACAAATATGAGTGATCGAGTGAGCCACAGAAGTTACTAAGCATGCTTTCTTTTGAACAAAACTTGCAAAAACTCCACATATCTTGATTAGCAAAATAGGCAAGGGAAAGACACACCTTCTTTCTTGCTCATCTTTTGTTCTAATCTTGAGTGCAGGGAAGGCTACCAATTCCATGGTGATGAAAATAATGTGGGCATACACAACAAAAACACAGAGTTTCAAAGATTATTCAAGTCCATGCTTGCTCGAGGACGAGCAAGAGGTAAGCTTGGGGGAGCTTGTTGACGCTCACTAAGTGTCATATTTTTAGCATCAACAAGGACATATAACACAACACAAGGGCCTAAAATCAACCAAAAACCTTTTATAAACAAACGATGTCCACTTGTCCTTGAAGTTTATTTGAATGTAGGAAATTGCAGGGTTTTTGAGCAAAATGACCAAGAGGACCCACCAGGAGGCGAGCACACTCACCTGGGCTCACTTTGGGCCAAGGTGGGGTGGCGCCCGCCACCCATCACTGGCGGTCGCTAGGGGAGTGAGGCCCAAACTCCTCCCCTGCCACGTCACTGATCCAGGGGAGGCATGCCACACTCATTTGCAGCCATTGATCACTTAGGTCATTGCATCCAAGGGCCAAGAGGGGATGTCACATGGATCATAACCCAATTGCCCATGTGACAGTTATTTGGACATGCAACCGACCTTGGAACCGCCTCTCTGGAGCTCCTGGATGCCGTTGAAGCAAATGCGGTGGATCCAACGGCCAGGGGGGTGGCGGCCGCCACCTAGGGCTAGCGCCCGCCACCACACTCACCCCCCTGACCTAACCCTAGGTCCATAAGTAACCCCTAGGTCCCTTAGGCTATAAATAGGACCCCCCAAGCTCATTTGTACTCAGACCTCACCTCATTAGTCCCACTCTCTTGTAAGCGAAGCTCTGGTGAAGGAACACTCTAGTTGAGAGACTTAGAGAGAGAGCGAGACTGAAGAAGAGAAGAGCTGGAGTTGTAATAGAGGATCTTCCAAGTCTCTGGTATAATTCCAAGTCTTTCTTCATTTATCTTAGTGTTCTTCTACTTTCAGCATTTACTTTAAGTTCTTTACTTATTATTCTTGTTGAGTGCTTTCGATCATAGATAACTTAGTATTTAGTTTGTATCTAGTTTGGGTTCTTCGCTGAGTGATCAGTGCTCTAGTTTTGGACGCAAGATTAGAGTAGTATATATTAGTGTAAGCGCGGTGCTTAGACTAGTTATACCTTAGTTTGTGGCAAGCCCCCCGGATAGCTGTGGTAGCAAACAGGTGGTGACAGCCCTAGGAGCCTTGAATTCCACCACGTAGTTGGGTTAGTTCTTAAATCATACACCTCGTTGTGCACGTCTGAGGTAAATAGTCCAGAGGGTGTGTACGGTTTGAAGAACTAGATAAAACCTTTACTGCTAAGTTAGTTGTGATCGTAAGTGTGTAGGAAAACATTAATCTGTTCATCGGCCAGACCCCGCCGATTTAGTTTAGTAGTAGTTAGTCTTTCTTTCTTTTTAGTAGTAGTAGATATCAACCCCCATTCATACTTTTCGATCAACCCTGCTAGAATCACTAGTTGTTCATAGCGGTCCTAGTGTTAGTTCTGCCATAGTAGCTTCCCTGTGGAAATAAATACGATACTCGGTTACTCCCGGGTGAAGTGCTACAATAGACTTATTCTGTGCGCTTGCGGAACCTACCAATAGTCATACGAATAGTTAGTTATACTTCTTACATTAAGAAGTACCAACAAACCTTTCTGGCGCCGTTGACAGGGATAGATTCCATAGTCTACTCCTAGTGACGACGTTAGCAAGAGTCAACACCGATCATCTGTTGAGGCGGGTGTTGGCGCTGGATGTGTCGTGGCGCCTCCCGAACTGAGGTAGCCTCCCCCTCAGCAGCAGCTGGCGCCTCCTCGGGTACAAAGGGTACCGCTCGAGGTGGCGGATCCCACGGCCCCCAAGATGAAGAAGTGTCGGGGCCGTGAGTCGTAGTAGAAGCCGCTCCTTGCGGCACAGCAGGTGGAGTGGGTGCTGGGTCGTCCATCCCTTCAGCACCTTCTTCCTCATCATCAAAAAGAGGTTCGCCAATCTCATGATCACCTGCACACTCAAAACGAGAAGGACAAACCATGGTCTCGTCGAAGGTGACATCTGATGTCTCCATGACTCGGTTAGTATCAAGGTTATGTACACGATATGCACGAGTGTGAGTGCCATAACCCAAAAATACACCGTCGGAAGAACGAGACTCAAATTTGCCCAGGTTGCCTTTCTTGAGTATAAAACAGTGGCAACCAAAAACTCTAAAATAACTCACCTTGGGGAGTTTTCCAAAACGCAACTCATAAGAAGTCTTTTTCAAGAAAGCTCAGAGAAAAATGCGATCGGAAATATAGCATGCAATGCTCATGGCTTCGGCCCAATATCGCCTAGGAGTCCTATGCTCATCGAGCATCATCTTGGCCATCTCTACAAGGGTCCGATTCTTCCTCTCTACAACACCATTTTGTGGCGGTGTGTAGGGTGAAGAAAACTGATGCTCCAAACCCAAAGAGTTACGAAACTTCTCAAAATCCGAATTCTTGAATTCGGAACCATTATCACTCCGAATTGCTCGCATTGAGTTCAAAGGGAACTCATTCTGAAGACGTAAAATCAGATTGCGAGCAAAGGAGAAAGTCTCGGTCTTCTCAGCTAAAAAGAAGACCCACGAATATCTCGAAAAGTCATCAACAACAACAAGCACATACCACTTCCCCCCAACCGAGCTCAGCCGAGCCGGACCAACAAGGTCCATGTGCAAAAGCTCTCCAGGGCGCTTGGTCATGACCTGAGTCACTGGATGGTGGGGAGCAGCAACCATCTTCCCATGTTTACAAGAATGGCAAACAAGATCCTTCTCCATGGATAACTTGGGCAATCCTCGGATTAGGCCAAGTGAACTAAGCCTTGCAAGCAAGTCGAAGCTCAGGTGACCAAGTCTCCTATGCCACTTCCAAAGTTCAGAGGAGGAAGGTCCAGCCAAAAGACAACGAGAAATTCCAAATGACTCCGAGAAATCTGCACGAAATACTTTTCCAAAGGGCGAAATCACACAAACAAGATTGCCCTGAGGATCCAAAATGCAACTAAGATTCGGTTTAAAACGAATCTCATAGTCATCATCAAAAAGTTGCGAAACAGAAAGAAGGTTAAAATGCAAGTTAGAAACAAGAGCAACATCGCGCAACACAAAGTGCTCATTAACTCGCACCGACCCACGAGCCAATACCTTACCTTTGCTATTGTCGCCGAAGGTGATAAACTCCTTTCCGGTGACCGGACTAAGACTGGAGAACCACTTGGCGTTTCCGGACATGTAACTCGAACACTCGGAATCCACCAACCAAACGTTCTCCAATCGTTTTACCTACATCAATAAAAAGACATAGGGTGAGCATATGGTCCAACACTGGGGTTAGTGAAGTAGGGAGAATACCAGTGTTGGGTCGGCTGCTCAAAAGAAAGGTTAGTAGAAAAACCATTCCTAGCACACCTACGAGAGGAGCGATCACCACGCTGAGGAAAACGTGGTGCGCTAAGGGAGGAGCGTCCATCGCGATACTCAAAACGCGGTGGAGGGAAACGCTTGACTACAAAGCCAACACCACGGGTTCCATAGCCTACAACTGCAGGCTCCCGCTGGGCACGCTCTCTTCGCGGCCTAGGCCTAGGAACTTGAGGTTTTGGACCTCTAGGCCTAGCAGCACGCCTCTGAACATTCGGCACATGTACATAATGGAAAGGATGGTACATGTCCGTGTTGTTCATCTCCTTTGCACGGCGCGCCTCTCTCTTGCGCCGAAAGCAAAACTCACTCAAGTGACCATCTCTCCCATAGTGATAACAATGGTACCTCACCGCTCTCATAGGGGATTGTTGGTACTCACGGTAGTGGGTGTGGATCACTTTACCCTTCTGTGGCATACGCTCCTCCTGGATGGGTGGCATGGTGTCAAGCTTGTTCTTGAGGTGGTTTGGTTTCGGAGCCCATGATTGTTTCTTTAGTGGAGCTCTCGGAGGTTCAACAAAGACCCCATCCTTGGTGTTAGGCTTGAGAGGCTCTTTGGGTGGAATCTTAGTAAGCTTGGGAGTAGTCGTGGAGTTGGGCTTCTCACATGGGTTAAGACCACTCGACTCTCCAATCTTCCCAAAAGACGAAACATCAACACCCAGAGCAAAGCCTGCACCTGGACCTCCAGCAGCTCGCTTGAATTGGGAGATCATCATCCCGAGCTGTGGCTCACCACTAGACACCCATGAAAAGATGGCCCGAAGGTATGTGTTTTCCTCCTCGGTTTGCATCTTGTCATGCTTCACGTTAGCGATCTCCATCTCCAAACCCTCACAAAGAACACACCGCGTCACACATGTGCTACCCGAGTTGGCCTCTTCAAGAGACACAATCTTGGCATTCTTCTCTGCCAACTCAGATTGCAAGCCCGCACAGGACTTGCAAGCACCCAACAGCGAAGATCTAGCCTTCAGCTCATCCACCTCTCCTACCAACACAGCATACTTGCTTCTCAAAGTGAGAAGGTCAGTCATGTGTGTGGTGCACATCTCACACTCCTCATCGGTAACAACTACGGTGGACTTGACAGATTCAAGTTCCTTCACCGTATCCTCCCACTTCTGCCTAAACTCCTTGCGCTCTCTAGCAGCATGCCTAAGCAACTTATCCTGACTAAGGAGCGCGGCAGTAAGCTTCTAGACCTCAGCAGAAAGCTCGTCGGGGGTCTGAGATACCTGGGAGGTGTCGTCGTCGTCGTCGTTCCGAGGAGTGTCCGCCAGCTCGCCGTCGACCTCCTTGCCGAGGGCCATGGTGCAGAAACCGTCATCGTCGGCGAAGAAGCAGAGGCCGTTCAGCTTGTCCTCGATCCTCTTCTACTTCTCGGACTCGTCGTCGCTTGAGGAAGCGGAGTCGTCATCCGAGTCGTCGACGTCGCTGAGCGTGTGAAGGACCGAGAATGCAATAGCAAGGCGACCAGAAGGGGGTGAATGGGAGCTCAAAAATTTCTCTCGAAACTTTGGCCTTTTGTTCCCAAAATCAACCCCAAGAGCTTCGATCAAAACTGTGATGCTTACGACCCTTGGAAGAGGGTGGATGATCCCTAGGATCACAACGAAGCACCACAAAGCGATAGCAAACCAAATGGCAGAAACACCGGAACAAGTTCGACCCTCAAAAACCAAGTCCCGAACGTAGATAGATGACTACGTCGAGAAATCCCCAAATACCTTTGCTAACTAGTAGCAAAGGTACCTAGAGAGGTTCCTTAGTCAACTCTAGGGCCAAGCAAGAAGTCCGGAAACCAAGCAAAGAAGCTGGGAGAGCAAACGCACTAAACCAGAGCACACAGCCAATTCGCGGACTGTCTGGCCCTGAGGTCCCGGACTGTCCGGCCCTACTGCGGACTGTCCGCAAGCAGATGGCGGACTGTCCGCCGGCTGAAAATGCAAAACTGCACAGTTGCTGAAGTCCCCTGGTCGACTCGCGGACTGTCCACGATCGACTACGGCGGACTTGTCGCCGGTCTAACAGTAGCAAAGCGACCGAGCCACGCAGCCACTGATCAGGCTGAAGCCCGACGCGCGGACTGTCCACGCCCCCAGTGGCGGACTGTCCGTGGATGAACAGAGAGGGCGATTTCAGTCGCCCCTCTCATGAATCCTCTCAAATCCGAAACAAAAGTCAATCCCACGTTCCCAAACTTGGAGAAGATGATCACGAGGTAGTTAGGAGACTATCCCCAAGAAATCATCCTCTCAAATTAATTCAATCACAGGGAAATCGAAAGAGGAGAGTATGAACGAAAAAGCACCACAAAAACGAAATCAACCCGATCTACTTGTTCGTGAGGAGTTAGATGAATTCCTTCGGTGGAAATGAACTCCTCACTATAAAGAACAAGTTGATTCAAACGGATTTCGCAAAGACGCAGTAGAGAGGGAGATCGAGTGACGGGAAAATCGCAGAGAAACGAAGAACGCGAAGAACATGAACAAAACGCGAATCAAGTCATCGATCTGCAACCATGTGGCTACCACACGCTACAACAGTGAGATTACGGTCTCACTTCCTCAAAATCTCCAGTACATAAAGGTATGGTTCTCTGCGGATCTCAGCTAGCTACAGCAGGGGATTGGGAGAGCAGGAAACCCTAGAAGCAAAGAGCAAATGACTGAGATAGAATGGGAGGAGGGTGTCTCCCTCTAATTATCCTAATTCTAATTCCTACTCTACCCCTCTCTAATTACAGAGCGAACCAGCTAAACCCTAGGGTTATTCTGGACCAACTCAAGGTAGGTGGTGATCCGACGGCCACACCCGCACAACTGGTAGCATTGCCTCGACGCAACCTCACCGATCGCCGCCACATGCCGCCACTGCTCTGCTTGTTCTTTTCCCGGACGTCGCACCCCCGGTTTTGTGGCCCAAACTGGGAAACCAGCCTTCACGACCAACCCCCAGTTTTGAGGCCCAAACCGGGAAACCAGCCGACCATCGCCTGAGTTTTGTGGCCGAAACTCAGAAACCCGTAGCACCCAGGTTTTGAGGCCCAAACCTGGAAACCGTCCTCAGCCCGAGATTTGTGGCCCAAACTCAGAAACCATCAGCACCCAGGTTTTGAGGCCTAAACCTGGAAACCGTCCACTCGGTGGTTTTTATGTGGCTCAACCACCATACCGAGCCATAGAGGGGATGCACCGCCCGTGCACCCCGTCCACCGACACGTGTTCCCAGGTCCTCGACCCAAGCAACACCGTGCCCGCAAGTCTTCGCTCGACGCTATCCCAGGCTGTCAGCCACCACAGCTGATCCTCGGGCCACCGGTCCCTCAGTCCAAGCCTCACATCCGCCCTTCGCCACTCTCGGTCCATCGGCACGGCACGTCTCTACTTGACCTTCACCTTGCCTCTGATCACTGTATCTGTACTCGACACCTGCACAACACAAGCCAAAGAACATGCGCATTATCCCGGTTGATAATCACTCATCACTCAGAGACTCGGCATACACCCATGTATCCGCAGCGTGGCGAAGAACGCACGCTGCTCAGCCTGGGCCTTCTCCAAGTACTTCGTCTTGATGTACTCCTTGTTGAAGCCACACTTCCGCTTGTGCTTCGTGGGGACGTACTTCTCCTTGCGCTTGCTGGGGTCGTACTTGTGCCCATGATCCGCCTTGCCGAAGGTCTGCTTGTTCTTCTTCGGGCAATTGGCGATGAAGTGGTTGGGGTCGCCGCACTCGAAACATACTGAGCGTCCTCCTCTGCGGCGACGGTTCATGCAGTTGTTGTGGAATCGCGAGAACCGGTTGGCGAGCAAAGCCAACTCGTCATCCCCCAAGAACTCAAGCTGCTCCTCTATGACAGAAAGAAGTGAAGACAAGGCAAAGCCTCCAGAGGAGTTAGTAGAAGATCCAGAAAGCACAGCCATCGACGGGCCAGAAGGATTTTCATAAGAAGCCCTCGCCATGGCATCGATCTCACTGGACTTGAGCTTACTGAAGAGCTCGTCGCACGTGAGGGTCTCATAGTTAGGCGATTCGATGATCGCCTGAACCTTGGAATCCCACACCGACTGATCGAGAGTATGCAAAAGCTTCAAGGCTCTCACATGATTGTTGAGAGGCAACAGCTCCTTGTTAGCCCTCATCCTGTTGACAAACACCTGAAAGCGAGCGAATAAACTCTCTATGCTTTCTCGCCAGGCATATGTCGAAAGTTCTCGTACTCTCGCTTGTGCGACTCGTAGAGGCGGGTTTTGACTTGAGATGTTCCCTCATGGAAACGCATGAGGGATGCCCAAATCTCCCGAGCCGTAGCGAGGTGAGAAACGTGATCAAACTCCGTCATGCTCAAGCATGAGAAAAGAGCATTACGGGCTCGACTATTGGCATCGTGATCATCGATCTGACGCTGAGTAACACGAGCAGCCAAGACCACGTAATCAGCAGAGTTGCAAATATCCCAGATGGAAGCACCCATACTCTGCAGATAGGCCGACATGCGTATCTTCCAATACGCATAGTTTGTCCCATCGAAAAACGGCGGTTTACCCACGCCGCGATCCATGTCGCCTTCTGTGGATCTGGAACCAGCTAAGGTGGAAGATCCTTAACTTGCTCTGATACCAATTGAAGGACCGAGAATGCAATAGCAAGGCGACCAGAGGGGGGGTGAATGGGAGCTCAAAAAATTTCTCTCGAAACTTTGGCCTTTTGTCCCAAAACCAACCCCAAGAGCTTCGATCGAAACCGTGATGCCCACGACCCTTGGAAGAGGGTGGATGATCGCTAGGATCACAGCGAGGCACCACAAAGCGATAGCGAACCAAATGCCAAAAGCTCCGGAGCAAGTTCAACCCTCAAAAATCAAGTCCCGAACGTATATAGAGGGCTACGTCGAGAAACTCCCAAATACCTATGCTAACTAGTAGCAAAGATACCTAGAGAGGTTCCTTGATCAACTCTAGGGCCAAACAAGAAGTCCGGAAGCCAAACGGAGAAACCGGGAGAGCAAACGCATTAAACTGGAACACACAGCGAGTTCCTGGACTGTCCGCCGGTACAGTCCCGGACTGTCCGGCTCAACCCTGGACTGTCCGCGACTAGGCCCCGGACTGTCCGCCGGCCAAATGGACAAAACAACAAGGTTGCTGAAGGTCCCTGGTCGACTCGCGTACTGTCCGCGATCGACTATGGCGGACTGTCCGCCGGTCAAATCTGACCAAAGTGGCCGAGGCTCGCTGCCACTGGTCTGGCTCGAGCCCGACGCGCGGACTGTCCGCGGTTCACCCGGCGGACTGTCCGCGGATGAACAGAGAGGGCGATTTTGGTCACCCCTCTCAGGAATCTTCCCAAAACCGAATCAAAACTCAATCCCACGTTCCCAAACTTGGAGAAGATGATCACGAGGTAGTTAGGAGACTATCCCCGAGAAATTGTCCGCTCAAATCAACTCAAACACCGGGAAATCGAAAGGGAAGGAGTATGAACGAAAAAGCGCCACGAAAACAAAATCAACCCGATCTACTTGTTCGTGAGGAGTTAGATGAATTCCTTCAGTGGAAATGATCTCCTCACTGTAAAGAACAAGTTGATTCAAATGGATTTCGCAAAGATGCAATAGAGAGGGAGATCAAGTGACGGGAAAATCGCGGAGAAATGAAGAACGCGAAGAACACGAACAAAACGCGAATCAAGTCATCGATCTGCAACCGTGTGGCTACCACACGCTACAACAGTGAGATTACGGTCTCACTTCCTCAAAATCTCCAGTACACAGAGGTATGATTCTCTGTGGATCTCAGTAGCTACAGCAGGGGATTGGGAGAGCAGGAAACCCTAGAAGCAAAGAGCAAATGACTGAGATAGAATGGGAGGAGGGTGTCTCCCTCTACTTATCCTAATTCTAATTCCTACTCTACCCCTCTCTACTTACAGAGGAAGCCAGCTAAACCCTAGGGTTATTCTGGACCAACTCAAGATAGCTGGTGATCCGACGGCCACGCCCGCACAACTGGTAGCGTTGCCTCGACGTAACCTCACCGATAGCCACCACGTGCCGCCACCGCTCCGCTTGTCCTTTTCCCGGACTTCGCCCCCGGTTTTGTGGCCCAAACCGGGAAACCAGCCTTCACGACCAACCCCCGGTTTTGAGGCCCAAACCGGGAAACCAGCCGACCGTAGCCTGAGTTTTGTGGCCCAAACTCAGCAAACCCGCAGCACCCAGGTTTTGAGGCCCAAACCTGAAAACCGTCCTCAGCCCGAGTTTTGTGGCCCAAACTCGGAAACCATCAGCGCCCAGGTTTTGAGGCCCAAACCTGGAAACCGTCCACTCGGTGGTTTTTCTGTGGCTCAACCACCAAACCGAGCCGTAGATGGGATGCACCGCCCGTGCACCCCATCCACCGACATGTGTCCCCAAGTCCTCGACTCGAGCAACACCATGCCCGCAAGTCTTCGCTCGTTGCTGTCCCAGGCTGTCAACCACCACAGCTGATCCTCGGGCCACCGGTCCCTCAGTCCAAGCCTCACATTCGCCCTTCGCCACTCTCGGTCCATCGGCACGGCACGTCTCTACTTGACCTTCACCTTGCCTTTGATCACTGTATCCGTGCGTGACACCTGCACAACACAAGCCAAAGAACATGCGCATTATCCCAGTTGACAATCACTCATCACTCAGAGACTCGGCATACACCCATGTATCCGCAGGATGGGAGGTGGGTGTCTCCCTCTACTTATCCTAATTCTAATTCCCACTCTACCCCTAACTAATTACAGAGCGAACCAGCTAAACCCTAAGGTTATTCTGGACCAACTCGAAGATAGTTGTGATCCGACGGCCACGCCCGCACAACTGGTAGCGTTGCCTCGACGCAACCTCACCGATTGCCGCCACGTGCCGCCACCTCTCCACTCGTCCTTTTCCCGGACTTCACCCCCGGTTTTGAGGCCCAAACCGGGAAACCAGCGATCCATCGCCTGAGTTTTGTGGCCCAAACTCAGAAACCCGCACCTCCCAGGTTTTGAGGACCAAACCTGGAAACCGTCCTCAGCCCGAGTTTTGTGGCCCAAACTCAGAAACCATCAGCGCCAAGGTTTTGAGGCCCAAACCTGGAAACCGTCCACTCTGTGGTTTTGTGGCTCAACCACCAAATCGAGCCGTAGAGGGGATGCACCGCCCGTGCACCCTGTCCACCGACACGTGTCCCCAGGTCCTTGACCCGAGCAACACCATGTCCACAAGTCTCTGCTCGTCGCTGTCCCAGGCTGTTAGCCAGCACAGCTGATCCTCGGGCCACCGGTCCCTCAGTCCAAGCCTCACGTCCGCCCTTCACCGCTCCCGGTCCGTCGGCACGGCACGTCTCTACTTGACCTTCACCTTGCCCTTGATCACTGTCTCCGTGCTCGACACCTGCACAACACAAGCCAAAGAGCATGTGCATTATCCCAGTTGACAATCACTCATCACTCAGAGACTCGGCATACACCCATGTATCCGCAAGAGGAGGGGTGCCTCTCTTATTTATAGCCTAATAAATAATCCCCTTTCTACCCCTAGATACAAGAGCGAAGCGGCCAACCCTAGGGGTATCCCGGTCCAACTCTACTGGTAGTTGATCCGACGGTCACGCGCCTTCCTCATCCTTAGGTTCGCCTCGACGCAAGCCTCAGGATGCCACCACGTGCCGCCCTGTCGACCACCGCGCCTTCCTCGTGGATAGCTTTGCCGCCGCGCCAGCCTCTCCACGCCGCCACGCGTCGACCGTCCTTTTTGTGGAGCTTCCCCCGGTTTTGAGGCTGAAACCGAGAAACCTGTCCTCCGACTGAGTTTTCTGGCCCAAACTCAGAAACCCGCGAGCCCAGGTTTTGAGGCCCAAACCTGGAAACCGTCCACACCGAGTTTTGAGGCCCAAACTCGGAAACCCGCCACCCTGAGTTTTGAGGCCCAAACTCGGAAACCGTCGACGGTAGTTTTTTTAGGCTCAACTACCAAACCCATGCCGTAGACGGGATGTGGTTCACACACCCCAAGTTCCAGCACCGATGCCAGAGCATGTCCAGCCTCCACGCTGGGCATAGTGCATTCGCCTTCCTTCTCGGCCTCCCGCCAAGTGTCACGACGCCATCACCTTCCTCCCGACTCGGCCGATGCACCGCACATCCCCATGTGCTCTTTCTTGCCGATGCCACGTGCCAGCTACCACAGCTGGTCCTCAGGTCTCCCGGTCCGTCAGTCCAAGCCTCACGTCCGCCCTTCACTGCTCCCTGTCCGTCGGCACGGCACGTCTCTACTTGACCTTCACCTCACCTTCGACCACTGTCTTCGAGCTCCACACCTGCACATCAACACAGCCAAGAGACATGTTGCCCGTTGACCAATCACTCATCACTCAAGAAGGAAACCACAAGGGCACATATCAACCTTGTGTTCACACTAACCTTGGTTTAGTTTTGCATGGTGAGTATTCAACTCCCTTTGAAAACGAGATTCATCCATCTATCGAAGAGGACCTAGATGAGACCAATCCAAGTGGAATTATGAACATTCAGATTGGAGTCAAAGATAACATCAATGAGCATGGAATCTATTCCATAACCTTCTCATTAAATCCATGCTTATATGAAACATCTCCCCAATCAATTGGTCTCTCCAACCTCACCACATTCGAGATCTTCAACCCCCTCACACTTTTTGTTTACAAAAACATCAAAAGGGTGGTTGTAGATGCATATGTTTATCACAAATATTGTAGATCTTGTTGTGCTCTTAAGTTGGTGTTGGAAGGGAAACCACTTCACCAAATCACATCTTGAAGGTTTCCCAAAGACAAGCTCAGTGTCCTAAAACAAGCACTTTTTAGATCCTAACATGAGTGTTCACCTTTCTGCTATGCTACCCTTGTGTAATGAATAGGGATATAATTGTTAAAATATTCCTTTGGGTATTCTTGTCACTAACCTTTCCAGGTCCGAAGCAAAAAGATCGAAGGAATGATAAACACAAGGTATGTCCAACTAATCCTCATGCAACATTGAATTAAATTCATCCAAACTTGATTTTTTTCAAAATTCAAGCTTGGGGGAATAACTTACATAAAAATATCCTTTCCACGTTGCTATATTAGTTGCCCCTACCTTTAAGACATGCTCTCTTTCATCTCCATCTGAGTAAATCTCTATAATGCCCTCATGTTACCTTTATCTGCTATAATATATGTTTAGGTTTGAAGTACAGTCGTACATCTCTTTAAATTAGGCATGGTGTTTAGTTTAAACCAAGAGGTGAGTTGATTTCGCTTCAAAAGGATTTTAAATTAAGCATGGTGCTTAGGTTAGAATACCTTCCTAAGTCAAATTAGACGTGGTGTCTAGGTTGATTTTTGAGCCGATAGTATGATATAGTAGATATTGGATATTTTGTTGGACTAACCCCAACAGGAAAACTTTCAAAGTCAATCTGGGAAAGCCCTGAGATAAACTCACAATGGTGATAAAGAGGGTGACACATGAACTTTAACAACTTACACAAGACACAACTCATTCATTATAGAGAGATGAGATCCATGCAACAAGGAGAAGTGTGCCACAAACAAGACACAATCAAAGCACTCACTCCATGGAAGTGGTCGAACAAATCTCAACCAAGCCCCTTCAAGATGAACAACATCATGAATTCTCAAGACAATGAAGGAGTGCAACAGGGAGACAAAAGTACATGAACAAGATGCACAACCACTAGGCAAGGGAAGCTTCCACAAGGTGATATGGTACCATCACTCTTCAGTGATTAAGGTAACATCTCAAGGTAGGTAACCATCACTTTAAAAGCTTCTTCTTGATTCTGGTATGTGCACAGATAAAGAAACAAACATGTTTAAATTCACCACACTTGATCTAACCTAATCAACTCAACATGTTCAATCCTTTTATCTTTGTTCCTAGTTTTACTCTCTTGAATCTCACTATATTAATGAGCTAAAAAGTTGCACATCCGAACTTTAGAAGATGATAGATTACAATCAGATAGATACATTATGCATAAGTAGATTATCCTTCCATGGGTTAAGTAATATGATATGTCAAATGTTTTGAGATATTTATGCTCATCTTGTAATCTCATATCACTCATATTATAACTGAGCAGAACATATAATCAACATTTGTACCTGGTTCAATGTGCTTAAGGTTAGAGAAGTATGAATAAACTTTTTGGTTATGTTGGTGTTTTTCCACCAACAGAGCCCATGCACTTGATCTCTACCTTGTCTTTATTAGTAGGACACACTCTTGAGCAGAACATGGAGAAGTTTGTCAACTCCCAAATTCTACAAAGTGAAGGACCTAGATCTACAAGAACATGCACACTGAGCAAGATGCTTCACTTTAAACTGTTGGGCAAACGAAGAACATGAGTGACACCATATCAAGAGGCATAAATAATAAGGAATGGTGGAAGACATCATAGTCAAAATTAGAGGTCATAAAGTCCCCACAGACTTCTTGATCCTCAACATGGGAGAAGACGATGATGTCCACCTCATCTTAGGAAGACCGTTCCTCTACACTACAAGTGCAATCATCTATATGAAGTAAGAGGAAATCCATTTTCACTTTTCTGGAGAAAAGGGTACGATGCTACTTCATCAACTACATATCCAATGAAGCACCCAAGAAGAACAGAAGTGAAAGACGCTGCTCTCAACGCCAAAGAAGACAAGCCATATGCAGTGGCGGAGCTAGAAATTCCGCATGAGGGGGCCGGTAAAAAAGTTTCGACATATGAAAATTGAGTGTAGCTTAATTATTTAGTTTGTTTGTTCTAGGTTAAGTCCTATTTTTTAGATTTATTCTAATATTTGATGATTTAACATGCTTGCTATTTTTACCATGGTAGACGACAATGTTTGTCGACATTGGAGCACATAAATGATCTATAAATACTAAAAATCGGTCATCTTAGTATTTTGGAGGTACTTCGTGGTAGGTGGTCGTTCTTTCGACAATACGCTGCTTGTGATGACTCAAGAATTTTTAAATCTAGTATCTTAGTATTTCAAAAGTGCTCATAGTGAAGTAGGATATGTGTTTATCTGTTAAAGTCAGTGTATATGTATATATGTGAGCATCTACATCTATAGTGTGACTTACAATAAAAAGAAATAATCATTGTACTAGTCAAGTATACGTTGTTTAAAATATATAGTACAATAAAACACGAGTGATTTGGTACAACAAATCACTTCAATAGATATATGTCCTAATATAATATAATAGACAAACAAATTTAGATAAACCAAAATATCTTATTGTACTTGTGATATAGTGATATTAGATATTAGAGAATGTATATAAAAAGATTTTACTTATTATACTCTTTTAATATAATTATAGATTATTAAACTATATATATATTATAAAAAATTGCATTGTTAGGGGGGCCATGGCCCTTGCTGGCCCCCCTGGCTCCGCCGGTAGCCATATGGAGAGGCCAATTACAAAGAAGAAGCTAGTGACACTATCCTAGAAAAGAAAGAAGAAGAGACACCTCAAGATAGTGAACCACAGGAAGTGAAGACTCAGACCAAGAAAGTATGGAAGAAAAAGTCTACACCTAAAGAGATACAATCAATAATAACTTTCCAAACGTCTGACATACCTTGGGAGGTCTGAACCAAGGGAAGGTCCGGTTCGTCGGACCTAGATATTCGAACCTTCGCCAAAAGGTAAAAATTGGTAGTTATCCTTATATTTACTTTCCTACATTTAATCTATAATCATTTCTTATATCATCATATTTAATTCACAAACATTTTAATTTCTGCATTGCATTAGAAAAGAAAATATTTTACTTATTGCACTACATCATAAACGATGAACCCCCATGTGAATAATTATATGGTGTGTAAAAACCCACGGGAATGTCCATCGTGGTGGCATAAAAAATAATAATAAATATGCATGCATTCATCCTACTGTGTTTTCTCTTGCATCATAAAAATATTAAAATACAAAAATATTGAGAAGGAGATCTTACTGAAATTTTGGACAACTAAGGCTTGAGTGGCCAACCACTAACGCTTAATCTGTTCCACAAGTTTTGTTGTCTATTTGAGTTTCACAGGATCTGAAAGACCCAGAAAAGTTGAAAAGCAACAAAATGTCTCATCCACTGTTGGACCACTCTTTCAATAACCATCAACATCAATCAAGGCTCCGATAGAGGAAGAACATTTTTACTGCCAGTCCGCTACATTACAAGATCGAACGACTACGTCAACATTGAGCTTGGGGGAAAGCACCTCCATGTATCCAGGGGCACATGAAGGCTCAACAATATTAAGGGAACCGGCTGAGGAGGGACGCACCCCCGTAATCATCGTGATTCAGGTATGTCTTTATTATTATTATTATTATTATTATTATTATTATTATTATTATTATTATTATTATTGTTAGTGTGTTAGATTAAATAAATAAAATATTATGTCTAGTTTGTTTTAAGAAGTTGATAAAAGAAGCAATCTCTATCTAATATCTTAAAATGGAAATAATGAATAGTTGCTCTATCGTAATTTCTTTTCAGTACCTAGCCTTCAAACATGAGTTCTTCTAATTAATAATGATGTTTTAAAACAAAATTAAATGTATGGGTAGCAAATGCTTGATCTAAGGTCTAGATAGTGACAGATACGATATGTGATGATCTGAGCTACTATTATTTTGTTCCAAACAACTGTAAAGTCTAGCAGATTTCTTAATATTAATCATGATTAATAAATACATTTAATAAAATTTTGTCGACCCTATGAGAAGTTATCATGCTATTGAATTGTGATCACTTACACATTTCATTCATCCTCCGCATAAATGCTCATAATTATCTGTTGCTATCATCTCAAAAGTTTGTTGGAAACATGAGGCTATTAAAAAGAAAAAAAATAATTTATATGCGAGGAAATAAAAAGGGACAGGTGTCCGAAACCTCAAAAAGATAGATCCCGAGGAAATAAAAAAGGACAAGTGTCTAGAACCTCGAAAAAAAGAGAGAAAAAAAAGGAGAGAATATCAGAAAAAATGGGCACGTGCCTAATAGTAGAATTATCCTAATAGCCATATGTCTCTGATAAACATAAGAGAGTGATATATTCAAAAGAGCATCCGACTCCATCTTCCAAACACATACACTTCTCGATTCAATGGTGTGGTTGACTTTCTCTTTGGATCGATTGTTTAATTTAACAACACACATCTTTAAGCTTTTTGAAAATGCATAAAAACTCTAGGATAATGGTGAAGTGAAAGAACTAGAGACATAGTGCTTGATTTGATCATTCTATCTTTCAATTACTCAAGATTTAAGGTAAAGTACTAAGCCCCGTGATGAATAAGATGATATCTTTTCTAATCCAAATGAGAACTTCTGTTTGAATGCGTGTGTACTTGTTGGAAGTGAAAATATTGCCGCAACTCCTGATCCATTGTTGAATTTGGCTTTGCTCAAGGAGTAGCAAAGGGTAAGCTTAGGGGAACTTCTTGACGGCCCTTACAGTTAATATTATACCATCAACTAATGCATAGAATGATATGAAATGAACCATAAAGCATAGTTGTAGGGTTTGATTCTAATGAGTTCTACGAGTTTTGGTGTTCTCACTTGTTTTACAGGGTTATCAATATTTCACCATATAAAAGTACCTCAAGTGATGAAACAGAGCACACCATTGCAAAGAGCTCGGCGAGACGATCGAAACGGACATATGGTTTGCTACATTTGGAGACCCGACGGGAGAGTCCTTGTTGGATACGACATGGAAGCTTCTAGAACAACCTGGAGTGATCACCATGCAACATAATTCAAGTACTAAACTGACAGATCCAACAGCTTTGGTAAATTACTATTTTCCAGGGAGTTTTATGGAAAATGGGAAGAGATTCAATCCTACTCCAACACGACAAATCATGCAAACGGATGGAAAGTCGCATTAGGGCAACAAGGAAGGTTCTAGAAGACACCTCGACAAAGGAGGAGCCTGGCGACTGCCAGGTGGGGCCGGCCGGCCTATCCAGGAAGTCCCTCGGCCCATCTTCGTGGAGCGTGCCCTAATCGACCTCCTCAACGCATCTCAACCCTTGTTCAAGGTCGATTTGATCCGAGGGCCGCAGTTCATCCCACCGGGCTATATAAGGAGCCCTAGACCCCCCCTCCCTGGAGCATCCATCATTATCTCTATCCATCATCTATCTTCATCATAGTCATCGCTAAGAGCAATAGCTAGGGTTTCTAGATGAGAGGAGTCCCTCGAATGGACAAACTCTCTCTAGAATTAGTTTAGATATAGTCTTCTAGATAGTAGAGAGATGGAGAGCGAGGGAGGAGTTTGGAGGAGATGCCGGCCTGTCATTGCTTCTTCCTCCGGTTGTACTTCGACGGGATCAAGCTCTATTCGAGCTTGCTCCTGAGATGCTTCGGGCAATCAACTTCTGATTCAAGTAAGATTCTTGTTTATATTATTCTTCTGGTCACGAGTTTCTTTTGAGTGCTTTAATTTACTACAGTAGGTTAGAGTATAATTCATCGTGTAAGCGTGGTGCTTAGACTTGGGTTACTCGTACGTATAGGTCGGGCGTATTTAGGTGGTAGCTCGCAGGTGTGACTGTTATAGACCTGTTGAATCCTTTGTACTCCACCTCCCCGTTTATAGGCCGACCAGGACCGTAGTTACCTAGTTGGGCTATTCTCTGGATGCAACCCTTCTATTCGTAATGTCCCCAGTTAAATCATATAAAACATAGTCTCTTGCCTAGATCAGAACTAGAGAATCCCAAGTTATCCTCTCTATACTCCTGCTATCGACCTCATACTGGATTGCTATCCCCCTGCACTTAATCTTGTCTTTACTTTATCTTGTTGCTACTTTAGTTTTTCCTACCACTCATTTATCTTATTTGGTTAAGTTAGAACGTAGTTGATCTCACACATTTCCCTGTGGATACGATAATTAAACCTCCGGGTGAAAGCTACAACGATATCCGTGTGCTTGTGGATCTTTTTTTGTGTGTGTTAATAAATACGAACAACATACACTTAGGGGGAGTTTAGTTTATATAATGTGAGAGTCAAGTTTTTTGATCAATTTCACTCCACATAAAAAAAGGATCACAAAATGTGACCCTCACTTGTGCCACTAATGTCTTCCTTTTCGGTGTTTGATTCCAAAGGGGGAGAATTTAAAGGACCAAAGCAAGCCCAACTCAAAATAAATAACCCAAACCAAAATTCAAAATTTTTGTGGAAGTTTCCTATTTTGGGAATGGTCCTAGAAAGGGAGGAAGTGGATTATGGAGTTAGGGGGAGGCTTAAATCCATGATGCCACAAAGGGACACTACAGCAAGGGCAAGATAAGTTATAAAAGTTTTTTTCTATTTGGTATCTTTTATCATCATATGATCTTGTCTTTGCATTGCATCCTAGCAAGTTGATAGCATTTTAAAATTATGTATCTATTATTTGCTTGCTTTGGTTGTGTTGTCATCAATCACAAAAAAAGGGGAGATTGTAAGGAAAATGGACCTCGACCCATTTGACTTCGGATTTTAGTGTTTGATCATCAACATAACCAAATTAGACTAATATGTTTGTGAGTGTTTGTTTTGTAGTCCAATAAGGTGCAAATGTGACTTGGATGAAGGAAATATGATGATCCGATGAGCAACACCTCAAGCAAGACACTTGAAGCTCAGTAGAAGACTCACGAAGATTAAGCAAAGTAAAAGCACAAGAACGGAACCAAGACGGCGCAAGAAATCACGAGGAAACGAAGAGAAAGGTACATCAGACGCTGCCTGGTCAGGCGTCGGACGCATCGATGGTAAACCCTAGCTCAAGTCAGCGCTAGCAGAAGCATCGGATGCTGAGACCGTGCACATCGGACGCAACGGCAACACTGTGCATCGTGCACAGTTTTACATCAGACGCGCCTGTGAACATCCGATGCTACAGGACCCTTGCGTCCTATGCCTATGCAGAAAGGTTCTAGAGAGGCTCTGAAGACATCAGACGCGTCAGGTGGTGAAGCATCGGACGCTGTCAGAGTCCGATGTGACTCAGTGCCAGGTCGGCAACTAGTCGTTAAAGTGACATCGGACGTGCGTCCGATGCTCCTGATAGGAGCATCCGATGCTACGCAGAAAAGTCCATCTTTAGTGTCCAACGGCTCTATTTGCTTGGTTGTCTATAAGTACCCTCATGGCCGGCAAAAAACAAGACACATATTTATTTGCTCTAGCCACCAAAGTGCTTAGTGATATACTAGGTGATTAGTGTAGGTGCTTTGCGAAGTGCTTAGGCTAGTTAGACCACCGCTTTGCCCTTGCTCTAGGTGTTAAGCCTAGTGTTTAGTGAGGTTTGCATACCTCTAACCTACCGGTACTTGCCCGCACCGTTGTTGTACATCGGAGGGGCTTGTAGTCTTGCGAGACCACACCAACTGAGTTTGTGGTGTGGCCGCCACCGTGTATCGAAGGGAACAAGGCCCGCGGCGGTTCGACGAGAAGCTTGATAGTGAAGACGGTGGGGAGCGGTCCAGGAGAGTCTTTGCCATGAGTAGCTTAACTGGAGACCCACTTGCACGTGGGGCTCCAATGAGGACTAGGGGGAAGCTTGCGCGCTTCTTGATACCTCGGTAAAAATAACGGAGTCGTCGACGGGAGTTTGCATCTCTACCTCACTCTTTAGCTTCCGCATTTACTTGGCTACCTTGGTTATGTGCTTTATCTTTCCTAGCTTAGTTGATAGGCTAGTTGATAGGTTTGAAACCTAGGTTGCATAACTCTTTTGCGGTAGAGATAGCAACACACCTAGCTAAACCTTAGTTGCATAATAGATAGTCTACTTTCTTGCATAGGTTTTGACTAGGTGAAAATTAGAGGCCATAGTTTAGAGTAGAAGTTTTAAGTTGCCTAATTCACCCCCCTCTTAGTCGTCATGGTCCTTTCACCAATGACCTGTTCCACATCGAACTCTTGTCTCTTATGTTTTAGGAAGGAAGCAAAGTCCTTCCATGACGGTGGTAGCTTGGTGATAATACCGCCAGCCACAAACTTGTTACGAAGAGGACAAGAAAAAAGTTCAAGTTCCTTAGCTAGTGCCTGAATCTCATGAGTCTGTTCCACTACAGATCGGTTCTCAACCATCTTGTAGTCATATAGTTTCTCCATAAGATATAGCTCGCTACCAGTATCGGTAACTCCAAATTTTTACACAAGTGCAACCCACAACTCTTTTCCTGTAGGAAGTATGATGTAGTTTTTCTGGAATTTTGGATCAAGTGCGCTAATCACTGCTCCTCGAAAGAGGTTGTCATCAGCCTTAAACTTAGCATCATCCTCAGGAGACAAGTTAGCAGGCTTGCCCTTAGAGGCATGATAACATGACATATCAGTTAGCCACAATTCCATTTTAGAACGCCGTACCAAGAAGTTTTTGCCATCAAAAGCACCAGGCTTTAAAACGACAGCAAAACCACTGACAGAAAAAAGCCTATAATTAGGTTTTTTCATGGTTAGAAATAATGGCAATTTTCATGTCATTTTAATTCCATAAATTAACATTATGATGACGACATATAATAGATTATTAATTATTGAGACAACGACTTCAATCATATATATATGATAAAGTCCAACGTGTTATCATATAAAATATGAATATGATAATAAGAACAAGATATGAACTATAAACAGTAAACATGTGAGCATGATTCATATATTATTACAACAAGAGGTGTCATATATCTCATAACAGAAACAATCACACGATAGTATATGAAACGACATGACAGAACTACTGAAACATGTACGCATAGCATATGGTTTATTGCAGGAACAGAAAATGCGCATTTTATGAAACAGTAGAAGACAACTACTGAAACATACTCAACACATCTACTAAAACAACATGACAGAACAATCTTGGCATATATATTCTGTAATACGAAAAACAGAGATGAGATAGACGTTCATACCCTCTCATCCTTAGAGAATTCAAAGATCCAGAACCTTGTCCAGCTTCCATGTCGATGGAGAAGAAGACAAAGTCCACCAGGAAGTAGATGGACGCAGAAGCTTTATCGGGAAGAAGACGACGAACGACGACGGCGTTCCTTCAAAAGAAGACGAACGGCGGCGGCGATGGTTCGGGCAGTCGCGTAGTCGCTCTCCAAAAACCAAATTGTCGATCCCCCGTGCAAGGTCTCGAACAGCAAGGGCTTCGGAGGCACCTGCCCTCTCACTTCTCCGTGCGCGCAGAGTTACGAGATGGAGATGCCGTCGAGGAGCAGCGGTATTGAGTACTGGTTTCTGTGTTTGTTCGGGAACTAAAGAAGAAGAGATATGGAAGAAGGGGGTGCCTGTTTATCCCTATGTGCGGCTGCACACTACAGGGAAGGCGAAGGTGAAGAGGTCGTCGGAATACAGAAGGCCAGGAGTCGGGCAGGTGAAGAGTTATAACTCCGGTGGTTAGTGGGCATTAAAAAGAAATTAACACGCCACGCTCGCCCACCTGCCTCGCCCACGCCCACGGCCGCGCCTCGGGCCCGGGCCTGGGCCCTGCCGGCTGGCCGGCGGCGGCGCGCGCGTGTGGTTGCCTTTGTCCATTTCTCAACTTTTAATACAACAATTAAAACATATGTATTTTAGAGACGCAACACCCAATTTTGAAACATCCAAATACAATTGTTGATGTAAAATGTGGTCCGCGCCTCACACACAGCAAGCCGGAAAAAGCGTGGCTTCAATCGGGTGCCCGGACGGTTTGGAATCCGGAGACGTGTCAGTCGGTTTGACCTGAAAAACCAACAAGGGATAAAACTGTGAGAATAAACTGGAACATGCTGGATAAGACCAGACAGTTCCATATGTACGGCTTCAAAGCCAATCACGACGGCATACAACTACAGAAGCTGTCTGTCGATAAATTCAAAGATCATTCGGCTAACATTAAGATTGAGCATATACCAACAGCCGGTTGCCGAATGTACATGTAAGAGGACATCATTAAGATATAATGAATCTAATGATAAGGAGCTAAAAGCATGCATGTATCTAAACAAATCTATAAAGACTCATTACTCGTGTAAGCTTAACCAAGCTCAGTAAACTAGCCGAGTTGGCGTCCATGAAGAAGGAACATACAAACAAGCACGATTAAACTAATCTAAAACCTGCATCTGCCGCACGACACCTAGTTTTATCAAAGCCTAACCGTAATTGACATGCATGAACCCGCAACATGTAACAATCTAGATTGAAAGTTAATTCGGCCGTCATAATCTTACGATTATAAAAAACACAAGCAAACTTGTGGAACAAGGCCGAACAAAGATCAATCTAGATTGGCAAAAGAGTGTTACAAAATTAAATAAACAATACAACACATGATAACTTAATGAATCTATCAGATCTTGCCAAATCTAACAGAGCCGATAACTATCTCGCCTTTGCTAAACACATGAATAAACGCCTGCCGCACGGTATCTATCCACAAGCAAAGCATAAGCAAAGACCTCTTGATCGCTAACAAAGGTCCGCTGCACGACCATTGAAAACAAACAAGACTACTTGCATCATATCTAAATCCACCGTATGATACTAGACATGATAAAAAGGTTGCCGGGACTTACGGAGGTCGACGGATCGATGATTCCTCTCGAAGAACTCGACGACACGACTAAGGACTCGAAAATGGCACGGGGCCGGTTTGTATTGTTATGGTTGTGAACAGTTTTACAATAGCCAAGGGTTTATATTTATACCCTGGACAAAACATGAATCCTAGACGATTACGATTTATACAATAAAATTTGGAAAGATACAAATCCTATTCTTATTCCTCTCGGTGTCCTTCAATGTCACGTGCCTTCTTGATCAAGCCGGCTTTACTTGCCATATCCATTTCCCGAATGGAGCCGCCGCCTCGCAAAACAGCCGACCGCACAGGCATTTACCGAAACTTCTAAGGACCAAATATTCGCCTAATCGTTTGCCGAATCCTCTCCTCACTGCTGGCTGGGTCCATTTGTCATTCTCTTGTGCGTACGAAAATCTGGTGTTAACACATGCCCCCTAATTTTGGGATAAATATTTATTCCAAAATTCCTTTTTCCTTGTACACTGACGTGGAACCTCCGGAAGCATCCACTTTCACACGCCATAATTGTTGTACTTGCCGATTCATCTCCCGATGCATCTTCGGGATCCTTTAAAGTCCCCTTTCACTCTGTTTTGGCTTGAGCATTATGAACTCCCCTGCTTCAATCTCAAAACCAGAAAACCCTCCTCTCTCCTGTCATCTTCCAATCTAGAGGATGTCTTCCGCAGCGAGCCGACACAGCTCCGAGCTTGGTGCTTCTAGCACCTCTAATAGGAGGTTGCTCTTTTCTTCCTTTTCTCTTGTTTCAAAATGAAGCAGTCGTCCTTACTTTATCACTTCCATTTAGGAGGACTGGCGATGACCTCCCCGAGGACCTGACTTAGAAGATCGCAGATTTTCAATTTGATCTGGAGGGGAAGGATTGGGAGATTACCCGAATCTCTCAAGAGCGTGATGTCGCTCGGAGTCGAGCTGCCGGTAAGTATTTTTTCATCATTTCTTTCCCTATTCTCCCTTCCTGCTTTTACCGCCTCTTCCACCTTTCAGCTCTGGAGGCCAAGCTTCATAATCTCGAAGCTGCTGTCGCTAATCTTGCCATTACGGCCAATGTACCGGGCACGACAGCCCTGAGGCGGGCGAACGAGGTCAACCGAGTCCTCCCCGACATTTCTAGAGCTGGTATGGGATACGGCGCAGCGCTTGCCTTCAACGTTGTACGGATTCATTCCGGCGCCGATTACCGCAACTTTGATGTCTGTGAGCGAGGACTAGAATACAGGGTGACACACTCTGTCGATGATATGAAAGAAGCTGGAACAGATCTGGCTGATTCTTTTGACTTTGACCTCCCGATTAGGAATAGGATAGAGTGGACGAACTGATTTTCCACTGTAACTTGTTCCCTCCTTTGTAAATAAGAAGTTCCTTTGTTCGCCCTTCTGAAATCAATCTGTGATTGATCCTTCGAGATCAATGTGTGTTCTGTTTTGCGTATCAGCCACTAATTTTATCTTTACCCTAACAATGATGCATATTACATCGGCTATTGCTGAATATCATGCTGATTATCCTCGTCCTACAAGTAATTGTTGTAATTGATCATCAAAGTTTTCAATCTTTTCTCGATTTTTTTTAATCCATGATGACACCAGGATAATATTTCTCATGGGACTCTTCCGTTTTCAATCTTCTGTACTCAGCGCTAATTGGTAATACGAGTCCCCAAACAGTCGAATAGAACTAAACAATTCTTAGTCGAATCCTATCGATTTCCCGATTCCAGAGTCACGACCTCTTCCAGTCATCAAAAATCCAGCCTGGCCCAATAATGGCCCATAAACTGCAAAAAATTTCACTCTGACGCTTGATTCCCAGTATGCAAGCCATGGTTCTATAAATATGATCCTAGATAAGCCATCGCTCTTGACTTCAACCAAACAGTTCGACTTGCAAACTTTCCACTTCTCGGCTTCAGCTCAAGCTAGAGAAAAAATCCTTTGCCTGTGTTTCCAATAATGGCAGGCAACAACAATAACAGCAGACACCCCACTGGAAATGAAGGAGGAGGAAGCCGAGCATCAACTCACCGGCGTTATGGGTAAAAACTGATTCCTTGCCCCTTTGCGGTAGCTTTTTCTTGATTGTCTATCTCTGATTCACTGTCCACTTCCCTTCCAGGGTGGGGTCTTTCTCCAGCCAAGCTTGGGTTCCTCCTCCAGAAACGGTAGCTCCAATAGCTTCTTTCAATCTTTTCTCTGAGCCACCAGATTCTGAGTTTGATGATTCACTCCAGCAGACCCGTTTGATGCCCTTCGGTACCGCGAGGAAAGGGATAAGGCCCAGAGGGAACTGGAAGATGCATCCAAGAAGCATGGCATTGAGGAAGCTGAATGGACAGACCAACGGAAAAGGCTCTGCAGCATCATTACAGGTTAGCAGAGTTTTGGTCTTCTTCTTCTGTTTGAGCTTGCCTTGCCTGACACATCCCTTCTTCCTACTAGCCCTTTCTGCAGAGAATGACCGTCTAAAAATAGCGGTGAACAAAATTGCGATCAAGGTGAATGCTCATGGGGACTCAGCCGAGGCTCGTCTTGACACTGTGGATGGTCGCATAGATCAGGTCATCATCCAAGGTGTGTATGCTGGGGTTTCCTTAGGGCTAGCGGCAATGAGTTCTTGGACCATAGAGGACTATTCCTCTCTACCAGTTGGTTTCGCAGGTGGATACCTGGACAAAATGGAAGATATTGAAGATTATGATGACCATGCCGCTGCTATCGCCGAAGCCATTGATCCACAGTCTGTTCTGAACAAATTACTCCAAGGGTAGTTTGTATTGGGACAGATCTATGAATGAAGTTTGTAACAGATGAAACTTGTTCTTCTCTGAATAATTCCATTTTCATCTCTCAGCGATTTTCCTGATTGCAACATCCCTTCAGAGAAAATGTTTCCCGAACACATCAAGTCATTCTAGCCGATTAGATCTCGTTTTTGACATGTCATATCGCTCGGCATCTTACTTACTGCACTTCACATTTCTCTTCTCCCGATAAACCTGCTAACTTGAAAAATGCTAGGGCCACCAGGGTCATGAATATTCTTGTGCTAAAGGCGATATAAATAATATCGGCTATAACTTAAATTCTTGGAACATTTTTTCTGCTAAAGGCGATGCTTTGCATCGGCTATCTTTGTATACAAATACTCTTGAATCCATCTTACATACAATTACCACGTGTTCGGCTTTTAACAAGTAGTGTCAAAGCTTCAACTCTTAAGCAACTCATATATAAACAAAAATTTTCTTCACAGCCGAATATCCGCCTCTGGGTCTAACATTTTTCGGCTAAGGCAAGCTATCACTCATCTTTTTTCTTTTAACTTTGTATAAGGGCTGATCCTACTGTAAGGCTATCGGCCGCCACGTACAACTTGAAACGATCACCAAGTTGTGGAAATGCCTTCATATACTCTTCAATTTCATCAAAAGCTTCTGTTGTACGTCACCTTATACAAACTTCTTCTGATCTTTCTTGAGATTTGGCAACGGAGAAATAAACAAAATCCTTTCAAAAGTTAATCAACATCAAAACACGCTCGGGATTCAAATTTGCATATATTGGTCTTATTTCGGCTTCACCATCAAAACTTTATTCCTTATCAGCCGATGTAAAACTTGGTCCTGATTCTCCTCCATTGCCATCCATCGGATTATCTTTTCAAAAATTGCTCTGAGAGTCGATCGTTCGAATCGGCTGTTGGTCCTTGTCGAAAACGTTCACAGGACCTGCTTCCCAAGCTCTTCCAGAGAAGCACTCAACACCATCATATTCCCAGTAGATGGGTTCTGTATTAGCAACACTCACCGAATCATCAGCATGGACAATCTCGATGTCATCTCCAATCCACTGGATGAGGAATTGGTGCATAGTTGATGGTACACAGCAATTTGCATGTATCCAATCCCTTCCTAAGAGCAAACTGTATGCCCCCTTGCCATTGATGACGAAGAAAGTGGTAATCAAAGTCTTTGACCCAATTGTTAACTCAACATGAACTGCTGCTCGAGTATCAGAAGAATTACCAGCAAAGTCTCTCAACACCATGTCGGTCTTCAATAGTTCCTCACTTGCCATCCCAAGTTTTCTGAAGGTGGTATATGGCATGATATTTATAGTAGCTCCCACATCAATAAACATTTTGGTTGGTGGCTTGCCATTAACATACCCCCTCATATAAAGTGGCTTCAAGTGTCGATGCTTAGCTGGTTTATCAAATACCGCCCGTTGAGCCAAAACAAGATGAGCTAACAGATCTTGGAATTCATCTTCATCGAAATCTGAATACACTTCCTCCTGGACATCTTGATCTTCGGGAGCTATAAATTCCGATGGAAGAAAGAATGACATGCATGCATCAGCCGAATGATCACCTCCATTAGGCTTTTCCTTAGGACGCCAAATCTGCCTTGTTTTGACGCTTGTCTGTGCCAGTTCCCTGTTCCTTAAGCGCTGCACTCGGCTCTTCCTCAATCCTGGTGGACACCACTGTCCTCTCTGCCAGACATACTCGCGGTATTCTTCTTCTTCAGTGCGAGCCCAACTTCGATCGGCAAATCCTCTTCCTTGCCGATTCTCGGAACTATCTATTTTTAAGCGCCGATCATCCTCAGGAATTCGTGCCCTAAGTCTTTCATGGACCGAACGGCGGTTGACTCGAGACTGCATGTATTCAGAATATTGATCATTGCATTCAGGGCAATTATTCTCGGCAGGCAGCTTCAAGCCTTCATTCCAACAATACTTGAAAAATGAGCACTCCCAATGTGACTGCTCTTGTTCTTTCATATATTCTCGCTCCTCTCGGTATATTTCCTCTTCATACCTCTGTTGCTTCTTCATGAATTTTTGTTCCTCATAAAACTTTTGCTTCTGGTACCGCTCCTGCTCCCGACGCCATTTGTTTAATAAAATACGCATCGTTACCCTGGGCCTGGAAGTTTGACCCCTCTCAGTTCGGCTATTCTGAAAATGAACTTGTTGCCGAAATTCTTCATTCGTAATTTGCCGATCAGGGTCAACAGCACCAGCTTTTCTTGCTCTATCAGAGGTTAACACTTTCATCTTGTTTTTGCCCCTGGGGTCAGCTGCATTAACCATATTAACAGAGAAGGACACAGTATTCTGTCCAAAAGGACTACCATCAACTTTTATCTTTCCATCAAACCTCAGATGTCCGTCCTGGATAGCTTTCTAGATCCGCACTCTGAACACTCGGCAATCATTTATAGAGTGGGATCTGGTATTATGGAAACCACAATACTTCTTGTCCTTGACTCCTTCGGGCTGCAGCATAGGATGACCTTCCGGCAACTTGATGCGTCCTTCCTTCAATAAGTATTCAAATAAATTATCTGACTTGGAAACATCAAAGTCATAAGTACCTTTTTGCTGCCTCAGCCATCGCTAGTTGACTTGAGTCGGCTCTTTAGCCCAGACTATCTCGGCTGCAGCTACCTCATCTTCATCATCGTACTCTATTGCTTCCTCTAAGAAAGCCTGATACATCTCGGCAGCCACATCACCTTTCTGGAACTGATTATTCCTTCTGAACCCTTGGCTTGACTACTCATCATTGCCAACCGTTGTGATAACTGCCCGAGGTCGTCAAACTCCATGTCGAATAGCTTCTCCTTGATATTCGGCAACATGCCAGCTATGGCTATCCCCGGCAATTGATCATCTGGCAAATTCAAGGAATAGCAAAGGTTTTTAGTCTCCCTGAATCTGCGCAGATATTCTTGTGGCGTCTCAGTAGGTTTCATCCTCAGACTCATGATATCGACCAACTTCTCACAGGTGCCCGTAAAGAAAAATACGTGGGACTTTTGTTCTAGCTCTGCCCATGTATTAATAGAGTTTGCTGGCAGAGAGGTGAACCACGAGAAGGCCGGTCCTGTCAATGACAATGGGAAGTACCAAATCCTCCAAGCTTCATCTGCAGATGCCTCTCCAAGTTGCATCAAGTAACGGCTGATGTGTTCTATAGTGCTGCTGTCATCTTGGCCCGAAAACTTGGTAAAGTCAGTAGGAGGTTTTACCCTTGGAGGAAGTGTTACTCGGTTGTACCACTCTGGGTAAGAAGACTTGTAAGCGTATGACTGGTTCTTTGGCTTCAGGCCGAATTGATTTTGCATCATATCAGCCATCCTATGCATGATGAGATCGACACTCGAATCTGGAGGTGCTTGTGTTTGATCTCCAAGACGTGCCCCTGCTGAACTTTTGTAGCTTGGATTTGGAAGAGCATTAATCGCGTTATAATCAACGAACTTCTGATATCCATCTCCAAACATGTTCCTTTGTATCCTGTTCGTTGCAGGAGACACTCTGAAAGCAGATTGCGGGACATTCCCTGTTGTGCCGAACGCGAGCTGACCATAAGTTGCGGGAGGTTGTTGTGTCTCATGAAGGACTATCACACCCGTGCTTGTACTAGCTCCGCCGTCTTCGGCAATCCTTCGACGTTGAGGTACCGGGAATAACAGTGGTCCCTGCATTGGACCAACGGCTTCTTCAAAGCGTTTATCCACTGCTAGGCCAAAAATACTAACCATGATGGCATGAAAGGTATTCAAGAAAGTTGATTGATGATTGGTCATGGCCTCCGATACAGCTTTGTACACTACTTCGGTCATTTTCTGAATATCTTCCTCAATAGTGCTGTTAGATTGGTCGGATTGGTGAGGAAGGAGAACCCTTGGGAATGGTTGCTTCTGGAAGACCTTGCCGCTCTTATTCTTGGAGAAAGACATCAAGCACTTGCGTTGAAGCTCATCACAAGCTTGTTGTACTAAATTTCTCGAGTTTGATGGCAACTCATCCATGGTCAGTTCCAGAATTTGATCGTCGTTGATCTCAGGCATCTTGACACAGAATTCGTCCCACTGGGCGTGCCAAAAAGTGTGTTGACGCAAAATGTGGTCCGGGCCTCACACACAGCAAGCCGGAAAAAGCGTGGCTTCAATCGGGTGCCAGGACGGTTTGGATTCCGGAGACGTGCCAGTCGGTTTGACCTGAAAAACCAACAAGGGATAAAACTGTGAGAATAAACTGGAACATGCTGGATAAGACCAGACAGTTCCATATGTACGGCTTCAAAGCTAATCACGACGGCATACAGCTACAGAAGCTGTCTGTCGATAAATTCAAAGATCATTCGGCTAACATTAAGAATGAGCATATAACAACAGCCGGTTGCCGAATGTACATGTAAGAGGACATCATTAAGATATAATGAATCATGAACAGGTAACTTGTAAATATAAATCTATCCAAACAACACATGCATAGGTTAATCCAATTAGTCTGCCGCACGTCTAATCTTCATAAACCTGTCAAGCATAAACTAAGTCTACACCACTCCTTATAATTAGATTAATCCACCGCATGATACAATCTAATGATAAGGAACTAAAAGCATGCATATATCTGAACAAATCTATAAAGACTCATTACTCATGTAAGCTTAACCAAGCTCAGCAAACTAGCCAAGTTGGGGTCCATGAAGAAGGAACATACAAACAAGCACGATTAAACTAATCTAAAACCTGCATCTGCCGCACGACACCTAGTTTTATCAAAGCCTAACCGTAATTGACATGCATGAACCCGCAACATGTAATAATCTAGATTGAAAGTTAATTCGGCCGTCACAATCTTATGATTATAAAAAACACAAGCAAACTTGTGGAACAAGGCCGAACAAAGATCAATCTAGATTGGGCAAAAGAGTGTTACAAAATTAAATAAACAATGCAACACATGATAACTTAATGAATCTATCAGATCTTGCCAAATCTAACAGAGCCGATAACTATCTCGCCTTTGCTAAACACATGAATAAACGCCTGCCGCACGGTATCTATCCACAAGCAAAGCATAAGCAAAGACCTCTTGATCGCTAACAAAGGTCCGCCGCACGACCATTGAAAACAAACAAGACTACTTGCATCATATCTAAATCCACCGCATCATACTAGACATGATAACAAGGTTGCCGGGACTTACGGAGGTCGACGGATCGACGATTCCTCTCGAAGAACTCGACGACACGACTAAGGACTCGAAGATGGCACGGGGCCGGTTTGTATTGATATGGTTGTGAACAGTTTTACAATAGCCAAGGGTTTATATTTATACCCTGGACGAAACACGAATCTTAGACGATTACGATTTACACAATAAAATTTGGAAAGATACAAATCCTATTCTTATTCCTCTCGGTGTCCTTCAATGTCACGTGGCTTCTTGTGCAAGCCGGCTTTACTTGCCATATCCATTTCCCGAATGGAGCCGCCATCTCGCAAAACAGCCGACCGCACAGGCATTTACCAAAACTTCTGAGGACCAAATATTCGCCTGATCGTTTGCCGAATCCTCTCCTCACTGCTGGCTGGGTCCATTTGTCATTCTCTCGTGCGTGCGAAAATCTGGTGTTAACAACAACAGTTGCAACATACATTTGAAGACAGTTGAAACACTTAATAAAAAACACCTAAAATACAATTGAAAACCATTAGAAACATACGCAACATCTAAATAAAATAAATACAACATAGCATGAAAACATATGCAATATCCACATAAACACACTTGCAAACAAATGCGTCCAAAAAACAATGATAAAACATATCTCTAAAAACATCTAAAACACTCGAAACATACACTTGCAACATGCCTCTGAAAACAATTGCAACATATACGATATCTTCCGATCTACTTTTACAACATTCATATGATTCAATTACAATATACCTCTGAAACAGTTAAAATAACATGAACATACAATTGCAACAAAGGAAGGGGAGAGAGACCCTTTGCGGGGAGCGCCATGGTCGCCATGTCTGTAGGTATTGGGGGGCTCCAGGTGAGGAAAGACGTTGGTGTGGGGGGAGGGGCGCTGTCATGCTGGGGGAGGAGGATGCCTGGTGTGGGAGGGGCCACCTGGGTGGAGAAAGAATGACGCCGGGGTGGGTGAAGGAGCTGTCGATGTAGGAGATCGGAAAGAGCCACCGAAGTGACGGAGGAGAGTGCCGCGATAGGGGAGGAGGATGCCGAGGTGGGTAAGGCTCCGCCCCCGAGGGAGCTAGCGTTGCACGTGAAAGCGAGCCACTGCCCATGGAAGCGAGTCGCTGCCCGCCATGGAGGGAGAGAGTGGCACGCACGATGGAGAGGAGCAGGTTCGGATGGGAGTCACCTTGCTAGTGGATTGGGCTAGAATGGGTTTAACAGTTTGGGCCTTAGGTGAATTGTCTTTGGGCTAGGGACAATGGATTTCCTGTGCGTGCTGGGCTGGACTGGCTTGGGGTTAAGGAGATAATGGATTGGGTTGGGGACAATGGTATACGTTCCCAATCCATTGGTGCTAACAGGTTCTGTATACGATGCCAATCCATGGTGCACGCCGCCGCCGCCACTTCACACAGGCGTCGTCGCTCTTCAAGATCCTGGGCGCCACCGCTCTCCAAGATCCTGACGCCATCGCTCCTCCATATCGCAAGATCCGAGAGGTCGAGGGAGCCGCCGGGACTCTGCCGTCAGGCCGTGCACCGCTGGGACGCCGCCGACAGGCCACGCACCGCCGGGACACCGCGCGCCGGGGGAGGTCCGGCGTCGGAGGAGGCCGCGCGCCGGCTGTTCCCGTCACCATCTCGCCCCAGCAAGGTTTGGTGCCAGCTCTTCCCGTCTTTGATCTATCTCTTCCCGTCTTTGATCTATCTGCCACTGTGATGAACGACATGGATCTGGGTCTGCTTCCAGCTGAGCATAAGAGCTTCGTCTGTGCCGTCAGGTGTACAAGCTATGGTGAAACGGACCCAGATCCGTCCTTTTTTTCATTGCAATGATCGTTTCTTTGTACAGGTGTACAAGCTATCCATTGCTGCGGCGTGTGCCGTCACATGGCCACCAGACCGTATTGTAATACAGGTCTTGGATGATTCCACTGATCCGATTATTAAGGTACACCTTGGTTTCAGGGACATAACTTATCTTGATTGACTAAAAGTAGAAATGTTCATATGATTTTGGGTCAAATTGTGGTAGATGTGATGCATTTTAAGAAGTTAATTGTGACTTGCAACTATAAAGGAATGCTCAGTTTCTCATTATCGAATGGGGCATATGAATGTTGGTACTAATTTTGCGTTAACAGGCTCTTGGTGCCAGGCTGCCGATTCTCCCTTCACCACCTTCATTTTTTACAGGTTGTCTCACCTAGATAGAATAGAAGAGGGAAATAAAATCAAGTGTCCAATATAATGTCTAACTCGATCACATGGAAGGAATTATTGAAAGCCTGAAGAAATTCAGAAATAGTCTCCAGTAGTGTCGGCCGACAAGAAATTCAGAAATTCAGATGTCCTTGTTCATTAAATATTTCATGATTCTATTTGTGAACAAATTTAATAAATGCAATATCACTGTTGTTGTGGTGTGATAGTGCTTGTAGATTTGAATTTTTTATTGTAGCTAATGATACGTTAATTATTTTTGTGAAGGTGGTCTTTGCCGAGTTCTGCTAAAACAACTTATCATCTTAGATACATCAATCATGTCTGTGCATGCCTCAGAAAGTTCAGGAACTCAGGAGTTGTCTCTTTCATCTCATTCACAACCTACTCGAAGGTCAAAGGTATGGCAATACTTTGAGCCAAATTTGGTGACAGTAGATGATAACTTAAAGGCTGTGTGCAAGTATTGTGGACTTCATTTAAGTACTAAATCTGGTACAAGTAGCCTTAGAACTCACATCTCAGAGTATTGTCTGTAACACCCGGTTTTAAAGAACAAAACCAGGTACGCTATATGTGTGCCCAGGAAGTCCACACATACAACCACAGAGGGAAAAGATATCAAAAACAGTGTTCTAGATATTGAAAACAACACTTACATCAAAGTTAAGCGGAACAGATACTAATCTTCTCTTCAGACTTCATTCTTCACAGGGACAGTTGACTGGGGGTAACATACGCCTAGCACTTCTGTCAGTATTCTGGAAACTCATCTGTGTCTTCACCACGCTTCCGCTGCGCAACTCCGATGGAGACTGAGGGTGTGGGGGAAATAGCAAGGGTGAGCACATATCGTACTCAGCAAATATAACTTGGGGTTCATGAGGCTCAAAAAGGCTGACACTGGTTTAACTGCATTCAGCTTTTAATTGGCAGAATTTTAGCATTAAGTAAACGTATGTTATGCTTAAACCCAGATAAACCATATGATCACAATAATTTCATCATCATCATGATAACATTCTCATATCCAGTATTAAACATTAGTTAACCATTTAACCAGCTTTTCTGTGAGTTTTCCGGGCCGCTCGTAACCGTGAGCACGGCTGATATATCAGTTTTACACTCTGCAGAGGTTGTACACTTTACCCGATGAGTAGTGATCCCCGTTTGCCAGGGATAGCTAGTCCCATATCACACTGCCAAGGTGCATGGCTGGGTTCACCGCGAAGTCTTTCAAAGGTTCGTCTAACATGTTAGGGCCGCTAGGTCTTAAGGCAAGGGGAAGAAGGGTCTCTCAACCTTGCGGCACGCAGGCAAGGGGAAAGAAGCCGCCCTAAATCCAGCTCGTCAAGCGCCTTATGCGCCCTTTCGGGTAACCACTAACAAGCTAGAAAAGGTCCTCATACTGAGCTAAGGTCAGAGCCATATAACCCTCATGGTTGCACTGTATGTCCCAGCTTTTGCTGACAGATAGGCAAGTTTTAATCATCTTTGTATAAGTCATAAATCATTAATCATTAGTCATTAATCATGAATCAGTGATCAGATCATGTCGGTTTAAGTTGAGCACTAGCAATATACTATCCAAATGCATGACATTCCACAGGTGACAAGGTAATGGATAACAAGAACTAGGTAAACCTTAACGGTATACAAATTAGACACATGCAATATGAATTAAGTGATTACGGTGAATAGGTAACAAGGATGGTCCCATGCTATACTTGTCTGTAACACTTGCTTAAACTTCACAACATTAGCTTTCGGTCATCCTCTTCTGATCTTCAGCATACACAAACGGTTCCCGTCTACTCGTAGCAAACACCACACATAGACAAACATACAAGCACACGAAAAGAGAGAACTAAGAACAACATAACACGAGACAAAACAACGTACTAAAAGAGAGCTCGCACTATGGTCGCGGGATCGCACGAAACGACTGAGAGACACGTCTACCGGAAATTTTATATTATAAAAGTAGGAACTACTGGCTTGCTTTATTTTAATTAAAAAGATCATGATAAAATATTAATTCAGATTAGACAAAGCATATTTTAATTTAGAAGAACGGATTAAACTAATCATATTTTAATTATAAATATTGTCATATAATTTAATCAAATTAAACATTAGCTTAGTAAAAGAAAATAAACATGTGAGAGTAACTAATCGTATTTATATGACAACGATTAGCCTTATCAAATTATAATTAATAAAGACACATTAAAGTTGTCATTAATCAAGTTATGATTTAATTATAAAAGACCGAAGATTAAACCCTAAGTTGCTTTTAATTAGAAAGACATTAAATAAGTGTTAACCAAATTAATAGGATTAAATTTATAAACATGTGACATGAAAAACGTTAACGTTGCTGCGTAGATCACGACGACACGAAACTAACGCAACTGAAACGAACTAAAACGGAGATTAGACGATTAAAAGATGAAGGATTAAAGAGCAGTGGCAAACTCATAAATAAGATCACCTGCTACCTTGAGTTTTCTGTGCAGAACGTGGCCTCCATCTTCACGATCGAAACAATGAAGGGAACCCGCCGCTGCCTGCTTGCACGGAGGGGAGGGATTCCGGCCGATCGGACCAGGCTGACCGGCGGCGGCACAGCGCGACACGCCTGGCCCGCGGGGAGCAGGGATCGGCGGCCGGCGGTGTTCTGCCGGCTTGCTCGAGCAGCGCCTGCTGGTGCCCACGAGCAGGAGGCACGGGCCTGCGCGCCGGAAAAAGAGAGGGATAGATCAGGAATGATTAAACGGTGATGGATTCGTATAAAGGAGGATACTACGGTGTAGAGAACAAGGAGACGAACCTCTTGGTGAAGACGACGATGACAATGACGAGTAGATCTGAGCGAGAAAATTTTAATTCGGCACCTTAGGTATTCCCAAACTAGGGGCTCCCCTTACGGTGAATTTGATGTACTTTGGTCAAGGTATTGGTGGATATATATAGGGAGGAAAACTCCCCACCTCTACATCAACTAGCAATGTGGTGCTAATTGATATTGTAACTCCCACATTTACTAATGGACCTAAATAAATATAAAAGCCCATTAGTGAATAAGTACATGGACCTTTAGGATTTAATTGAATTAAGGCAGATGGGCTTCGTGGGATGGTGAAAGAAATACAGATTTTATTATTTTCGGAATTGATTAATTTCAGGAATAAAATAATTCCAGAAAAGTCCAGAATTGTTGTTTAAGCCACGAAAAATAATCCGATGGCTCCGAAAATTCTAGGAAAATTCTCAGAGACACTTTGAAATATAATGAACCCAAATAAAGTATTTGGAGCTCATGAAAAGATATTTTGGAGCATCTAAAAATTAGATTATGCTTGCAGAAATATCGGAAACTGTTCCGGAAAAGGCCACAAAAATAACCGAGAAGTTTGTAGCGATATGATGATGGATGATGGACTTAAAGAAGTGATTTGAGATATAAGAAAAAGAATCTTAGAAAGGTCCAACAAGAGGATAGAGATGGAAACGATAAATTTGATTTCGAAAGAAGACAGAAACGGACTGGATATAGAAAGACGGCCTACCAAACGTGTTTTAAAACTCTACCGACTCACAACACAAGGTCAAACAGCAACCAACCATCACATCAAACATAACCCATCAAATTAGTTTAGGAAAATTTTGAAAATTCTTGTTTTACTACGACTAAAGTGGCGCTAGCTCGGACTAAACTTGTCAAATTTTATTTAAATATTAAAATTATTTATTTTATTTAATGTTTTCTACTCACAACCCAAAATCAAAAATTTTGGGGTGTGACAAACTACCCCACTTAACATGAATCTCGTCCCGAGATTCGGAGAGACTCGGGAGAAAGATAAAACTGATCTTCAAGTTGTCACGATGTCTTTATGAGATTGATGAACGATAAGACATGGATCGAGGATGGCCAAATAAAGGCTAGAAAGATAAAGATTGATCTCAAGTTCTTTTTGCCTCGATACTTGAGACTCAAGGCTTGCTGTTGGTGATAGTAGCCGCTACCCCACTTAACAAAAGCTTTGCTCATCTTCAAAACTTGATCTTCAGGGTCTTCTTCGGAACACAAAGATGGAGACGTCACACCAGCAACACACCAAGCAAGACAAACACGCAGCACAACAACGATACTATACGTGCTTTTGTTCAACTGGTGGGCATCCTAATGGGTAGATTAGATGATGAGAGGCCATCGAGATTTTAAACAAGATAATTTCAAAATTTTAATAAAGCAAATAAAATACAAATTCAAGGATACCAGAAACCAATAGCTCAAAGGTAGCTATCAAGGAGAGGAAATAATGGGACAAGGATTGGGAAACAATTAATTCAAAGGACAAGGTGGTAGAACAAAAACATTTTATAACCAAATAAGATTAAAAAGGCGACCAGTGCTACTAGGCATACGTCCTACAGTCAACAATGCTTTGATACCAATCTGTAACACCCGGTTTTAAAGAACAAAACCAGGTACGCTATATGTGTGCCCAGGAAGTCCACACATACAACCACAGAGGGAAAAGATATCAAAAACAGTGTTCTAGATATTGAAAACAACACTTACATCAAAGTTAAGCGGAACAGATACTAATCTTCTCTTCGGACTTCATTCTTCACAGGGACAGTTGACTGGGGGTAACATACGCCTAGCACTTCTGTCAGTATTCTGGAAACTCATCTGTGTCTTCACCACGCTTCCGCTGCGCAACTCCGATGGAGACTGAGGGTGTGGGGGAAGTAGCAAGGGTGAGCACATATCGTACTCAGCAAATATAACTTGGGGTTCATGAGGCTCAAAAAGGCTGACACTGGTTTAACTGCATTCAGCTTTTAATTGGCAGAATTTTAGCATTAAGTAAACGTATGTTATGCTTAAACCCAGATAAATCATATGATCACAATAATTTCATCATCATCATGATAACATTCTCATATCCAGTATTAAACATTAGTTAACCATTTAACCAGCTTTTCTGTGAGTTTTCCGGGCCGCTCGTAACCGTGAGCACGGCTGATATATCAGTTTTACACTCTGCAGAGGTTGTACACTTTACCCGATGAGTAGTGATCCCCGTTTGCCAGGGATAGCTAGTCCCATATCACACTGCCAAGGTGCATGGCTGGGTTCACCGCGAAGTCTTTCAAAGGTTCGTCTAACATGTTAGGGCCGCTAGGTCTTAAGGCAAGGGGAAGAAGGGTCTCTCAACCTTGCGGCACGCAGGCAAGGGGAAAGAAGCCGCCCTAAATCCAGCTCGTCAAGCGCCTTATGCGCCCTTTCGGGTAACCACTAACAAGCTAGAAAAGGTCCTCATACTGAGCTAAGGTCAGAGCCATATAACCCTCATGGTTGCACTGTATGTCCCAGCTTTTGCTGACAGATAGGCAAGTTTTAATCATCTTTGTATAAGTCATAAATCATTAATCATTAGTCATTAATCATGAATCAGTGATCAGATCATGTCGGTTTAAGTTGAGCACTAGCAATATACTATCCAAATGCATGACATTCCACAGGTGACAAGGTAATGGATAACAAGAACTAGGTAAACCTTAACGGTATACAAATTAGACACATGCAATATGAATTAAGTGATTACGGTGAATAGGTAACAAGGATGGTCCCATGCTATACTTGCCTGTAACACTTGCTTAAACTTCACAACATTAGCTTTCGGTCATCCTCTTCTGATCTTCAGCATACACAAACGGTTCCCGTCTACTCGTAGCAAACACCACACATAGACAAACATACAAGCACACGAAAAGAGAGAACTAAGAACAACATAACACGAGACAAAACAACGTACTAAAAGAGAGCTCGCACTACGGTCGCGGGATCGCACGAAACGACTGAGAGACACGTCTACCGGAAATTTTATATTATAAAAGTAGGAACTACTGGCTTGCTTTATTTTAATTAAAAAGATCATGATAAAATATTAATTCAGATTAGACAAAGCATATTTTAATTTAGAAGAACGGATTAAACTAATCATATTTTAATTATAAATATTGTCATATAATTTAATCAAATTAAACATTAGCTTAGTAAAAGAAAATAAACATGTGAGAGTAACTAATCGTATTTATATGACAACGATTAGCCTTATCAAATTATAATTAATAAAGACACATTAAAGTTGTCATTAATCAAGTTATGATTTAATTATAAAAGACCGAAGATTAAACCCTAAGTTGCTTTTAATTAGAAAGGCATTAAATAAGTGTTAACCAAATTAATAGGATTAAATTTATAAACATGTGACATGAAAAACGTTAACGTTGCTGCGTAGATCACGACGACACGAAACTAACGCAACTGAAACGAACTAAAACGGAGATTAGACGATTAAAAGATGAAGGATTAAAGAGCAGTGGCAAACTCATAAATAAGATCACCTGCTACCTTGAGTTTTCTGTGCAGAACGTGGCCTCCATCTTCACGATCGAAACAATGAAGGGAACCCGCCGCTGCCTGCTTGCACGGAGGGGAGGGATTCCGGCCGATCGGACCAGGCTGACCGGCGGCGGCACAGCGCGACACGCCTGGCCCGCGGGGAGCAGGGATCGGCGGCCGGCGGTGTTCTGCCGGCTTGCTCGAGCAGCGCCTGGTGGTGCCCACGAGCAGGAGGCACGGGCCTGCGCGCCGGAAAAAGAGAGGGATAGATGAGGAATGATTAAACGGTGATGGATTCGTATAAAGGAGGATACTACGGTGTAGAGAACAAGGAGACGAACCTCTTGGTGAAGACGACGATGACAACGACGAGTAGATCTGAGCGAGAAAATTTTAATTCGGCACCTTAGGTATTCCCAAACTAGGGGCTCCCCTTACGGTGAATTTGATGTACTTTGGTCAAGGTATTGGTGGATATATATAGGGAGGAAAACTCCCCACCTCTACATCAACTAGCAATGTGGTGCTAATTGATATTGTAACTCCCACATTTACTAATGGACCTAAATAAATATAAAAGCCCATTAGTGAATAAGTACATGGACCTTTAGGATTTAATTGAATTAAGGCAGATGGGCTTCGTGGGATGGTGAAAGAAATACAGATTTTATTATTTTCGGAATTGATTAATTTCAGGAATAAAATAATTCCAGAAAAGTCCAGAATTGTTGTTTAAGCCACGAAAAATAATCCGATGGCTCCGAAAATTCTAGGAAAATTCTCAGAGACACTTTGAAATATAATGAACCCAAATAAAGTATTTGGAGCTCATGAAAAGATATTTTGGAGCATCTAAAAATTAGATTATGCTTGCAGAAATATCGGAAACTGTTCCGGAAAAGGCCACAAAAATAACCGAGAAGTTTGTAGCGATATGATGATGGATGATGGACTTAAAGAAGTGATTTGAGATATAAGAAAAAGAATCTTAGAAAGGTCCAACAAGAGGATAGAGATGGAAACGATAAATTTGATTTCGAAAGAAGACAGAAACGGACTGGATATAGAAAGACGGCCTACCAAACGTGTTTTAAAACTCTACCGACTCACAACACAAGGTCAAACAGCAACCAACCATCACATCAAACATAACCCATCAAATTAGTTTAGGAAAATTTTGAAAATTCTTGTTTTACTACGACTAAAGTGGCGCTAGCTCGGACTAAACTTGTCAAATTTTATTTAAATATTAAAATTATTTATTTTATTTAATGTTTTCTACTCACAACCCAAAATCAAAAATTTTGGGGTGTGACATTGTCCTACTATTGATGATGTTTCTAGAAAAGAATTCATAGCAACCATGAAGAAACAACCATCAGAGAACTTTGTGTTTGACCCTCAGCTATCTCGTGAGTGCATGATTGAGTATATAGTACATGCTGAAATTCCATTTAACAAATTTGAGGACCCATACTTTGAGCGATGGATGAAAACTGTGAATCCGAATTATCGCTGCGTGAGTCGTCAAACTATTCGCAATGATAGTTTCAAGAAGTATGAGAAAATGAAAAAGGATCTTCAGATTGAACTTGGTAGCCTAGACTCTCATGTGTGCCTCACATCTGATTTATGGACATCAATTCAGAACTTAGGTTACATGGTTGTAACATCACATTACATCAATGTTGACTTCAAATTGAAGAAGAAGATTATAAGTTTTAAGGAAGTTAAGTACCCACATACTGGAATTGCCATTGAAGAAGCACTTGTGAGTTGCCTAATAGAATGGGGCATAAGGGAGAAGGTGTTTACTTTGACGGTGGATAATGCGGGTAACAACAATAGAGCATGCGGGGTTTTTGTGCAATATCACAAGCAAGAGTTGATGTTGGAGGGTGCACATTTTCATGTAAGATGTTGTGCACATATCTTGAATATCTTGGTTCAAGATGGTATGAACATAATTCATGATGCGATAAAGAAGATTCGTGAGCTCTTAAAGCACATAGATTCATCACCATCAAGAATACAAGCCTTCAACCAAATTGCAATTGGAGTTGGTCTTCCTACGAAACATGGCATTGCTCTAGATATTCCAAATCGGTGGAATTCCACATTTAAAATGGTTGGAGAAGCACTAAAATATAAGGTAGTGCTCAATAGTTATGCAAATCAGTACGTTGAAAGTTGTCCAAATGAGGAAGAGTGGTCGGAAGCTGAAGCAATATGTGAGTTCCTAAAAGCTTTTGAAGAGGCTACAAATGTGGTATCTGCTGATAGGACACCAATTGCTCAAATGTTCTTGCCTTTGGTTCTTTCTATTCGCCATGCTTTAAATGATCCAGCTTGGGAAACAAGCGTAGTGCTAAAAGATGTAGCTGCTGCCATGAAGATCAAGTTTCAGAAGTACTGGGGTGCCGATGTTGGTGAATCTAATCCATTTAGTCTTCGCAAAAAGATTATGATTTTAACCTTGCAATTGCTATTGCCACATTATTAGATCCAAGAAAGAAAAGTGAATATGTAGAGTTCTTTTATTGCAAGGTTTGTATGAATCTATATTCCGTGAACACATGTCTCAACTCTGCTCTTGAGTGGATGAAGAAATATTTTTTAGAGTATGAGAGGCGTGTGATGCATGATGGTTCATACCACATGACATGTTCACCAGTGACTAGCAGCAGCAACATTATGGGATCACCAGTTCTTGGAAAAAGACAACTAGCAGAAGAGTTTGAGAATTTCAAGTCAAGTCGGAGAAGGGCTCGTGCACCAAAATCTGAAACTGACACCTATTTCGAAGAAGAATATGTGGCGGATAGCAAGGGTTTTGATGTGTTGCTTTGGTGGAAGACACATGCTGAAAAGTATCTTGTGCTTTCAATTATGGCACGAGATTTCCTTGCAATTCCTCTCAGCACTGTATCTTCTGAATCTGCCTTTAGTCTTGGAGGTAGGATACTTGGAGATGCAAGGAGTTCACTAACCCCTGAAATGTTGGAAGCTCTTATTTGCGGAAAAGATTGGTTGTTCATCGAAAAAAATGTGAGTATGGATAATTAGGTACAACACTATTCCATTCTTTTTGTATTTGTTTGCAGTATATGTCTCTTCTACTTTTATTAAAAGTCTCTTGAATAGGTGGAAGGATCAGTAGAATCAGAAGGGCATTAACCTCGAAAGTGTTATTAGCAATCTATATCCAAGAATGGTAAAAGTTCTCTTCTGAAATTTTAATGCAGTTCACTGGAGCTATGCATAGTTCAGTTCACTAGTTCTCTAAAAGTTAAGTGCAGCTCACTAGTGCTATGCATAATTCAGTTTATTGAAAGTTCTCTTGTGTACTGATTATTGGATTATTAGTTCATTAGTTCATGTTGTACCTGCTATGTGAAATAGACTAAATTTTTTATACTGTTTGACTTTCTTGTAATGAACAGTTGTTTTCATTCTTGTAATCTTTTATGTGTGTATATGTGCAGGAGGAGCCAGTTTTTTATCAGAAGCATGTTCCATTTATATGGTCAGTCATAAGTCACAAATTACAAGCAGCACTACAACATGTATTGAGTTGGAAGCAATGTGTTTCAATTATCTATTTATCCTTGGCCTTGTTAGGTCTTGTAACTCTAAAATCAAAGTTGTGATATGCATGTATGATCTCAGCTGAATTTTAGGTCTGACTTAATATAATCTGTCTAAATTTCCAAGGTTGAGTGATCTCATCAGGCATTTTTTGGGGTTTTTTGGGTGGCTATTACTTTGAAACATTTTATTTATTTCAGTGACCAATATGCAGAACATGTACTTCTCTTCTCATGTTCATTTTATTATTTACAAGTATTTTTAATAAACTCATTTATGTGTATTTCTGTTTTTTATTATTATAGTGACTATTTATTTAATTGGTTTGTCGATAATAAGTCGTATAATATTTTATTTATTTATTTATGAGTTGCGAGGCCTTTTCTTGTCATGAGTCATGAACGTGTGTCATGAGCCACGAGGCCTTTTCTTGTCATGATGACCAAACGTCCCGTGGGTTAGGAAATCGGTCTCTAATGGATACGACCCACGGATTGCCATATGGATTGAGCTTGTTTGATTGGACAGAAGATCAGCGATTGGAGTAGTTTGGTTCCCGCTATATTTGGATTAATTTAGTCTGGTTAACAAAAGCTGCATACCAAGACGTGGACCGGTGTGGTTACAGATTGGATTACAGCCCACTAGCAGAGTGAGATGGGAGGAAGAGAAATATGTGGTTCATTTTTTTAGTTGGGCCGTGAGAGGAGCAGGCCCAGGAAGACGTGTCCGGACGGACGGACGCCCGAGCATAAGCATTATTGATTTTTAAAAAAAGAGTACTGGAGCAGTTGCCAAATTAAAAAATGGTACAGACGCGACGTCGTGTTTGGACAATCTCCTCTGGCCTTGATCTGTGGTGGGTACTCTCTGGATTCGTTGCTGTAACTCTACTCTTCTTAACGAAATAAGTACATGAAAGTGTTCGCGAAAAAATGTTTCGGCGTAAAGTAATCACTTCGACCTTCTTAGCTGGTTTCGTCAGGATGCGAATGGACCATATAGTAATCCTCTGTCGCTTGGTCCATGAACTGTCATCGCTTGCACGCAGCGCGGTTAAACTAACTACTACTACTACTATATATGAAGCTAAGCAATATCATAAGCAGGTGAGCATTGACTCTAGTTGGCGCTCAAGTATATTATATATATACATACTGCTCTAGATCACACGAAAAATCCAAAACTGCCTGCCCGGATACGCAACTCTCCAAGGTCTCGAATGCGGCCTGTCTAGTTGCAGCTGCCTGCTGCGTACCTGTCCAGGAATTGGACGGCGTTATCCATTATCCCAGCAGACAACTCAAAATCCCTCGCAGATGGCGCCAAGACTCGCACGCACCCTATGAGCACGAGCACGGAAGCCGCCATCAGCACACAACAGCCATCGAGATGTCGGCGGCGGCAGCGGGGCACCCGTGGCGCTCGCAGGTCTTCGGCGATGCTGTGGCCGCGCAGCGCAGCGCTCTGGTGGTCGCGTCGTACCCGCTGCTGCTGCTCCTCGTCATCCTTGCGGCGTTCGTGAGGTACCTGTGGATCGCGCTCACCATGTACTGCGCGCTCCTCTTCGTGCTCTCGTGCGCCGCTCGTAGCCTCTCCATCCGGTCTGCCGCCGAGGCGGCGGCGCGGGTCAGCCGCGGCGGGCTCTCGGCCGCCGCCATCGCCGCGGTCGCGCCGGCGTTCCCATACAAGGCTGCAGCAGCGGAGTCCGAGCTCGCTGCGCAGTGCGCTGTGTGCCTCGAGGGGATGAAAGACGCGGAGGCGGCGCGGCGGCTGCCGGCGTGCTCGCACGCGTTCCACGCCGGCTGCATCGACATGTGGCTCGACTCGCACGCGACGTGCCCGGTGTGCAGGTCCCACGTAGTGCCACACAAGACCGGCAAACAACCGCCCGGGCCACTTGTGCATCCGTCGCCCGAGCCGCCACTGCCGCCGGTTTAGTTCCTCGGTGATTCCGGGTGTGCCATACAGGGTAGTTTTGACTTAGACATAGCTATGCCGTTTGCACATTTTTTTTTTGGGTATGTTACGTATTATGCTATGGAAATATCTATAGTACGTGTATCAATGGTTATATATGTATGCTAGTCTGCTAGAAACGTTCCTCCAGCCTGTCATATCATCGCGTTTTTTTTTCTACAAAGTGAATTGCGATTGGAAACAACCTCTGAACTGTGATTCAGGTTGCCGCATGATTAGAGCACTAGTGAGTGAGACAAGTTGCAAAAATCTGCCCACGGACACTGATGGCAAAAAAGTCGTCTTCCATTTAGCCGGAAGTTGCTTTCGGTATACAGTACTCCTTTTGTTTCAAGAATACTTCTAACAGCTCATTCTAATATAACTACCTAGTCAAACTCCAGTAGGGGCTTGTTTCCTAAAAAAAAAATTACCGAGTCAAACCCTTTAACTTAAATTTAACTAAGTTTATAAAAAATATCAATTTTTGACTAGATTTGTCATGAAATATATTCCGATACCATATCTATTTTGGTGTAATATGTAAAATATGGTTTAACGAGGTACCGTTCCAGGTCCTCGGTTGCCTGTTTATATACTCAGAGAATAGTCCTCTGGTGGTGGTGTAATACAATAGGAAAGGATCTCAACTTCCTATAAACAGATCTCCTATACATATACTACCTGATGGATATACATCATCTAACATTCCCCCTCAATCTTAGCCACTTACAAGGTTAAGATTGTGTCTCAAATTTCTAAGCTTATCACGAGAAAGAGCCTTCGTGAACCCATCACTACCGGAGACGGGCTCTTTGCCGAGCGCCCGCCGCTTTGCCGAGGGCTAAAACGCGGGCACTCGGCAGAGAGCTCTTTGCCGAGAGCCAACCCTCGGCACCAAACGGAACTCGCCGAAGATTTATATGCCGAGGGTCCGACTCTCGGCGAAGTCTGGATCTCGGCAAACATACCCTATGCCGAGAGCCGAACCCTCGGCGTAGCCTACACCTCGGCAAACAGAACCCTCGCAAACGGCTCACCCTGAGCCATTACCCTGAGCCCTCTGTTAGGCTCTCGGCAAAAGGTTGAATTTTTTTTTGTAAACTCTATGCCGAGAGCCCTGGTGCTGGCTCTCGGCGTAGGTGCTCTTTGCCGAGGGCTTTAGGAAGCTCTCGGCAAAGCATTTTATTTTTTTTTTGTTTTTTTGCACCCAATTTTTTCTGTGGCCTTGCTACAGTACTACAAGCCAAGATTTCAAATTTGAAGTGTTTTCCATACATCTTGCTATATTTCGCGCATTTTCTTTAATTTGATGATTTTTTCCGCGGGACGCACGTTTGAACTTCAGGTGCATGAAATAATGAAACTCAGCGATTCGAAAAATGGTATTCATTCTTCAGAGGGTATTTCGACACCGTATCCAGGGACAGGCGCGGAGACTCGACCGTCTCGTGCACGAGAAACGGCGACCAAGTTGCGTGATATTGGATTTAAAATTATTAAAAATACAAACAAAGTCAGAAAATCATGAAAATGGACGAGTGACCTTGACATCGCATGTAGAGGCTATGAAAAAAATTTGGAAATGTTTGGAGCAAGTGATGGCACAAGATGGTTGAAACCCTGAGATTAGAGCAAGATCTCACATGCGATGATATGCGGAGATCTCAGGGTTTTGCCGATCTTGCGGCACCACTTGCTCCAAACATTTCCAAAATTTTTACATAGCCTCTACATGTGATGTCAAGGTCACTCGTCCATTTTCATGATTTTCTGACTTCGTTTGTATTTTTAATAATTTTAAATCCAATATCACGCAACTTGGTCGCCGTTTCTCGTGCACGAGACGGTCGAGTCTCCGCGCCTGTCCCTGGATACGGTGTCAAAATACCCTCTGAAGAATGAATACCATTTTTCGAATCGCTGAGTTTCATTATTTCATGCACCTGAAGTTCAAACGTGCGTCCCGCGGAAAAAATCATCAAATTAAAGAAAATGCGCGAAATATAGCAAGATGTATGGAAAATACTTCAAATTTGAAATCTTGGCTTGTAGTACTGTAGCAAGGCCACAGAAAAAATTGGGTGCAAAAAAACAAAAAAAAAATAAAATGCTTTGCCGAGAGCTTCCTAAAGCCCTCGGCAAAGAGCACCTATGCCGAGAGCCAGCACCAGGGCTCTCGGCATAGAGTTTAAAAAAAAAATAAAACCAAAACCTATGCCGAGAGCCAGCGCCAGGGCTCTCGGTAAAGGTTTCCTCTTTGCCGAGAGCCACCCGATCTGGCTCTCGGCAAAGAAGCAAAAAAAAATAAAATGCCCGCCGCGGCGCCCGCCCCGCACACACACAAACACACACACACGCCCAGCGCGCCGCCCCCGCCCCGCGCCGCCACCCCGCCCGCCGCGCGGCCGCCCCCGCCTCGCGCCGTCGCCCCCCCCCCCCGCCCCGTGCCGCCGCCCCCGCCCGCCGAGCGGCCGCCCCCGCCCCGCGCCGCCGCCCCCGCCCCCGCCCCCTGCACGCCCGGTTGGAGAGGAGGAGAGGAGGAGGAGGAGGAGGAGGAGAGAAGGAAGTGGAGGAGGAGGAGGAGGAGGAGGAGAGGAAGAGGAGGGCAGGAAGAAGAGAGGAGGAGGAGGAGGAGGAGGAGCCCTACCCCACCCATTCGGCCACGCGCCCCTGCCCCGTCCCGCTCCGTCGTCGTCGATCGGCCCGCGTCGTCACTTGTAAGTCGTCCTCGATCGCCCCGTCGTCCTTGTACCTCTGCAACTTAGTTGTGGTAAGTAGTAGTAGTAAGTAGTAGTTGTTAGTAGTAGTCGTCCTTGATCATGGCGATATATGTGGATGAATGTGAATGTATGCGGCGATCGAGTATTATTTAGTAGTAGTGGTATGCTTGTTAATGTATGTTGATGTCGGCCATCGTGCCTTGACATATATGTGGATGTCGGCCATCGTGCCGTTGTTTCTTGCAGGTTTTGAAACCTCACCGTACAGGGGAGGTTCTGCCGAAATTTCTAATGGATACTATATTTTTTGTCTTATCTGTAGGAGGAGGACCTGTCGGGGCCAAGCCGGAGATCCTCGGCGACCACGATCGTCTTCGTCACCGTCGCGGGTCTACCTGCACCGCTTCGGCTCGCCACTGCACCGACTGTCCACTGCGCCGCTAGCCTGACTCCACCGGCACCCTAGGTATAAATAACGTCTCCTCCCAGAAAAGCGTCATAGGTCATTGAACCCAGTTAGGCGTCTCCCGTCCGAAAGAGATACGGCTGGAGGTATGCAGGTCTCTGCATATCGATAACCGTATCTGTTTCGGATTGTCCACGTTACTTGGACAGCCCGTACATGCGTCGATGAGGCTAGTTCCCATTGTCTAGCCCGATTCGAGATGGAGTTTCTGCATCACCTCCCTGTTGTTCTCCGGATACACACTCACCCTACAGGGACGTGTATCTTGAGAACATTGGGGAGGTGCTGCCGAAATTCTGTCTCGGCTCGGGGCAGACAATGGGAACTGGCCTCATGTACGCATCTGCGGGTGGGATTAGGACCTATCCTCACCTATTAGATGATAGTAGGATGGAAGTACTCGGAGGTAGATACGTAAGTACTCAGATGCATGACAGTAGGATGGATGACCGTCAGTGGATGTACTCGGGCCGTAGAAGCAGAAGTGATTTCACTGATGAATGGTTGCGCAAGACAGATGCTTTCGTGAACAATGCATTTGGCGCGGCTCGGCGAGGAGAGATCAAAGTGTTGTGCCCATGCAGCAGATGTGGGAACCGAAGAAGGCAAGACAAGGAGAACATGGCTAAACATCTTGTGAACAATGGATTCACGCCAGACTACACCCGGTGGATCTACCATGGTGAAGCACATCGTTTGAGAGCGTAGGCAGTGCGACCACGTCTGGAGGACTTTGATGCTGATGCGGGGGTAGCAGACATGTTAGATGACTTCCAAGAAGCACAGTACGCTGAAGGACGTATGGAGGAGGAGATGGAGAAGACCGCAAAGGCGTTTTACGAGATGATGTCTTCGGCACAGAAACCCCTTCACGATCGGACAACGGTTTCTCAACTGGATGCCATTGGCCGTGTGATGGGGTTCAAGTCCCAGTTCAACCTAAGTCGAGATGCGTTCGATGGTATGTTGGCCCTATTTGGTAGCATGCTTCCGGACGGCCACATATTGCCAAAGAGCCTGTACGAGTCACAGAAACTGCTTCGTGCACTGAAGATGCCGTATGAGCAGATACATGCTTGTCCAAATGGTTGCGTCCTCTTCAGGAAAGATCTCACGGATGCAGGTTACTGTCCGAAGTGTAAAGCGTCAAGATACATGGAGGTAGACGATGGTGAAGGCCCGAAGAGGCAGCTTTCTATCTCCATGAAAGTCCTGCGTTACCTGCCGTTCACACCGAGGATCCAACGTCTCTACATGACCGAGGAATCCGCGAAATAGATGACATGGCACAAGCAGGGTACCCGATACAATCCTGAGAAGTTGGTACATCCCGCCGATGGTGAAGCATGGGCCGACTTCGACCGCATCCATCATGACAAAGCTAGAGAGGCTCATAATGTTCGTGTTGCGTTTGCAACGGACGGTTTCAATCCCTATGGACTCATGGCTGTCCCGTACACTTGCTGGCCCGTCTTCGTTATCCCCCTCAATCTCCCCCCCGGCGTCCTATTTCAACGTCATACTGTCTTCTTGTCGTTGATAGTGAGTACTTAGACATGGTTGATAGTGATGAGGAGACTCATGCTCCGGCTAATCCGGATGATCCAGATTATTTCTAATACATGTAATATTATGTTATATTTTTAGGATCTATTGTTTTATTTATATTGCATATATTTGGTTATGTTATTTCTAATACAACATTGTTTGTTTTTTTAAATGCAGGAGGTCGAGGCAAGATGCCGGGAGGACGTCAGAGGCGGTTGAGTTGGTTGTACCGCAGCTCGCAGGCCGACGGGCCCTCGACGAGGAGTGGCCGCCGCCGGAGGGAGCCGTCTCCACAGGAGGAGGAGGAGGAGGAGGTCGAGGAGGAGGTGCCGACCACGCCCGAGGCCCAGCGGCAGGAGGAGGCACCATTGGCCGAGGAGGCAGAGGAGGAGGACGAGCAGGAGGAGGACGAGGCGGACGGGTGTTCGGGTGCCTCAGGGGTGTCCACGCCCTACTTGAGAGGTCCCGCCAGCCTCCCGGCGTTGCCGGCACGTGCCCGACGCCCAGTGATCACGCCCATCGGACAAAAGTACATGTTCTAACTACCTGTTCGTACGAGGAGACTCAAAATAGAAATAGAAGCTAATAATCTTTTTTAATCACTTGTGCAGGGGATGGGACTTTGTGGGGCCTAAAGGCCGCAAACCCAACGGCGTCCTGGGTCTCCTATGCCGCGAGCACTACCCCGGCATAGTACAGTATGCCGGGAGGCACGAGCCGGCCTACACCTTTGACCACTACAGCGTCGCCCCAGACCCAGACTTCCCCAACAAGGCGGCGCGGGTTAGAGCGGAGCTGTGGGTAAGTCTTTGTCAAACAATATCAAATTCATCATATTTTTTCTTTAATTACTGTCTCGCCTCGTATTGTGTCTGTATGCAGAACTACTTCAAGTGCGAGCCGGGGAAGGAGGCAGTGGCGGAGGTGACGGCTACCCGGGCCTGTAGGAAGCTCATCACCGACATGATCTACGAGGCGAGACTGCAGGCCATCATCACCTACAACGCCACGGTCTTGGCCACGAGGGTGACGAAGGCCCAGGCGAGAGGCATGACGCTGGGCCGGGCACAGTTCTTGCAGGTAAGTGATTTCTTTTGAGATTAAGCTTTTGGTACTTTTCATCTAACGCTTAGACGTGAAATACTTGATGATGTGTAGATGATCCCCCAATGGTGCCAGTCGTTTCCCGAGTGCTGGGAGATGATCGTGGACCGGTGGCTATCCGAAGAGTGGGCGGCCCACCACGCCGAGGCCCGGGAGGCGCGTCTGCAGATGCCAGGTGTACCACACCACCAGGGCAACCGCAACCTCGCCGAGTACGCACAAGCTTGGGTACGTGAAAGACTTTATCAATTCCTCGATCAAATGTTGCCTGATTGCGAATCATCTTGTTGTCTTCCTCGCAGTCGGAGGCACACGGTGGCCAGCCTTGCGGCACGGTGGCGGCATACGCCATGTCCCACAAGGGCAAGGCCACGGCAGTGGAGACCTCCTACAACCCCGACGATCCCGCCGACGCGTACTCCAACTCCAGCGTCCACTCCCGCCTCACTGACTACTCAGAGGCGGCAAGGGCGGTCCTTGGGGACGACTTTGATCCCGCCACCGCGGACCTGGACGGGAGCATCGTCATGAGGATTGGAGGAGGGAAGAAGCATGGGCGGTTCTGGCTTGGCGACGGCGTCATCGACACGGCCTCCACTCCCACTCTGTCCCAGCTCCGAGCACAGAGCACGAGCGGGAGCGTCCCCATACGCCCACGCCCGTCGCCTGCGCAGTCGCGGGTCGCCGAGCTCGAGGTTATTTCTATTTAACTCATCGTACATTGATCTTTAAATGTTTGCATTGTTCTAACATTCACTTTGTATTATCGCAGGCCCGCCTGGAAAGAGAAAGGCAGGAGCGCCAGGTGTCTGAGACCCAGATGCAGTCACAGATGTCAGCCCAGATGGAGGCTCAAGCTAAGCAGATGGCGGAGCTCATCGCCTTCATGGCCTCCCAGGGCATGGCCGTGCCTCAGACGCTCATGGCTCCTCCACCGCCGCCTCTGGACCCCGGAGCTGCTCCTGTGAGTATCAATACTTCGGTGTTTCATTTATTTCATTTCCTTGTCTGACATGACCTTTTGCAGCCTCCTCCGTCAGAAGGTTCGAACAACCGCCACGCTCCTGGATGGAACCCGACCGGGGGTCAAGCAGGCGGCAGTTCTCAGGGGTGGCCCAGTTGGCCGGGGGTGTAGTAGATCTCCTCGTGTGTCACTGAAGTCTCATGTTGTTGAACTATGTGATGTGAACTATGTGATTTGTGGACATATATGTTATTGAACTATGTGATGTGATATATATATGTTCTGTGACGTGAAATGTGATATATATGTGATATGTGATGAATGTGATATATATCTGTGTGATAGTGTCGGAGAAAAGGAAAAACAGAACTGGAAAACAAAAAATCAAAATTTACCCAGCTTTGCCGAGGGTTGCTCTCGGCAAAGAGGCCCTTTGCCGAGGGTTTTGGCCATAGCCCTCGGCAAAGCTGGGGAGACAGAACGTAATTTCGATAGCTTTACCGAGGGCTTTGGTCATAGCCCTCGGCAAAGTCCGAGGTTTGCCGAGGGCCGGCTAAGATAGCCCTCGGCGAAGAGGTCCCAAAAAAAAATATTCGAAATTTCTTTGCCGAGAGCCGACCCCGGATAACCCTCGGCACATAAAAATAATAATAACAAAATTTACAGCTTTGCCAAGAGTCCGGCTCTCGGCAAACTTGACGCCTTTGCCGAGAGTCCGGTTAGCCCTCGGCAAACCTACCGTCAATAGGGACCGCCGTTTAACGGCCACTTTTCTTTGCCGAGAGCCGGTCGGGACCCTCGGTAAAAGGTTTGCCGAGAGCCCGATAAATGGCCCTCGGCAAAGGAACCTTTGCCGTCAGGTTTTTTGCCGAGAGCTCTATGCCGAGGGCTGCTCTCGGCATAGGCTTCGCCGAGTGCCAGATGGTCTTTGCCGAGTGCTAGAGGCACTCGGCAAAGCAACCGTTTCCAGTAGTGCATCTGCCACCTGATCATCTGAAGCAATGAATCTGATATCTAGCAACTTCTGTGCAACCCTCTCTCTAACAAAATGAAAATCTATTTCAATGTGTTTAGTTCTTGCATGAAACACGGGATTAGCAGAGAGATATTTCGCACCTAGATTATCACACCACAACCGAGCAGCAGAAGGATGTGGTATTTTAAGCTCAACCAACAACTTTTGCACCCACATCATTTCAGCAGTAGCATTAGCTAGTGATTTGTACTTTGCTTCAGTACTAGATCGTGACACAGTAGGTTGCTTCCTTGCACTCCACGAGATCAAATTATTTCCAAGAAAGACAGCAAACCCCCATGTTGATCGACGATCATCAACATCTCCTGCCCAGTCGGCATCAGAAAATGCCCTGACCATCATGGACCTGGATGCCCCAATTTGAGGCCAAGATTCAGTGTCCCACGAATATACCGCAAGATGCGTTTGACCGCGCTCCAATGTGTAGTGGTAGGAGCATGCAGGAATTGGCATGCCTTGTTTACTGAAAAGGATATATCAGGCCTTATGAGAGTTAAGTATTGCAAAGCACCTACCAGACTTCTGTGCCTGATAGTATCATCTGCACCGAGACTAGTCCCTGAAGTTGCACTAAGCTTCTCTGTACTACACAATGGTGTATCTATGGTTTTGCACTTATCCATTCCTGAACGTTTCAGAATGTCAGCCGCATATCTCTCTTGACTTAATATCAAAGCCCCATTGTTCCTCTTAACTTGTATGCCCAAAAAATAATGAAGATCCCCCAAATCCTTCAGCGCAAAATCCTTCTGAAGATCAGCGAGAAGAGCACTTATAGCTGATTGTGAGGAACTAGCAACAATAATATCATCAACATAAACCAAAACATAGATACTGTGTATCCCCCGATTGTAAAAGAATAGAGAACTATCAGCCTTGGACGAAACAAAACCAAGAGCTAGCAACTTCATACACAGACGAGCATACCAAGCTCGTGGAGCCTGCTTCAACCCATAGATAGCCTTGTCTAGTTTGCATACATAATTTGGATGATGTTGACTCATGTAGCCAGGTGGTTGATCCATGTAAACCTCTTCATCAAGAATTCCATGCAAGAATGCATTTTGTACATCCAGTTGCCTCAAAGTCCAACCACGAGACACAGCCACAGAAAGAACCATCCGAATTGTCGCTGCCTTAACCACCGGACTGAATGTATCTTCATAATCAATCCCATATCGGTCTCGATAACCTTTAGCAACTAGACGAGCTTTATAGTGCTCAACAGAGCCATCTGATTTCCGTTTCACCTTGTAGACCCATTTGCACCCTATCACATTTTTACCCTTCAGTCGAGGTACAAGATGCCAAGTTTGATTGCGTATCAGGGCATCATGTTCTGCATCCATAGCTTGCACCCATCGTGCATCACGTAGAGCATCATCAACAGTGGCTGGTTCTGCAGAGAGTGAAGTAGAAACCATGTCCCAGCGGACAGTACCATCAGTATAGATCTTGGGTTTTGAGATACCTCACTGAAGCCTGGTAACTGGAAGATGAGCTGATGGAGTTGCAGTGTGCTGTGTAGAGATGGAAGGCACATCTGATCCTTCAGCAGCCACACCAGACCCAGGTGCAGGTGGATCCGCCTCGCTTGCAGCGCTGGGATCAGGTTGTGTCACAGCAGCGGCACCCCGAGGTTGTGACGGAGCCGATGAAGCCATAGAAGATCCGCTCGGCACCACCACTGCAGCAGGCAGGACCGCAGTACCGGCAGGCACAGGAGTTTGGGGATCGTCGACGTTCTGTCCGTCAGGTATAACAGGAGCATCCTCCTCGTGCTCGGCGTCGTTCCCGTGAGGGGAGCACATGAAATATGGACCGTGCGTAGTGATTGGGCCCCTGTTTGACGCCCGAGTTGAAGCATCAGCTCCCAACTTTCCACCTGCATCTAGTACAACAGCAGCTTCACAAGGCAGAGCGTCAGTTTGGTTAGGAAAATTCACATGTTTGTCATGCAACCGTGCGTCCCCAAAGGAAGAGGAAGGATTGAGAAGGATGTCAGTAAGTAAGGCAAGTTCAGCCCGTAAGCGAGCTCCTGCATTTGGGTGCAGACTAGCAAAAGGAAAAACATGCTCGTCAAAGATCACATCACGAGATATATAAACACGTCCTTTGACATCTAAACACTTGAAGCCTTAATGCATATTGCTGTACCCAAGAAACACACATTGTTTGGAGCGGAACTGAAGTTTGCGGGTGTTATAAGGGCGCAAGAGAGGCCAGCAAGCACAACCAAAAGTCCTAAGGAAGGTATATGAAGGACCGAGAATGCTACCAGAAAGCGACCAGAGGGGGGGGTGAATGGGAGCTTTAATTTTCTTTTCAGAAACTTATCACCATTGTCCCAAGAATCAACCCCAAGTGCAAACCTAGAGCTTGTTAGTGTCCACGACCCTAGATGTAGGGTGGATGCTTCCAAGAAGCATAGCAAGACACTACATGACTCTAGAAACCCAATGCAAAAACCAGAAATCAAATCCGAAGTCGGACGAGCAAACAACGAGCGAAACAGCGCAAAACCTGCAGCATCGGACGCTGGCCTGTGTCCGATGTCCAGGCACCGGACGCGTCCGATGCAAAATGCACTGTTCTGGAACCTCACTGCATGGACATCGGACGCTGCAACAGTGAACCCTCAGCGTCCGATGTTCTGACCCCGGACGCGTCCGATGGTCAACGGAGCGTCCGATGGTCAGCGTCTGATGCTCCTTCAAAAACGTTGTTCTGTGACACATGGCACCTGAGCGTCCGATGTGACGAACTCAGCGTCCGATGGCCCCGTGTCCAGCATCTGATGCCCCCAAAACTGCACTGTTCTTCCACGAATTCTACCTGATCTCCTCCGAATCAAAAGCACTAAGGCTTAGACTTGGTATGAGGAGTTCCAAGGATTTTAGTGAGCTACCCCTAAGAGATCATGGCTCGAACCTAACTCCAAATTGGTGAATTGGAAGAAATTAAGGACAAAGGAGAGAAAATCGATCCAAACACTAAAACCAACGGATCTACTTGTTCGTGAGGATAGAGTCAAATTCCTTTGGTGGAAACAATCCCCTCACGACAAAGAACAAGTTGATTCAAACGGTTTTGCAAACGAAGCAACGTGGAGAGAGATCGATCAACGGGAAACTTGAGGAGAAAAGCAAAACGCGAAGAACAACACAAGAACGCGAATCGCAACCTCAATTGCCAGCCGAAATTCATCCCCACGAGGGCAAAACGGGAATCTGGTCCCGTTTCCATAGAATCCAAATACACAGAGGTATGATTAAACCATCTCTGCGGATCTCAGTAGCTACAGCAGAGATGTGGGAGAGCAGGAAACCCTAAGTGGACAATAGCAATGGCTGAGATAGTCTGGAGGGAGGGGTGACCTCTCCTTATATAGCCTAATATAATTATTCCCCTTGTACCCTTACAACTAATGAGCGAGTAGGCTAACCCTAAGGGTTTTCCTGACCAACCCGAGGTTGATGTTGATCTGATGGCCACGCCCGCACATCAGGTAGCTTCGCCTCGATGCGACCTCACTGGATGCCGCCACGTGCCGCCACTGCGCCGCTCGTCCTTTTCACGGACCTCCACCCAGTTTTGAGGCTGAAACCAGGAAACCTGGGCCATCCCCTGGTTTTGAGGCCGAAACCGGGAAACCTGTCGTCCGTCGCCTGAGTTTTGTGGCCCAAACTCAGAAACTCGCCAGCGCCCAGGTTTTGAGGCCCAAACCTGGAAACCGTCCTCAGCCCGAGTTTTGTGGCCCAAACTCGGAAACCGGCCGCACCCAGGTTTTGAGGCCCAAACCTGGAAACCGTCCACTCGGTGGTTTTTCTGTGGCTCAACAACCAAACCGACGCCGTAGAGGGATGGACCGCCCGTGCACCCCATCCACCCGCAAGTCTTCACTTGTCGTTGTCCCAGGCTGTCAGCCACCACAGCCGATCCTCAGGCCACCGGTTCATCAGTCCAAGCCTCACGTCTGCCCTTCACCACTCCGGGTCCATCGGCACAAAACGTCTCTACTTGACCTTCTCCTTGCCCTTGATCACCATATCCGAGCTCGACACCTGCACAATGTTGATGGTCCTTAAACACCTGTTTTACCATCAACATTTGACCCTAAAATCCACCAAAAAGGCATGAAATGTAGTCAAATAGGTTTCAAACTAACCAAATTCCACATGTCCATAGAATTTTATTTGAATGCAGGATTTGAACCAAATTTGGACATATGGACCCACCAGAGGCCAAGCCCACTCAGCAGGGCCCAAATGGGCCTAAGGGGGGTGGCGCCCGCCACTTGGGTTGGCCCAAGTTCCACTCCCTGCCACGTCACCGATCCGTGTGACCTCCCCAAGGCCAAATCTTGGCCCTTGGCCACTAGGTCAGTAGCATCGGATGGCTCAGGATGAAGTGGCGTGGATCAAGGCTGAATGGCGGTTGCTAGGACATGCAACCGACCTCCAAACCGCCTTGGACAACCACCTGGATGCCGTAGGATCAACAACAAAGCATCCAGCGGCCAGGAGACTGGCGGCCGCCAGTAGGGAGTGGCGCCCGCCACCTGACCTAACCCTAGGTCGGCTGGCTGCCCCCTATAAGTACCCCCCTCACTCCACAAGGCTGTAAATACCCCCCTGAGGCATCACTTCATTCATATACCACACTATCCCACACAAGAGAAGCAAAGCAAGTAGAAGCAAGCTAGTGAGAGCTCAGAGAGCTTAGGCAAGTAGGTGGCTAGTAGAGCAAGGCATCTTTGCCCTCGTGGTAGCGCTGCTCAAGGCTTAGCTCAAGAGTAGAGGCGTGCGAGTGATCGGTTCTAGAGCTAGGAAGAGTCTTCCTTCATCTCCAGTTCAGGTTTTGCTCTTGTATCTCAAGCACTTACTATATTCTAGTTCATCATTTCAAGTATTACTTTATTCTACTTATCAGTATTGAGTGGTATACTTGATTGATTGCTTGAGTGCCTAGCTATCCTACAGTTCAATTCACTTAGCCATAGTAGTTAATCTCTAGTGTGCTTAGTGATTGATCTTTGCCAATATGTTGCTTAGTTAGTTCAGTGTTTATCTTATTAAGTCAAGTTTTTGCTCTGACGTCCGCAAGGGTGTCTCTATTCAAAGCTAGGATAGAGATAGTTAGAATATAGTTAAGCGTGGTGCTTAGTTATAGACTTACCTTCAGATACGGCTAGACCCCCGGATAGCTGTGGTAGCAAGCAGGTGGTGACAGCCCTGTGCGCCTTGAATTCCACCACGTAGTTGGCCCAGTTTAACAGTAAGGCTCGTTGTACTAGCATTCAACCTAAGTAAGTGGTAAAGGCTAGTGCGCCTCGATACTTGACAAGATAGGAATAAAACTTTACTTAACTTAGTTGCTTTATTGTCTTTTGCCTGCCCTGCTTCGTAACTATCTTGCTTCATAGTTATCTTGCTTTGTAGTTATCTAGGAGTAGTTAGTTATCTTAGTTATCCTTAGCTATTCCCTTTATCCACCTATCCATCCACCTTACCTTAGCCATCCATTTCATCCTTACCTATCCACCCATATATTCTTTCTAGCCTTCCATCCCTTCTCTTCTCCCCTTTTCCCTTTTCTCTTTTCTTTGACTCTCATCCCCTCCTTGACTCAACTCATACACCACCCTAGCCTTCCCTTGGGATCAAATAAATCGACACCTGGTACTCCCAGGCGAAGTGCTACTACGATAGTTCTGTGCGCTTGCAGAATCTCCTCCTAGTAGATTGCAATCTCTCTAGCTGGCTCCGACTAGTGTCGGGATTGACAACCCCGCTTGGCATTAGTAGATAGCTGCTTTAGCTCCACTCCTTTAGGTATAGTGACCGGTCTTGCTTCAAGCATTTCTGACGCCGTTGCCGGGGATAGACTCCATAGTCTACTCCTAGTAACGACATTAGCAAGTGCCAACAAGCATTTCTGGGCCGTTACCGAGGATAGTTGCCTAGCTCTATCTTTAGTGAAGCTAAGAACTACCAACAAGCATTTCTGGCGCCGTTGCCGGGGAAGGCAATCGGTGTATCGGTTGAGTCCGTGTCGAATTTATCTTCGCTTAAGCTCCTGCTTAGCGAATCCCATCTTACCCCATTCTTTCTTTCCTTAACTCTTCTTATCTTTTTCCTTCATCTTCTTCAACTTCTTTCTTTCTTATCTCGTTCTATCTTCACGATGCCCAATAAGACCATTCGTGAGTTTTCTGCTCCTTCTGCCGCTAATGTAGCGATAGGACCAGACGTGATCGATGCCAACCTCAATTTTGAGTTGAAACCGGCTCTAATCACGATGGTCCAAGCTAGCCCGTTCTGTGGCAAGGCTCATGAGGATACCAATGCTCACCTCCAACAATTTTTGGAGATTTGCGGCACCTTCACCATTAAGGGGATAACCCAAGAAGCCATCCGTCTTCGTCTCTTTCCTTTCTCTTTGCTAGGAAAAGCGAAGCAATGGTTCTATACCGATCGCAACGCTGTAGACACATGGGACAAGTGTTCCAATGCTTTTCTCGCCAAATTTTTTCCTATGGGCAAGACGAATGCTCTTCGCAACAAAATCTCCAGCTTTACGCAACAAGCCGAGGAATCTATTCCCGAGGCTTGGGAGAGGTTGCAAGAGTATGTCGCTGCTTGTCCGCACTATGGTATGGAGGACTGGCTATTGATCCAGAACTACTACCATGGCCTAACCCCACTCTCTAGAAGCCATTTGGATGCCGCTGCCGGCGGTGCATTCTTTTCTTTGAATGTTGCAGATCATAGAGAAGATGGTGTCAAACCAAGGATGGAATGACGAAAGACTACAGTCCCGTAAGCGAGGTATGCATTCCCTTAAGGAGGCCGACATGATCGTGGCCAAGATGGACCTGCTGGCAAAGAAGCTGGACAGCTGTGAGAAGATGAACCAACAAGAGAGTGTCCAATCTCTGGAATCTTACATGACTTGTGAAGTCTGTGGAGAAACCGGACATTCTGGGAACCACTGCCCCGAGCTACATGAAGATTTGAACTTCATCCACAACAACGGTTTCCGTCAACAGAATCAAGGATGGAATCAGCCTGCAAACTCTCAAGGTAACAATTCATTCTCCTGCTCTAATTTTCATAATTCTGATAGTCTCTCATTCTTGAAAAACTTAGTTTACTCACAAGGTAGAACTACTGATTTCTTGAATAAGAAATTAATGTCGAATGATAAAGCCCTTGAGAATAAAAATGCTAAATTGGAAGATTTTTCATCTGCTCTGAAAAATCAACTTAGCTATAATAAGATGTTAGAAACCCAATTAGCTCAACTTGCTGCTATCATACCATCTTTTGAAACTGACAAAATTCCTGCTAAACCTGACATGAAAACTGCAAATTTGGTTGAAATAAAATATTTTAACTATTATGAAGATCAAACCATGACTGTTAAAAAGGGTGATCCTGGTAGTCCCATAATTAGATGCTCAATCTTTGGTGAAGTCTTTAAAAATGCCATGTGTGATTTAGGATCGAGTGTGAATATTATATCTAAAGATTTCTATGAAAACTCATTCTTTCCACCCATGTCATCCACATCTGCCTATGTTGTGCTAGCTGATCAATCCACTTGTTATGTAGAAGGAATAGTTAATGATTTACCTGTTCATATTAGAGGCTCCTATGTTCCTGCTGATTTCATAATACTAGATATGGGAAATAGGAAAGATGTACCTGATTTCATAATACTAGATATGGGAAATAGGAAAGATGTACCTCTAATCTTAGGTAGACCCTTCTTGAACACTGTTAATGCCTGCATATATGTGGGAAGTGGTAAAATTCAAATGACATTAGGAGGGAGGAAGGAAATATTCTCTTTCTCCCGAGGCCCCGCATATGTCGCTAACATGCAGGAAGCAAAACCCGTTCGTACCAAGAAGAGGCGCCCAAGAACAAGGTGGAGCAGAAAGAAAGAACCACCTCCTCCTGAGTTGTGTAATTCACATAACAAAGGAGAGGTGCCAAAAGAAGAAGAACCTGATGGAGTACTAAGAGAAGAAGTGCCCAAGAAAGAAGATCCACCCGATAAGGATGAAACTCCATGGACCTAAGGTATGGTTTTACTTTTAATTTTTCCCTTCAATTTTCCCTTTTTCGAATAAATAACATATGTCATGCATGTAATTAAAAAAAATCACCAGTTATCATTAGTTATATGCATAGGTATATGTTAACTTAGCTAGAATAATAAAATAGGATAGTTTCCCTTTTTCACAAAATTAGATAGTTTCCCTTTTAATAAAATGAGAACAAGAGCTCCGACCAAGAAAGAAGAAGACCCTTCACCAAGCAAGAAGCCAGCTTGGGGGAGACTCCCGCCCCAATAAGGTATGTCTCAAGCCTACACTTTACATTCAGTTCTTAAATTCTATATCTTTTGAATGTCACATGCTTGCCTAAATAACCATTCCATGAATAAAATTGATGAAATCTGCTTAAACAAGTTGAAACCTGAATAAGATTTGAAATATGTCATGCAAATGCTATTGTTATGGTTTGAATAACTAGTCTTATCTAAGTTGTAGCTTTTGTGGGTTGCACATGCTTTAACTGAAATCATGCTTAGTGAATAAAGTTAGTAAGAAATGGAGTAATTCTTTAAACTTGCTAAGGTGAAATTAGGATCTAATCTGGAGAATTTCTTTTAAAAATCATGAAAACCTTGCTAAAAGTTCCTCCTAGATTTTATCCCATCCCACCACCAGCTAAATATTTGTTAGACATTAGTCAAAACTACAAAGAGCTTTGTTTGTGTTGAGCTTTGTTAGACCTCATAGATCTTAGTAGAGAAGCTTATCATATCTTTTGAATCCAGATTCACGCACACCCACCATAATTTGCCTACTTTCCTCTTTGGAAGTTTGCAACCACCAAATAAATTGCTTATTCTCTACACCGGAGATATGCAATACCTTGCCAAACATCCCATTGCTAGCCTTATGCCTATTCCTACACTCGGAATAAGCATTTCTCCCTCTTCCCCTTTTTCATTTCAAAAATCTTTTCCTATAGATGTCTGGGGAAATCTAGAGCTAAAAGAGGGAAAAAATGAGCAAAGTAGCTCAAGAAAGGACTATGTCCTGAAGAAAAAAAAAGTGAGCAAAGTAGCTCAAGAGAGGACTATGTCCTAAGAAAATGTGAGGACACATCTTTTGTCTACTCACTATGTATCCAAAAAAGAGAGAGAGAGAGAGAATTATCATTAGCTCTAGACCCCAGAAATTAACTAGGAAGGATTACGAAATATTTCTCTATACACTTCCACTAACCACACATGCACATCTTGATCAATTTTTATGATTTGCTGCTCCTTATGATCTGAGTGTCTAGCTTAGCAATAAACATCAGGCAATTTGCTCATGGTTCTTAGCCTTCCTATAACTCCACATATCATTCTTTAGAAATAGGAGAGGCTACATTTTGGCCTAAGTGAGGATTTAAACACCATTGAGTGATTGAGTGAATCTTGGAGGACTTAAGCAAGTTGTTATCTTTTGAAAACCTTGAAAAACCTCCAGACAGAATCCTAGTCAAACCTAAGCAAGATAAAAGTTTCCTATCTACTGCTTTATTTCACTCTTGCATGTTTGAAGTGAAAAGCTATAAGCCCCACATTGCTATGATTAATGATATATGCTAAGTTATTTCTCACTATACAATATGCACTTGCAGACATCTTAAGTTGCTATCCATTTCATGCTCAATGCTTAAACCGCATTGTTGCTCGAGGACGAGCAACAGGTTAGCTTGGGGGAGCTTGTTGATGGTCCTTAAACACCTGTTTTACCATCAACATTTGACCCTAGAATCCCCCAAAAAGGCATGAAATGTAGTCAAATAGGTTTCAAACTAACCAAATTCCACATGTCCATAGAATTTTATTTGAATGCAGGATTTGAACCAAATTTGGACATATGGACCCACCAGAGGCCAAGCCCACTCAGCAGGGCCCAAATGGGCCTAAGGGGGTGGCGCCCGCCACTTGGGTTGGCCCAAGTTCCACTCCCTGCCATGTCACCGACCCGTGTGACCTCCCCAAGGCCAAATCTTGGCCCTTGGTCACTAGGTCAGTGGCATCGGACGGCTCAGGATGAAGTGGCGTGGATCAAGGCTGAATGGCGGTTGCTAGGACATGCAACCGACCTCCAAACCGCCTTGGACAACCACCTGGATGCCGTAGGATCAACAACAAAGCATCCAGCGGCCAGGAGACTGGCGGCCGCCACCTGACCTAACCCTAGGTCGGCTGGCTGCCCCCTATAAGTACCCCCCTCACTCCACAAGGCTATAAATACCCCCTGAGGCATCACTTCATTCATATACCACACTATCCCACACAAGAGAAGCAAAGCAAGTAGAAGCAAGCAAGTGAGAGCTCAGAGAGCTTAGGCAAGTAGGTGGCTAGTAGAGCAAGGCATCTTTGCCCTCGCGGTAGCGCTGCTCAAGGCTTAGCTCAAGAGTATAGGCGTGCGAGTGATCGGTTCTGGAGCTAGGAAGAGTCTTCCTTCATCTCCAGTTCAGGTTTTGCTCTTGTATCTCAAGCACTTACTATATTCTAGTTCATCATTTCAAGTATTACTTTATTCTACTTATCAGTATTGAGTGGTATACTTGATTGATTGCTTGAGTGCCTAGCTATCCTACAGTTCAATTCACTTAGCCATAGTAGTTAATCTCTAGTGTGCTTAGTGATTGATCTTTGCCAATAGGTTGCTTAGTTAGTTTAGTGTTTATCTTATTAAGTCAAGTTTTTGCTCTGACGTCCGCAAGGGTGTCTCTATTCAAAGCTAGGATAGAGATAGTTAGAATATAGTTAAGCGTGGTGCTTAGTTATAGACTTACCTTCAGATACGGCTAGACCCCCGGATAGCTGTGGTAGCAAGCAGGTGGTGACAGCCCTGTGCGCCTTGAATTCCACCACGTAGTTGACCCAGTTTAACAGTAAGGCTCGTTGTACTAGCGTTCAACCTAAGTAAGTGGTAAAGGCTAGTGCGCCTCGATACTTGACAAGATAGGAATAAAACTTTACTTAACTTAGTTGCTTTATTGTCTTTTGCCTGCCCTGCTTCATAACTATCTTGCTTCATAGTTATCTTGCTTTGTAGTTATCTAGGAGTAGTTAGTTATCTTAGTTATCCTTTGCTATTCCCTTTATCCACCTATCCATCCACCTTACCTTAGCCAACCATTTCATCCTTACCTATCCACCCATATATTCTTTCTAGCCTTCCATCCCTTCTCTTCTCCCCTTTTCCCTTTTCTCTTTTCTTCGACTCTCATCCCCTCCTTGACTCAACTCATACACCACCCTAGCCTTCCCTTGCGATCAAATAAATCGACACCTGGTACTCCCAGGCGAAGTGCTACTATGATAGTTCTGTGCGCTTGCAGAATCTCCTCCTGGTAGATTGCAATCTCTCTAGCTGGCTCCTACTAGTGTCGGGATTGACAACCTCGCTTGGCATTAGTAGATAGCTGCTTTAGCTCCACTCCTTTAGGTATAGTGACCGGTCTTGCTTCAAGCATTTCTGACGCCGTTGCCGGGGATAGACTCCATAGTCTACTCCTAGTAACGACATTAGCAAGTGCCAACAAGCATTTTTGGGCCGTTACCGGGGATAGTTGCCTAGCTCTATCTTTAGTGAAGCTAAGAACTACCAACACACAACACAAGCCAAAGAACATGCGCATCATCCCAGTTGTCAATCACTCATCATCTCAAGATCCGGCATACACCCATGTATCCGCAATCTCCCCCTTGATGAGTGCATTGTCAACTACCAACACAAATCATATGAAGATAGAAGAAGGAAGGAAGAAGAAGTAAGCAAACTAAACCAGTCGACTAAAAGCGAAGCAAAGCCAGGAAAAGTCGAATGGAGTGAGCGAGACAACTTGGTTCCCAAAGACATGGGCAATGACTCGACACAACCAAGCAAAGCAAAGCTAGCTCTCAGGAAGAGGTAGAACATGCTCAACACCGCTAGCGAGAAGGTCGGAGCAAGAAAGACAGAAACAAGCTAGTCCCTCTAGAAAGAGGCAAAGGCTCAACACAACTAGCAGAACCGCTCCAAACCAATTGAAAAATCACACAAGCTGAAAATTGCTCCAAACCAATTGAAAAAACAGCTTCGAACCAGTTGACCAACAAAACTTGTCAAATAAAACAAGCACGCAAACTCCCCCTACAATAGTGCACACAACTAGGGACATGATTTGTCAAATTTCTCCCCCTTAGTTGAAAATGCACACAAGGCAAATGCATATGAGATACAAATGAAGGTTAGCAGCTTTAGGTATATAGTCGATAGAAAGAATAGATGCTCTAAAAGGTGCTGATCCAATGATTTAACAACAAGCTTAGATGCCCGCAGAGGCTCAAACTGATCACAAAATACGAAATATGAACATATGAGCAAAGTGAGCAGTTTTAAGCTATTCAGAAAGGGTTTCACCATCAAAATAGCACCAAGCATGTATAGACAGGAAGTTACACAAGTGCTAAACATGTATAAAAGGTGAACTACCCCTAGCAAAGTTCAATTGTCATGTTGTAGAATGAAACATAGACTTGTGTTTTCAAAATTTTATCAGAGTTGCAGCGGTGATTACACAAGTTTAAATTTTCCGCATGTGATTGCGAGAGGTTGAAGACTTGACATTGCCTAACTTTTCAACTGAGTTAAGCCTATGCATAAGCAATCAGAAGCTTGAAGCAACGGTTTCGGTCTTACACTACACGGCTCAAGTTTAACTCAATGTGCAATGAGAAACAGTCTCGATACCGTGATGTGCTGTTAAGTGATCCCATCTCGATCTTTTCAATTTACTTAGACTTGGTTCAAATTTAGCAGAATATGAACATACCAAGCAAGTTAAAGACTCAGAACTAGAGACATAGCAACCTAGCATATATCAAAAGCTCAAGTGACTTCAACACCTTCTACACATGCTAGTTGCCAAACTCAATGGTGAACATGTTTCAATTTTTATGATGAATTATGCATATTCACAGTTCTGAAAACTAGCTCAGCTCACAACCTGTATCAGTGACCAAAAAGAGTCTAAGCTACATGCATCATCATATATCATTAGAGCATACACTAATCAGAACATAGATTCATTCTACATATTATAGACATGAAGCTCGAGAAGATAAAGATGCAAAAGTGAAGAAATGCAAACAAAACTAAACAATAACAAAAGAAGTTTGTCTATAATACAAGAACCAAAATGTTTCCCCCAACTAAAAGGGAAAACACACACCAAGCTCACCTCTCAACCTAGCAAAGGTTGATTGGTCCAAAGGCTTGGTGAAAATATCTGCCAACTGAAGATGAGTATCGACATGGTGAAGGTCGATATCACCCTTCTCATAGTGGTCTCGCAAGAAATGAAAGCACACGTCAATGTGTTTCTCTTAGAATGCAGCACGGGGTTCTTAGCAACGCTAATCGCACTCGTGCTGTCACAAAGCAATGGAACTCGAGAAAAGCTCATACCAAAATCACGCAAAGTGGCCATCATCCACAAGAATTTGGAACAACAGCTAGCCGCGGCAACATATTCAGCCTCTGTGGTAGACTGAGCGACACTAGACTGCTTGCGAGAAGACCAAGATACAAGACAAGAACCCAAAAATTGACAAGTCCCGGAAGTGGACTTGCGCTCAAGTCGGCAATCAGCAAAATCAGCATCCGAGTAACCACAAAGGGAGAGGGTGGAAGAAGCAGAATACCAAATCCCGAACTCAGGTGTGAAACAGAGATACCTCATAATGCGCTTGACCACCTAACGGTGAGATGTGCGCGGCGATGACTGAAATCGTGCGCAAAGACACACCGCGAACTGAATGTCTGGGCGTGTTGCCGTCAGGTACAGCAGCGACCCGATCATAGTTTGGTACTACATCTGGTCCATAGCTTCTCCTTCCTTGTCCGCATCTAGGACCGTCGTGGTTGACATGGGTATGGGAAGAGGCTTGGCCTCACCCATATCGAACTTCTTCAATATGTCCTTGGTGTACTTGCCCTGGGGCACAAACGTCCCTTCTCGGGATTGCTTGATTTGCAACCCAAGGAAAAACGTGAACTCGCCCATCATGCTCATCTCAAATTCCCTGCTCATAGTATCTGCAAACTTGGCAACCAAAGCATGAGAAGAACCACCGAAAATGATATCATTCACGTAAATCTGAACCAAGAGAGTGGTATTGCCTTGCTTGAGGAGAAAAACATTTTATCTACATATCCCATTTTAAAACCCTTAGCAAGCAAAAAGGTTTTTAGCCTATCATACTAGGCTCTAGGGGCTTGTTTCAAACCATACAAAGCTTTGTGAAGTTTAAAAACATGGTTTGGAAACTTGGGATTTTTGAAACTGGGAGGTTGTTTCACATACACCTCTTCTTCTATGTAGCCATTTAGGAAGGCACTCCTGACATCCATTTGAAAAAGTTTGAGACCTTTGGATACAGCAAAAGCCAGGAGGATCCTAATTGCCTCCAAACGAGCTACAGGAGCAAAAGTCTCCTCATAATCTATCCCCTCCTTCTGACTATACCCCTGGGCTACAAGTCTGGCCTTGTTTCTCACAACATGGCCATCTTCTCCTTGTTTGTTTTTGAAAACCCATTTTGTCCTAATAGGGTGACACTCAGGAGGAAGAGGAAGAAGAACCCAAACCCTATTTCTCTCAAAATTTTCAAGCTCCTCATGCATGGCATTGACCCAATCCGCATCAGATAAAGCGTGTCCAACATCTCGGGGTTCAAAATTTGCAACAAATGCAGAATGAGCAAAGTGAGAGATTTGTTGTGACCTAGACCGAGTGACGCGTTCGTGGATGTCACCGATCATCTGTTGAGGTGGGTGTTGACGCTGGATGTGTCGTGGCGCCTCCCTTGCTGAAGTGACCTCCCCCTCAACAGTAGCTGGTGCCTCCTCGGGTACAAGTGGTACAACCCGAGGTGTTGGATCACACGGCCCCCACGTAGTAAAAGAAGACGGGTCGAGGCCGCATGCAGTCGTGGTCGAAGTCGACCCAATCGGCACCGCAGGTGGAGGAAGTGCTGGATCATCAATCCCTTCAGCACCTTCTTCCTCATCATCAAAAAGAGGTTCAACAACCTCGTGATCACCTGCATGCTCAAATCTAGAAGAAGGACAATGCATGGTCTCATCGAAAGTGACATCGGATGTCTCCATGACTCGGTTAGTATCAAGGTTAAGTACATGATATGCACGAGTATGATTACCATAACCCAAAAATACACCATCAGAAGAGCGAGACTCAAACTTGTCTAGCCTTTCTTGAGTATAAAACAATGGCAACCAAAAACTCTAAAATAACTCACTTTGGGTTGCTTCCCAAATCGCAACTCATAAGAAGTTTTCTTCAGAAAAGCACGGAGAAAAATGCGATTGGAAATATAGCATGCAGTGTTAATAGCCTCGGCCCAATACCGCCTAGGAGTCCTATGCTCCTCGAGCATCTTCCTGACCATCTCTACAAGGGTTCGATTTTTCCTCACTACAACACCATTTTGAGGCGGTGAGTAAGGGGAAGAAAGCTGATGCTCTAAACCCAAAGAGTTACAAAACTTCTCAAAATCCGAGTTCTTAAACTCAGAACCATTATCGCTACGAATAGCTCTCATTGAGTTCTTAGGGAACTCGTTCTGAAGTCGCAAGATCAAATTGTGAAGAAAAGTGAAAGTCTCAATTTTCTCAGCTAAAAAGAAAACCCACGAATATCTCGAAAAGTCATCAACAACAACAAGCACATACCACTTCCCCCCAACCGAGCTCACCCGAGCCGGACCGACAAGGTCCATATGCAAAAGCTCTCCACGGCGCTTAGTCATAACTTGATTCACCGGATGGTGGGGGCGGCTACCATTTTCCCATGTCTACAAGAATGGCAAACAAGATCCTTCTCAATGCACAACTTGGGCAATCCTCGGATTAAGCCAAGTGAACTAAGCCTTGCAAGCAAGTCAAAGCTCAAATGACCTAGTCTCCTATGCCACTTCCAAAGATCAGAGGAGGAAGGTCCAGCCAAAAGACAACGAGAAATTCCAAATGACTCCAAGAAATTCGCACGAAAGACTTTCCCAAAGGGCAAAATCAAACACACAAGATTGCCCTGAGGATCCAAAATACGGCTGAGATTCGGCTTAAAACGAATCTCATTGTCATCATCAAAAAGTTGCGAAACAGAAAAAAGGTTAAAATGCAAGTTAGAAACAAGAGCAACATCACGCAACACAAAGTGCTCATTAACTCGCACCGACCCACGAGACAACACTTTACCTTTGCTATTGTCACCGAAGGTGTTAAACTCCTTTCCGGCAATTGGACTAAGACTGGAGAACCACTTGGCGTTTCCGGTCATATGCCTTGAGCACCCGGAATCCACCAACCAAACGTTCTCCAATCATCTTACCTACATCAATAAAAAGACATAGGGTGAGCATACGGTCCCACAGTGGGGTGAGTAAAATGGGAAGTGTACTAGTGTTGGGCCGGCTGCTCAAAAGAACGGTTAGTAGCAAAACCATTCCTAGCACACCTATGGAGAAAGCGATCACCACGCTGAGGAAAACGTGGTCCGATGAGGGAAGAGCGTCCATCGCGATAGTCAAAACGCCGTGGGGGGTAACGCTCAACAGCAAAGCCACCGCCACGGGGTCCATAGCCCACAGAAGCAGGCTCCCACCGGGCATGTTCTCCTTGCAGCCTAGGGCCTTGAGGCATTGGACCTCTAGTCCTAGCAGCTCTCCTTTGAACATTCGGTACATGTACATCATGGAAAGGATGGTACGCGTCCGTGTTGTTCATCTCCTTTGCACGGCGCTCCTCTCTCTAGCGCTGAAAGCAAAACTCCCTCAAGTGTCCATCTCTCGCACAGTGCTCACAATGGTACCTCACCGCTCTCATAGGGGGTTGTTGGTACTCACGATACTGGGTGTGGATCACTTGGTTCTTTTGTGGCATGAGCTCCTCATGGATTGGTGGCATAGTGTCTAGCTTGTTTCTGAGGTGGTTTGGTTTTGGAGCCCATGTTTGTTTCTTGGGTGGAGCTCTTGGAGGTTCCACAAACACTGCATCCTTGGTGTTAGGCTTGAGAGGCTCTTTAGGTGGTATCTTGGTTAGCTTGGGAGGAGTGGTGGAGTTGGGCTTCTCACTCGGATCAAGACCACTCGACTCTCCAATCTTATCAAAAGAGGCAGTACTCACCATCCCTTGAGCAAAACCTACACTTGGACCTCCAGTAGCACGCTTGAATTGGGCAATCATCATCCCAAGCTGTGGCTCACCACAAGACACCCATGACAAGATGGTCCGAAGGTATGTGTTTTCTTTCTCGGTTTGCATCTTGGCATGCTTCACGTTTGCAATCTCCATCTCCAAACCCTCACACAAAGTACACCTAGACACACAAGTGCTACCCGAGCTGGCCTTCTCAAGAGACACAATCTCGGCATTCTTCTCTGCCAACTCAGATTGCAAACCTGCACAAGACTTGCACGCACCCAGCAACCCTGGTCTAGCCTTCAGCTCATCCATCTCTCCAACCAAAGCAACATACTTCCCCCTCAGATTGAGAAGGTCAGTCATGTGCTTGGAGCACATCTCACACTCATCCTCCTAAGTCACGACAACGGTGGACTTGACAGACTCAAGCTCCTTCACCGCATCCTCCCACTTCTGCCTAAACTCTTTAATCTCTCTAGCAGCACGCCTAAGCAGCTTATCTTGACTAAGGAGGGCGGCAGTAAGTTTATCGACCTCAGCAGAAAGCTCATCAGGAGTCTGTGATACCTGAGAGGTGTCGTCATCGTCGTCGTCATCGTTCCGAGGGATCTCCTCCAGCTCGCCATTGACCTCATCGCCGAGGGCCATGGTGCAAAAACCCTCGTTGTCGGCGAAGAAACAGAGGCCGTTTAGCTTGTCCTTCTTCTTCTCAAACTCGTTGTCGCTTGATGTAGCGGAGTCATCATCCGAGTCGTCGACGTCGCTGAGAGTGGCGAAGAAGGCACGCTGCTCGGCCTGGGCCTTCTCCAAGTACTTCTCCTTGATGTACTCCTTGTTGAAGCCGCCCCTACGCTTGTGCTTGGCGGGGATGTACTTCTCCTTGCGCTTGACGGAGTCGTACTTGTGGCCATGATCCGCCTTGCCGAAGACTTGCTTGTTCTTCTTCGAGCAATTGGCGATGAAGTTCTCCTAGCCTCCACACTCGTAACAGCCACCTCGTCCTCCTCCACGACGACGGTTCATGCGGTTGTTGTGGAACTGCGAGAACTGGTTGGCATGCAGGGCCAACTCATCATCCGTCATGAACTCCAGCTGCTCCTCTGTGACAGAAAGAAGAGATGACAAAGCAAAACCTCTAGAGGGGTTAGCAGAAGAACCAGAAACCAAAGCCATCGACGGGCCAAAAGGATTTTCATAAGAAGCCCTCGCCATGGCATCAATCTCACTGGACTTGAGCTTACTAAAGAGCTCGTCGCATGTGAGAGTCTCATAGTTAGGCGATTCGATGATCGCCTGAACCTTGGAATCCCACACCGACCGATCGAGAGTGTGTAAAAGCTTGAGAGCCCTCTCATGATCGTCGAAAGGCAACAGCTCCTTGTTAGCCCTCATCCTGATGACAATCACCTGAAAGCAAGCGAATAAACTTTCTATGCTCTCGCCAGGCATGTGTGGAAAGTTCTCATACTCCCGCTTGTGTGACTCATAGAGATGGGATTTGACTTGAGTGGTTCCCTCATGGAAGCGCATGAGGGTCACCCAAATCTCCCGAGCCGTGGGGAGGTGAGAAACATGATCAAACTCAGACATGCTCAAATATGAGAAAAGAGCATTACGGGCTCGGCTATTGGCATCGTGCTCGTCGATCTGCAGCTGAGTCACACGAGCAGCCAAGACCACGTAATCAGCCTTGTTGCAAATCTCCCAGACAGAAGCACCCATACTCTGAAGATAGGCCGACATGCCTATCTTCCAATACGCATAGTTCGTCCCATCAAAAAACGGCGGTTTGCCCACGCCGCGATACATATTGCCTTCTGTGGATCTGGAACCGGCTAAGGTGGAACATCCTTAACCTACTCCGATACCAATTGAAGGACCAAGAATGCTACCAGAAAGCGACTAGAGGGGGGTGAATGGGAGCTTTAATTTTCTTTTCAGAAACTTATCACCATTGTCCCAAGAATCAACCCCAAGTGCAAACCTAGAGCTTGTTAGTGTCCATGACCCTAGATGTAGGGTGGATGCTTCCAAGAAGCACAGCGAGACACTACAAGGCTCTAGAAACCCAATGCAAAAACCGGAAATCAAATCCGAAGTCGGACAAGCAAACAACGAGCGAAAGAGCGCAAAACCTGCAGCATCGGACGCTAGCCTGCGTCCGATGTCCAGGCACCGGACGCGTCCGATGCAAAATGCACTGTTCTGGAACCTCACTGCATGGTCATCGGACACTGCAACAGTGAACCCTCAGCGTCCGATGTTCAGACCCCAGATGCGTCCGATGGTCAACGGAGCGTCCAATGGTCAGCGTCCGATGCTCCTTCAAAAACGCTGTTCTGTGACACGTGGCACCTGAGCGTCCGATGTGACAAACTCAGCGTCTGATGGCCCCGTGTCCAGTGTCCGATGCCCCCAAAACTGCATTGTTCTTCTACGAATTCTACCCGATCTCCTTCGAATCAAAAGTACTAAGGCTTAGACTTGGTATGAGGAGTTCCAATGATGTTAGTGAGCTACCCCTAAGAGATCATGGCTCGAACCTAACTCCAAATCGGTGAATTGGAAGAAATTAAGGACAAAGGAGAGAAAATCGATCCAAACACTAAAACCAAAGGATCTACTTGTTCGTGAGGATAAAGTCAAATTCCTTTGGTGGATACAATCCCCTCACGACAAAGAACAAGTTGATTCAAACGGTTTTGCAAATGGAGCAACGTGGAGAGAGATCGATCGACGGGAAACTTGAGGAGAAAAGCAAAACGCAAGAACAACACAAGAACGCGAATCACAACCTCAATTGCCAGCAGAAATTCATCCCCACGAGGAGACAACAGGAATCCGGTCCCATTTCCGCAAAATCCAAATACACAGAGGTATGATTAAACCGTCTCTGCGAATCTCAATAGCTACAACAGAGATGTGGGAGAGTTGGAAACCCTAAGTGGAAAATAGCAATTGCTGAGATAGTCTGGAGGGAGGGTGGCCCCTCCTTATATAGCCTAATACAATTATTCTCCTTCTACGATTACAACTAATGAGCAAGCAGGCTAACTCTAAGGGTATTCCTGACCAACTCGAGGTTGATGTTGATCCGACGGCCACGCCCGCACATCAGGTAGCTTTGCCTCGACGCGACCTCACCGGATGCCGCCACGTCCCGCCACTACGCCGCTCGTCCTTTTCACGGACCTCCCCCCGGTTTTGAGGCCGAAACCGGGAAACCTAGGCCATCCCCCGGTTTTGAGACCAAAACCGGGAAACCTGTCGTCCGTCGCCTGAGTTTTGTGGCCCAAACTCAGAAACCCGCCAGCGCCCAGGTTTTGAGGCCCAAACCTGGAAACTGTCCTTAGCCCGAGTTTTGTGGCCCAAACTCGGAAATCAGCCGCACCCAGGTTTTGGAGGCCCAAACCTGGAAACCATCCACTCGGTGGTTTTTCTGTGGCTCAACCACCAAACTGACGTCGTAGAGGGATGCACCGCCCGTGCACCCCATCCACCGGCAAATCTTCACTTGTCGCTATCCAAGGCTGTTAGCCACCACGGTCGATCCTCAGGCCACCGGTCCATCAGTCCAAGCCTCACGTCTGCCCTTCACCGCTCCGGGTCCATCGGCACAGCACATATCTACTTGACCTTCTCCTTTCCCTTGATCACCATATCTGAGCTCGACACCTGCACAGCACAAGCCAAAGAACATGTGCATCATCCCAGTTGACAATCACTCATCATCTCAAGATCCAGCATACACCTATGTATCCGCAGTATAGTCCGGTGTTTCACCAAGCAATAGAAAAAGAGAAGTTTCATGGTGCAGGACCTTAGTTGGCAAACGATTAATGAGAAAGACCGCGGTGAGAAAAGCCTCATGCCAAAACTTAAGGGGCATAGAGGCATGAGCTAGGAGGGCAAGACCAACTTTGACAATGTGTCGATGTTTACGTTCTGCAGATCCATTTTGTTGGTGTGTGTGAGGACAAGACACATGATGTGAAATGCCTATTTGCTTGAAGAAAAAATTTAGAGACTGGTATTCACCTCTCTAGTCTGTCTGCATGGCTTGAATTTTTTGATTAAATTGATGCTCAATAAGGTTTTGAATCTCACGGAAACGAGCAAACACTTCAGATTTATGTTTTAGAAGATAGATCCAAGTGAACTTAGAATAATCATCAATAAAGCTGACATAATACGAATGACGACCAACTGATGTTGGCGCAGGTCCCCAAACATCAGAAAAAATAAGATCCAAAGGACTACTTGACACACTAGTAGACTTTGGGTAGGGCAATTGATGACTTTTGCCCTGATGACATGCATCACACACATGATTATTGTTCACATCCTTAACAAAAGAAATTTTATGACGACTAAGGATCTGCTGAACTACAGGAGCTGCAGGATGCCCTAGTCGATGATGCCACAATGAAGCTGTAGGTTTGACGGCGCCTAGAGCTTGTTTATTCTCGGAGGGATGATGCAAGGGCTTGAGAGGATAGAGGCCACCTTCGGATCTACCACTGAGGAGCATTTTATTCGTCCCCCGCTCCTTTATAGAAAAGTGATTAGGATGAAACTCAACAAAGGCATTATTGTCACGTGTCAAGCGATTCACAGAAACAAGATTTTTGCTAGAGCTAGGAACATGAAGAATATTATGAAGATGAATCTTATGATTATGGGACTGCAAGGTGGAATGACCAACATGAGAAATTTCCATACCTAAACCATTTGCTGCATGCACATGGTCATTGTCAAGGTACTTGTCGCGCACAGTCATCTTGTCAAGCTCGCTGGTAATGTGATCTGTGGCGCCAGAATCCATGTACCAGTTGGTATCCACTCCATAGGATGAAGTAATCGCTGGAGACGCAATCTTTTGATGTTGCTGCGGTGGTCCGTGAACCGTTCATCGAATCGCTTGAAGCAGCGATTTGCCATGTGGCCTTCTTTGCCACAGATCTGGCAGAAAACACTCGCTAGAGATTTCCTTCCACCACCGCGACCACGGCCAGCACCGCCATGGCCATAACCCCCTCGGCCGCCGTTACCACCAAGGCCACCACAATTGTTATTGAAGTGGCCACCACCTCGTCCTCCTTTGGTGGCAACATTGGCAGAGGACTGAGAGCCTCCACCGTGGATCTCCTTGCGCTACTCATAACTGAGAAGCTGTGCATAGCACTCGGCAACCATGATTGGTTCAACCCGTGCTGAGATCGCAGACACAGGGCCATCGAAATCATCTCGTAGCCCGGTCAGGATATAGGAGACAAGCTCCTCATCCTCCAATTTCTTTCCTGCTGACTCCATCTCATCAGCAAGACTCTTGATTTTGGCAAAGTATTCAGCCACGGAGGATGCTCCCTTGGTGACTGTGGCAAGTGCCATGCGCATCGAGATCACGCGTGCATGAGACTGCGATGCATGAAGTGCTTGGATCGCAGCCCAGACTTCGGCCGCCGTCCTTGCTGACGAAACTTGCGCAAAGACCTCCTTGGACAACGATGAGAACAGGTAACTCAGGACTTGCTCATCCTGAGACACCCACTTCGCATGATCCAGATTAGGAACCAGAACACCCTTCTTGTCGGAGTCTGAATCAGGTACACCTTCAAGGAACGCTGCC